>OY728133.1:915014569-916264569 GCA_963277665.1 Viscum album | reverse complement strand
AATTTTAGAAATGATAAGTGTCTAGTTCACAATTCCAAGGATGAATTCATTCTATCTGCCCATAGGCAAGAGAATGTTTACACTATTAACTTAGAAGACCTTAGGAACCAAAACTTACCTTGTTTAAGTGTAATAGAAGACCAATCGTGGCTATGGCATAGGAGATTAGGACACTGTAATTTGAGAAACCTAAGAAAACTCTCAAAGAAAGGACTTGTAAAAGGGCTACCGGATCTTAGATATGATTCTTCAAAAGTCTGTGATCCTTGTCAATTTGGAAAGTAACATAAAACTAGCTTTAAACCAATTAATGAAGTTTCAACTTCTAATGCATTACAACTTGTGCATATGGATCTATTTGGTCCTTCACAATCTGGAAGCATTGGAGGCAAATACTATGTATTTGTTTTAGTTGATGACTTTACTATATTTACATGGGTCTACTTTCTCACAGAAAAATCTGAAGCCTTTTCCTATTTCAAAACTTTTAGAGCCCAAGTTAAAAATGAGAAAAACCTACCATTGATAACTATTCATAGTGATCATGGTGGTGAATTTCAAAACTCAGATTTTGAAACTTTCGGTAGTAAGAAAGGTATTACTCACAATTTCTCAGCTCCAAGAACTCCTCAGCAAAATGGGGTTTTTGAAAGAAGAAATCGTATTCTTCAGGAAATGACTCGAACCATGTTGAGTGAATACTCAATTGCTAATCACTTTTGGGCTGAAGCTGTTAGTACTGCCTGTTATACTATAAATCGTGTTTTAACTAGACCATTTCTTAATAAAACTCCTTACGAATTATGGACTGGCCGAAAACCTAAAGTTTCTTACTTCAAAGTTTTTGGATGCAAAGTATTCATTTTGAATATCAAAATATAATTTACACAAATTTGCACCAAAATCTGATGAAGGAATCTTTCTAGGCTATTCCACAACCTCTAAGGCTTATAGAGTTTTCAATAAAAACACTTGTACTGTTGAAGAAACAGTACATGTAAAATTTTATGAAACTAACCCTTTTGTTTTCAACCAACCCAATCCTACATCCTCGGATATGTTTTCCAAAAATGTTTATCAACCTATATTAGAAGAACATTCTGATAAGGAAAATGTTCAAGAAAGTGTTCCTGAAACATTTACCACAGAAAATTTTCTACCATATGTTGATGAACAGGTTTTACAAAACCCAAATCAATTGTTTCTTAGGAATCATCCCAGTGATAATATCATTGGTGATATAAATCAACCTGTAAGGACCAGAAATTCCTTAAGAAATGAAATAGAACATCTTGCTTTTCTTTCCCAATTTGAACCTAAAAATCCAAGTGAGGCCTTAGGTGATGACGATTGGATCAAAGCAATGCAGGATGAACTAAATGAATTTGAAAGGAATCAAGTCTGGACTTTAGTTGAAAGATCTAAAGAAACAACTGTAATTGGTGTAAAATGGGTTTTCAGAAACAAGTGTGATGAAAATGAAATCATTGTAAGAAATAAAGCAAGACTTGTTGCTAAAGGCTATAATCAACAAGAGGGAATAGACTATGAAGAAACATATGCTCCTGTAGCTAGACTTGAATCTATTCGCATTCTATTAGCCTTCGCAGCATATTTCAATTTCAAACTATTTCAAATGGATGTCAAATGTGCTTTTTTAAATGGTTTTGTTCAAGAAGAAGTTTTTGTCGAACAACCTCCTGGTTTTCAAGACCCAAAACATCCTGATCATGTTTTTAAACTTACCAAGGCTCTATATGGTCTTAAACAAGCCCCTAGAGCATGGTATGATAGACTCACAGGATTTCTTTTACAAAACAATTATAGAAAAGGTACAGCTGATCCAACTCTTTTTATAAAAATGGAAAACAAAAATGTTTTGGTTGTCCAAATCTATGTTGATGACATCATATTTGGATCAACTCAGAAATCATTAACCGATTCTTTTGCAAATTTAATGAAATCTGAGTTTGAAATGAGTATGATGGGTGAGTTAACATTCATTCTAGGTTTTCAAATATCTCAAAAACTAGAAGGAACTTATATATCTCAACATAAGTATATTAAAGACTTACTCAAAAAGTATGGATTTGACAAAACTAAAAGTATTAGCACCCCAATTGGTACCTCAAATACTCTTGATCTTGATGAAACTGGGAAACCAGTAGATCAAACAATTTTTAGAGGTATGCTAGGGAGTTTGCTATACTTGACAGCTAGTCGACCCGACTTGATGTTTTCTGTATGCTTATGTGCACGATATCAATCTAATCCAAAAGAGTCTCACTTAAAAGCTGTAAAGAGAATCTTTCAGTATTTAAAAGACACTATGGATTTAGGACTTTTCTACTCTTCTGGAAATGATTTTGTTTTAAAAAGTTTTTCAGATGCTGACTTTGGTGGTTGTAGAATGCATAGAAAAAGTACATCTGGAACATGTCATTTCTTAGGAGACTCTTTGGTTTCTTGGTCCTGCAAGAAACAACACTCAGTAGCACTCTCCACTGCTGAAGCTGAATATGTAGCAGCTGGTAGTTGCTGTGCTCAAGTATTGTGGATGCAGCACACACTCACTGACTATGGTTTGAATTTCTCCAAAACTCAAATTCTTTGTGATAATACAAGTGCCATAGCTCTTAGTAAAAACCCAGCACATCACTCTCGTGCAAAACACATAGATGTTAGGCATCACTTTCTTAGGGATCACACACAAAAAGGAGATATTGTTTTACAATTAATCGGAACGCAAGAACAACTTGCTGATATTTTTACAAAACCTTTACCTTCAGATAGATTTGAGTTTATAAAACAGAAGCTAGGAATGATTACATTAAAATAATCATTCATATCTACTTCCTGTTTTACATCTCTCCTAATAGTAAGAAACTCCTCGTAGAAAGGGGGAGGACATTTCTTTCTGTCTATGTTTATTTTATGTTTCTGATCTTTAACTATTTACTCTATTTTTCTCTTTCTGTTTATCGTATTGACAGTTTTATCGTTTCATTTTAGTTTTCCTGTTTATCGTATTGACCATTTCAATTTTTCTGTATCGTATTGAAATTCATTTCCATCGTACCATTCAATAGTTTTTGAATCGACCGATGATGGTATTGAAATTCTTTTCCATCGTACCATTCAATAGTTTTTGAATCGACCGATGATAGTATTGAAATTCTTTTCCATCGTACCATTCAATAGTTTTTGAATCGACCGATGATAGTATTGAAATTCTTTTCCATCGTACCATTCAATAGTTTTTTAATCGACCGATGATAGTATTGAAATTCTTTTCCATCGTACCATTCAAATAGTTTTGTATCGACCGATGATAGTATTGAAATTCTTTTCCATCGTACTATCAGTTCATGGTAACAAGATTATTTTCTATCGTACGGTCCGATCATAGTAATGACTCTGTTTTCCATCAGCATCATATTTTTTTTCTCCTTACGATTGTGTTTACTTTTGATTCATACCAAATCCAGCAATCACCTTATGTTCTCCGACAGGTTTCTTTTCATTTTTAAAATTTTTTTTTTTGCTTTAATCCTAACCATTGATCTGGTATTATCTAATCTTGACCGTAGAATATCAACGGTCATCTCTTTATTGCCTATAAATACCCCCTCCCCTCCCCAAACCCACATTGAAGTTTCAGGATTTGAGGCGAAGCTCTGCTCCACCTGCTATAAACAATCGTACGATCTTCTCATCGGCAGAACCTTTATGTCTCAATCTTCTGCTAATACTCCTGCCGAAATGTCTTCAAAGACTTTTACAGAGAAAGACTTTCACAGAGAAAGGTTAGTATCCCGAGACTTTTTCGATTTGTACGATTCTACAATCAAGAGGATCATTCTGTTTCAAGGATGGGAACATCTCTGTGTGGAAAAGCCTGATATTCAAGATCCAGTTCTTTTTGATGAAGTTTGTCAGTTTTACAAAACCGTTTCTTTCGACAAAGATATGACTATAAACTTCGCTGTGTACGATAGAAAGTTATCTATGTCTGTGAAACAAGCGGCACATTTTCTGAATGTTTCTATAGAAGGCGATGCATTCTGTCCATCTCACAAACTACCAGAGGAAGTTGGTACGTTTAATAGAGAAAGTGCTGAAAAAACTTTGTTTGTTATTAATGAGGAAAAGAGGAAAGTTTCTCATCTTTCACCGGACAATCGGTTTGTTACTTTATGGATGCAAGGTTTTCTTATCCCAAGGAAAGGGGATAGAGAAACCCTTAAAGTTTCTGATGTCTTTATGCTCGACTATCTTGTGAATATGAGGAAAGTAAATCTCATGGGATATGTTTTTGAAACCATCAAGAATGTCAAGAAAGGAGGGATTAAATCCCAGATAATAATCTATCCAGCCATCCTTACGAAATTAATTCTTGAGAGTATGTAGTTTTGTAACATTCCTTTGAAAGGAGAACCTATGGATTTGAGGCCATCTTTGATTAATAAGAGTACGATGAAAAAGCTGAATGTTTGTTTTGATTCAAATTCAAAACTTTTTGTCAGAGATGTAGAAGCTGAATTGGCTCAAAATCAATTGGCACCTATGCCAGCCAAGGACAATCAATCCACCGGTGTGACTCGAATGTCTGATCCTCAAACTAGTTCAAAACCAAAGAAGAAGCCAAGGTACAGTAAGGAAGTTGTAGCCAAATGGAGAAAGGACAAGGAACAGAGAAAGGAAGGTGATCTGAAGTTTGGTCTTGACCCTGCTGAGGCCTTTGCAGAAAGAATAAGGGTAGAAGAAACCCTTCAAGCTGAAAAGAAAAAGAAGACTCTTTTGAAAAGAAAGGCTCAGGACTTTGATATCTCTAATGTCTTGAAAGCAGTTGAAGATGCTAGTGCTCATCTAACTGTGGAAGTGCACCAAGAGCCCATCGTACAGAGTCTGCCTGAGAAAGAAAACGGAAAACAAGTGATAGAAGAAGTGGAAGTAGAAGAAGGAGCTTTTCTGTTAGAATTTCTTCAAAGTTCAAAGAAAAGTAGAGAGGAATCGCTTCAAAAGCTGAGCGAAGGTGTTCAACAAACTTCTCATGCCGATCAGGAAAGATCTCCAGACATGATTTCATCTCGAGAAAAGCAAGATGCTCAATCTTCTCAGTCTGATAAAGTAGTTGTCATTAGTGACAAAGTAGAAGAAGAAAGAAAGCAGAAAGAAAAAAGGGAAACAACCAGTTGTTGATTCAAGCAGATCGTATGAACTAGCATCATACGATGAAGATACTGATTCAGAGCATACAATCTCTCTCAAGAAGAGTGATTACATTGTTCATGTTTTGAGAAGGGTGGAGAAAACAATTCCTTATTTCCCGAGGCTGGAAGGGAAGATTGATTTTATTACTGAAAATCAAAGAAAAAAGTTTGGCTCTGTAAAAGAATTGAGAAAGAAAGTTTTGTCAGTAGAAGCCGATCTGAAAGTTCTTTCGGAAAGCTCAGTTGCTCATAAGAAAGCTTGCAATAAGATGACCAAGTGGTCATACAAAATAGAGACCTCAATCAATGATCATGAAATAGCTATTGAAGATATAAGGAGGTTATCAAATGAGCTAGCAATTGCTTTCAACAAGCTTGATAAAGAAACAGTTGAAAGGATGAACCTTTTATCTTCTCAAAGAGCCGATGTTCCTTCAGTAAAAGACTTGCAAGATAGGATGAATGTTTTCCAATCTGAATTCTCGAAGGTTTCATCTTTCAAAGATGAAATGGTTTTACTGAAGAATCAGAATTCTGTGTTGTCCAAGGATAACAAGACTCTGCAAATCAGAATTGATACTCTTGATGAAGTAATCAGAGTCCAGGAGGAAACCATCAGAAATCAAGATCAGATTTTTGCGGATCAACAGGAGCTTCTCAAAACTCAGGGTGAATCAATTTCTGAAGACAAGAAGGAGATCAAGAAGATGAAAGCTGTGCTTCATGAGCTTATGAAGAAAGAGAAGGAAAGAGAAAACAAATGATTGTTGTATTTTTTTCTTTTGGAACTTGTTTGTTTTTTAATAACTCTTATATTTCATTCTCTTTTATCCATTGTCTTGTATTACTTCACTAACTCTTTCAGACAATTCGAGATTACTCCTTTCTTTTTGTAAATCACAAAGGGGGAGAATATTTACAAAGCAAAGATTGTTTTACAAAGGGGGAGAATGCATTACAATGATCTTAAGGAAAATATACGAATACAGTCCTTAGGAAAGTCAATACCTAAGGGGGAGTTAGTTGTATTCAATTTTCATATTCAGAAGTGTTTTTTAAACTCAGGGGGAGATAAGTATTTCTTGTTTTATTTACTTTGTGTATTTGTGCTTTCCAAAAAGGGGGAGATTGTTAAGTCAAGTCTTCTTTTGACTTCTATATCATGTTTTGCAAATCACAAATGTATTCTATCATATGTTTATTGTCTTTTATCATGTTTATCGTATCGTACGATGTTGATCGTACCGACCAAAACGTATCGTACTGAGTCTGTCATTCGTATCGTATTGACTCTGTCAATCGTATCGTACTGACTCTGTCAATCGTATCGTACTGACTCTGCTATTCAGATGATCATTATTTGTTTTGGTACTTTGTCAAAAACTCTCTCTGCATATGAATCGTACTCATGTTTTACATTTCTATATATCTCTTGTCCTAACAAAACGATGTCGTTGAGTTAGTTACAAACTAATCAAAATGATGTCGTGCTTTCTGTTTCAATATGACCGTTGGAGGCAATATGACCGTTGGAACCCGAGGCCTATAAATAAGAGGTCATTTGAAGCTGAGAACACAACGATGAACAAAGAGAACGAATGAAGAGACTCTGTGAACTACGAAGATTCTAGAGAGAGAAACTGTGACTTCTCTCATCAGCTTTGTGTGACCGATCATCGTATCGAGGGCTTTCAAGTAATTGAAAGACAGAGGTGCCGATTACCTGCAAAATCGAGGGCTGCCAGGGATAGGCAGACAGACGTGCCGATCATCGTATCGAGGGCTGCCGGGGATAGGCAGACAGACGTGCCGATCATCGTATCGAGGGCTCACCAAGGTGTTGGTGAGACAGACCTTTTATCCTAGGTGAAAGGATAACCCTTCTCTTTGGGTTAAAAGAATTGTATTACTTTTAAATTTCCGCTGTTACTTGTATTAGAAAGGGATTTGTATTGTTTCCTTTCTTCCTTACATATTCAATTGTAATTGTTTCAATTACAATCATTCCATTACATATTGTATTGATTGGTTCTATACGCTTTAAGGTAGAATCATTCATATCTGTATTACTCTGATTATTGTGTTCATCTTGAATACAATTGTTTTACATAACATTAGTATTACAATACATCATACCTTTTTCATTCAATACAATTGAGGGTATTTGTATTTGTATTAGTTTAAGTTCATTTAAACTAATATCTTTGTTACTAAAACTCAAAGGTTTTTAAACCTACAATTCACCCCCCTCTTGTATTGTTCCATCTAATAGACTTTTATATCTACTATTCGATCCAACATGGATATCCTGGTTTAGGGTCTTACTTCTATGAGTGACATGGGTGATTTATTAGTGGAGTAATGATCATAACCCTTAGAACTAGAAGATTGAATTGATCCTAGGGGATACACTTCTTTGTTATTTATTAAATTAATTATCTTAATGATATAATGTAAATGATTTTTCATATAGATCTTTTTAAACTGGAGTAATTTGGGCATCTAGGATCCCATAGTGAGTCACTGAGACATTACATGATGGATGCATTTCTGTTATCTATAATCCCTCTATTAACTTCGAATCAGTGCATATACATAGTTCATAGCACAATGATACATGAATTTGGAAAAAAAGTTGTAGGGTAAAAAATGAGCTCATTAAGGTGAGGGGAATGACGAATGCCATATGATGAAGGGGTCAACTAGTTTATATGGGAGTCATTTTGGTTGTATGATTGAGGTGATTCACAAAAAATATCATTTATTTTTGGAACCTAGGTGAAAAAGTCAAAGTATAATGTTCATACTGTAAAGTCCTTAATTCCACATAAATTTTTCATTTCGTCACTCTTGGACTTTGGACTTGAGCCCAAATTGAAGTTAGTCACTAATCAAGACCACATATGAGGCATTCCACATTCATTTCTTGTTGATTCATTACTCTCTTTACTACCTTTGAGTATTTTTTCTAAGTAAGATTCATATTTTCAATTTAATATCTAAAAGCCTAATGACATGTTATAGTCATCTGCATAAATGTTACATTTCGAGCAATTTAATTAACACATATTTTCTATATGTCAATGATAATAAATCATGAGATTGTTTTGCGGACAAACATTGATTATGTTTGGGTGAATTTGATGCAACCTTAAAAACACACGTTTTTCCGCATCGTTTTATTTAATTTTTATCATTTTAATTATATATTTTAACACTGTTTAATAAATAATAGATAATTTTTATTTTTATTATTAAATTTAAAAATTAATCAATTTTTATAATTAATCGAGTATTATATGCTTTAAAATAAATAATTTATTTGTTACTTTAATTTTATAGACTGATAGCTTTTTATTTAGAGCGTTGTTTTTGTTTTTCATGATTAATAATTTAACACTAAATATAAAATTAATTAATTCTTATTTTCAGTAATTAATGAAGCTTTTATTTTACACTGATTGTATTAAAAAAATTAATTAATATAACTTTATTATCATATGTCTTTTGATAATTCAATAATTACTAATATATGTTTTTAAACAAACTCAATTTATTCAAGCATTATAATTTAATGTTTTAATCCCACCCAATTACTCAATAAGATGGTATTTAATAATATATTTTAATTAATTTAGTTCGATATAGCAGCATTAATTTTACAGTGTATTATAATTTTTTATATTTTATAATAACTTTATATAATTTAGTAGTATCTGAATTCAATTTCTAGTATAGTAATAATTTATGTTATTCGAATTGAAGCCATTAATAATTTAACTTATGTTTTATTGGTTTTATAAATTTATTAAAGTTGATGTTTCAAATAAGTTCTCAATAGTATGAATTCAGATTTAGTTTTTATTATTTAGTTTTTTTCATATTTTATTTATGTTTTTATATTATTTATTTTCTATGTTTATTCAGTAGGGTTACGGTTTCATCCTGGTCAAGGTGTCTCCAGGAACCATATTATTTTCCTCTGTGCACACCAGTTTCTGACACCGTATCCCAGCTCATGGTGTCTCGGTGTCCTCTTTCTCACAAAATTTCACCCACCATATCATGACACTTTTTTCCCCTATCTCGTGCAAGAAAATCATTGTGACCATCCACCACCGTATCATGCCCATGCATTTCCGGTCAAACCTTGACCCACTAAATTATCATGTTTTTGTGAATCCTCTCATCTCACCATTCTCAAACACTACGTAGAACAATTCACAGAGGTAAAAAGTTACATTAAAATAATCATGAACTAAAAATAGATCAATACTCATACCAAACCACCAATCTATGTCTAAATTTGCATAATCTATCCAAAACCAGAACAATATAAACAAAACAGAAAACCTCAAAACTTTTTTTCACCTAGTTTTCCACCCTTTTAGACATCGATCCAGCGCTACCACCGCTGCCCTTTCTCATAGAAGAACCCCCATTACCTTTTCACTGGGATGATTTCACCTTTTTGGACCATATCCACCACAATCGAAGCCTTCTAATGGAAGTATCATGTTACCTTAGTCGCCTTGAAGGGATATCGATGTTGAGAGCGATTCAAAAAGTAAGAAGTCATCTGATGAGTCAGGAGGTGCAACCAATGTTGATCATCGCCCAGTCATCATGATGGTGAACAGAGGTGCCGCCACCTTGCCGTTGAAGAAGGAAATCGACCCAACACTAAAGGAGGATCTGCTACTGTGATTGAGAAGTCGAGGAACTGGTTGCCACAGATGAGGAGGTCAAGCTGTGCGGCCTACAAGAAGACATCTCGTCGTTGCTTGAGGAGGTGGGTGAGTCTCGGAAGGAGGATTTTCTAATAATCCTAAAATCTCCCCTAGTAGTGCTGAAATCGGTGAGAGATTATTAAGATTTTAAAAATGTATAATATAAATAAATAAAAAATACAATTCTATTAAAACTTAATTGAAATCAATAATAGTTATAGTAATAACATAACCAATAATACTAAATATTTCTAGTTATGAATAAATAATAAATATCAAATAATAAAAGGAAATTAATAAAGAAACATAAATCAAACTAAATTATTAATTAATTCTAAATTAAATTAAAATAAACAAACTATTTTTTTATGTTAAATTTTAAATAATTAAAATTACATAACACTAAATTTACAAATATAAATGTTTTTAATAATAATTTAAATTTGAATAAACTTTTCTATTTATCATATCATTGTAAATAATTTTATTCATTTATAATAATAATAAAATTTTAATTAACTATAACAACAATAATTATAAAAAATCAATAACTATATAATTACTTGTTTTAAGTATTTTAATAAACTAATAATTTTAAATATTTATTTATTTCCTTCTAGTTTTTAATTATTCTATTTTTTTCCTTCATCAGGTTCAAACAGGAAGTTATTTCCTTTCAAAATTCACTGAACTAACTCAGCATAAGTTAGTTACGTGAGAAAAAATAGTGTGACGTGCCTATCGCGAAAAAACGCACTTGTGCGGTGCTCATTTAAGACACAGACTATATCAGGTGAAGATGGTGGGTGACAAGAAGTAGATGATGGAGGGTATTAAAACAAAGATACAACAGAATTTTGTGAGGAATCTCTCCCATTCAACGAACACACCAGATTTGAGCAAAGGATTTCATATGATCACATCTATCCAGGAGAAGAGGAGAGAACCTGGAGCACTTCTCAAAGAGGCACTGTTCAGAATTTTGAGGGCCAGCAGAAGCAGCAGTTCATGCGAGTAGAGGGAGTTTTCTTCCTCTTCATTCTTTTAATTATATTTCTCTATAATTGAGTGATTTTAGTATATGTAATTGAAACAATGTTAGGATAAATACTTCTAATTCTTGGTAAAAATCGTGTATACTGGTTATCATCCTTATCTCTTCTCACATTCAATTATTAATGTGATCGGAATAAATTGTTGTGATAAGTTTTTATTACATGAAATCACAATGTACCACTTGCACTTAATAATGTAATTTTACATTCATACAGTCAGTTTGAATGTGGATTTATTTTAATGAACTTTTTAATTGAAATAAAATACTACAAAACATATGGCGAGTTTGTTCTTTCATCATTTTCGAACTAGAATTTTCATGTTGATTATTCTAGGAGTGGCGATGTCCTAGATTTGTCAGCAAGAGTGATTTATCTCCTAGAGAGGGAAATAAATCGCTCATTTTAAGTGGTATTAGTTGTAATCACTATCGTGAGAAGGAATGTTTTCAATACAAGTAGAGTTGATTTATTCCCCAGACATATTTCTATTGATTGTTCACTTATATGCATTTTATCTCTATATTTGTCACTGTATTTAATCTATTTCTTGGTTCAATAGAGTTCATAAAAAAACATAAAAAGATTTTGATGTTTCATTTGAGCCTTATAATAATCAAATTATAAAAAGTTAAAAATAGAAAATTCACTCCACTGTAGAAAATTGTGGAGCTTCCATAATTTTTAGAGGATTAGTGGCCAAAATTTCCTTCCATGTGGGTTTGACACTGATTTCCACATATATTGTAATTAGTAGAAATGTTAATATTAATCTTTTACTGGATTAAAATATGTTTTAGGTCAATGGTCACTTTTACTTTTAACCATCAAAACCCATGCATTCCATTCTCATCTTCTAGAATATGGATCATATAAGATTGTTTATCTAGATATCCATCCACCAAAAATGATGTGGTGGAAAAACCCCCAATGTGAGTATACATGTGTTATAAAATAATTCTACATTAGGTTTGGGAGAGTATTGAAATTAAAATAATATATAGTGTATATAATAATAAATTTTATCCCACAATCACATCCCATGGGTTTAAAACATGATCTAAGCACCATAAAAAAAACATAATCTGGGTCGCCTTTAAATTCAAGAATTCATCCAAACAAAGCACATTGCATAATTCATATTTTAACATTTAAGGAATTTTCCATTGTACTTTTATCTAAAAATTCCACATTAATATCCACTTTAATTTATGTATTCAACCTTTTTTGGAATCCCTTTTCATTTTGTATGACACCTTATTTCATAAACCAACCCTGTTGTTTCTACCTATACATTATATGTTTAAAACAAAAAACCCATAATCAATTTAATCAGTTTGTAGAACATTTTAAAATAATTAAAATTATTAAAATTTTTGTAATACTTTTGTAATGAAAACAAAACCAACCACATATCATATGGAAAACACCACATACCGACCACCATATCCACATATTTTGTTTATCCACATCCACTATTATAACCCCACTAGAAACCACACAATATCCACTATTGCATCCCAAATATACCATTAAAACAAAAAACAATCATATTCATGTTTCACAAGAAAATATTATTAAATACCCCACATACATCACATCACAAATAATAACATTTTAAATTATTATATTTATAAAAGGGTTTATTATATAGTTTCACAATGTTAATTAAGTGTGTCCTCACATGATCCATTAGATCATTAGTCATTCATTCCATTAAGTAAATATATGTGGTTATCTAGTTATTTATGATGATATAAAAGAATCATAGAACTATTGGTTTTTAAAACACAATACAAAATAAGTCAATCCACCAATAGACATGATTTTCATCAAGGAATAATACATAATCAATATTAATATCAAATCAAATCAAATAAAATACTAAAACTAAATGGCATGCCTCATTTTTTCCTACCCCTTCAAACTTAAATTTAATGGATACATTATTTATCATATTTTTGATGCTATATTTTAAAAAAGGAGAAAAATAATAAACTCATCATTCATGATTCAAATAAGGAGAAATCAATGAAATTCCCACTTTTATAAAGAATATGTTCCCAAACATGATTCTTCATAATAAGGGGTTTGTGTAAAAGAGAGAACTTATTCAGGGGAACTTAGTCCAATTAGAAAATAATTTCTACATTTCCAAGGGAAGATTGATTTAATACCCCCAACTCAAAATAAATAAGAAGAAAATAATGAATGAAGCTATGATTAATCACTATTGAAACAATATATAAATCTCATAATAGAGGTACTAAACCCATTTTTTAGCATAAAAATCAAAAAATTGTAAAATATAGTGTTTTTTGGAAAATAAAAAAACACTACAATGTCCTACAATGAAGAATACATACAACAAGAAGAACCCACCATCACTAATTTTCAATATAAATAGAAAAACGGAAGAATGGCCTAAAAGCATAATAAAATATTATTTTAATGACCTACCAACAGAATGCCTCTCCATAATTGTTTTTTTGTATATAAAAGAATACAAAAATGAAAAACCACTCTAATTATTTATTTATAGAATGACCTTCCATTAGTATTTTTATACTCAAAAACAACCTTCTAAAATATAATAATTCTAGAATGACTAAAAAGACACAAAACCACCCTAGATTTCAACCAGATATCTCAATCATCATATTTTTGGAAAATTAATAGGCCATAATGTTTGGGAAATTAAAACAGATACCTATAAAACTATTCTGGTATTCAGTAATTCAAAACCAAACAAAAGGAAAGGGATAAAGGTAATTACTAACTATCCCTTGAGATACCTCCCGATGATCACAAAGACTTCGGAACACAACCACCAAAATTGGAAATATTATGAATCTATATAGCACTTGAAAACAATCTTCTTGGAGAGATACCTCTTAATCTAAATTAAATTCATTAATAAATCACTACGTAATTGAAAGATAATAATTCCATACATCTTCATTATATAAAATAATTTTCCCAAAATATTGTACTAATTATCTCGTGAGAGAAAATATATGAATGGAACAAAACCTATATAGGTATGATAAACAAATCCATACCCTCACCAAGGATCTCTCACCAAATAATTTATTCATGTATATAAGTATATTATGAATCACATTAATGATATGGTACCACATACCTCCTTCCCACTGATTTTCCACTATAATACTATAACATCAAACATCCTAGAACTCCCGCATCTTATGAATAACACCATGTCTCATTACATCACATCATGCCCATATAAATATTATCTATAAAATAACATCACATTATACAAATGTGATATTAGGTATTTCGAAACATATATGAAATCAACCTCATACCCACCTCCTACCACCCACAATCCCCCACCCAGAAGCCATATCACCATATATCACCAGAACACAAATGTGCCATCAATTATCACCACATCATAAAATGATATTGAAAATTTTTATTTTTAAGACTCCCTACATTTAAATGGCTTTATCACCTCTAGTAATATGGATAAGGGTTGATAGTGTATAAATATAACCATCCTACAATTAAGATATTTGAAATAAAACCCTTGATTGACAATGAATGTGTTTGAACATAGTCCTCATTGAGGGTGGGGTGTTTATAGAAATCACATGAATATAAATAGTATAAAAATATAGAGTTTTACCATAACTTCTACTCTAATGGGTTTATAATAATAAATTACCATCTCCGAAAAAAATCCATACAATCACTGCCATATGAAAATGCAGAAAATCAATAAGAAAATCACAATCCATGATTCATATTCCAGTATTAATCCATATTAAATAATATAATTCTATCAATACATTTAACCTTAAAATCCCATTTTAATTTATATTTTTAAAATATCTTAATATTCGATTTCATTTTAAAAGACACCATTTTCATTTTTCCAACCATGTAGTTTGTATATAAACATTATCTATTTATACCCCATAGCCCCTAATCAATTTTCATATTTAACATTTCCATTGGAAATCATTAATATTTATTTAATTCCTTTAATAATATGTTTAGTATTATAATAAAATCATCAAATCAAGACCACAACATAACATCCCATATCACACATCAAAATAATTTTACTACCACGTCTACTTTCACATCCCAGCTTCACAACAAAACCAAAAACAACATTGTGTCACCAATTAACCACTAAACTATATAAACTGTCACATACCCACTACATGAACACATCCCATTTAATATCCACAAACACATCACATCACATACCACACAAAAATTCATATTTATCCAAGGGTCTCAGATTCAATATTACAGAGTTAATTAAGGTCGTATTGAAAAATCCATTAGATCTTGAAAAATCCAATAAAATAATGGAATATAAATTATTATGTAGTTACATATGATCAAATAAAATAATAAAAAATTTGTTAAAAAAATTCAAAACAGAGAAATTAAGGCACCAACAAACATGATTTTATTACAGGAATTATTCCCATATAATCACAATATAAAATTAAATCAAGTGAAATAAATAATGTAGTTTGATCATTCATCACATTCCCCTAACCAATGATATTTCATTTAAAACGATTATTTATCTTCCAATATCTAGATGCAACCATATTCTCAACAGAAAAAAATATTATAATATTCTATTATGATATATATCAGTTTAAAAGTGTGAGTAACCAACATGGTTAAAGAAACATTCCTAAAACATATTGAATCAATGTATTTGGTGTTTATATAAGAGGTAAAATAAGTAGGGTAACTCAAACCAACTATAGAAAAAAGGTTTTATAACTCCATGGGAAGAAGGATTTTGAACCTCCCTTTTGAAAAGAATGAAGATGAAAAGAACGGAGGAATTATCTTGGTTTTAGAAAGTTAATATTCAATAATAGTAAGAATGGAAATGGTTTAGATATTCCAATAAAAGAGGATCATATTAAATATTCACAATGTAAATATTTTAATAATCTAATAAAATTTTATAAAATGAAGATATGAATTCTAATGTTTGAAAAAACTTTAAAACCAGTTACATATTTAACTAAACCAATTTTCATCCTAAAATTCATCAAAATGGAATATTTACGATTGCATAGAAAGTAATATACTGTTAAATTTACCAACTATTTAAATAATCTACCTATAGAAGGACACTCATTTGGTAATCATTTGAAGAATGGTAAACTTATAGAATGACCAACTAGCAGAATGTCCTTCTTGCAGATTGATATACCATAAGTAATTTTATGAAAAAATGAAAGACTTCCCAAATGATCTAACTCTAGAATAACCTACCACCATACTGATATTCCACTAGTAATTTTATAAAACAAATGAAAAAAATGAAAATGAATGAAATATTCCAAAAACAACATAGGATACCCTTGAACAAATTATTTATTATATTCCTAGTAATGTATCATGTTAGATGGTGCAAGAAATTAAAAAAAATACACACCAATATAGAATTGGTATTTTAATTTGATGATTATATGAATACACCCAATGAAAATAAAATCCATTAGATATAAATAAATTAATAATTTCGGTTATTTTGTATCATCTTATAATGGTCCCAACTCACTAATTGATATATTGGTTATCTAATATAAGAGACTATTTATTAATTAGGGATGAATTGGCATTTAAATTCATATGGGGGCATTTTTTATGAAATTATTAGTATATATTAAGCAATATATGAAAATGGTTTTATATATTTTTATCTGATACACTATTACTTATTAAAATAATTTTTATATTAATAATGGTAGTGTTAGAGATGAGATACTTTTCCTATTTATCTTTCTATATTTGTCAAAAACTTTTTTTAGGATTCATAAGGTTGACTATTTTTGGAATGGGATACATAAAAAATGTGTCATAATTTGTTTGTTTAAATATTGATTTATCATTTTTGATGGCATGTCATAATAATATTGGTTTTCTTAAATATAGAGAGATGCAGAACAACTTCTAATTAATTTATGGATATTATGATACATTAATTGTAAATTTTGTTTCTTCGCATATTAATATTTTAACTTTAATATCTATTTAATGGTGTATGAGATAATTATGATAAAAATAGATGAAAAAAGGGAATAAATTTTTCTTATAGAATGTATATTAATAAAGTATGCATATTTTATTGTGTATATTATCCAAAAAACTCATCTCTAGAAAAATGTTATCAAATTTTAAATGAATTAATGGATTTTCTCAATCCTCATTAATTTACTGTTTTTTGTTATTAACATTATAATAAACCATCTATTTATTTATGTTAACCATCTCTATTATTATAAATCATTATATAGAAAAATCATTTCATTCCATGCCTATATTTTAATTTCTCACAAATTTTATCCTATCTTGGAACATATAAATGATTTATTCTATATGACTATCATGTTTCACATTCCATTATTTCAAGAGGATGTTTCATAAACCATGTTTTTGATGTGAATTTATAAAACATCAATTTGGAAAAATCATTTCCTTAATTTTTTTGAAGATGGTCAAATTTTTTGGTTGAAATTTATTAAGGGGGTTTAACATGGTAATATTTTTTTATAATTTTTTTAAATTTCATTGATAGCTTATATTGAATGTAATAGAAATAGAAAATTTTTAAAAAAATATTATTATTTGAACATGACCATTATAAACCATCACTTCAAATGATTAGGTATATGATTAGCTACTCTATTAATTTAATTTATAATTTTCCATATATAAAAAAATATTGATAATAGATTACTAAATAATCACTGAATTTTTAGTGATGTTATTTTAATCATAATAAAATATGTTTTCTAAAAAAATAGAATTTATATTTGTAAATGTGAAAATGAAATATTTATTTTCTATTGTTTTTAAAAATAATATTTTATAAAATTATGTCATTTTTGGAATATGAATATATAAATTAGATTATTATGAAATGTTGATTTTTTTAAAAACATTTATTTTTCATAAAATTGTGAAAAATAATGATTTGATTCAATGATGTATTTTCAATTAATATATCAACAAACTAATATTAAATAAATATATTTATATTAAAAATTCATTTGTTCTATTTCATTAAAAACTATAACATTTTAGTATTGGATATGAAACGTGGAAATGAATCTGGAATTAAAAAAATTTGTAATTAAAAGTTATTTTTTTCTAGAAATATTTTTTTTATTTAGTTTTTCATATTAATTTTATATAAATTTTAGAACACAATGGAAAATTTATCATTATAAATGTATTCCTCATTTTGTATCAGGAGATAAATTTTCTTTAAATAGGACCATGCTATTATTGGTCAATATTAATTGTATTAACTAAAAATGTATCACCTTGGTAAAAGGTAAATCAACGTTTTTCTAGAATAAAACCAAGATAATAGACCATAGGTTTTTAGTATAGTTTTATTTTAAAGTAAATTTGACCCTTATTAAGTATTTATTTAATGTTAATCGTATTTTTGAAACTTTTCCATGAAAATGACTGAAATATTTTTAAATATATTAAAAAATAAAAAAATTTACACTCTTACATTTCAATGTGTTTTATGTGTTAAAATATATGTAAAATGTTTTAAACTTATTTAAATTCTTGTATATTAGACAATGTTATTATTTCCATGCATTAAATATTATTATAATATATCGAAATTATATGATAACATTTAATTCTAACAACACATTGACATATTATTTCATCAATTAATTGACAATTGAAATAAATGATTTTAAAAATATTCAATGGAACATATTCTGTGCGAGATATATTTTTCAATAAAATTTATTGATACATGTGATATACTATGGATATATGAAATTATTATATTTTTATTCTTCCTTGTATGGGTGGCTTCAAATTTAATTACATGAATGTTACAAAATTGACATTATTTATATTTTATAATAAATAATATTTAATTAATGTATTTAAAATTCATAAAATTAATTCCCTCCACCAACTAAATTTAATATGGGCTAAATTACGTTTCTTAGACCTGTAATGTGTTCATTTTTCATTTATGGTAAAATTATTGAGATTTTATAATTGAAATATTTTTTACTACTTCTAATGTCCAAAATGATTAATAAATGGTAAAATTAGAAACCTAATTATTATAATTATATGAAATAATATATGAATATTTTGGGATAATTTTTTATCATTAACAGACACTTTTGTTTTAATTCCTTGATATTCCAAAATATTTTCTTTGATATCTTCTTTATTATATTTTAATATTTTAATATTGTTTTCTTATTTCCTCTACATTAATTATAAAAGGAAACACCTACTATCCATTGTTCAAACAGATTTAGAATTATTTCTCAAAAAACCATTATTTATTTCTCTTTTATAATTTTATATTCATGATATATTGGTTATAGTTTTCCCAAAATCCATACCCTATGAATTTAAATAGTATAACCAAATAAGTTCATCCACAGAGGAGGTGATATGTAAACCAATTGCATTTATTTTAGTCCGTATTATCCTAAAATAAATCGATTATATTTATCATAAATTGATCAATGATATAATATTTTATATGAAATGTTATTAGTATTTTTACACCACAATTATACACCATGTTTCATATCTAATGGAAAGTGAACGTATGACTCATGTTTAAGTATGACTCACCGTCTCCTCATATCAATACTAGTAATATTTCTTAAAAATAATTTATGGAAGGGAATTAATGTTGGTTAAATTTCTATAGTTGTTATTTTAATGATAACTAAATTTAAATATTGTTAATATCATATCTAAATTTTTTACCTTCTAATCTATTGGGAAATGACAACATCGATCATACATACATATAGTTTACCTCATCCACGTAGTGATTTGATTTTTTATCCATTTATATTTTATTTGGATTGTAATGAGGATGTATTTAATGAATATATATCATAATTGGGATTTTATAATGAATCTATTAATTAATATTATTAATTAACATTTATTTATTCTATATGATGAAATCGTATGACACTATCCATGAGTACATACGACATACCTACACAAATAATTGAATATTTAATTTAACTAACACTTCATTAATAGTCAAATATATATATATAATATTATATAATATATATGATATTATTTTTAATAATATTATAATTTAAAAAAATATTATTTTTAGTAGATTAAACAACATTAGATTTAAGTCGAACTAGTCATAGAGGATTTATGTCTCTCTAATATTTTTTGGGTCTCACATAATATTAAAACCTTATTAATTCTGTGTGCTGTATATGCATCACATGAATGTATTTTATTATTATTTTCAGGAAAATTATCAAATTATATATATCCATAAATTTTTCTTCATTTCATGTTGGTTTGATTTGGTTATTAGTAATGTCGTAAGGTATTTATGATTTAATCATATTTTTATATTGATTGTTTATGATTGAATTTTGAATGAATAAAACATAATATACTTATCTAATAAATACATTTCATTCGTTTTATACTCTTGTTATTTATTTAGAAAATAATAATTCATATATTTTTTCTTTAATTTTTTAAATCATTGGACTAAAATAATTTTTTCATGAAATAATGTATATGATTTCATATTCAGTCTGGAAGAATTCTATTCAATGTACAAGTCTTATTAAAAACTCACTAATATTTTAAAATTATACAATGATTTATTGATGTAATATTTACCCAAATTTATATTTTTATCAAAAAATTATACAAGAAATATTGTCTTCATTTTCCAAGACAATACATATTTTAACCATTAAAAAAATTGTAAATGGATGTGTTATTTTATTATATAGGGAATGAATTGAAATTTATGATGTGATGACCTATATATAAATTTAGGGTTCATTTATATAAAATATTTTTATATTATTATAAAAAATATATCCATAATATTATTGAGATCTTATGTTTTAAAGTTAGTTATTATGAAAAGAAAATGGTATTTTTTTTCTTTGAATATTCTGTGAATATTTTATAAAATGGTTCATCACTGAGAACATTATTTAATGTTAGTTATGATTTATTAGTTATGTGATCAAATGATAACATCCTAAATATATCCCTGAACAGTTTATGATTTTGGTGACGAGATGTTTATGAAACCCTTTATTTTCTATGGGTTGTGTTATTATGTATTGAGGGAATTTTTATTAAACCCATTTTATTCTAAGAATTATCATATAATGAAAAGATGTATGTTTATGATCTCATTTAACACATAAATATAGGATTCATTATATTATCTGTGTGATTGGAATTATATATCCCTTAAATTAATTTGAAAGTGTTTCAAATCTAATGTGGTAGTTATGGGACACTAGTTGATGTGATTAATCCACTATCATAAATAATGAGATGAGACTAATACCATATAGAAAATAAGTTAATATGCCTTATCTATTTTTGGAAACATGTGGTTTTTATTTATCAAAATTGTTATAATTGTATGAATTTATCATCTATTATAATTTGATTCTCATGCTCGTCAAAATAGAGATACGAATTGGTTTCTAATCATATGTTGGTTCCACAATTTTATGAAATCCACATATGTTTAATGATTATTTTATAATGATTTCTCACTATTATGAATAATATATTTTGGAATCATATTTTTCCCACAACACATGTATATATTCTTTTAGAGATTGTGTATGTACATTCTATGTTTCTTTCCTGATCACTTAATATTGTGTTTATATTATGTTTTCATGCAATTATTGAATGATATATCTCATTTTTACCTTTATATAGCATCATAGATCACAATTTATTATATCTACCATTCCCTAGGTTAGAAAAAACGTTTTATTTTTGGTATGTATATTAAAATTACTAATTAGGTTGATATTTATTGGATATATTGTAGATCATTCATGAAATTATAACTTTATGCACCAATTCCCTAAATACACTAAACATTTACATTATTCTGCTATGTATTTATGAAATGTATTTAATGTTTATCTAAATATATGTAGTATTTATTAATGAAAATATACATTCACTATATTTATCAAGATTAATAATATTTTTCTTATATTAAAGGATTTTAGAGACAATGATTGTCTATTTTTCATCACTAAGCCGATCTATTTTAGTTTATCATGGATATAGGAATAACTTTGTTTGAAATTTCAATTTTCCACACGATTCAACCACTTACTATTAATTGAATTAAAAAAGGAAAAAAATATGAATTAAGATACATTTGATAATTTGGAAAATAATCTAATCAAAAAAATAATCTAAATGATTTCATAAATAATATTAACATCAAATAAATATATGATAGTTTTTCTTCATTGAAAAAAACATTCATTTCATCATTTTTTATCAAGGTTTTATATAAATTTTCCTTATAACTCAACAACAACAATAATAAATACATTCTTTGATGAAAAATTATTGAACCCATACATTTCAATCATATATATTAAATCATCTCATCAAAATATTCAACACATTTATGAATAATACATGCCAAATAGAAATAATCGTTAAGTGTATAGAGAAACTAGAAACTTTGTAATTTTTTTCGATGAATTATAGTTAAGATATCTTGTAATTTATTCCTATAATTGTAGACTTTATAGACTTTCCATATATGAAATCATTATTCGTAACATGGATAAATTAATAATTAAGATAGTGTGTGACTTGATACATAGTATGGTAATTCATAGAAGATATTAATCAATTAGATCATGTTTTAAGTAAATAAGACTTAGAATATAATATATTAATAATAAAAATCAAAATTAATATCAAATAATTAAAATATCCTTATCTTGGATACATAGAATATGGATTTATCATAATGATAGAGAGATGAAATTATGGTTTGGAATCAATAATAATCAATCATAGTAAACTATAACATATAATAAGTATAAGAAATATTATTATGGAATAGACCTAAGTGTGGATAATAATATCCTTAGCCAGGACTCACTACCAATCAATCTTATTGGACAAATTCTACTATTATAAATTCATCATCCCAATTCAATCATTCTTGTAGTGAAGTATATCTGATAAGACTATAATAATTTAAAATTACCTTATAATCTGGATCAAATCAACATTATATTATATATCTTCACATGAAATATCATTGTTTTCCTGGTAAAATAGAGGGAAATATAATAATGGACCTAACATTCACATAATTAAAATACAAAATACGTTTTCCAAAGGATGATAACATAATTCATCCATTACTTATAGTGTAATTTATATATGAGAGATAAAGTTGTATAAAAAAATATACATAAAATATCATCATTTAAAGGAATATAGATAAATAGATTTTATTTTCAAATTATAAAATATCACCATTGTAGCAGAATAAAAATAATACAATATTGATATAGATGAAAATTATATTTAAACAATAATTTAATAATTTCTTTTTTAAAATATGTTAAAATATATTCCTCCCTTTGTCAACATATAAAATAATGAATATTAGGAGAAATATTTTTCATTTAAAATAAATATGGAAACACATAATTGAAAATTAAAATTAGATAATTGTCATTAAAATAATAAATTCCATTTATTCACTAAACATAAAACAATTCTTACGCTGTCTTGTAAAAAATCGAAAATAGATTATTCAGACAACATTATAAAATTTCATTCTAAATAAAATTATAAAAAAAACTAAATATCAATGATTATGAATTTAAAAAATTATTTTATAATAAAAAATATCAATTTTCAATATTATAATTCCAATGAAAATTGATGATGATTATCATTAATGAGATTGGATAAATAAGGTGAGCCTTTAATATAAAAATTCGTAATCATTTCATTTGAAAGAGAGAGGATAATAAAGAAAACATGAAAATCAAGAAATAACTATGGGAAAAGAAAATATTTTTTATAAAAATATAAGTACCATAATATTTTCCTCAATTTACATATAACGTAGGCCTTCATGAAATGAAGTTATATGGGATTATAAAAAACATAATGTCATATTGTACTCTATATGCATTAAAACCTAATATGTACTATTTATATATATTTTTAAAATAGACTTAAAACCATATATCTATATATTAATATATATAGATTACATATAATGTATAATGAAACCTTTTTAAATATTTCTTCATTATAAGAAAATACACAGTTTTCCGGGCATGATTCAATTTGATGCTCCCTATCCTTACACAATAGTCTTGTTTTTGTATATTGAATATTTAAATAATGTTATAGTTTTATATTAATTAATTATATACACATTTATTTACATTTACCTATGGAGTGATGAATACAAAATTATAACACATATGAGAAAATTTAATCCACACATAAATTTGAGTACTAATTCCATTTTATTATGTTTAGAACAAGCATAATCTATAAAATATTTATCCATTCAAGAATCATTATAATATTATAAATATTATTTAAATAAATAAAATCCTTCTATATAAAAACTAATTAAATATTTTGATGAAAAATGAAATTCATCAATTTTTGGATGTATTAGTCCACACATATTAATGATATATGTTTTAGTTTCCCATATTAAAAAATAATTGATAAAAATTGTGTTTCATAAACATAGTAAAATTTTATTATATTATAGACAATGATTTTATGATACAATCATGTTTGTGATAAATTTTGAAGGTTGGAATAAGAAATAAATATGAATGATATTTTTCATGTTATATACATATAGATTAAGAAACCTCCATTGATTTTAAACTTATATAACCTTGGGTTTGTATCTAAAGAATAAGAGAAACTTTAATACATGGATGTTTAAGGATATATGATTTATATTTAAAATGTTTAGATATTTGGATCGAGATACTGTGAATAATAGTAAAAAGAAATGTTTATATGAATAGGGAGTGGCATGACTTTAATTAATTTAAGCATTAAAATACTAGATGATAACATTCATGATCATGTGGATGGAAAATAGAAAAATTTGGAATACTGAATAAAATAGGGTTTAAATTAATTCATATAATCTATATTTCTTATTATTTTAGGATTTTTATAACCCTTATAATTTTACTATTGTCCCTTGAAACCCTTTTAACCTCAACTAATGATACAAATTTTCAACTCATTTATAATATACATTTAGTAAAAAAGAGCATGATATAAATATATTTTTATGGAAATGATTAATTTAAGGATGAAAAATATTCTATCAAAATAATTTCCATTATTAAAATATATAATAATAAATCATTAATATTTAGAAAAATTATTTAAAATAAATATTTGTTTCATATATTGGTTGATTTAACAATAATTATCCTACTAGTAAAAATCATAAAACGAATGAAATTTTTTTTATTGAAAAAATAAAATGTACAGAATAAAAAATCATTAATATTAATAATATTAATTTATTATAAAAATTATTTTTGAACATATAATCTTTTTTTAAATGTACAATTTTACATTCAAATTATTCTTTTTTATATTAACAAATAATTAATTTATTAAATATTAAGAATTTGATGAATATTTGTTTCTTAAAATAGAATTTTATTACTAATCTAGATAGATAATTTATATAAAAATAAAGTATCATGAATGAACTAAACAATAATATTAAATGTTTTTTTATATTATTTCAAATTTATTAATCATTTTCCATATAATTGGTCAATTCATTTGTAACAACGATATATTTTATTTTTATATTACAAATTTATTTTTTCCATTGATTCCCTTCATTCCATAACATATGTTACATAAAATATAATATTTCAATCATAGTTTGTTCTTGTTTTATGTTTTTTAATGAAAGATATCAAACAATATAAAAATTACATATATATTATAAAACTATAATGTATGATATAGAGGGAGTACTAAATAATTTTTTATGACCCTAAATGAATCAAGTATATAAAAAGGCCTAATTTATATAGATCTCATAATTACTTTTCCTCACTCCCATAACCCTCTTAAATAGAGATATTACAAGGAACACCTTATCATTAACATCAAACTACTAATCTCATTGGAAATTATAAAAACTTATCTTCTATATACATTTTTCAATTTTCATATTCAAATGAATAGTTTGAATTTTCTATTTAATTTAATTGAGAATGTAATGACCACTAATATTCATCCAAAATTTTTGGGTTCCTCTATCAAAATTATGAAATAATATCATATGGTTCAATCATAATTATAAAATGGAAATTAAAATTATATGAGAAATCCTATGTGGATTTAAGTTGGTAAAAACATCATAGTTAATCCATAAAACTAAATTATAGCATATCCTCTAGATTGTTGATGGTCCTCTGGACATATTATATATGAACAAATGATTACCATTACTGAAACTTATATAGGTCTCTAATACTTTAGGTGACTTATCTAAGAAGTAGATGTAATCCTTAGTAATAGATTAGATAAAATAAAGAGGTTTACTTTTTAATTTCCTAACATGTTGCTTATATACTTATGGTAATTTTATTTCTCAATTAAATTATCAATACTGAAAAAAATTAATTGAAATCTTGAGATGATAAAATACAACCCAATTTGTATTATTACACTAATATTTTATCTGCAGAGTCTTGCGATGAAATAATTGGTTTTTTCCCACATACCTATAGTTATGGTTAGTGGTTACATCATTCTTTTAGTATTATATAAATTAGTTTTTTTGAATAAATACACCATTAAGATATTTACTATATAATATATTTCATTACACAATCATGTATTAAATTTTCATTTAGGTATACATATATTCATCCTTTATACATTAATAATGTTGTATTATCTATTGGAATCTTAAAAACAAACCTTCCACAATCTATATTTTTATAGAAAACATATACAAGGTCAAAATAATATAACATCATCTTTATCAATGATGAAATACTAAATAAACTATACCTTTCTACATATATCGACATTAACATTATGGGATTATTTTATCATTTTATTGATTGAATTTTTAGCGATAATTTTGATAATATATGACATACCCTTCCATTATAACTTCAATATTCAATAATTTCATTTATGGGAGTATTTGAACCTTTTCAACCCACATCAGAGACATTGTGGAATAATATATCCAACTCCAAGCACCAACAACCATATATACCATCCCAATTTGATAATGTATTGAGTAGTTAAAATATCTTACCAGGTCTAACCTTATCCTTTTAGTAATTTTCAGTATCTTGTTTGTTTATATATATTTCATATTAATATGATATGTATATATATATATTAAAATTTACCACCATATTGGAAATGACTCCTAGTTGTTAATATGTTGAAAAGTACCACTAAATCCAAATAATATATTACGTAATATGGTAGATAAATTATTACATTATTGTAGGAATACAATATTTACTCATAATATTTCAATGAAATTAATCAAACCCTTTCATTCGAAGGATCACTATATATTACATTCCTAAAAAAGATTAATTTTAGTATTTGGGGAATTGATGAGAAATTTATATGTACATTGATAAATTTTTTAATTCCTCATTCCATTGAAATTTCAACCCCTACCATATTGACATGGATAATGGGTTTTTAGTCATTAAAAGATTATATGTAGTCATCAATAATGTCGCAATAATCAATAAGAAATTATGAAATCTGTTATAATGGAATGTGGATTCCCTTTATTAATTACTTCCCTCTTAGAAAAAATGAATATTAGTCCATATTCATTAATTAGATGACCCATTAATTATAATTTTTACATCAATAATTCATGCTTTCTAAATTTGGCATACAATTTATCCTACTTCATGATCTACATCACAATCTGAAAATGTTCATCATGTTCTTTATTTCTTAATGAAATTATATTAATATATTCAATAAATACACCGCAAAATTTATCATGATTATCCAAATGGACATTATTCATTAAAACCATTAAGATAGATGGATAATTTATGAATCTAAATTAAATAAATATAAATCCACATTTTTATACCACATTAAGAAAATATTAATTGTTATTCCCCCACCCAAATCTCATAATTCATGTTATCAATGTTAATGATATTTTTTAATGTAAGGATAAAAAATATTATATTGAACATAAAATTAATAAGTGGTTGAAGATACTCTTTCTGGATCATTATTTTCTTAATCTCAAAAAACAATTAACTCAAAGATGCATTGATCCATATTTAAGGAAATGAGGATTAGTGTACCCACAATAAATCACTTGGGAATATGGAACCCTTTTCTATATTTAATTATAATATCATATTTAATTTCTTTAATTCGACTACATCAATTATTTATGAACTCTTTATTATATGAATTGATCTAGCTATAAGTTTTATTGATAAATAAACTCCATATATTTGGGATCTACTAGAAGCTTATTTGAAAATTCAACAAAATACTCCCATTTTGTAGGAATGTTTTCATTATTAACATCCTCCAAATATTATTTGACCCAATAGTCCCATATTTCTGGGTATCAAATCCAATATTATTTAATTAGTTTCAATTGAAGTCAATAATCATTATTGAAATGATACATGATAATCTAATAAATACATATATGAAATCTGATACCATTATCATGAGAGTTGATAACTTCTATATGTATATAGTTCTAATAAATTCTTATTATTATATCATATTCTTGCATGGAATGTATATCTAGATTACCAATATTATCATCCCCAAATTCAATATCAAATAAATTTAATATATAATGGAAGAAATCAAATAGACACTATGTTATTTATTGTAATTCTACTAATTTATTTTTGAAGGGGTAAATTAATATTATAGAATTTTTTTTATTATATAATTTAATGTTATTATACATAATAAGATAATAAATTTATTGTTATAGAGTGCAGGATATGTGACAAAGTCACCACTACATTATTGTAAACAAACTAAACTAGTTAACTAAATATTAAATCCCTTATTGACATGGATTATTTCGTTTTTTGGGGTATATTACTCTTACATTATATAAGGGTAGGTATATAATTAATGTTATCCAAATAATAATTAAATTTGAATCATTGATGTTTTGTTTTATTATTTGTTGTTTCCATTATCAACTAAATTATTTTATTTTTCCTTCTGAAACAAATGTTGAGGTAATGATAATTGTGTCATAGTTTTTCATTATTATAACACTTATGTCAACACGTAATGATATTTCCCAATTATTTCTCCATATATATTTTTTCTTGTAGGTAGATAAATTTACATTCCACCATTTTAATTGTCATCATAGATTGAGTGACACAATACTATCATTTTTGTTTGACAAAATAAAAAGTGTTCATGACATTCATTAACACCTTATATGAGTATTATAAATTATCCAAATAGTCTCTAAATATGTTTATATTTGACAAATATTAGATACAATTATTTAAAAAATAATAATTTATCAAGTATACTTTCAACATACATGAGAAAATATATAATGGCACGGACCTTTCCGGCCCATTCCATTGTCAAAACGAAGGTCAAGAAGTGTTTTGGATGGTAAAATGGTCTTTTCCACACTTTCTAGAACATTGAAACTACATGCCATGTAGTTTGAGTACATACCATGTAATTACTTTCTGGGTACACCCCATGTTGCAAGCTGTGTCCTTGATGTGTGGAATAATGTGTGCACGCCGTGTGACCAGTTCTACACGCCGTGTAGTCCTTCCCCGCGTATGCATTACCCTCAAACCGTGTGTTGACCAGTCAACGGCCGTGGAGAAATGCTGGAAGCCACATGGAGACCGTGTGAATGAACTGATTACACGTTGTGTACCATAAAGTACACGTTGTGTACTTTTTCTTTTCACCCCTATAAAAGGAGGGGTCCCCTCCTACATTCAACTTACACCTCTCTTCCCCTATCCTTTGAGAAAAGCTCTCCCAAGAGACATGAAAGATCTTCCTATCATAACTTCTTCGTCCGAGCTCTGATTTATTATCCTTCAGCGGCCACTGGATTGTAACGACGAGATAGAACTTCCGAGCATGGGTCTGCTGTCTTTCCTTCAGCCATTCCTTTCCGACTTCCACCCAAGGAGGTTTTTCTAGGACCCGAGAGAAGTGACAGACGTCGATGGACGTCTTATAAGGTTGATCCGGGGGAGCATTGCGATCAAGAACCTGTTGACGTAGGGATCTTACCTTCATATATCTAATTTGTTCATCATGCGGGGTGGGTGTCTTCTTGTTTACGCGAAACACTTTTGAATCTGTTTTAATAAAGATAATAACTGGCTTATATAACGGGGATGGGAAGTTGTGATTACTGTTACATTATATCCTGTGATATTATGTTGTGAATAGAATGAGATTCTTCCTACTGAAAATCACGGTTGTTGGGGGCCTTTCCTTATGCAATTAAATGTTTCCATCTCCTTCTGTATTTTCTAATGGGTGGAAACCTTTTGGAATGTGGAAATTAATTAATCACGTACAGTTGGCTGTTTAAAATCTAGAACCCTTGTGTGATCACCCCAGTTAAAAAAATGGAATAATGAACATGTGGGTGTTGTCTTGGTTACAAGGCATGTGATGGGGGTGTTTTGTGGGTTTTTGTGGATATTGTGTGCAGTGGGGCTGCGGTTGGCTTGGTTGTGGGATGGTGTGAATGCTATGATGGTGATGGGCATCGAGGCTGCAATAAATGGTTGTAAAGGGATTATGATGTGCAGGTTCGGTGTGGTCGTGGTTATGGTGGTTGGAAGTGGGGCTGCAGGGATGGGTTTGAATGTGAACGGGCTATGGGTTGTGATTATTAAATAAAAATTGGAAGATTCAATGAATGGTGGGGCGTGGTAATGAAACAGAAATAATAATCAATGGGGTTGGTTGTTTGATAAGAGGGACTTTGTTATGCTATTCCTAACTTGTTTTGTGGTTGGCAGGGATATGTTTTACGAACGATTGGTGTGGTTAGTTGTGGATAGTTTCCCAGTAGTTAAGGAACTAAATAACTATTTCAACTGAAATGTGAAAACCTAAAGGGGGTTGGGTTTGTTTGTTGTATGCATGCTTCGTAGTTGTAGTGCTGAGGCACCTGCTCAGTTTCTCTTTTTAGAAGCCATAGGTTGGGTTGTGTGGTTGGTATATATATATATATATCTGTATCTTTTGTGATTTATCTCACCCAACCCTTGTTGATCACTTAGTGCCGAACACTCCCATTTTATGGGAGAGGGTGTTTTTCCCATAGGTACTAGATCCTTCCTGCTCCTTCTCCCCTAGGTTGTGACGGCTTGAGGCAACCTTACACCTAAGACTCTTCGGGTAGGTTTTGATTGGGGTGGTTTTATCCCAAGACTCTTCGAGAAGGTTCTTCTGTTTCCAAAGAATCTTCTGGATGAGGCCTAGGTGTGTGCGGGTGGGATACGTGGTGGTGAGGCCTAGGTGTGTGCGGGCGGGATACGTGGTCGTGAGGCCCAGGTGTGTGTGGGTGGGATACGTGGTTATGAGGCCCAGGTCTGTGCGGGATGGATACGTGGTCGTGAGGCCCAGGTGTGTGTGGGCAGGATACATGGTTATGAGGCCCATGTGTGTGTGGGCGGGATACGTGGTTGTGAGGCCCAGGTGTGTGCGGGCGGGATACGTGGTTGTGAGCCCCAGGTGTGTGCGGGCGGGGAGAGTGTGGCAGCCTCAAGATGATCATCGTTAGGAAGAGCAGCTAACTAAAGGGAAATGGTGTGGGGTACTCAATACTCTTGTTTCATATATACTACTACCTGTTGCGCTTGTGTTTTTGGTGAGTGTGGATGGTGAGGTTGGGTGGATTGAATTCCTTGCTAGGTTTCTTCTGTTTTTCTCACGGGACATTATGATGTCTCCCCACTTGTGCACGAGAGCTTTAGGTTTCCCTAATGAGTATACTTGTATGCTCACCCTACGTTTACTTTCAGGATTCCAGGAGGACTAATAGGGTCGTGCAAGACCCTACTTGTCGGACAGTTGGAGTTGTTGCTGTTGTTGTACATTTGTTTTCTTTTGGTATTGTAATTTGAGCTTTCATGTACTTGTACCTTGTTATAATAGTTTTTAAACATGCATGTGAGAATGGTTTGGGCATATTTCTATACACTTTCCCTTTTTCTTTTTGGTGGATGAATTTTCCTATTTCCTGATCTTTAAAAATCAAAAGGGTAATGCCTCCCATATTTGTGAAAAACTCATTCCCATGTTGCTAGTCGCCACCCCGGGGCCTACTGGAGGCAGGACATAGGGGTCATTATCTCCCTTTCACCATTTCCAGCTTAGGAGGGACAACTTTGGTGGGAGGGGTTTGTGACATAATGGTATCAGAGGTGATGGTTGAGAGATAGGATGGAGTCTGTAGTTAGGCACAGTGAGGATTTCATGGGACGGTTGGGCAACGATATTAGTTAATCTTGGTGCGTGACATAGGCCAGGGAAGACTGGTTAGGACACAAAATTTTAGGGCCCCCCATGATCTGATGCAAGGACTCTGAGCCTACCGAATTTCCAACTGAGACTACACTGATTGCAGGGTAGAGACCCTAGGGAAGGTACATGCATCATCATGATTGTGGTTTACTTGATTTGGGTGTTATGTGAAAGAAATTTAAATCAAATGTTGAAATAAAACCTTGAGTTTTTCCTTACTACTTGGGCTTAGCCGATCCTTGTTTACTGTACAGCTATGGCACCTGGACGTCATCCCCGGGTGGCTCAGACGGCCGAGGCCCATCAGATTCAGGTGGTCAATTAGTTGGGGATTGACCAAGAGGAAGAAGATAGCCACTGGCAGAAGACTCTCCGTTCATTCCAGAAGCATACCCTCAATAAGTACGAGGGTAGTACTTCGGATATGGAGAAAGAGAGGTGGCTTGAGGAGCTAGGGATCGCTTTTACCTTGATCAGTGCTCCGAGGGAGTACTGGGTTCCCCTAGCAGTCAGTCAGCTGAGAGTTTCGGTGCGATAGTGGTGGATGCTCTACCTCGGAGAGAGGATAGAGGTAGAGGTTCCATGGGATGACTTTGAGAAGGAATTTGAGAGGAATTCCATTATTCCATGATCAAGGCAGAGAATCGGCATGAGTTACTCTCCCTTCAGCAGGAAACTATGTCGGTACAAGAGCTGGGGATCAAGTAAAAGGATCTTTTGCGCTTTGCTCCGGATCTCATTCCGGTTGAGGAGTCTCGGGCGAGACGTTTGGTGGAGGCGCTTCGTCTTTCACTCCAGTATGCTGTCACCCCCTTCACCATTCCGACGTACATGGCGGTACAGAAGAAAGAAGAGGTTTTAGAGAGGATGCACTCGCTGGGAGGTGCACCACGAGAGGGGATCCAGCCAGGCTCGTCGAAGGGGAAGGCAGTCATCAGCACGACTCCTGCGATGGGACCTTCTAGGTTCAGGCCAATGGGGAGCAGGCCCCAGCAGTTCCAGTTCATATCTTCGGGTCCTCGTCCCTTTTTCACGAGCCCTGGACCGAGGTGGTTTTCTTGTGGAGGTTTCTGGCACATTCAGAGTCGGTGCCCGACCCGAGATCAGTACGGTGGAGGTGGGCAGGTTCAGCACCCACCTCAGCGGCACCATTTGCAGGAGAGGCCCTTCCAGGGTGCTACTCAGGGACCTCGACCAGGGCGTGGTCCGGGAGGTGGATGGCATTAAAGAGGCAGAGGAGCTGGGCATGGAAAGTTGCACGCAGCAGAGTTGGCACCTTCAGCGGGACCCGAGGTGGTACGAGGTATGATTTGTTTGTTCAGTACTCTTGTTTCTACTTTATTCTATATGGGAGCCTCACACCCCTTTGTTGCACCTAGTCAAGCCCATGCTTTGGGACTAGACATAGAGAGACATTCCATACCACTGGTACTAAGTACACAAGTTGGGGGCCAGACCAGCATATCTTGTGTTTCCCAGGGATGTGGGCTGACGGTGGGACCACATCGATCTAGTGGAGACCTTCTTCTATTATAGATGCAGCCATACGATGTCATACTAGGCATCGACTGGTTGTTTTCTGATAGTGACGTTATCGACTTATTCTGGAGAAGAGTATTGTTCTCTGACGTATATGGGAAACACGTATTTTTTTTTGGTGAGAGGAGCTATCAGGCGGGATACCGGTGTGTGGAGCCTCTCCTTTCCTTGTTAGGCAGGTTATTAGTGGTTCCAGCTGATACAGAGATGATGGATGTCCCAGAAGTTATTTGGGAGTTCCCCGATGTTTTTCCTGAGGAGGTAGTGACCCTACCCCCCCCCCCCCCCCCCCCGACGTGATGTTGAGTTCGGGATAGACTTACACCCTGGTGCCAGTCCGATTTCGATGGCCCCTTATCGGATGACACCTTCGGAGTTGCGGGAGTAGTGGATTCATATTGATGATCTGATGGAGAAGGGTTTTGTTCGACCCCGCGTGTCGCCATGGGGTGATTCAGTTCTGTTCGTGAAGAAGGCAGATGGTGGTCTCAGGCTATGCATATACTACTGAAGGTTGAACCAGGTAACAGTCAAGAATCGTTCCCCCCTCCCAAGGATAGATGATCCCTCCGACCAGCTGAGGGGAGTAGGTTGGTTTTCTAAGATTGATCTACGATCGGGATATCGCCAGCTGAGGGTGAAGGACAATGACATCTCGAAGACGACTTTCAGGTGTAGGTATAGGCACTTCGAGTGTGTAGTGATGTCGTTTGGAGTTACGAATGCACCAGCTGTGTTCATGGGACTTATGAAAATTGTCTTCAGAGAGTTTCTGGATAGGTTTGTTGTTGTGTTTATCGATGAAATCCTGATCTACTCAAGATCATAGGAGGAGCACATTGAGTATCTCAGGGCTGTCTTGGATGTCCTTCGACACCACCAGCTTTATGGAAAATTGTAGAAGTGTATGTTCTTGACACAAGAAGTACACTTCCTTGGGAACGTGGTGTCTCAGTATGGAGTGTCAGTGGACCCGTCGAAGGTGGAGGCAGTTGTTTTTTGGCAGCACCCAAGAGCGTGGCAGAAGTTTGTAGTTTCCTGGGGATAGCAGGTTACTATCGGATGTTTGTTTCAGACTTCTCTCTAGTTGATACTACTTTGAAAGCTTTGACGAGGAAGAACCAGGTCTTCCTGTGGAGTGAGCAGTGCCAAAAATCTTTTGACTACCTGAAGATGAAGTTGGTCAGTTCTCCCGTACTCAGGTTTACAAAGGAAGGGTTATTGTATGAAGTGTTTTGTGATGATTCTGGCCTTGGTCTCGGGTGCGTGCTAATGCAGAAGAAGGGTCTGATTTTTTATTGGTCTAGGCAGTTGCGCCCACACAAGCGTAACTATACCACCCATGACCTGGATCATGTAGCAGTAGTGTTCGCACTGAAGTTGTGGCGACATTACCTCATTGGGGAGCGCTTTGTGGTCTTCTCAGATCACAGGAGCCTACGTTATATCTTCTCCCAGCATGACCTTAACTTACGGTAGTAGAGATGGGTCGAGTTTCTCCAAGACAATGACTTTGAGATCACTTACACTGAATGTAAGGGCAACATTGTGGCTGATTCCATGAGTAGGATGTCACATCAGGAAGTGGTTCGGGAATCTGTTGATGCTTGGAAGGCAATGGGAGAGTTGGTTGCCTTGCACTTGGATGCCAGGGTAGAAGGTGTTAGAGGCTTTTTGTTTCAGATGACGGTGCAGTCCTCCTTGTTGCAGCAAGTGGAAGAGTCTCAATGGGGTGACTTCGAGGCGGAAATTATGTGGGATCGTGTTGATCAGGGGAATGCTCCAGAAGGATGGTCAGAGGACAGCTGACATCAGATGATTTTCCATGGATGGTTTTTTGTTCGAGAGGAGATGCATGAGGTAGTTCTCCATGAGTTCTATAGCTCAGCCTTGGTGGTACATCCAGGAGTTTCAAAAATGTACTGTGGCCTGAGGGATCAGTTTTGGTGTCCCGGGGTGAAACTGGCAGTGGCAGAGTATGTGGCTAAATGCCTAGTGTGTCAGCAAGTGATGGCTGAACATCGTGTTCCCAATGATTTGTTGTATCCTTTATATTTCCCCGAGTGGAAGTGGGATGATATCTCGATGGAATTCGTCACAGGACTACCTAGAGCTCTGGGTAGTTATGATGCTATCTGGGTGGTGGTGGATCGACTGACGAAATCGGCTCACTTCTTAGCAATGAAGGAGTCAGGCCCAGTGAGTACCTTTGCACAGAGGTACGTAGATGATGTGGTGCGATTACATGGAGTTCCTAGGACTATCAACTCAGATCAGGATACATAGTTTACCTCACAAGTCTGGATGGTGCTAAAACATGCTTTTGGCACCCAGCTACGCCTTAGCACTGCTTTCCACCCCCAGACCAATGGGAAGATGGAGAGGACTATCCATACATTGGAGGACATGCTGCGAGCATGCGTTCTGGATTTAAAAGGACCATGGTTATGACACTTGGCTTTAGTAGAGTTCACCCACAACAACAGCTTCCACTCTACTATTGGCATGGCACCGTTTGAGGCTTTGTATGGAAAGCCATGTCGTTCACCCATTTGATGGGCAGAGGTTGGTGAGACAGGTGCACTTGGGCTAGAGGTAGTGCAGAGCACTACAGAGAAATTCCATCTTGTACATGAGAGGATGAAATCGGCTCAGGACTGACAGAAGTCTTATGCTGATTGTCGGAGGAGGCCCTTGGAGTTCGAGGTGGGGGATCATGTGTTCTTGAAGGTTTCCCCTCGACGGGGGCAGCAGAGGTTTGGAAGGGGAGAAAGCTCTCACCCAAGTTCATCGGACCTTTTGAGGTGTTGAGGCGAGTCGGAATGGTGGCATATCAGTTGGACCTAACACCTCAGTTGGAGAAGGTTCATGATATCTTTCATGTCTGCCAACTTCATCGGTACTTACACGACGACTCCCACATTATCGACTGGGGAGTGTTAGATATGGGCGACGATGTGACCATCGAGGAACGACCAGTCAGAATCGAAGATTGTAAAGAGAAGGTGCTATGTGGACGAACCATTCCCTTGGTTCATGTGTTGTGGAGGCATGGCGGCCTCGAGGAGAGCACTTGAGAGCGAGAGACCCAGATGCATGCTCAGTATCCAGAGTTGTTTTGACTTCTGTTTTCCCTTGTTCTTCTGAGCTTGTGTTGATGTTGTACTCTGTACCTTTGATATATGGAATGCTTGTCTTGTCACTTGTGAGACCTTTTGTTTCATTGTTCCCTGGTAATGTGTAACATGTCCGGATGTGTGGGAAAGGGAAAAACCTATCCCTTAATTAAGACGCATTAACACGGATGCGATTGAACCCGTGCCCATGAGTCACTGCCGCATAAAACGGATAATATCCCGACATAGGTGAAGGAATTTCCCAAACCCATGTGTTCGGGAAGTGTGTTGGTTGTGTGGTGTTTGGTTTAGTTTTAGTTGAAAAATCATAATGTATGAAAGTGGGAAGACCCAATTCTTAATCGAGACGCATTAATGAAGATGCGATCAAACCTGTGTAGGCGAGTCAATGATGCCTAAAGCGGATAATATCTCGACATAGGAGAAGGAATTCCTAACACATATGATTAGGGTTGTTGTTTGGGTTCCTGTTATAACGAGAACCCTAATAGGTATCTTCTTGGGTTCCTGTCGGTTGGTTGTGAATTTTCTGGGACGAGAATGTTTTAAGAGGTATCTGATGTAGTGGCCCATACCTCTCCAGCCCATTCCTTTGTCAAAAAGAAGGTCAAGAAGTGTTCTAGAGGGTAAAATGGAATTTTTCCACAATTCCAGAATTTTGAAACTACACTCGGTATAGTTTGAGTAAACGCAGTGTACTTCCTTTCCAAGTACACCCCGTGTTGCAAGACATGTCCTTGTTGTGTGGAATAATGGGTGCACGTCGTGTGACTAGTTATACACACCGTGTAGTCCTTCCACGCGTATGCGTTACCCTCAAACCATGTGTTGACCAGTCAACGGCCGCGGAGCCTTGTTAGATGCCGCGTGGAGACAGTGTGAAAGAACTGAGTACACACCATGTACCATAAAGTACACACCATGTACTTTTGCTTTTCATGCCTATAAAAGGATGGGTCCCTTTCTCCTTTCAAGTGACACCTCTCCTCCCCTCTCCTCTGAGCGGAGCTCTCCCAAGAGACTTAAAGGCTCTTCCTACCATTATTTCGTTTCCCGAGATCCGATTTACAATCTGTCAACGGCCATGGGATCGTAACGATGAGGCAGAACTTCCATGCCTGGGTTCGTTGTCTTTCCTTTGGCTTTTCCTTTCCGACTTCCACCCGAGGAGGTTTTTCTGGGACCCAACAAAAGTGACGGATGCCGACAAACATCTTCTATGGTTGATCTGCGGAGCGTTGCGATCAAGAACCTGTTCATGTAGGGATCATACCTTCGTCTCTATAATTTTTTCTTCATTCGGGGTTGGTGTCTTCTTGTTTACGTGAAACACTTTTGAATCTGTTTTAATAAATATAATAACTGGATTATATAACGGGGATGGGAAGTTGTGATTGTTGTTACTTTATATCCCGGGGTATATGTTGTGAATTGAATGAGCTTATGCCTACTGAAAATCACATTCGTTGGGGACCTTTTCTTACGCAATTAAATGTCGCCCTCTCCTTCTGGATTTTCTTATGGGTGGAAACCTTGTGGAATGTAGAAATTGGTTAATCACGTAAAGTTGGCTGTTTAAAATCTGGAACCCTTGTGTGATCACCGCAGTTAAACAAAATAGAATAATGAACATGTGGGTGTTGGCTTGTTTACGAGTCATGTGATGGGGGTGTTTTGTGGGTTGTCGTGGATAGTGTGAGCAGCGGGGCTGTGATTGGATTGGTTGTGGGTTGGTGTTAATGATGTGATGGTGATGGGAAGTGGGGCTGCAATAAATGGTTGTAAATGGATGATGATGTGCGGGTTCAGTGTGGTCGTGGTTATGGTGGTTGGAAGCGGGGCTGCAGGGATGGTTTTGAATGTGAACGGGCTATGGGTTGTGATTATTAAATGAAAATTGGAAGGGTTAATGAATGGTGGGGAATTGTAATGAAACATAAATAATAATCAATGGGTTTGGTTTTTTGATAAGAGGGACTTTGTTGTGCTATTCCTAACTTGTTTTCTGGATGGCATGGATGTGTTTTACGAACGATTGGTGTGGTTAATTTTGGATAGTTGGCCAGTAGTTAAGGAACTAAATAACTATTTCTACTGAAATGTGAAAACCTAAAATGGGTTGGGTTTGTTTTTTGTATGCATTCTTCGTAGTAGCAGTGCTAAGGAACGTGCTCAGTTTCTCTTTTTAGAAGCCATAGGTTGGGCTGTGTGGTTGGTATATATATATATATATATTTGTATATATATCAGTATATTTTTAGTTTTATCACACCCCACCAATGTTGAGCACTTAGTTCCAAAAACTCCCATTTTATGGGAGAGGGTGTTTTTTCCTTAGTCACTAGCTCCTTCATGATCCTTCTCCCCTAGGCTGTGATGGCTTGAGGTGACCTTACACCTAAGACTCTTTGGGTAGGTTTCGATTGGGGTGGTTTTATTCCAAGACTCTTCAGGAAGGTTCTTCTGTTTCCCAAGAATCTTCGGGATAAGGCACAGGTGTGTGCGGGTGGGATACATGGTGGTGAGGCCCTGGTGTGTGCGGGTGGGATACGTGGTTGTGATGCCCAGGTGTGTGCGGGCGGGATACGTGGTTGTGAGGTCCAGGTGTGTGCGGGTGGGATATGTGGTTGTGAGGCCCACGTGTGTACGGGCGGGATACGTGGTTGTGAGGCCCAGGTGTGTGCAGGCGGGGAGAGTGTGGCAGCTTCAGGACGTTCGTCGTTAGGAAGAGAAGCTAACAAAAGGGAAATGGTGCAGGGTACCCAATACTCTTGTTTCTTATATACTCCTACCTATTGTGCTTGTGTTTTTGGTTAGTGTGGCAGGTGAGGTTGGGTGGATAGAATTCCTTTCTAGGTTTCTTCTATTGTTCTCACAAGACATTAGGATGTCTCCCCACATGTGCACGAGAGATTTAGGTTTCCCTACTGAGTATACTTGTATGCTCACCCTACGTTTACATTCAGGTTTCCAGGAGGACTACCAGGGCCATGCGCGACACTACTAGTCAGACAGTTGGAGTTGTTGTTGTTGTTTTACCTTTTTTTTCTTTTGTTATTGTACTTTGAGCTTTATTGTACTAATAACTTTTTATAAAATTATTTAAACATGCATGTGGGAATGGTTTGGGTTTATTTCTATACACTTTCCCTTTTCCTTTTTGGTGGTTGAATTGTACTATTTCCTAATATTTAAAAATAAAAAGGGTAATGCCTCCCATATTTGTGAAAAACTCATACCCTTGGTTCTAGTCGCCACCCCGGGGCCTACTGGAGGCGGGACTCAGGGGTCATTATCTCCCATTCGCCATTTCCAGCTCAGGAGGGGCATCTTTGGTGGGAGGGGGTCATGAAAAAATATGTTGTATACCTAAAAACATTCTATTTTGTTCATATATTCCCATATATTCCCCAACCTTTTTTTAACTCTATAAATTACCTCGCCCACATTGTGTGATGATTTTTATGATAATAGATTATAAATAATAAAATTATCAATTCCTCGCATTCAATAGAGTGTTCATAATCTTTTTTCCTAATATTGTTATGGGAATTCCATAACTGGATAACCCCTCATACTAAAAAATTATCACCAATAATAACCATTAAATTCCTCAATAATTATATTTTGGTATATAATATAACCATAAAATTGATATATTTCTAAAAAATTGGTGTATTAGAGAACAGTTAAATGAAATTGTGCATTGATGTAGAAAATTTACAATTTAATGATATTATATTCTTAATTCATTGCAGAGATCTATATTAGTTGTATTTTTATTCATTTTTTAAGGAGGTTGAGTACGCATTTCCAATTGTTTTTTTTTCACAAGTTCCCAACACATATTGTACTTAATTGTGATAGAAACTACCCAATATTTTGAACTCTTTGTTAACATGAATATGTATTCCTCCATCTATTAATAAATAAAAATGTGTTTAATAAAAGAGATGAAAAATTAACCCAACAAGATAATTATATTATAAAAGTATATAATATTTACACACTTTTATACCATCATGTCGGAATACAGTTCATCTAATATTACATTAATCACTCATAACTCTATCCAGATTATCCTTTATGTTTTTTTATTCTTCATTATATCATAAAAATAGTTATATCAAATTAATGGTTTATAATGAGAATGTGAATTACAAATTTGTATTTATCTCATGTTTCTACCAAATGATGAAGTCTATAACAGAATAACTAATATAAATATGATGTTTCAGTTGATTGCCTACCAACCATTTCTAGGGTGATTACTCCTAGGTGTTTCTATTCAATAGGCACATAAAAATTCCAGTATATAGGTAGGGTTGTATTTCCTTAAAAATACATAATCACTATATTACATATTCATGATGATGGTTTCCATGATTTTCCCATATACATAGAAATTCATTAATTTTATCACATTATAATTAAGAAAATTATTGAAAAAATTAAGACATTTACCAAACCACACCATAATACTAATATAGGTAACCCCAGATAGACAACCATTTATCGTATATTATTTCAATTTTTTGAATCATACTTCCTAAAAAATCATACAATAAAAGAAAAAATTTGTTCAGAAACATGGAAAAGTGTTAAATTATTATCATATTTTATATTAAAATGTGAACATTCAAAATAATCTCACCCATAACACCATTTTCTATAAATTTTATTTCATATAACAATCTTTGTAATAAATGGAATATGTATATAGGAAATGAGAGATCATAAATACTCATTAAGGAAAAATTAAATATTTATAAATATTATTAGACACAAAATATATTATAAGAATGAGTAGTATAAAATAAAAAAGTATATAATCCTTAGAACATATGACCAAAATATAGTCATAAAATAGCAGAATTAATAATTACAAGTCATATAATCCAAAATCATTGAACCATAACATAAATGTTAAAAATATATTTTAGAAGGGGAATAAATATGTAAAATAACATGTAATGAGAAGACAAAATTTCGTAATAGTTGAAAATTCACAAAAAATTGGAAACAACATGATAAAACACATTATTCCAATTCCACTGGGAAAATTTTCATTATGTCCACGAATTAAAATGATCCCAGACATAGTATTACAACATATTTTTGTACAATATGTTTATTCACAATTTTTAATATAACATGATATATATATATATATATTATATCAAAGAAATTGGAGGTTACTATAGGATCCCACACATCATCATCCCAAAATATATATAAATCATTTAATCATTCACCATTATATCATAAAAAACAAAAGGGATAATTAATTTTTCCAAAATAAATTCATTATTTAAATATAAATATACTAAAATTTATATATCATATAACATATAATGTCTTATTGTGAAAAGTAATAATATATTAATTTAATATATTTTGTTATAATAACACTACTTAAAGAGGTAAAACCTTATAATGAAAATGATGGTGAAATTTGGATGTTATTCACATAACATTTTAAACACTATCATTAAAATGTCATAGAGAAAAATTATTTTCAAAATTATTTTAATATAGAAATATAGGATTTTAGAAAATATTTTTTTAAGAGTTCTTAATATTTTCTGGATGAATAGATATAAATTTTAATTTAATAAATACATAGTGGAAAATGTTTTTATGAAAATGAAAATATATGACCTTATTTATCATTATGTGTACTTCAATAGAAACCCATTATAGAGAAATGTAATATGATTCTTATTTTTTAAATAGATTATAAAATTAGAGGAATAAAAATTTTATAATAACTTTTCACTTCAACAATGAAAATACTTATGATTTGATAAACAATGACTTGGGAGATAAATATAATTTAATATTAATGGTTGTTATTATTACCAAGTAAACTCATTTTTATGAGTATAAAATTGATATAAAAAATTATATATTGGAATATAAAATTCAAATACACAAAAATAAGGATTACATATTGAATAAGGGAATTGTAGAATACATAAAACCCTGAAGACCACATTCATCTTGGGAATCATATTACCCAATGAATTTTTGATTTGATCGAGGGGATCCATAAATTGAATACCAAAATATTTTAATTCACTATAACCTTATATACAAAAAAACATGAATATGATATAAATTTATTTAATAACATCATTATTGTATTTTATTTATTTTATATGTTATTTATTATCATATATTATGCTTATATTAAAAACATGATTAATATTTATAAGAACATGTGTTATATATTTTGAGTATTTTTTGATCATTTTTTATTATTTATGTTGTTCCTCATTCTATTAGATTAATTTTACAATTTCAACATTAATTATGAAAAGGGATTTTAATTATTAATTTTTGAAATATCATTATCATTTCATCGCTCATTATGATGTGGTTTTTGAATATAAAATTTGTTATGAATTAGGTATGGTGATTTGTATTTAAAAAAGAGGTGGAATTTAAATAACTTTATAAATTGAAATTTTAAATTTCCAAAACATTAAAACATTAATTATTTTTTCATTTGTATTATATAAGGTTAGTAGTAATTTTTCATTTTCCTCCAATATTAATTTTTCAAATAATTTTTCTTTGTTTGTCGATAAATCAACCAAAATATAAACATATTATAATGGATGTGTGAGTATTTTTGTTATAGTGGTTATTTTTTAATATTATAACTATTAATGAATAATAGTGATATTAAAATTAATTATTTAAATTTTAAAATGTATATATGTATATATTATCATAAATATGAATAATAATTGGTGAAAATTTACCAATTATACTTCATAAAGGTTGCGGTTTGTATGTAAACATGAATAAAACATTCATTTATTAACAAATGATATGGAATGAATATAAATGATGAATTTTAATTTCAAAAATATAATTTCAAAAATCATAACATATTAATTCCTAAATTATATCCTTATATTCAAAAAAGAGTGGTAGTAATTAAAAACAAACGACACCACTTAATGGAGGTAGTAGTAAATACGAATAAATAAATGTTGTTTTCTTCTTAGTTTATGTAAATGATTCAGTAATATTGATTATATTATAATATTTACATAAAATTATATTTTTAATTATAATTATTTTATATTATGTTTTGAAAAAATTAAGAAGATATTAATTATAATGAAGGTGTATTTAGTAAGAAATACTCACATTGAAACCATGGGATTTCTCATGGAAATATCCCTAGATGTGGTAGAGTTAGGATAACTAATTAAGACCCGAGGAATTTTAAAATAGTTATTTTATCAAGTATAAAAAAATTTGTGGAATTTTTAAATGATCATATATGGTTATCATAATGTGAGGTAAGATATCATATTTTGTAGTAAATGGGAATGTTAATTTTTGAGTTACAAATTATATTTAAAAATGGCATGTTACTATTAAAGAGTCAAAAGCACCAAAAGATTTAAATAATAGAGTGAAGAATAACTTTATTAGACACCTCCCTTCCAAAAACAAAAATAGTCCAATTTATTATATATTTTTATGTTTATTATACTTTATAATACTTCATTTAATATTTCTCAGTTCAAAATGGAAATATGTTTTTAAACCATGATAATAAATATTAATGAAAAATATAAAATTATTTTTCTTGTAAAATTTGATCATGATGATTCCAATTAGGAATGTTATTTTTTATATAATATTTTTAAAACACAGAAATGTTAATTCTAATATTATCGCTGATAACTCAATTTTTTCTATTATTATTATATTTTAAAGATGGTAATTTATGATTATAAAAATTTTATCAGTATATTTGACTATAAAAAGTTGAATTAGATTATTACACATTTAATTAATATTATGTTACATCTAAATGTATCCAAAACAGAATAGAACTCATAAAATGTTAAAAAATAGAAAAGATGATGAACAATTATAAAAGATGTTTGAAATGTTACATATGTTGTAAAATGATAAACATATTTTTTTCTTAGATAAACAAAGTATTCATAAACACAAAATTTCACCTCATAAATTCATATGTAGTGAACAAAATTTTTTCACTGTTTTTGGTTCTTAATTCTATAATAACATATTGAAACATTCTAGTTTTTGTTAAAACTATATATTTCACTATTCAATTAAATTTTATTATTTTTCAAAAGTATATACAATCACAATATGATAGTATTTTATTATATACTAAATGATAATAATAATTAAAATAAATACATAGTTTTATATATTAGACAATATATATATATATATATTATTTTTTATAAATACATGAACTAATTTGGATTTAATTTCATTTAATCAAACATAGAATGAATTTTTAATTGATTATTATCATTTTAACTATAAAATTTTAAATTTGTTTATATTTTTATCATCAAATATTTCAAAGACCATTAGAGCTGTTTCTTATCTGTGTGTTAATATTATTGGTAGTATATTTATTTGAGGATAATGTATGTTAAAAAATATATGTCGCTACATCGAAAATGATATAAGCATTCCCTAATGATTATGGTGATGTATATTATTGAACTCTAGTTGGAACATAAATACAATACTATTATGATTTATTATTTGTCATAAAAATATAATCATTACACATTATAATATAAAAATGTATATGATACCACTCTTGTGTAGATCCCATAATATTCTAATAAGTAATTATATATGTGGAAAAAATATGGTTGTTTCTACTGTTTCCTATAAGGTAATACTGATGGTTAGTAACTATTACAACTTCTAGATTATTCAAGAAACTCAACATGACATCAGAATCTATATGTTCCAAATATATCCATCCACCTACGAATGATAGATAGATTCCTAACACGTAATGGGGATATGGGACCCATCCTTAGTGAGTGAAAAAATAATCCCCCAACAGTCCTCCATTTTCATTTAGATCATACCATCAGTCATTAATTGCAATGGTAATAATACGATCAAATTAGTTAATGAAAATTAATTTACATTATCAATATTCATCATAAGGAATATTTATATGTTTTAATTTTAGGTGATAGTGGATTTAAGTCCCATGATGAGACATATTTACTGATGCACGGGTTAAAGTGACTAGAAATAGGATGCCCTATGTAGCATCCTCAATACACACCATTAGAGACTATATTACGCAGTGCCGTAAGAGATAGTAGATTAAGTTATAAGACATTATTAATGTTTCCAAGATTATTAAAATATCATTGTTTAACCCTTCTTATATATCTTTATTATATGGGATGTATTCATTGTCTAACAGTATTGAGAGGCTAGGAAAAAGGTTGAATGATTCAAAGAGTGCCAAATTACTCTATACCATGAATTTAACTTATTATCTAGGAGGTACATATTGATATATCTCAAAAAAATCACATGAAAAACCAATTTTAGTAGGGTAGTGATGATTTTTTACTCCCATAATAGTTCATTAATAACATTTCATTGATAAATGCTTAGCATAAAAACATTTTGGACCTTCATTCTATAGGTTTGTGGTTAATAGGTTTTCATAATATGGATAGTTTTGAATTAATGGAAAATGAGATTATGGGAGCACTAGATTATCCCACGCTGTTGGAGGGAATAATATCCTTCATTGTATAGCACACTAGATTTATGATGTTTTTTCAATCAAAAAAAATAGCAATGTTGGACTAGTAACCCATGTATGAATGATTTTTAAAAAGAATTCATTGATGTTATAATATATTTGTATCAAGGATTCTTCATAATTAATTTGATAATTATGAATTCATGTTCAATTATTTTATGATCTAAAGGAACATATATGAGTTCTCTTATCATTACTATCATCAAGATAGTTATTTATTGTTGTTGAAATATTATCGGGACAATAGAAAAGGATTATTATTTGTATCTCTTATAGGATCAAAAACAATGTTGTTTGATACCACTTAAGCGGACATTTCATAACGCATATAGATCATTAAACAAAAAATTTCCCATAGTTTAAATTAAATACTATTTTCAATAACATTGAATAATTTATTGGTATGGATGTTTTGTGATTGATGTTTGTTTGACACTGTTTATTGTTTTTAAGGGAAATAGAACCAAATGATGATATTATTGATTATTAATAAACCTACACATCTGACTTGGTTGATTGGGAAAATAGGGATATAGATAATATGTTTGATATTACCTAATCAAAGATATTAAAAAACAGGTTATTTCATTTTTGAATATGTCATTGGATTAATACATATCAATTATTATAAATGACATTGGAAAATGTAAAATGCAATTTATGAAAGTATATATAATTTGAAAATATGGTGAATTTTTTGGTTTTAAATCTCAATGTCGTATCCTATTAATCATAGTTGATAGTAATGAAAGACCATTTAGTTTGAGTTGTACAATTAATGTAAATTATGTAAGGAAAACAATATAGTTTAACATTATAATGTAATGAGATAATCAATGAATTAATTAATAATTAAATAGGATATAGATAATATAAATGATAGTATATTAAAATACTAAGTAAATTTATTCATGGGATAACACATGTACTTAAAAAAACATTATATTAATATAATTAGTTTCTGAAGGGTTTTAATCTCATTGAAAATGGTTTGTTGGGGATATAATTACTCAAAAGAGACATGACCATATGAGGTATATTTCATGGATGATTTGGTCACATGAAGATGGTTTATTGATTTTTGAAGGGATACCCATATATATGTGATTTGCTAATATATCATCGTAATTGGTTAACTAATAATGTTATTACTAGTTTTGTATATCACATATAAATAAGGCCCAAAAGAAACCCTAATGAATGAATTAGTTGAATGAAAAGAAAGAGTTCATGATTACACAAAAGAGGACTCTATATTTATTTAATATAAATTTTTAGAGAACTAGTGAGGTTAATTCAAGGATTTGTCCTACCCTTATGTTGATGTCACTATATTACATATGAATAAATGTAATGAAATCATCAATGGAGAAAAGGACATGGTTGAAAATTCAAAAAATCCCATTGCCCCATAGATCATTTAATATAATAGATATTTATTATCATTATGCTAATCCATGAAACAATTCTAAATTTATATCCCAAATGGATCATTATTATATAAGTGAAAACATAAATATAATATTACCGAGGGTTCTAAAAATTTAGGATTAAAATTCAAGATACTTCTTTTATCAATGGAATTAAATAACTATTTAGGAGACTATAATGCTCTTAATCACAATATATTATTAGTTTTTGAGTTTTAAGACTATTTGATAACATTTCTTTTCAGTGTATCAATATTGGACGAAAGTATATGTTATTGTATTATAGGTTTTATTGACTAAAAGGTGATATATTGGACTATGATAGGATGTATAGGCGCTCCATTTTAGAATTGTTTGAATTCTTCGTGATGTCGCAATAGAGGAACCAAATACTATGTGGTCATCCTCTATTGAAATTATATCGATGATTATTATAGATAACATCATATTCAAAAATTTAATTTATTTTATGATTGAATTGTTTCATTGGATAAATCAAATGGTTCCCCAAAAGACCACAAAATATCCTTATTTAAAAAGGGATCCATAATCCCTAACATTGAAAATAGGGATTTCAAGTCCCTTAGTTGATGATAGTCTGTGTGATCCCCATCACTTTTGACGGGATTCTCAACTTTCAATTTTTTCAAATTGTTTAATTAATATTGTATTCATTTTTATCTACATATTATATAGGATTTTCTTTATAAAATGATATTATAATATCATTGATGTTTTTGTTATTGAGAAGTTTTTATATATGGTTTTCTTTTATACAATTTATTTATGTGTTAAATTTCAATTGGAATTTGAGTAATTATTGGAGGTAATGGCTAACTGCTTGTAGGATTTGGCCAGTGAATAGATTTGACATAGTCATATAATAAAATAATGATTAATTTTATTCCAAAATATAATGTAATCAAAGGAAATCCATCTGAATTACCAACAATATCTACCACTACACTATAAATGATTATATTTATATTTGTTGATAACTATGATGACAATCCCTTCTACAAATATGAAGACTCATGTACAACTACATGATTTGAAATGAAACATGAAAAAAACTTGTTGTAAAAAATATATATCCTCAAAATTGAAAATTATGTTACATTCTTTTAGGAATGGAATATTATAAAGGATAAATGATCATTTAAATCGCTTGATCTATATTTAAATTTTCATCATCTATTATATGATTTCCTTCCCATAAAAAGATACAATAGTTTTTTATCATGTTGAATATGATTTGATCGAAATTGTATTCCTATAACTATTGTGAATATATCAGCCACATTAATTCATGGAATTAAAATATATATTACTTTTACTGATAATTTCATAGAATTCACTAATTATCTTGTTGAATCATATATTTCTATAAATGGGATAACATGCCACATTTTTGTGTTGAGGACACTGTAATTAAAAAAAGTCAAGAGGAATAATGATACCATATAGAATATTTCCGAAAATATTCTCATCATGAAATACATACTAGTTATTTATAAGAATGAATAAATTCTTACATCAAATTATATCATTAGTTATGAATATTTTTCTGTTAATAAATAGTTTACACTATAGGAGATGTTATACTAACTTGAAATTTGATTAATTGTTTTATAAAACAAATATATAGGAACATATATATAAGAAACTAACATATCGTGGGTCATGAAAATTGTGTATTCAGATAACATCAACCAACGTGACATAATATAATATGACATAACCATTGAACTAATTTTTTTAATGTTAGTCACATGTTCAAAAAAAGTTATGGATCTAAAAGATTGAATATCAAAGAGATGAAATTATTTTAATATGATAGTAAATTAAATTAATTGGTTATATATTCTATTAAAATCAACATTCAGAATTAGGTAAAATAAAATATGTTAATTTTTATGAATATAATATTAATTAATAATTCATTGAAAAATGTTAACAGAAAAATGGGCATGAACTTATAGAGGAATGTGATGCTGAAGTCAGAAACCTAGAGATGAAAAATTGTTTTCATATTGATTCATGAAATTAAATTAATGTTTATGAAATAATATTTTGTTTAGAAACTATAAATAGTTAATGATATTGGGATAAAATAAAAGAAGGGCATTTTATTGGTGTTTAGATACATTTATTTCTACTATAATATATAAATGTTTTATAACAAAATTGTATCTTATATAAGGTATAAACTACATAAAATAATATGATGATATGTATTTTAATTAGATAATTGAAAACCGTGAAGTGATTGAGAAAATTGAGCATATTTAAACAAAAAAATTTGAAAATTAAAATATTCCCACAATTTCAACCAAACCAAATGGGTATTACATAATATTATCGATGAATATATAATGATAATAAACATATATTTCTAAATAATGATCAAGGAATTTACAAGAATTGAATGAACTAATTATTATGGATAATTATATAGAATTATTTTAAATTATGGCGTTAAAATTAATTTATTTTACATTAATATAGAATCATATATTTATTATTATTTTATCGAGGATGATGTGTACATAATGTAACTCTAGATTTTTTTATCAACGTATAAGTGTTAATTGTTTACTTATTAATGGTGGATGTGTAGTGGTTAAAAAATAGAAATAGATCATAGTAGTATTTGTAAAACAAATACATTTGAATTTCAATGTCCCTGACTAAGGAGCGACTAAACTGGTCCCTCGATCTGGGTTATTACACGGCCTAAATCATTAATCCACAAATGCTAGAGGATTAAAACTAGCAGTGGGAGCTATGAGTTCAATTGGGAGACTATACCCTGTTTACTAGAGTGAGAAATAAAACATGTATTATAGTGGATGAAATATATAATAAAAATGAATATAAATAAATAACCATATCCCAAAATTGGGCACAAACCACAAACAATGGAAAATATATGATGTAACACAACAATACCAAGTGAAACAAAAAATAATAAAGATAAACAATTGAATCTCCCAAATGGTCTTGACTCCATGTTTGAATACTCATCCATGTACCTTTCAAGAATGACTCATCACCCAAGAACATTTCCATTTCCCTTTCCTAAGCTCCCATCATGATATATGATTGGGTGACATATGGAAACCTGAGTAGTGTGTGAGAACAACTCAGAAGGACACCACCAATAGTGTATACAGAATATCCAGTCAAAATAAATATTGAATTCATGTCTTAAATTAATGAAAAATAAACAATAGATATCTCAGGTTACATTATCTAAAAATGTTCACTATAACTATTATAAAATTTATAACAATTAATCATGTTCATATTCTTTATTACATAGTTCATCATCATATTGAAATCCATGGGTTATGAATTTAAATCATTTACAAAATGATCTCAATGAATTTATCATTTTCCATAAGTTAATAACCAAATTTTATTTATTATTAAGGATTATCCGTCACAACATCACAATTTTCTCACATCAAAGCCCTAGTTTTGGTGAATTGAATTTCAACAGGAATAGAGCTCTGTCCCCTTACCTAACCAATAAATTTCCGGTGGAGTTAGAGTATCTTTCCAACACTATACATGGGTGGATCCTCCATCCTTTATCACACACATCAAGCCATGTTCCAATACTTATTAATCCATTCACCAAACAATAACATGATCAAATCTAACAATAAACAATACATATAATAATAATATTCCACAATAGTCAACCTAGTGATTTACAATATTCCATAACCCAAAAAAACATTTTCCATTTGCATTACATAGCCCATTTTGTCCAATTCCCATTCCCATGCCTAGTTGAGGAATTTAATTCACAAATTTTATTATATCAAACCATTAAATGTATTAATAAATTCCCTTATGAAACCCATTAAAAATAGTTTCCATTTAACATACTAAAAACAATTTAATATATTCAGTATTTTATATGCACTAACATTGATAGGAATTTATAACATAGTTTATAGGCCAAATCTCACCATATTATTTCACAAAAAATAATCCTTTTTTATGAAAATAAAAAACCCCTTATGTAATCACCAAATTTTAGAATAAATTACAATACACTATTTAATATTTCAATATAGTAATCAAGGTAACTATATTATCACACAATGACCATAAACATAGTTAACCAATTTCTAGGCTAAGGAATATCGACTCAATTCATAGGTGAAAGAGGTTTATCAAATCATCCTTGTTGAATCTAAATGGGACCACATGTGTTTGTATTTATCAATTACAAATATTTTTCATCAATCCTTTACAAAATAATCAAGATTGAAACAAGAGAGGACACGGAACAAGACTGAAAATTCACAATCATATAATGAATATCTTGCATGTCTCTTTAAGACCACCTACCTCGAATCCATTTATGAACACAATCTAAATGATATCCTTATATCCTATTTCAACCAACCATCAAATACTGAATATAGATCTCACTATACAAATAGGGATTCAAATATTCTGAGGAATATAATAGAACGATGAAAGCCCAAAACCAAAAATAGGGGAATGAGAGGGATTCGACTCATCCAGAGATTCGATCTGTAACCAATGGTACTCCAAATAGAATATTTTAGATAAAGAATAATTGATTTGTATATTTATTCACAATAGTTCATTCCAATATTTTAAGGATGTGAAATAGTAGAGAATCCCATGTTATAACATAAAACCATGCGGTGGAAATTTTTTAAATTTTCCCAACTATTGTGGGATGCACAGTTTACCTTAAAGGTTTTCCAAACTACACGAGAGCCACTATCGATGGGATGTTGGGTCACATAGTTACCTGTTGATTCCCTTATAATTTAAAATACATACCACAACCATGGGATAATATACATTCTCTAATTAATTATTCATCCCCCACCTCTCATGGGTTTTACTAACTATGTGAAAACTATGCAACATACCCATATATATCATTTTTTCATTACTATTCATGTAATAAACTATGGGAACACCGTTGATTCACCAAATGAACTTTGGAAATATTTATTTATAATAATAAAATAGTATTACAATAAAACAAAGTAAAAAAATACCATAATAAAATCCAGTATCTTATAACCTACCCACATTATAAAAACCCATCCTCAAGCCTCACTTCTAAGAATTATAAAGTTTTTTTAAAAAAAGATTGGGTATCAAGACCCACACATATGAATCTCAATACCATGTTTTTAGATGAACATTTCCATTTTACATAAAATAATAACTTAGGGAAAATCTCTCCCTGCAAGTCATTCTCTCTATGATCCACAATACAAACATAATGCTCTTCAAAGGGCACATCAGCCTCTTGCTCCACATCTTCAACACTAATAACATGAGATGGATTAGGGAGATAATGATTTATTTTTGAGGCAGGAAAAACATCATGTATTCCACAATAATAATTTGGAAGAGCCAATCGATATTCCACCGGTCATATTCTCTCCCAGATCCTTAATTTCCCCACTTACCCAGGCCCCATATTGCCCTGTTTTCAAATTCAACGGTGACCCAACAATGGAAAAACTAGAAGAATCACATTATCAATCACCATAAACTGAAGAGATCTATTAGTTGAATATATATATATATATATATTAATTCTTCAAACTCTGATTTTTTCTCCTTATCATTTAAACTGATTTATATTTTTCATACATCTCCAACATTAGAATCGGTCTTAATAGCTCAGACTCCTAAGCCTATAACCAACACAACATGGATCTACATGGTCTCCCATAGAGTGACTCAAAATTATCACCTAAATCATATATTAGAAAAAATATTGGTATGAAAATTCAATATGTGAAATTTTTTTCCAATCATCCACTGAAATATAGGACATAATTTCTAAACATATCCTCCAACACCTAAACTGTATGCTATGAATACACTTTCTTACCCAAGTGATAATCTATACTTAAAAATCACATGGGAACCATGATCCTTCTATGATATCTTGAAGAATAATGATTTGAAACCCATGTCATGATCCAAAACATTTGTTCTCAGCACAGCATGAGGCCACACTATCTCTAAAACATATAAACCCCTTAACTAATTGACATTGTATTCACCTTGGATCGTCAAAAATTAATCCACCTTATTTAAACAACAAAAACCAACCAAAAATATAATTATTCCATGTTGTCCACTGATGAAACACAATGAATTATTTAATTAATACATTCCACGTCCATACAGAAATGTGAAATTACTATCCCGAAACACCTTGGTGCTAATGCTTGAACTTCACCTATTGACAGGTAAGGAATCATACCAAAAAACCGATAACCTCTTTCTTAATTCAATGCCACAAATAATACTGATAAATATTTTCATACATTTTGGACAAACCAAGATACACATCCCACTTCAATTCATATAACTCACACATCATCAATTCCCACATTAATATTGGCACAACCACATGACCACAATCAATATCAATTCAATCATCACCAATAGTCCAATGAGATGATGACTCCCCATATTAAATAATTTCCTTTATTGAAAAACACTACATATCCTCATACTGAAATACTTTTTTAAGGCCCAAAATTGATGATTTGACTAAAATATAACCAAGGTTCATTTTATCGTGCCCATACATCACATATTGGTGAATATCGTCAAAACTATTTTTGCATTCTTCACCCTGATTTTGATTCTGGTACCACTCAATTCTGAGTCTTCCATCTCAGATCAACCCCAACATGATTCCCTTAACTTTGTGTGTAAACCAACTTAAAATCAATGGATTTATATTACATGGGTCACCTTCATATTCAATGATTGAAATCCCACAAAAAGATGATGTACGATAATATTTTTTGATCAGTAAACACCAAAAACCATTCTTCAAAAAAGTAATTCCCCTAAAAATTTAAGGCATAAAACAATCTATCTAATTCAATATCATGTGTAGGGTAATTTATTTCTTAATTCCTCATCTGTAATAACCCATATTCTATAACCGGATGATCTTAAATCAACACTACCCCATGTCCAGCACCAGACACTTCATTGTGTAAGATGTATCCTTTACCTAGTTGGTGTGTGATCAGAATTTGGGGGGGTAGTCGACCACTTCTCCAACACATGAAAATAATCCTTGCATTCCTTTAACTACTCAAACATAACTCCCTTATTTTTTAATCATGGCAGTGGCACTGATATATATGATTAATCTCTAATTAATCTTCTTTAATAAACATTTAATCCAAAAAATATTCGAACATTTGAAAGATTCTTGGGATACGCCAGAGACACCACACAAAGAAATATATTGAGATATACTGACACACCAGAATCGAAAATTATGTGACCCACAAAATGTACATTATAAATCCATAATTTAAATTTTTATATATCAGTTTAAATCATACTCTCTATTAGTGTTCTCAAGATGATGTTATTATGTTTTATGTAATCTTTCTTGAGTTCTTGAGTGAACAAATATTTCATCCAAAAACATAACCATGAAGTGATATAAGAATGGATGATATAAATGGTTTATTAAATCCCTAAACACATCTCATGAATTGTCTAAACCAAAAGATATCACCAAAAAACACATATATACCTTACATGAATTATAAATCTTTTTGTAGTACAACATAAGGTCTCACCATCAGCTGATGGTATCAAGATCTCAAATTAATCATGGAGAACACTGAGGCACTCTTTTGCTGGAAAAACATTACATAAACTATGGGAAGTGAGAATATTTTCATAACCATCAACTAATTAAAAAATATATAGTCAACACATAATCTCAATGATCCTTTTATATTTTTGATAATAGCTTGAGATACACCCATGGTGATGTACTCTGATGGATGAAACCTTTTCACTCCCACTTTTCTAGATGATCATTACCTTCCATACGTTCTATCGCTTCCCTTCAATATGGAAGAGTAAAAACCAACTCTCACCGAGAAGAAACATAATCTTAAACAAAACATTTATCCTTGGTGGTATCCTTTGTAAATCCATAAGAAAAAATGATAAAATTTATCCAAAATGTAATGGAATATGGGTGGCTCCCTTTATCATTTGATAAAGAGAAATACAAGCCACATAAGACGTATGTTATTCATAATACATGAAAACTAGCCATAAACCACTTTCTAGAATGTCACAATCACCTATAAATACAACAGAACCTCCATTGAGTGATGTGAATGATACCAAACATTTAAAAATAATTTATAGGCTTGATACAAGACAATCCACTCAATACCCAATATCAATAATGAACATGACATATGAAAGAATAACTTGTAACATGGAAAATGATATCAACTATCCGATAATGAAAAAAACCATACATTGTTATAAATTTTCATCTTTCACCCCTATTTATGTATAAATTTACATAACCCTACATACACATTCCAAGGATTGGACCAACACAACTCTTAACTACTCATAAATAAAAAAATTTGTATCACATATGTAAAAAATGATCTTTCCAAAATATAAGATACAAGAATAATATATCAAATAGTAAATATTCTAGCATGTCCACTTCTAGGTTTAGAATAAAGTAGGTGATGATAACTTCTCTTATACACTGGGTTCCATCCTGATTACCTCACACTCCACTGCCCAAATGGTATGAACGATCTCACCCCTAGTGTTTCTTGTCAACCATCTCTACTAGTATGATCTGTGAATATATAACTAATTTCACAATATATGGTCAATGTTCCCCTTCACACACTTTGTAACTTCCTCTGATCTCCATCAATGTATAGATGTCAAGTGTTCTTATAGAACCTCTATCTATTCCATAAACTACCAAACATCTATCACTGGACTGGTGGTTGAAGACACTGACCCCAAATGTTCCCCAATCACCAATAATTTAAATATAACACCTATTCACAACCTGAAAAAACCGACCCTCAATTTTAATTATTTTCCTAATTTCACCCCATTAGAAATTGCGAAAAAATGATGGCTCATTCATTTAGAAGAAGTAGTACTTGACCATCCAGATGGCAGTACAAGTCCACCACCTGAAGATCACTTTAAATTCCATTTGGAAATAAGGTCATGGTCCTATATGTTTGCAAACGTCTTCAAACAGAAGATATTCACCGATGATCGAATATTGTTTCTAATCCCATCATCGAAGTATCACTCCATAGTTTTTTCATCCCATACCAATGATGGTTTAGTGTTTCTCAAGATACTGAGTTGACTAACCTGATTCTTACCGGACACAAACCCATAATAGAAACTCGTAATAATTATAACATTTTCTTACCTCATGGTATATAGTTATTAGTTTTATAAAAACTATTCTTGAAAATCCTTCCATATCATTCCTTTAGCATAATTTGTGAAAACAATAACGTCGACCATATCATTTCCTTATACCATAAATTTTGGGATACATTCTTGAATAGCCTATCAGATGGAGACACATGATAATCCATATTTGTATTTATAGACTCAATCTACTACTCTGATACCATTTCTCACCCGATATGGGAATGTTTAGAGGATGCTGTTGTTGAAACTCGATGGTCCACATAGAAAAAGTCGGTGAATCCTAGCATGGGTACCATTTAATCATCAATATAAAATGACAAACATTATTTTGGAACATATATTCCCTATTGTCAAGAACCCCGAGATCTTCATTCTCCACTACTGGGGGAGAATTCTCAGAAATATCATCATATCACCTAACCTGAACAAAACATTATACTCGAATTTCTCAATAATTAAAAACATAATCCTTCAAAAAAAAATGTATAATGCCTCAAAAAAATATAAATGAAGGATCACCCTGATCCATTAAGACACTATATAGAATAAACTTTTAAAAAGGATCATATCATACTAATAACGGTAACCATTACCATCCTTACCTAGGGCCATAGATAACACAATTTAACTAACATAGATGATTATAATACTTATTTTATACACAATTTCAATGTATTTTCATACCACACCATATATAAAAAACATTTTAATTCACATACAAATGCTTGTTAATAACAATTATTTAATTAAAATTTAATATCTTAATTCTATTTTTACTCATTTTCCTCAATTTATTAGACCCATTTTAATCGATTTCATGAAAAAATTCATCTCACCCATTCTATTACACACACCCATATCAAGTGTGTATTGCTACTATGATGTAAGTCACTTAAATACATAGGTTAATATAATGATTCCTGAACGCATAACACCATTCCATTATGTTCATGATCAAAATATTATACAATTGTGACATCTCACATCATGTGAATCACCCAATAGGGAAATATCAGAAAATTAAACAGCATAAAACATTTACAACAACTCTCTACATAGATTACAAGGGGTTTACCTCATACATGGGTTAGCTAATCTAAAGAATAAAATCATTACAAATTAAAGAAACCATGCTATCATTCTACATACCACTCATAACAGTATGTCATAAAAAACAGCTCCTCTGATTCCACATTGTAATGACCCCAACATGGGATCCATTACTGGGTTCCCCAAGATGAATAGTCATATGACGTCAGGCACCCCACCACTAATTCCAAGGGTCTCCAACTAGCAATGAGGGTATAAAATTTATGTGGGGATACTACACTATCATTAAAATTATAATCAGTAACAACAAACAAGTAGAAACGTGGAAAAAATATATAATAACCAATGTTAATTCATAAATAACCATCTCTAAAAACATGGAACAAACCACATCCAATAGTAAATATTTAATGTTATAATACTATACCTAGTTAATAAAAACCCAAAATAAGGGAAAATAGTGGAATCCCCAAATATTTTAACACTCCATGTCTGGAAATGCATCATTGTACCTCTCAAGTATTACTCAAGTCCACACTATAGGACCCTTAAAATATTCCTAAAATGAATGCATAAAATATGCTTAGTTAACCAATGGCAGCCCGTGCATGGTGTGACAACAACATAGTATAAAACCACCAATAATATCTATATAAAATTTAATCTAAATAGCTAGTTGATGAATGTGTTAAATAAATGAAAAGTAAATAAAACATAGTTCATGTGACATTAGATAAAAACCTTCACCTTAAATATTATTACCTTTAGAATAATTTATCACTCTATTATCCTTTAGTACATTGTACATGATAAACATGTATAAATGCGATAGAAATTGACATCATTATATAATGATTCAAGACATTTAGCGTTTTTCCTAAAGGAATAAGAAAATTCACTATACCACTAGAGATAATACATCACAATAGCACAATGAACTCAACTCAAATCCTTAGTTTGGGTGGAATGAAACGATTATGGTAATTGTGCTATTCCCCCTTCCTTAATTCATTCATTGTGGGTGGAGTTAGAGCATTGGTCCAACATGACCTGTGGGTGTATCTTTATTCATTTTTCCTACTCCTCAAGCTATGTGATCATTTTTAAATATCCATTTACCACACAAAACCCATATCACAATTAACCAAAAACAATTAATTTAATAATCATAATCCATAATAATCAACATGGGAATAGACAAGACTTCATAACATGATAGAAAATTTTCAATTTACATTACTTATCCTATTTTTTCATAATCCAATTATATTCCATAAGTCAACAAGAATATTCACTATTTCCCATATCTAAACCAATTTAACATATTAAAAAATTCCCTTTAAAACATCATTAAACACATTTCTAATTTCACATAATGATATCAATTTAACATATTCACTATTTTATATGGTATAACTCTCTTGGAAATTATAACATAATTTATTGGCCACTAGTTAGGATGACATTGAAAAAAATTAACCAATTTCCATGTCATGCCCGAAAACCCCATAAGCAATCACTAAATATAGACTCACACAAAATTTTCCATTTAAAATATCAACATACTCATAAAGTGCTCAAAATTTTCTATCAGTGAACTTTCACTTAACCAATTTTTAGACCCATGAGAATTTTTGCACCCCATAAGTGTCTATTGGTCAGTAAAATCAACCTAGATGTGTCCTATGGGGACCATAAATGTTTCTATTAATCATGATCACTCCCATTTCACGAAACTATAGAAATGTTATCAGGATAACTACATGATTTAACAAATAAAATACATAACATGATCAAATCTTCAATGAATAAAATTTGATGTAAATTATAGGCCTCCTACCTTGGATCAGACACTGAATTCACTCTTAATCATAGACTTGGATATAAAATCATGCGCACATTGACGCCTAACAATTTACATCTCCATAAAAATTATATTTTAGAGCATAAAATGGGGTTAAGTGAAATATGAAAACCCAAACCTAAAAAGAGAAACAATAGTGGGGTTAAAATCAACTGTAGGTTCAATCATCACCTAACAAAGTTCTAAAATGAATGATATTAGTGGATAATATTCTCTTGTATGAAGGGGTTAAATTGTTTTTTCCCTAAGGATTCATAAGGTAAAATGGAGGATAATATTTTGTTATAAAATAAAACCCCAATTTGGTAAATTTATAATTTTTTTAACTTTACATGGTCGCATGTTTTTCAAAACTATGTATAAATCGTGTGTGAGCCACTACACATGGGATGTTGGTTTTTATAATTAAATAGGGATTCCAACTTGGTTAAAAACCCATTATCCAACTATATGAAATTATTTTATCTCAATCGCATGGTTTGGCCCTCCCCTCATAGGGTTTGAACTTGATTGGCGCAAACCATGCAGCATGCTGATAATGTTAATTTTTTCGTTCCCATTCATGTCATAAACATGCAAAACACCACTGATCATCCTAATGAACATGGGAAAGATTTAAATATCACGATACAATGAAAATAAATGGAAAATCAAAATATAGATTTATTAAATATGGAATTTTACCTGAATTTTGAGTATATGTAAATTAAACACAATGTGACAAAAATATTGATAAAATGATTACCAAAGAATTGTTGTTCGAGGTATCATGATTCCCTTGGAGTCTAACAGTCTCACTATACTATAATAGTTTAATTATGGCAGCACAAGACATGAATTCAATTTTACCATTATATAATTATATATATGTAACACCCAAATATTAAAAAATAACAATATGTTTGACACAATATACAAAAAGCAATACCTAGCCTAATGGAACCTGAATATATTTTTTATAGACTAGATATCAAATTAGAGGATATGAATAGGGTTATAAAAATGATAATATTTATATATAATTTGACTACTCAATAGAAATTTTGTTATTATTTCTTATAAAATAAGTGGATATTTTTTATTTATATTATTTAATACATTAGAAATATATTATCATCAGAAATAATTACCATTTTTTGAGGAATAACATAAATAATTTATAAGACATATAAAAAATAAAATTTATAAAAATAAAATTATATGTTAATTATCAAATTTAAATTATCATTGGATAAAAATTTGGATATTTTCTAGAAAGATATATTTTCCATTGAAATATAAAAAAAGTCATAATTTAATTCAAAATTGTATTTTTAATTCAACCATTTGAAAAGAAACCATTACATTTAAAATGGTGTAAAAGATATGTAAAATATATTAATTTATTAATAAAACAATAAGGATCATTGTAATAAGTTTAATTATTTAATTTTGTATAATAATGTTATTTAATGAAAAAAATACATTTTTAAGTAGAATTTTTTTTAAAATTGGTTTTCATCAAATTCAATTATATTATTTTAAATATAATCAAATAAATTTAAATAGATTTAATTTTTTAATATAGATTTTATATTTTGATTCAAGAGGATAAAATTTTGTGAATACGACATTCTAAATTTTTGGCATTATGAATGAAAATTTCGGTTAATTATATCATCTCATGAAATGGTAAATCTTATTAATCTCTGCTAAAAGGAAGAGAGAAGGACATATTATTTTATTTAAATTTTTATTTTATGAATTTATGAAAAAAAATATTCTTATAATCGTTATATAATTTTTTTAAAGTAAACATGTCCACTAAAATGTCCCTTTAAATATTTATAACAATGAATGTTAATAAATATCAATTTAATAGTTTTAAATACATATTATGTGTCCACATAAAGAAAAAATAAATATATTAATTAAAAAATAATTTAAATTTTAGATTAATTAAATTACTTAGATTATTAAAAAATTATTCTAAATTTAACAGAATTTATAATTAACTTGAAAGATTCAACAATTGTAATATAATATTTTTTCAACTATAATAAAAAGTAAATGATTTTGAAAATATTAAGTGATATAATTTTATTTACAAAATTTTTACTAAAAATTTTAATATCCAAATTACATATTTTATTGGTTTTAATTCATTATATTTGAAAATCCATTTTTTCATGATATCATTAAAGCCAAATTAAATGAATAGTGTTATGTCGACTTTAATAATATTATATGAAAATAATTTTCTTTATAAATTAATAAAATTCATATCATGAAATATTTTAATTTAATATTGTTTAGAAAAATCTAACATGATTAATTTATAAGATACATTTCAATTTATAGAATCGGTAATAACTAATTTTTAGTAAAATAGTGGATACCAAAGTTAGGTTCCTAAATAATTAATGATGGAGTTAATATAAAAGATAAGGATTAAATTTAAATGAAATTTTTTATATATTCGTGGATATATTTATTTTAATACTAGCAGATTTTTTCTAATTAATGACAAATTTAATTTTTTTACCTAAAAGCGGATGTATCATATTTTAATTTTAATGAAAGTATAATGGTGTCCCATGCCTCAATTAGGAAAGGGAACATGATCCTTCACTTATTTTAACCACATTTAGAATTATAGATTAACCATATCCATAAAAGATAACTTCTAAAATTTCATATCACCATTCTAGAATTTATTTTCAACTCAAAATTCCATCAATAATGTCATTATCAGTATTTATTGATGGGAATTATGATTGATTAAATTTTTATATATGATATTTATAAATCAAAATTACTTAATTATGGATAAAATTATATATTCCATATTACTGTAGAACCATTTTGGAATATAAAACATTAGGAGTTCGTACGTGTCATCTTCCACATCCACATAATAAATGTTTTTAATTTTTAGTTCATATAACATATGGTAGGTAATTAATATAAATATTATTATTATTTATGATTAATATGATTTTTTAATGATTATATAATTGAGATTTATTATTTACAATAATTTCATTAAATCTTTAATAAAATGAGAATAATTCCCATGCATATATACAGACAAGAATCTCCATGAATGATGTAATTAATTTTACTACATATAAATTATATGCTTAAACATTAATAAATTTAAAATTAATATATATTATTGTAAAATAATTATATAATTCATAGAAGTTATTGAACCATAATCAAATTATGAGGACAAAAACTACCAAACCAAAACATACCTAAAAAAGAAAGAAATTATTATTGAGAGAAATGATTTTAATAATTTTTTATTAATATATGTGTGATAAAACATTACACATAAATAATATCTGGTTTTATACACATGATCATGGATATATAATTAATTTATAATAACTATATATTTATTATAATTGATGTTTGATTAAATTTAATGATATTGGATACTCATTTGAGGGTAAATATAAAAATCTGATCATTATTCTATATTGTATATTATTATGAGTTTGGTTGGGTAATGTTTTCCTTCATAACTATTTTCCCAAAAAAAACTTCCAATTCTCTAATTATTTTTAAATTTAATTTTTACACATGATTATATTTTAAAAAATTGGACTAAATGGAATCCTCATGTCATTTAACGGATGTGGTAATTTTTTAATTTTATTATGGATGTGTGGAAGGAATAATTTTTGAACTAATAAAAAATTATTGAGTTTCCCATAAATCATGAATAATATATTTTTGATTATAACATAATAAATGTAAATGGAAATTTTCAAAGAAACATGTTTCCTTTATAATTTATCATCTTTATAAAAATATATTATTTCAATGTGGAATCGGTAATTTCCTCATTAAATTTTCGATGATATTTTTAAATTATTTTATTCGATGAGAAATTATGTAGTTTATTATTGTTATTTAGTAAATTTATTGTCTAATAATAAAAGAAACCGAATTTTATTGTGTGTTTTATGATCATTGATACGATGGATGTAAAAGTTTCATATCATTAAACATATTACTATCAATGTATTATGATTATGTTTATTTATTTGAGTAAATATTAACAAAAATAATACTACTTTTAATGATATTTTTTTGATAATTTATCTTCTCTTGATTCATATTATTAATTCATTATACTTATTATGTTATAGGTGGTGCCTAAAATTACATATCCCTTCGATGGATGAGTAAGATTTATGTGAAAATGTTGTTGTACAAATTTTGTTAATATTTACCAATAGTCTTAAAATATATTGTGAACGGTCTTCCAAATATGGTACAAATGTTCAATATGAGTAATTCACTCATTATGAGGATTTTTATTTATTTCCATTTGGTTATTTAATTAGTTTTAGAATTCATGGATAGGTCTCTAGATCTTGTGATCATTTATATGGATTTATTTGATCATATATCACTCCTCATATAATATGAACTTCTTACTTTTAAAATTTAAGGATTTTTAATTGATTATATTCCATTAATGATTATTCTTATAAATTTGGGATATAATCCATTGTAAAAAAATCAATACCAGGAAACTGATGTCACCCATTTTTTATGTTTTATTTTCCCTAAAATTATATGATCTATTTCATGATTGATATTCAAGGATAAGATAAGTGGTATAATTTTATCATCAATAAGAATAATTTTAAATTTTATTTCATGAAATGTAACATGAATTTCATGTATTTATCTAATTTCAAATAATACTAATATATTTTTTCCTTAGGATGTGATTTCCTTTATCTAGTGGTGATGTAATATGGTACCCACCATCATTGGGATACTTGGAATATGATATTTATAGTTAGTATCAATGAAATATTATTAAAAACCATGGGAACGTTATTTAATCAAATATAAAATTGTTATTGTAAACCTAAGAACTACATTATTTATATTCCCATGGAAACAATGATTATTATTATATTCATTGTTATACATAAATTTTAATTGTATGGAATTTGATTCACAAGTTTATAAATTAAACTTTATTATTAAATATCTATTAAAGTGTATTTCATTGTATATAAATATACCATAGTGGAAGGAATGAATACTATATCAAATAATTTAATCACTATATGGATTTTTGTCATATGAATGATAACAAATTTTTATATGGATATATATATGGGGTTGATAAATTCATTACTATATTAGGTAAACATAATTAGGATATGACTCTACAAAATGTCCATCTAAAGAATCATGTTAAACTAGAACAAATTTTAACAATTATAGGCTACATCATGAATGAGGCACATCCAAAATTTAATATAACTAATAATCCATTATTATATATATATAATAGATATTTTTATTAAGGTGATATTTTTCTATTTTTGATGTAATTAAAATAATAATCTTGTTGTGGTAGTTCAATATTGCATTTTGGATTTAGGTCAATGATTGGTATTGATTAATAATGATTTTCAAATAAATGGAATTTAATGGATAGAATTTATTATGCTTTTCATGGAAAAATATTTTCCTCATGAAAAATTGAAAGATATAAGGAGAGAACTAATTTTTCCACGACAAAATGAAGATGAAAAAGTCCCTATGTATGAATCTATATAAACGTGATTATAAAAAATATTCTATTTATTATTAACATAATCTAAAGAACGAGATTTCTCATTTCATTTATAGTAATAATATAATAATTCAATAATAAATAATCTCCCAAAAGAATTTATTATAATATGATGCAATGTCATTTCTAATGATGATAGAAGAAGAATAGTGGTTTTATTATGGACTTTATAGGATGAAATAAAATAATATGGATTCATAAAAAATAAATAAAAAGAAGAAGGGATGGATGGTTTTTCAAACAAGTGATAATTTTCGAATTAAATACCTTGGTTCTTACTTGAAATGAATGTGATATATGGACAATTGATGTGAACAATTCCACCAGAATCATGATTTCATAAGAAATGAAGAATCTTATAATGTAATATTCATTATCTATAAAGATATAATGAAATATATAAATGAATTACCAATGAGATAAGGAAAAAACTTTCGTAAGAATTTTAATGATCAATATCAATCTTATTCAGTTACTAAAGATGATGTGGAATGATTAAATTTTACATGTATTTGGATTAAATAAATATTTTTTTGAAGTATTTTATCAATAAATTTCTGATTACTAAAATCATAAAATGTGTAGATATTTTTAATGGTACTAATAACAAATAAAAGTGATTATTGGTTTGGTTTTCTTATAGTATAATTCAACAAAAATTTAATGATAAACATAATTTTTTTTCTCGGGTTGGTTTGGAAATAATAAAGATAATATTGGTGACCATGAAAATTGTTTTTGATTTCATTCATTATTAATTTTACTACATTTAGTTGAATTTATGAAATATATTATATAATATAAGATATTATTTTATTAGGAATATATGTTTTCGAAATGTTTTTTGAATATTTTTGATATATATATGCAATTGGGAAAATTGAGATCTAGGAATTTATGTATAAAATGAAGAGATACATTATTATGGATTGAGAAAATGTTTATTAGGTGGCCATATTCTTAAATTTATTATTTTTTAAATTTTGTTGGACATATTTTGGAGGAGCATTATGATTGCCCACTTTTGGAATGTATTTAGTTAAATAATAGATATTATTATCTGTGGTAAAATAAGGATTTATCATATTTGAAAAAATATGATATAATTTTTGGTTTTGGTAATTATTTATAGGCTGAGAGAGTGAGTTATGGATCCTTTGATTCATTAAAAGTGAATTAGGATAGTAAAATTCAGTTTTATTACCCATTACCTAGCATAAGAGATAAATGTGAAATTGATCAAAGAACTGAAAAAGGTTGAGATTTTCTTTATGAAATGGAAATTATAATCAATGATATTTGCAAAAAATATTTATCATTATAGTAAAATAAAACATAGACATTAGGAAAAAGTCCTCCAAATATATATTTTATATGATTTCTTTTCTTATTGAGAATCTTGTGGCCTTTATATCCATTAAATATTTAGATAGTTTAGATGGTACACACTATCATGAAATTATTCTATATCACTGTCTATAAATTCATGGGAATTATTTCATTCAGTTTCCATATTTTTACTTCCAAATATTGATTTCATAATATAAAATCGTGTTTTAGGATAACCTCAATATTTTATTTCCACAAATTTAAGAAATTTTTTTACTAACGCATATTATGATAGTGGTTTACAACAAAGAAATTATCAACTTTATATGGATTGATTACTAATAAAAATTTATAAAATATGGAACAATTTATTTTGTAGGGTAATGTAAAACCTCAATAATTTTAAATTACATTATGTTTGACAGAATTTATAACACAAAACACCAACGTAAATTGAACCCCAAAATATTACTATTATTACGTACCCCTTAATTTTTTAGGTATGAATTGATTTTAAAATTATTATAAAATTTATATATATTGTACCTACTCTATAATTTTTTTTGATTAAATATTCTGAAATTTTAACTCAATTTTCTAAAATTTGATTTTATGTGTCAAAAATATGTTTGCTTCGAAAATGATATGTATTAATTTTTGTAATAAAATATTATAAATAATTTATATAACATATTAAAAAAAATAGAAAAAAATTACATTTCTGAAATATAAATATCTATATTAAATTAGGGTGAGAATATAGGATTTTTCAAGAAGATGTTTATTTTTTAGTGAGGGTGCAAAATACAGATTTTTATAGAAACTGTAATTTTGTTTCAACCATTTAAAAATACGAATTTATTTAGAACAGATTAAAGTTAAAATTAGTTCTATTATATTACTAATAAAAAAATTATTTTAATTTTAATCCATTTAAATATTTAATTTATTATGAAAACATTTTTCATATAAAAATTCATTTTTAAGTGATGTAGACTTGTTTTAAAGAGAAAAGTTTAATGCATTTTGTGATCTGATTTAAAATATAATCAATTAAATTTATAGATATTTAATTTCATAAGCTGGATTTAATAATTGTAACGATGATGTTAAAGTTTAGTAAATAGGTATATCTCTTTTATAATAATTATGATTAGTAATATTGGTATACATTATCAATATTATAGAGGGTCAATCGAGCTAATCTAGTTTGGAATGAAGTTAAATGTTTATAATATTTCATACTAGTTTGAATTGCATGAATTTAATATCAGAATAAAATTTTTAGTAATGATATATAATTGTTCATGGGACACATGTCCATGAAAATGTCCCTTATAATATTAAAAAATATGTAACCAAAAGTCACTCTCTTAGTTTTTAATATCTATTGTGTGTCCAAATAGTGGAAAAGAAATATATTAATTATCATAAATGTAAATTTTATTTATAATGAATTTATAATATAAATAAATATTTATTTATTATTTTTTAAATTATATAATTTCAATGTTTTCATGTGAAAGAGGAATACCATATTTATTCAGTTATCAAAGAAATAATATAAATTATTTTTAAAATATAAAATTTCCATAATTTGAAAATATTAATTTGTACAATGAATAGTATTAATATATATGAAAGATTATAAAGGTTTTAAATCATTAGTAATGAATTCCACTTTTTGTTATAATATTTAGGGTCAAATTAAGTTAATAATGTCAAAAAGATACATTAATAGTATTCAATGAAATAATTCTTTTATATAATTTAAAATTATTAGAAATATTTTCTTCATCTATATGAATTGAATATGATTTAAAAAATCATCCACAATAAATTTATTAATCACTTATGAATTTATAGTAAAATTATTTACCCTTTACAAATAAAATACTTGCTATTGTGTTTAAGGTAAAAAATAATTAAAAAGGGGGTTAATAAAAACTGAATGAATAAAATGAAATCAAAACTATTAAAAAATATAATTAACGATTTTATTACCCCCGTAAATTTTTTCTTCAAATCAATGACCATTCAGAATAATTTATCTATAGAATAGTTCATTATTATTTTTTTTTTCTATAAAACTTCCAAGGTGCCACTCACGTCAATTATAAAAGGTCCCTCCTACATCAATTATTTTCAAAACTGTTAGCCATATATCTCAACTGTACCATGCTAAAATATATTATAAAAAACCATACCCAAATTATATTGGGGAATTTCTCCTCAAAATACAAACTCTATTCCCCTTATGATAAGATCTCATTGAGTCTTTCCAATGAATATATAACCACCATAACTGACCACGTTCTCTTTTATATATTATTATACCCATTATAAATATGTTATATTTACCATAAAATGTAACCATAATCATGTTCAATATATTGAAGCTATATCATGTTATCAAAACCATCATCATCCACCCTCATTGTAGTAAATGTGATGTGAAATTATCCCTAATCCATATATACGACAAACTTTCTCCACATAGCAATAACATTAAAATTTAATTACCAAATTTAAGGGCTGTGATTTATGATGTGTTTAACATATATTTATATATTATATCTAAAACATAAATAATCTTATATAATGATAATATCGTATATACCTTCTCACAAGCCATCCCACTTTTAAATGATAATTTCACTGTTGAATATTTGTCGACAACCACATCAATGATGTGATGTGATTCATTTTTCATTTATATTTTATTTGTATTGTTATAATGATGGATTTGTTGAATATATAAGATTCATATGATATAATAATTATTATATAATGTTGAATTATTATTTACCTTTCATTTTTTAAATCTAAAGTAGAATGAAAACAACATTTATGCATACGTACAGACCATCATCTCCAAGAACGAAGTAATTAATTTTCTTATTTATAAATATTTTTCAATAATATATATAAGTACTAAATTAATTCATATAATATTTATAAAAATAGTTTTAATCAATAGATTATTGAGCCATAATGGATTTAAATTTTTAAATCTACCAATACAAAAGAACCATGGAATATGAAGCAATTATCATCTAGAAAATTGTTTTTAAAAAATAATTTTTAAAAAATAGATTATAAAATTTTATAAGTAATTCATATAATGTATGATAAATATGTGTATAGTTGTCTAATAAACATATAATAAATCTAAATTTATTATTTGAGATGTTTGAACTCTTTTGAAATAATTTTATCCCGACATAATGGTTTGTTTCATAATCTAGTCATTATTTGAGATATTGTTTATTCATGTTTGCAATGGGGAATGTTTCAAATATTTATCCATTTATTCTAAAAATGTATTAAAAAATATTTTATATATTCTTTCATGATTTTTAGAATTTATATATACCCATTTTTTAATTTTTAAAAATATATTAGATTCAATTATCCTTTCCTTTTAGAAAAGGGGTATTTTTTGATATTAATATAAATGTGATAAAGCAATGATTTATATTATTTTTAATGGATGAATATTCCCACTATCATGAATGATATAGAATTTTAAAATTCTATTACATTTTACAATCTTCTTTTTAAGGATCTTTTTCCTTTATAATTTCGCTTTATTTAAAAATAATTGACTTCAATGTGAAATGTGTATTTACCTAAATAAATTATCAATGATACTTTTAATATATTTTCATATCTTCCAACATATTTTTTTAAAATAATTTTATTCACTAGCATTAATCTCTTATTATAATATCTACTATATTTTATTTTATTGTTTATGTTTAGTTTCACTATGGATATAAAATATTGATATAATACACAATATTACTATGGATGGTTTATTTTTATAATTATTGATTGGTGTATAATAAGAATTTCATATACTATTTTCAATTAGAAATTTTATGTTTCCTAATTTTCAACAATTTCATTTAGGTAAATATTTATAATTAATATGTTTTTCTAGGAACCATAATCACATATCCTATTGATGCATTAGTAGTTATGATGAGAAAAAACAGTTTTCCAAATTTAATGGGTTTTTACACATAGTTTTAAATGGATATATTAATTTTAACCTCGTGACATAATCAACAGACGACATTTCCTTAATCTGGTTCTCCACATGATCTCTAGTGCGACTTTAGTTATGCTAGAGGCTGTCGAATAGTAGATAGTGTCTAGTAAGTCATTCATGTGGAGGCTATACAATCACTTTAAAAAGTAATAAACCTATATAAATAAATAAATAAAAGTGGAAGAATATATATATATATAATAAACATCTCAGAAGATAAAAAATAATGAAATACAACAATCAACTGGTGGGAACACATTCTATTCCAACACATGCTTCACGTGAATACAATTAAACTTAATAAAAAGATAGTCTGACTCCCCAACATGGTCCTGAACCATGTATGATTTCATCATCCAATATTTGTCCCCCATAAGCCACAAATCTAAGGGCATTTTCCTTTACCCAGTACAATAAAAATATATTCTATTTGGGTGCTGATTAGGCAACCCAAATATTGTGTGAGTACAACTCAGTAGGACACCACAAACTTTGTCTACAACAATTCCAGTCAATAGAATTTTTATTATGTTTTATGAGAAACAATTAGTTTACATAAATAACAATTTATTACATTTTCAGTTATTCATATATAACTAAATTAACTCTAGGATTCCCATGTATTCACGTACCTCAATACTAAAATAATCATTTACCATAGCTTGAAGTGTTCCTTACGTAATACCATATCTTAAACCATACTTCATGGTGAAGCTCAATGTATTCAATTCACTCTGATATCTGATTACACGATTGACCTCATTCCAACGTTAAATTATTTCTATATGAGGCTATAACATAGAATACCATTATTTTCATTATTAAATTTTACATTTAAATCCCACATTTCTATTGTTACCTATATTCATAAAATATGTATGATGATAATGCTGCATTTCTTACTCCTCAATAGAATTACCATGTTCCCATTCTCTTTACTCATATGTATAATGACCATCTTATAATGTATATTTCAAAATTTAAAATGAGATTATTCCCATTCACAATACACGTAATTATAAGGACCGTGATTCCATTGGAAATTATCAATTTAGAATGAAACTTTTCTTAATCATTATCACATAATTAATTTACCAGTTAATTATCCACCACAACCCCATTACTAATTCAATAATGAGTTAAAAAGATCCATTCTTTTAGTTCACTCAACAATTATCTTATGATTAAAACAATTAATTAATTCATAAATTAATTAATAAATATCAAAATTCATATTACTTAATTAATTTTTTAGAATTAATTATCTCATTCTAATGTCAAAATTCCCTAAATAAACCAACTAACAATTATCGAGCTCATATTATCAAAGGAACCTAATTAACCCACAAGTATTTATCCCAACATATCCATTTCATATTCATATAATTAATCCCCCAACTAATAATATAAATTACAACCCCTACCTCTTATAATAATTTTCCATAAATTGTTTTTCTTATAGGATGGACCCTCAGTCTTATGATCAATTCCAAAATTATTCACCTATTTCAAAAGATTATTTGATAACTCAGTTGGTAAATCTAAAAAACCCAATAAAATAATAAAAATTTTCAAAAGGATTCATTAAATTATACAATATTTAATATACATATCAAAACAAAACTATGTGAATTTTACGTAAACCACCTACTTCGATTCAATAATGGAATATCTCTCAAAACAAACCCCAAATATGAGAAGCACAACCACATTGAAAAAACATCCATATATAAATCTCTAAAACAAAATTATGATTATAGACATCAAGATCTCATAAATATTGATATATATCCACAATATTATACTTATATCTCACCACCTTTTTTAGATCTATATAAATAGATAATATCTTCCATGAAATGATCACGGAATGATAGACGAAATAATATGGGAAGCAACGGGATGAAATCCACTTATCGAGAGAAGAGAGGATCTTCAACTCGGGCATATGATCTCGAAAAATGGTTCTTATAATGCCTTGGAATCCCTATGGTTAAAATGGAGAACCTTCTCTTACTGTTTGGATTAAAAATATTGAGTTAGGGCCATAAAAGATGTGAATGAATTCATTAAAAGTGGAAAATGAGTGAGATCCACAACTTTAATGTCTCACTATCAGCCTCCACATGGTTTAGTCACATTTTTATAAAAACCATGTGCTTACCATGAATTAGCCACTGATCCAAGGGGGAACAAAACACAACTACATCACATGGTGTATCAAACCATTCTTTAACCATTCTGATGCTAATGCCTCAAATGTACAACGATCATACTATTTATCACAGGTAGCCGAACTGTTTGATCAAACTATGTACCGACCCTACACTGTCCTTATTATACAAAATTTTCATAGAAATTAACTTACTCACTCCAAGATAAAACTCCCATCAAATATAATTAAATAATAACAAAAACGTACATGAAATCTCACCTTATATAATTCTAAAAAGGTCGTGATATTACAATCACTCGAGCTTATAAGAGATCTTCCTTGAGATGAACCTCCATGAATTTCTATACCTCAAATCCAAAATGATCAGGCCATTGCACCCTCCAATAATCTTCTATTACCCATGTTTCCTCTTTTACTCATCCATTTTTTCATAAAACATGAACTATTATCACAATCATTATCCGCATAACATTCTCATTGTGATCCAACACAGGTATCAGATTCTCCTCAATAAATTTATCTACATCATGGTCATCCTTATCCACATCGATCATAATATAATGTTCAAGGATATTGTGATTATTTTTTGATGATGTTCCCCATTGGTTTTCCAATAATGAAATTTCTAAATTTTTGAGTGATTCAAATCATTACATTTGGGATGGTCCTTACTTGTCGCATGTGTGTAGGGATTACATAATTAGGCGATGCATTCCAAATTCCGAATTTCAATCTATCCTAAACATTTGTCACACATTGAGCTGTGGAGGAAACTTTTAGCCTCAAATAACTACATGAAAGGTTCTTGATTATGGTTTGTATTGGCCTTTCATTTTTAGAGATGCTTTGATTTCTGGTGGACATGTAGAAATTGTAAATTTCAAGGTTGCATTTCCAAAAGGAATGAGATCCCACAACAACCTGTTATGTTTTGTGATGTATTTGATGTTTGGGGTATGAATTTCATGTGAAATTTTCCCAATTAAATGGGATATCATTACATTTTTCTTGATGTTGATTATGTATCCATGTGGGTAGATTCTATTCCCACAAGAGCTGATGATGCCAAAACTGTGTCCATGATTATGAAAGGAAATATATTTTCAGGGTTTGGATTTCCAAGGTTATTGAATATAGATCAAGGTACATATTTTTGTAATAAGAAACTGTTATCAATTTTTAAGAATTATAGAGTTGATCATAGGGTCTCTACCCCAAATCACCCTCAAACAAATGGAATGGATTATTTTTCCAATAGTGAAATCAAACAAATTCTAGAATAAAAGTGAACTCGAATAGAAAGCATTGGTGTTTGAGAAATGGTGATGCACAATTGGCTTATATGACTACATTCAAAACCGAAATTGGCATTTCACCATTTATATTAGTCTATGGAAAATATTTTTACCTTCCGTTTGAGTTAAATCACAAATCTTTTTGGGCTGTTAAAACATGTAACATGAATCTGTTTTCTGCTATAGATGAAAGATTGTTTTTTGTAGGAGCTGGAGGATATCAGAAATAATGCATAAGAAGGTTATAATTTGTACAAGGAACAAACCAAATAATTTTATGATGAGATTATTCTCAACAAATAATTTAAGGAATGAGACAAAGTGTAGTAGTTTGATTCCAGATTGGTGTTTTTATGGGTAAATTTCTTTCCAAATGGTCTGGTCCATTCATTGATACTCATGATTTCCATTTTGGTGCATTACATATTAATGATCCATGAAAAGGGACACCATTGAAAGTCAATGGGAACATGTTGATGCTGTTTAGAGAGAATTTTCAAGCTCCTCTAGAGGAGGATATCCATCATCATGACACAAAATACAATTGATTCCATGTTTTGATTTTCCATCTCAATTATTTTTGTAATGTTAGTGATTTCTTGAATTAAATATTCATATATTTTTTTTACAGAGTGAGGTAATTGAATAAAATAAGTATGGGGGAAGAACATGTTAGGTAAATTAGTATTATTTGTGCCTTCAATTAAATTTTTTTCCTGTTCTCTCTCTTTCAATTTTTGGTGTGTTTATTTATTTTTCAAACTCTGTGTGTTTTATTTAAAATATTGAAACGAACTTGTGATTTTACATGATGATCATTGTAATTTTTTGAAAACCATTTCAATGAGTGAACCAATTGATCCCGTGAATCTGGTTATAAATGAATCCTGATAAAAAGATTGTTTCAAGTTCAAATTTTTTAAAATACCCATTGAATTTTCAATTCCATGCCATGAATGCTATTTAATATTGAAAATCAGTTGCCCGTGAGTATTCTGTAAATATTTTTCATCTTCTTCAAATTCATCATACTTCATGAGTGAACCAAATAATTCATGTTTGATTGAACCAGAACATGGTCAATTTCTATCAAAACTTGAGGGATAAGGTGATTGTGATTGAAATGATTGAGGAAATTTCTTTTGATTGAATTCCCCCTTTTTCATGATTATCCTTTTCATTTTGTCCCACCGAGTTCATGTTATCTTTCTTGAGCCTTTAGTAGCCATGTAATGCCTTCTAGATAGCCACATAACAAGCTATTTTCCCTTTCCAACATGCCCTAGAAATATAAATGCATGATCTAGTTGAACTTAAGTGTGGGGGAGATGACTTGAGGTGTGATACTTCATATAATGTTACATTGGGTGGTTATCAAAACTTTGAAGAGATATTCTTGCTGCTAAATAATGTTTTTTGAGAGCTGTGGCTATCTAGAGATTTTTATGATAGAGAATTGTGCCTATCTGGGGTTCTCAATGGAAGAATGCTGTGCCCAATCTGTAGCATCTGAAAAAAGAAGAATAAGAGAAATGTCACTATTCTAGTAAAATATTGACAGAATGAGGCAGAAAAGATATTCTCAGAGATGCTAAAGTCTGAATTTCTTGTGAGTATAGTAAGGAGGGCTCCCCACATGAGTGAAGATTAGATTCGGGAAATTTTTTTCTTCAAAAATGAGCAAAAATATCCCTATTAGGCCTCCAAATTTTGGACATTTGAAACCCACCGAAAATTATCAACATAACAACCTTGAAAATACTTCTTGATAATCACATTTTTTTGGTTCACATTGGGTGGAGATTTAGAAATATTTCAAGCCAATGATGATTATTGCATGTATTTGGATGGGAAAAGCTTTGTTGAAAATCAATATTATTGCATTGATAGAAAATTTTTGTGAGGTAATTGTCTTATGTGAATGAGATGAGAATATAAGTGGAAATTATTGAATGTTTATAATTCAAAACATGAATCATTTTTTATGAGGCATGATATGATCTGATTCATGGCGGTTGATTGGTGAACTTCATTAGTTTGTGTATTGAACGTGCAATGATTTGGTTTTGGTGCTTACTTGTCCAGGAGACCAAGTTATAAGTATGGGAGAATTGATTCAGCTGATATTTTAAAAATATTTTATCTACATTTCAATGATTTAATCCTCACTAATGTGTCATTACATGTTAAATTTTATATTTTTTGGAATTTTGTTGTATTTTGAGCTAAATTGTGAAAATGCCATAATTCTGGATTTCTAACATTTTTCACTAGTTGGATTTTTAGGATTATATTTTTATATACTTATCCAATTAGAGTGATTCAGTTTTTTTAAGGTGCCTCTAGATTATGGTCTTTACATTTTTCAACTGGACAAAGTTATAAATCATCCATCTAAGGTCCCAAAAATCATTCTTTGGGAAAGGTTTTTTTGTATGGATGTGTGGATACCACCTCAATAAATGAATCATAACTACTGATACAGGTGTCCAAACACATAAATTCCAATTGGACATGAAAGAGGACTACAAGATGCATTTCCATGACAATTTTCAAGGTAAAATACACTTTTTAGGGCACTATATGAGTGAGAATATTATGTGGAACATGAAGAGTCTCCTAGGACAGAGAAAGATCTGTTGAGTAATTTATTACTAACATTAAATCACCTCTCCAAAGTGGATTCATTTTTAGGAGGGATGGACGATATAATTTCAAATCACTCATTAGAAGGGTCCAGAGGTTGATTCGGCTGGGGAGGGTTCCAATCAAGAGACTAACTCAGGCAGATAGAATCTAGACAGAGGAATTTCCAGGCCTCCTTCCCTTATCTCCCCATATCTTACTTATTCTCAAGAGGTGTATGGATTTTTTGAGACCTTGATGAAGATGGTGTACACTCTTCCTAGAATATATATGATGTGGGCTGCTCATGTGATGTGAGGCTAAGCACCAAGTTGTTGCGGATGTCAACAACCGACAGACAGCCCTTTCTGATTTTTGATCTTCACGTGTAATCTCTATTGCATCTCATTTGAACTTATATTTATTGGATAAAAGCAGTAGTTTTCATTCATCAATATATTTTCAACTTGTTTGTTTTGGATGGTTTCCCGATATATGAAGTAAAATAGTTGATTTCCTTATTTAAATTTCTTCGGTGTGGTCTTGTCGTTTAGCATAGTGATTTCAATTATGTTTAATTATTTGGAGGTCTCCAAGTAATTGGACAACTTCTATAGGATTGGAAACAATCATACAGAGGTTTTAATGTGATATCTATGCAATATAATGTGTTCATGCATAGATATTTGTGTAGGCATTGAGTGAATCATGAGGGGAGATTTTTTTTAAAGAAGGAAGAGGGGAATGTCCGAGAGGATAAAGCTTGTCTGTAACCACTATTTAGATTCTAGTTTCAAACTATATTATTTCGTAGAAATTTTCTATATCAGTCACAAATTTTCTTTCTATTTTGTTTTTATTATTTTTTTGTCCTTGAGTATTTAAAACAAATCTCCAATTTTCTATTTCGTGTGAAAACAAACAAAAAAGGTGATCGTTTTGCAACTCTAATTTCAACCTCCTTGAGAGACAATCCAATGATTTCTATATTGCATTTTTTTTGTGGAAAAATTTATTGATTGAGGTTTTCACGACAAATAATCCTCACATAATATATCTATTTTTACATGATCAATAATTGATCTAGATATCATATGATAAGGATCATAAATGATGATATATCCCAGAAAAGATTTTATATTATGTAATTTTTTATGGTTTCATAATAATGTCATTTTTATTTACCAATTCCCATTTTATATTCATTGATTTAATGAACTGGGTCTTTAAAGATTACCTTTATAAATTTTTGGCAGTATATATAGACTATATTCATACATATTTGTATAAAAATGTTGAACACAAATAACTACTGCGAATTATTATAAATACACTATATAATGTTTTATATTAAAATATATTTTATGACTATGAATATTGGATACAAAATGTTTCATTCATGTATCATATATTTCATGTGAGAGTACATCAAAGGATCTATTATAGATAGATGTTTTTGCGAAATTAGATAGACACATCATGTAAAGTGAGACAAATATTGTTCTTAAATTAGATAGTCACTATTGAATTTATTTTAGATATTTCTTAAGACTATATATTCAGATCGCCATATTATCTATGAATCAAGTTATGTTATTATGGGAAAATGTATTTCAATATAGATTCAAAATACTAAAAAAACAACTTCCAATGAACCTAATATAACAATATCATGTAGTGGATAATTGATGTTAATATATTTTGACGTATCAAAAAAATGTATTGATGAGTCCACACAAAGAATAAAATAATGATAGAAAATGCAACTAATTGATAGAAAATTCATGGTCAAAATTACCTAACTCGTTATATAGAGTTGACGGTAGTTATGTTTTCAATGAGGATATGATGTAATTATATGTACTATGAATGTTGAGAAATGTGAATGGATATCATATAATTTTTAATTAAATATTTATTTTTAAATTTCAAAATATGTTCTAATTAAGATGGTTGGATTTTAACAATGATTATGATATCTCAATACAGTATCAACAGGTGAATGAAAACAAGGTGGATGATTATCTATGTTATAAATAACATGCTAGTTTTTCTTGTATGAGGATTAATGTGATACAATATATTTGGAATTGAAAAATTTGTATCTTGAAATCATGAGGCATGTGATACTATATAATCATTCGAATTTTTTTTGCACCATCCATCCATTGGAGGATTAAGATTGGGTAGAATGAAGACATAGAATTATAGAATATGGTGATGAATGTTATTTAGTTCAACCATGATCTTGAATAAATTATAAGAATCAAGAAACTAGTATGGGTCCTATTAGTATTATATTTTTTTAATATACCCACAGAAGAATATAATATTGTATCATTCATTATTTATCATAGTTTATTGAAATTGTATAGAAATAGGAAATTTTATTTCTAGTGCGATTACATAAAAATATATATTTTAGAGTGTGTATCTTGATTACTATAATTTCAAAAAATTATTCAATAGAAACATATTTCTATGGGGATGTTACTAAAATTAACCATATAAAAAAGGAAATGGACAAACATCACAATTTAGTTAATCATTTGACTCCCGAGAAACATTTAAAAGTGACATTGTTGTACGTGTTATAGTTAATTTACAAAAAAGGATAAAAATAAATTATTACTATCAGAGTATATTTTATCTTGATATACATACCACTATATGAAATATATAATTTTTAGGTTTCATAGAGTACCAAATTTAGTTTTATTTTATTGAGATGTGAGGGTTTTCATGAATTCATGGATAATTATAGAGAATGCTCTGGATAAATAGTAATATTTCATCATTAATTTTATTCCCCAGATAGATTGTCAATATAAAATATACATAAAATTATACAGGGAATTTTAAAATATTTCTCTATTGATTTCAATGGAGGTGGAGAACAACGGATTACATTTGTATTATTTTCTTCAAACCATTTATTTCGATCAATGGTTAATATCTCCCTGTGAAAATTCCTATCAATCAATAATTTTAGAACAAATACATATTAGAATTAATTTTTATAATGAATGGTACTAGGTTTAGATAAAACAATGAAAACTGTATAAATATATAGATCCATTATATAACTCATGAATTGAATATAATTTCTTAAAAAAGTTATGTTTAAAATCATCATTTGGATATAATTTCTGAAATTAGTGACATGTTATTTTGATGAATATTTTTCTATAAAAAGGTATTTATATTTAAAATAATAATTATATGATAAACCATAGGTATATTTTTCTCATTGAGATTTATTACTGTATTTTGATGGTTTCGTATATCATGTCACTTACTCAAAATTTATGACATATCCCTTATGTCCTCCATTTATCTCTGCAAAGGATGTACATGTCTGATCCATCCCATGTATTGAAGTCAATGTTCATTCCACTAAAATAGGATCTCTCATATAAGTATAATCAATTAGATATTCTATATTGTGGAGAGAATGTTCTATGAAACAAGTCAACCGTCATGGTTAATATTTAATTGAGAAATTGTAAAATTGTGGAAGCTTCACTGGAACATGAGGATTTGATGATGTATAAGTATCGTATCTTATTGTATTAGATATAAAAATTGAATAAAAAATTATAATTATGTGTTTAAAATGTAAAATGACCTTATATTTTATAATATATATATATATATATATATTAATTAATTTTTTTGTAGTTGGCATTTTATTAAATAGAATGTTTAAACGAATAATAAACTATGACTGAAATGTTATTTAAATTTTACCATAATAACTTATAAATTGAATGTGGCTGGAATGAATAGGACTCAAAATATTATGAATATTATATAGTTTATTCTAAATTTATTAGTTATCATATATTTATAAATGATAATAAAATACATTGGAAGGGAAAAAATGTTTTTTGAAAATTAAATCTTAAACAAAAATTGTGTATTTATGTTGAAAAAAATAAATTTATAACACATATTGAACGGTTGTAACATATTTTATTACTTATATAATATAAAAAAAGTTTATCCAAGATATTATATTTATTATAGGATTGGGATATGAATAAATCCATATTTACGCATAAAAACATATTTTCTTCCTAAAAAAGTGGTCTTTTCATTTTATACTCTTAATTTAATAATAATTTATTATAGCAAAAGAAGAAAATTTTTTGAAAAGGGATTAAATTATAAGAATTCATATGAATGATTTTTTTAAATTATTCCCTTGTTTTTTTCAATATTAGTAGAAAGCTTTTTAAAATTTTCACTATGAGACATATAAAATTAGGTTTATATATACTAATGACTTAGTATTATGGTCACCATTATTCAACAAAATAATTATTTTGTGAACTAAATCAGACCATTGAAAATGTCTTTTTAAATTTAATAACATAATAGAAACATTTACACATATATTACTTTGATATTATTTATAACTATTAAAAATAAAATATTTCACACTCTTAGTGTTTAATATCCCATGTGTGTAAATACATGGATACCAATTTTTTTTTAAATGAATGATTATATGTTATTTTATCCCACTGAAATAATATATTTTTTATGTAATATAAAATTTTATGTAATTAATAATGACCATAAATACAAATTCAACACCAACATAATATATCTCGAATTAATAGAAAAATAAAATAAATAATATTAAAACTAATAAAGTTTATATATTTTGAGTGTTTTATACTATTAAAAAATCACATGTATATTAATTTTTCTTTCTAAATTTTACATTTTAATTCAATATTTAATTGTTTCTAAATATAAAAAATAAATTAAAATGACAAAAATTTAAATTATTTTTATTTTTAAATTAGAAATATATTATTAATGAATTAAAAATTCATAAATATATTTATCTTCAGAAAATTTATATCAATTTGTTATTACATATCAGCAATGGTATATTCTAGAATCAATTTTCCATTAAATATAACATTTATAACCCTTTTAATAGTAAAATAATTTTTATTTCCATTGAGTTCAATAGTTGATAATAAAATGGATAATCGAAATGAAAATGGATGAAATGAAAACAAAAACAATCTAATTATCATTTTCATATGTTCATTCTACCCTATAATTATCTAATTCTCATTAATCATATTTTTAATGTATTTGTCTTTATAATTTCATTATTAGACATTATTCAATTTAAAATTCCAAGTTAATCCTTTCCCTCCCTTGTAAAAGGACCCCACATTGTCTCAATTCATTTAATCACATTGATTCTTTTATCTAACCCCTACCCTATAAAATTATATTACAATCAACCGTAACCATATCATAGATCTTTATTTCATCCAATATCTCAATCATTATGTTAGTTAAGTTGATATCTAATTGTTTTCTTTCGATGAATTCAAAATTTATTGAATCGATGTATATAATTTTTTACATATCCTTTTAACTCAAATAAATCTATGGTAGTTATTATAAAAAACATAATTATCATAATTTCAATTAAGTGATATAATGATAATGAAATAACCATTTTAAACTATATTCAAATAAATTTGAAGTGAATGTATTGTTAATGCGTACATACAACATACCTTATCCACGTAGCAATACAACCCATTTTTTCAACCATATTTTATCGATGGGTATTATGTTGGGTTTAATAATTTTATTTTATATTCAGGAAAAATTTATTCTTCTATATTCACAATTTCACATCTAACTTATAACTATCATATCCATTTCAAAACGATATCATTGCTCTTGTATAAGTGTTGAATACGATATACACTGAGAGATGTGATACAATTTTTATTTCATAAATACATGTATGTAATCTGGATATGCATAATGAATATATTAGACATATATATGATATAATAAGGATTCTAAATTTTTTTACTATTATTTACAATTCTTTTGTTCGATCAATCCGAAATTAATAATAGTGTTCATTCGTATGTTAGGCTTATCACCTCTAGGAATGCGATAATTAATTTTTATTTCCCAATATTATATGCATGATACTAGAAAAATATATACTATATAATTCATAAATATCTATATCATTATAAAAATAAAGGAGATGTTTTAACAATGATTCATTTTTGAGGGCTGAAACCCCCAGACCTAAACATACATAAAAAGAATCAATTGTTATTAAAAACAAAAATTTTATGATATAATTATCTATAAATTGTTTTTAATTAACATTATTAAACATTATATGGTTTGTAATATATGATTATATTTTTAAATCTATATATAATAAATATATTTTTATTATATATGAGTTTCAAACACATATAAAGATGTTTTTGTTAGAGTTCGTGTCCTAAAACCAACGATTTCTACTAGGATTACATGAATATTTGATTAATTAAATATTAAATTAAATAGTATATTAAATATTTTTTATTTTTCTTCATGAACATACTTTACTAATGTCCTACATTATTATTTGTATTTATTAGGTCATAGTAGTTACCCACTATGACGGAAACTAGGATGTGTTATGATTATATAAATAATATATTTATGTGGTGAGATTACATAATTTACTTGAATACATAGTATATAGACCATCAGTTGTGATTACTCATAAAAAGATGATACTTTTTGTCAAGAAGTTCAAAAATATGAATCTCAATGATTGAAGATTATGTGAACCGACTTTCCAAAAGGAATTGTTCATGTTTTGGTGTCATCGAATATTCGTATCTATGGGCATGTTTATTTTATGTTAGACATTAATATTATAATCAATGCATGTCATGACTCATGCACATAGATTTTATGATGAAAACTGTCACGTCGTATGTTGGGGGGATGTAGGGTAGTTTGGGTGCATCATGAATGACATGTTATTAATGAATATGTCAACAAAAGATTTGTCAGTTCCATAATTATATAAGTTTATATCTTAGACCTTTGATTGAAATAGAATTTTCACCCTAAATTCCATGCCCATGGATTACTGAAGAGTTCATTTCTTAATGTCATATAATGATGTGACAATCATATTTATTGATGACACCGTCATAAAACCTTTTTTATTTTATTATGTGATAATTGTATTATAATACATAATGGGAATTTTTATGTTGTTGTCATCATTTTGACTTTATGTTCTTTATCTTATGTTCCATGACTCGTTGCTAGACTGTAATCTTGCAATATTGGCAATCCCACAAAATTCCAATGAGAAAAAATCCTCTAGTGTCACAAAAAATGTTTTTCTAGTGGTCTTCGTTAAATTCTATTTGAATATAATTAATGGAATAAATATTAATCTCTAGACTAAGGAATAATACTATTTAAGTAATATTGATAAATAAATTAAATAAAAATTTATTCTCTAGATTGTGAATAACATATATTAATTTATTTTATTGAATATATAAAAACTATCTATTTACAAGATTGAAAATAAAATAACTATTTAATAGAATTAAATATTTACTTGGGTGTTCAATAAATATAAGAGGTGTTTGAACAGATCATTACCATGTCTAGTGATAAAATAATTATTTATGAGTTGGTAAAAATTATTTATCCCTTTTGTGAATATTGGCGTATCACAAAATAATAATATAGCTATTATAATTATCTGCCTGGGATTTTATTAATGGATGTAATTATATTTATTATCAATAAATATGTTAAATTTTGAAATCGAAATACCTTTTATATTAAAAGGCAACTAAATCTATTGTTTATTTTAATTCAAAACCAATTCAAAAATTGGGTATAGAGAATTGTTTCACAAAATGAATTCTCTCTCGACTCCTCCTCCTATATCCCTCTTAAGAAAAAATAATCCTAAGAGATAATTTCATTAAGACAGACGAATGAGCGATCATGAATGAATAACACCATACCTTCGATTCACCGTGCTAGCCCATATTGACAATGTGGTGTTTATCGAAGACCATTTAAGCATGTGTGGATCACCGCTAAACATATAACATCCTAGGAGTCTCACATATGAAATGAAGAAAGTCTAGAAAGTCTTTTTTGGATGAACATTAATCATCAATGAAATATCTTTTATATGAACATGTATTTATTTAATTATATATTGAATAAATCAATTATAAATTTTATGTGCGTGATCCTCACTATGGTTTTTGGGAAACAACTCTTAAATGAAATTATATTATATCACCCACCAATGCATGCTTCCACTATGCCCAAAACTAAAAAATTCTATAAAAGGGGTCACATTTAAATTTATAATTATTTATTTTATTTTTTATCTATAAGAAACTATAGTTAGATTTTAATTCATTACATTTTAGTCATTATTTAATATGATTTTAATTAACATGTTATTGACATATTAATATTGATCATTCAATGTTTCATTTTCTTAAATTTTTTAAAATAAATAACTAATGATTGGAGATGCCATTTGGAAGTGTGTAGTCATTGGCTGGTAAAACTGGGTTGTACGGCATGCGATCAGAGAACACATTTTAAACTCATGAAAAATGTATCTAGGCGTATCGAATTATTAACCACATGGGGTGATTCTATTGCACATCGTGTGTTGACAGGGTCAACCAGAAACATGGAAGTCAGATACAGGGTGTATAATTGAAAATTATAGACCATGTAGTCTTACTGAGTTAACACACTAAATCCCTAGGTGTGTGACTTGTATTATCATTAAGATGAAATGATATTAAATAAATAATTTATTAATTAATTTATGAAAACATGTCTATATTAAATAATAAAAAATCAATAAAATAAATTCTTGCCATTTACTTTAGTGTACTTATTTCAGGTGTGTCCATTGATGAGCATGACCCATAACTATATATTGTTTGTAATTGATTAAATTAAATCTATTGCATGGTTTTGAAATTATTTAATATTAAATTAAAATATGACAGGCATGTCATCCCTCTATCCTTTATTATATTGGTCGTGTGTATCTATGGATATTTATTTAATTTCCTTTAACCAATCCATTGGATCCACTCAAATATGTGTGAGTGATAAATATTTGTAATTAATAGAGCATTCCAACGCTTCTAGGGATAGTTCAATATTAAACCATAATGAATCCAACTCGGTGATACATATTCATATGCATGGAAGGCTCTAGCTCATGCAAAGTCTATAATACAGAGTAATTTCCCCTATGGAATACATTTATTTAATGGCCTCTCATTAAATATGCCATTAGAGAAACTCATGACTTTTCCATCTTGATAATTATTTATTTCATGTATAATTCATTAAAATTATATTTATTGTTGGAAGACATCGATCGGAGAAAATGATGAATTGATATTAAAAATCGGATTTTAAATAAAATTGATTATGTGTAAATGATTTATCCAAACATTTTTAATTAAATAATTAAACATCCAGTTAAATACTAAAACCACATATAAAATATAAAACAATTTTTAAATTTATGCATAATAAAATAAAATCCCTTAATATAATATTAAGTCAGACGAAGCCTTTTATTAAATAATTTTGAACAAATCTAAATAGAACTATGTGTTTGGAAAACACGTATTGGGAGACTTACATTTATAGGGGGAGTTATTATAAAATGTCCGGGATGACATACCCATTTTACATCAAGAGGTGTTTCATTCATTAGAATTGGTGTAATTATGAGGTACGTAATCTTAAAATCTATGTCATGATACTTGATTAGGGAGTCCAATCAATGGATCAAGGAGCTACAAGCCCACAGTTGGAAACGACTAGCCTACCAATATATCATAAAAATAGCTTAACTTATATATTATGTGTTAATGTAAATGGGAAAATGGATCCATTCCACTTGAATGTCCTAGAAAATAGATATTCCAATTTCAATGGTGATGGCTATTGGGAATTAATAAAATGATGAGAGAAATAATAAAATAAATTATTTATTTATAAAAAAATCTATAATCATGAAAAGTACCAATAATATTCTATTTTTGTTATAGAATGACAATACAATATCGCTTTAACTTAGATCTATATTTGATAAATACAATCTTCTCACCAGAAGAGACTTCCATGATTAGTTAAGACACCATTGTGTTGTTCTATTACATGGAAACATATATTTTGTCCTAGAATCCCCAATACCTAATCCACATACTCAAAAGTAATGTAATGATGTTTTATTGGAATACAAAAAACCTTTGAAAAATGTCATTGATATTCAATTTTTTGTTATTTAATCAATGTCTAGTGGACTCATGAAGTCCCAAAAATATAAAGATTTTTATTGAATGCTTGAGACCCATCGTGTTCATTAATAGGAGAGATCTATAGTTGAATAGATTGATATTTCCAAGTAATTATTTATGTGTAATATTTTATATGGTTTCCATGATGGGCCTCATTTAGTAAATATCTTTGGAAACATTGGGCACCTATATGGTCTAGGGGTTAAAAACCTCAATGAAATGGACGCTGATCTCATTCTGGAATCTCTTCCTTAGAGCGTCACCACATTTGATTTAAATTTAAAAATGATCCACATTGATAAGTCTCCTCTAGGTCATTTTTACCTCCATCACCATGTAGATAAATATATCAAGAAAGAAAATACTTATTTAATTATCGTAAAAAATGGAAAAGGAACCAAAAGAGAATTAATCCAAATGATTCATCATTCCCTTCAAAGAAGAAGATGATCAAATGGGAAGAGAAAAATGATGAAGTCTATTTCTCATGGAGCATGAAGGGTCACATGAAGAAATACTACACTCGGCTATAGAAGAAAGGTAAATATTTAGGTGTGTTTTCTATCGAATGTAATTTATTTATTTCTAAATATATGGTATTAGATACAACTATTGGTGCTCACATAGGTATTTACTTACATAATACAAATATATTTAAAAAAATTGATGAAGTGGTTTTATATATATGAGCATCCAATGCAGATAAACATGTTGTTGTAGCTATCAGGGACTAAGACCTTGCACTACTGACTAGAATGATCTCGTTTTTAATTGGTTTTTATTTTATGCCTTTAGATACAATTTTTTCCTATATCCAAACTACATATAGATGGATTAATTATCAAATTATGAAATAAATGTTATTTTTTTATGATGATATATTTTTTATGGTATAAAAATTTACATAATGGAATTTACATGTTGGATTGTATAAACCAAGTAATAGAACATGATAATGATGTTACAACACATGAATCATACGACTTCCAACATCGGCATCACCGCCTAGGTCATGTAAATGAAAAATGATTGAAAAAGATACATCATGATTTATATTTATATTCATTCGAACTAAAACCACTTGGTGTATGTCACACATGTTTATAAGAAAAAAAACAATAGCCCCATTTAGAGTAAAATGTGATATAAACAATGAGATTCATGGATTAGTTCATAATGATGTATGTGGACCATTATATATTGAAGTATGTGGTGGGTACTCATACTTCATAAATTTTACTCATGATTTTAGTATATATGGATATATTTAATATATGAGTTATAAGTCAGATTATTTTGATTTCATCATGAAATACATGAATAAATTTCAGAAATATATTGGATGGAAGATTATGACACTTTACTTAGATAAAGGTAGAAAATATATGAATCTAGACTTCATTGATTACTTATAGGATTTTGGGATCCTATCCCAAGTCACCAATCCAAACATGCCTTAGTGGAATGGTGTAATTTAATGGTGGAACCAGACCTTTTTAGACATGTCTAGATTAATGATGAGTCATTAATATATTTCATTATTCAATTGTAGATATTTGTTACAAATAATAGAAAACATACTATACTATTTACCAACTAAATCAATAAAAGTTATTCCATATGAATTTCGGAGTGGAAGAAAAACCATCTTATCAGATTTTCATGAGTGGGGAAGAGATGATTTTTTAAATCTTCTTCAGGTAACAAACCATAATCTTGAGGCACAATATGTACAATTATAGGATACCACATGGAAAATGGGGATATTTCATATATGACCCCTCATAATAAAAGGGTTATAGTAGAAGAAATTTCATATTACATCTGAGGGAAAACATGTACAAAATGGATATTTAGAGTGAGTTTCATATCAATGATGTCAGTGATCATGGAACACAAGAATTGGTATATGATAATATTTCACAAGGTCCCATGGAAGAAGAAATTATTACAACAACACAAGAAATCAATAGAAGTACAATATTGGATAGAGAAGTAGAATAGTATGGTTTTGTAGTTAGTGAGGATAATGACTCCTTATTAGATGATAATAATGATTTCTAACCAATTATGAAAAAATAAGTGGCATAAATGATTCTAATTAAAAAGACTCCATGAATTCTAATATGTATTCCATGTTCCTAAACTATGTCTAGATATTGTTTTATCATTTTATGGAAGTAAATATTTTTAGTTGCAATTAATTATTTAAGAAAAACTAGTAATGATTGGAATAATTAGTACCTTTAAGGAATGAATATTTGAAAATGGGTTTAATCAATGTAAATGTATCGACTATGATAAATACTTTTCACTAGTTAAAATTATGTAATCCATTAGAATTATACATTCAATTATATAATTCCCAAACTATGAAATTTTTAAAATGGATTTCAATCATTCTTCTGTAATGGGAACCTTCCAGAAGATGTCTACATGACACACCCTAAAGGGTGTGTGACTCTAATGAATTCTAATAAGATGTAGATGTTGAAAAAAATCAATTTAAGGATTTAAAAAATAATATAGGTCCTAGAAATATCATTTTTAGGAGGCCATAATGGAACATTAATTAAAAATAATTAATGTGATCATTTTATCTACAAATGGTTTAGTGGGAGTGTAGTCATTTTCTTAATAGTACAAGTTGATGGAATATTATCTATTGTAAATAAAATATAAAATTTACAGCCTGTTAAGGAATTGTTTAATAAAGTTATTTTCATTGTAATTTTTGGGAGAGGTAGAATATATTCATTGGATCAAGAACAATCAAGATAGATCGAAGAGGCTACTCAGCCTATGTCAATGTACATACATTGTTAAGATACTAACAAAATTCAGTACGAAACCATCCAAGAGGTTATTTTATCAAGAATCATATGCCATTCATATTTCAATGAAAATATTTCCTCAGTGTCATGACTCATCCCACAGGGCATGTGCCGTGACTACCACAAGACCGCCTTCCATAGGCCAGGGGATAGAAACTAGCACCAGAAAGGCATATCCCTAAAACAGGGAAGGAATTTCCATTATTACCTGTAAACTCACACAACAAATCACAATAAAAGATACGAGCACAATGTAAATTGTATAGGTAAAAGGGTGTGTACAGAATGTAAAGGAGGCCAGAAAAAAAGCGCAAATAGACAGTACAAGTAAAACTAAAAATAACTACTGTGAACACCCCCCATGAATATTACCTGAAGTATAGGTACAACTCTCTTACAACCGTCACTGCACATCATCTCATCTAATGTCCACCTCTGAGCAACCTCCATTCTTGGTACCCTTTTCCTCAGTCAGCATTGTCTGTCTCCTACACAATTCACATCATGGTACGGGAAATGCCCGTGAAGGGGTGAGTATAATGATACACATTATGGAACCTGAGACCCCGAAAAGTCTCTTAGAATCCACAATCATATACCATAGAGAAATACCAAAATCACCGAGAATGAAAACAACAGTCAATGATACTTAGGTATATACCTATACATATATCTCTTTTATCAAGTATACCCATTTCCTTCATGAGGAAACACAAGGCCCAACTCTTTATCCATAAGAACAAATATTCCACGAAGGAAAGAATACCACGAAGGTAACACCACAATGTTATGTACCACAAAGGTAACACCAACCAGGGAAATACCAAAATTGTATCACCATATAGGAATGTACCACGAAGGTATGCAACACAAAAGAATACCACTAAGGTTTCACCACGATGTTATAGACTCACCTCACACTAGTAATTACTTATGTAAGAAAGTATAGATGATTAGCCATAAGATAGATCATCATACATCATTGATAAGCTCTGATATTGACCCACACTGGATTGAAGATGACCAACACAAGATATGAAGACGACCCACACAGTATTTGGAGGTGACCCACAATGGATTGGTATGCACTCACCCACACATGATTGCTGAGCACTGACCCATACATGATCGGTATATGCTGACCTACACATGATCTCTGAACGTTGACCCACATAGTATTAGAAGATTCATCAAGTACAGTCTAACACTAGGTTTTCTCACTAAGCGTGCATCACTCTGGGTGGTAATGCTCCTCAATCCATCTATTGATACATCAACATCCACTAAGTCCCACGAAGAAGTATCACAAAAGTAAATCACGTCATAAGGGACCCAACACATCTGACAACGATTCAATCGGACACCCAGTCTGTAAGTTATTATCATTTCCGTTTCGAGGTCCCGGTTGGAAACAGTTTCAATCCAACCCTGTCATACACCAAATTTATCCTAAAATCGAGTGTAGTATACAAAAAATTACCACCTTGATCCAAGGATTCTGGCATGATAATCAATTCGTCAAATGGACGTCCGGTTATAAAGAAAACACTCTTTATCTTTTTCTAGGCCCAGGTCTGGTCCGACCCTGTCGGATCGACCCGCCCCGACCCAATATGGGTCCAACCTAGCTGGGTTGGGCTGAGTTCTAGCCTGGCCAGCGAGGGGGTGTCCCAGATCGCAATGTGTAGGCGGCCCTTATTCTACAAAATTTTCATAGAAATTACCTTACTCACTCCAAGATATAACTCCCATAAAATATGATTAAATAATAACAAAAAAGTACATGAAATCTAACCTTATATAAGTCTAAAAAGGTCATGATATTACAATCACTCGAGCTTATAAGAGATCTTCCATGAGATGCACCTATATGAATTTCTATACCTCAAGTCCAAAATGATCAGGCCATTGCACCCTCCCATAATCTTCTATTTCCCATGTTTCCTCTTTTACACATCCATTTTTTCATAAAACATGAACTATTATCACAATCATTATTCGCATAACATTCTCATTGTGATCCAACATAGGTATCAGATTATCCTCAATAAATTCATCTACATCATGGTCATCCTTATCCACATCGATCATAATAGAATGTTCAAGGATATTGTGATTTTTTTGATGATGTTCCCCATTGGTTTTCCAGTAATGAAATTTCTAAATTTTTGAGTGATTCAAATCATTACATTTGGGATGGTCCCTACTTGTGGCATGTGTGTAGGGATTACATAATTTGGAGATGCATTCCAAATTCTGAATTTCAATCTATCCTAAACATCTGTCACACATTGAGCCATGGAGGACACTTTTAGCCTCAAATAACTACATGAAAGGTTCTTGATTATGGTTTGTATTGGACTTCCATTTTTAGATATGCTTTGATTTCTGGTGGACATGTAGAAATTGTAAATTTCAAGGTTGCATTTCCAAAAGGAATGAGATCCCACAACAACCTGTTATGTTTTGTGATGTATTTGATGTTTGGGGTAGGAATTTCATGTGACATTTTCCCATTACCTTGGGATATCATTACATTTTTCTTGATGTTGATTATGTATCCATGTGGGTAGATGCTATTCCCACAAGAGCTGATGATGCAAAAACTGTGTCCATGATTATGAAAGGAAATATATTTTCAAGGTTTGGATTTCCAAGGTTATTGACTACAGATCAAGGTACATATTTTTGTAATATGAAACTGTAATAAATTTCTAATAAATATAGAGTTGATCATAGGGTCTCTACCCCCAATCACCCTCAAACAAATGGAATGGATTATTTGTCCAATAGTGAAATCCAACAAATTCTAGAAAAATGTGAACTCGAATAGAAAGCATTGGTGTTTGAGAAATGATGATGTACAATTGGGTTATATGACTACATTAAAAACCCAAATTGGCATTTCACCATTTATATTAGTCTATGGAAAAGATTTTTACCTTCCGTTTGAGTTAAATCACAAATCTTTTTGGGCTGTTAAAACATGTAACATGAATCTGTTTTCTGCTACAGCTGAAAGATTATTTTTTGCAGGAGCTGGAGGATATCATAAATAATGCATAAGAAGGTTATAGGTTGTACAAGGAACAAACCAAATAATTTGATGATGAGATTATTCTCAACAAAAAATTTAAGGAATGAGACAAAGTGTAGTAGTTTGATTCCAGATTGGTGTTTTTTATGGGTAAATTTCTTTCCAAATGGTCTGTTCCATTCATTGTTACTCATGATTTCCATTTTGGTGCATTACATATTAATGATCCAAGAAAAGGGACACCATTCAAAGTCAATGGGAACATGTTGATGCTGTTTAGAGAGAATTTTCAAGCTCCTCTAGAGGAGGATATCCATCTTCATGACACAAAATACAATTGATTCCATGTTGTGATTTTCCATCTGAATTATTTTTGTAATGTTAGTGATTTCTTGAATTTAATATTCATATATTTTTTTACAGAGTGAGGGAATTGAATAAAATAATTTTGGGGGAGGAACATGTTAGGTAAATTAGGATTATTTTTGCCTTCAATTAAATTTTTTTCCTCTTCTCTCTCTTTCAATTTTTGGTGTGTTTATTTATTTTTCAAACTCTGTGTGTTTTATTTAAAATATTGAAATGAACTTGTGATTTTACATGATGATCATCGTAATTTTTTGAAAACCATTTCAATGAGTGAACCAATTGATCCCGTGAATCTGGTTATAAATGAATCCTGATAAAGTGACTGTTTCAAGTTCAAATTTTTTAAAATACCCATTGAATTTTCAATTCCATGCCATGAATGCTATTTAATATTTAAAATCAGTTGCCCGTAAGTATTTTGTACATATTTTTTATCCTCTTCAAATTCATCATACTTCAGGAGTGGACAAAATAATTCATGTTTGATTGAACCAGAACTTGGTCAATTTCTATCAAAACTTGAGGGATAAGGTGATTGTGATTGAAATGATTGAGGCAATTTCTTTTGATTGAATTCCCCGTTTTTCATGATTATCCTTTTTATTTTTTCCCACCGTGTTCATGTTATCTTTCTTGAGCCCTTAGTATCCATGTAATGCCTTTTAGATATCCACATAACAAGCTATTTTCCCTTTCCAACATGCTCTGGAAATATAAATGCATGATCTAGTTGAACATAAGTGTGGGGGAGATGACTTTCGGTGTGATACTTCATATAATGTTACTTTGGGTGGTTATCAAAACTCTGAAGAGATATTTTTGCTGCTAAATAATGTTTTTTTGGGAGCTGTGGCTATCTGGAGATTTTAATGATAGAGAATTGTGCCTATCTGGGTCTCTCAATGGAAGAATGTTGTGCCCAATCTGTAGCATCTGAAAAAAGAAGAAGAAGATAAATGTCACTATTCTAGTAAAATATTGACAAAATGAGGCAGAAAAGATATTCTCAGAGATGCTAAAATCTGAATTTCTTTTGAGTAGAGTAAGGAGGGCTCCCCACATGAGTGAATATTAGATTCAGGAATTTTTTTTACTTCAAAAATGAGCCAAAATATCCCTATTAGGCCTCCAAATTTTGGACATTTAAAACCCACCAAAAATTATCAACAGAACAACCTTGAAAAGACTTCTTGATAATCACATTTTTTTGGTTCACATCGGGTGGAGATTTAGAAATATTTCAAGCAAATGATGATTATTGCATGTATTTGGATGAGAAAAGATTTGTTGAAAATCAATATTATTGCATTGATAGAAAATTTTTGTGAGGTAATTGTCTTATGTAAATGAGAGGAGAATATAAGTGGAAATTATTGAATTTTTATAATTTAAAACATGAATCATTTTTTATGAGGCATGATATGATCTGATTCATGGAGGTTGATTGGTGAACCTCATTGGTTTGTGTATTGAACGTGCAATGATTTGGTTTTGGTGCTCACTTGTCAAGGAGACCAAGTTATAAGTGTGGGAGAATTGATTCGGCTGATATTTTAAAAATATTTTATCTACATTTCAATGATTTAATCCTCACCAAAGTGTCATTACATGTTAAATTTTATATTTTTTGGAATTTTGTTGTATTTTGAGCTAAATTGTGAAAATGCCATAATTCTGGATTTCTAACATTTTTCACTAGTTTGATTTTTTAGGATTATCATTTTATATATTTATCCAATTAGAATGATTCAGTTTTTTTATGGTACCGCTAGATTATGGTCTTTACATTTGTCAACTGGACAAAGTTATAAATCATCCATCTAAGGTCCCAAAAATCATTCTTTGGGAAAGGTTTTTTTGTTTGGATGTGTGGATCCCACCTCAATCAATGAGTCATAACTACTGATATAGGTGTCCAAACAAATAAATTCCAATTGGACATGAAAGAGGACTACAAGACGCATTTGCATGACAATTTTCAAGGTAAAATACACTTTCTAGGGCACTATATGAGTGAGAATATTATGTAGAACATGAAGAGTCTCCTAGGACAGAGCAAGATCTGTTGAGTAATTTATTAATAACATTACATCACCTCTCCAAAGTGGATTCATTTTTAGGAGGGATGGACGATATAATTTTGAATCACTCATTAGAAGGGTCCAGAGGTTGATTCGGCTGGGGAGGGTTCCAATCAAGAGACTAACTCAGGCAGATAGAATCTAGACAGAAGAATTTCCAGGCCTCCTTCCCTTATCTCCCCATATCTTACTTATTTTAAAGAGGTGTATGGATTTTTTGAGACCTTGATGAAGATGGTGTACACTCTTCATAGAATATATATGATGTGGGATGCTCAAGTGATGTGAGGCTAAGCACCAAGTTGTTGTGGATGTCAAAAACCGACAGACAGTCCTTTCTGATTTTTGCTCTTCATGTGTAATCTCTATTGCATCTCATTTAAACTTATATTTATTAGATAAAAGCAGTATTTTTCATTCATCAATATATTTTCAACTTGTTTTTTTGGATGGTTTCCCAATATATGAAGTAAAATAGTTGATTTCCTTATTTAAATTTTTTTGGTGTGGTCTTGTCGTTTAGCGTAGTGATTTCAATTATGTTTAATTAATTGGGGGTCTTCAAGTAATTGGACAACTTCTATAGGATTGGAAACAATCATACTGAGGTTTTAATGTGATATCTATGAAAAATAATGTATTCATCCATAGATATTTGGGTAGGCATTGAGAGAATCATGAGGGGAGATAATTTTCAAAGAAGGAAGAGGGGAATGTCCGAGAGGATAAAGCTTGTATGTAACCACTATTTAGATTCTGGTTTCAATCTATTTTATTTCGTAGAAATTTTCTAGATCAATAACAAATTTTCTTTCTATTTTGTTTTTATTAATTTTTTGTTCTTGATTATTTAAAAAAATCTCCAATTTTCTATTTTGTGTGAAAACAAACAAAAAAGGTGATCGTTTTGCAACTCAAATTTCAACCTCCTCGAGAGACAATCCAATGATTTCTATATTGAATTTTTTGTGGAAAAATTTATTGATTGAGGTTTTCATGACAAATAATCCTCACATAATATATCTATTTTTACATGATCAATAATTGATCTAGATATCATATGAAAAGTATCATAAATGATGATATTTCCCAGAAAAGGTTTTATATTATGTAATTTTTTATGGTTTTATAATAATGTCATTTTGATTTACCAATTCCCTTGTTATTTTCATTGATTTAATGAACTTAGTCTTTAAAGATAACCTTTATAAATTTTTGGCATTATATATAGACTATATTCATATATATTTGTATAAAAATGTTGAACACAAATAACTATTGAGATTTATTATAAATACACTATATAAAGTTTTATATTAAAATATATTTTATGACTATGAATATTGGATACAAAATGTTTCATTCATGTATCATATATTTCATGTGAGAGTACATCAAAGGATATATTATAGATAGATGTTATTGCGAAATTAGATAGACAGATCATGTAAAATGAGACAAATATTGTTCTTAAATTAGATATTCACTATTGAATTTATTTTAGATATTTCTTAAGACTATATATTCAGATCGCCATATTAACTAAGAATCAAGTTATGTTATTATGGGAAAATGTATTTCAATATAGATTCAAAATACTAAAAAAACAATTTCCAAGGAACCTAATATAACAATATCATGTAGTGGATAATTGATGTTAATATATTTTGACGTATCAAATTTTTTTTTGATGAGTCCACACAAAGAATAAAATAATGATAGAAAATGCAACTAATTGATAGAAAATTCATGGTCAAAATTACCTAACTCGTTATATAGAGTTGACGGTAGTTATGTTTTCAATGAGGATATGATGTAATTATATGTACTATGAATGTTGAGAAATGTGAATGGATATCATATAATTTTTAATTAAATATTTATTTTTAAATTTCAAAATATGTTCTAATTAAGATGGTTGGATTTTAACAATGATTATGATATCTCAATACAGTATCAACAGGTGAATGAAAACAAGGTGGATGATTATCTATGTTATAAATAACATGCTAGTTTTTCTTGTATGAGGATTAATGTGATACAATATATTTGGAATTGAAAAATTTGTATCTTGAAATCATGAGGCATGTGATACTATATAATCATTCGAATTTTTTTTGCACCATCCATCCATTGGAGGATTAAGATTGGGTAGAATGAAGACATAGAATTATAGAATATGGTGATGAATGTTATTTAGTTCAACCATGATCTTGAATAAATTATAAGAATCAAGAAACTAGTATGGGTCCTATTAGTATTATATTTTTTTAATATACCCACAGAAGAATATAATATTGTATCATTCATTATTTATCATAGTTTATTGAAATTGTATAGAAATAGGAAATTTTATTTCTAGTGCGATTACATAAAAATATATATTTTAGAGTGTGTATCTTGATTACTATAATTTCAAAAAATTATTCAATAGAAACATATTTCTATGGGGATGTTACTAAAATTAACCATATAAAAAAGGAAATGGACAAACATCACAATTTAGTTAATCATTTGACTCCCGAGAAACATTTAAAAGTGACATTGTTGTACGTGTTATAGTTAATTTACAAAAAAGGATAAAAATAAATTATTACTATCAGAGTATATTTTATCTTGATATACATACCACTATATGAAATATATAATTTTTAGGTTTCATAGAGTACCAAATTTAGTTTTATTTTATTGAGATGTGAGGGTTTTCATGAATTCATGGATAATTATAGAGAATGCTCTGGATAAATAGTAATATTTCATCATTAATTTTATTCCCCAGATAGATTGTCAATATAAAATATACATAAAATTATACAGGGAATTTTAAAATATTTCTCTATTGATTTCAATGGAGGTGGAGAACAACGGATTACATTTGTATTATTTTCTTCAAACCATTTATTTCAATCAATGGTTAATATCTCCCTGTGAAAATTCCTATCAATCAATAATTTTAGAACAAATACATATTAGAATAAATTTTTATAATGAATGATACTAGGTTTAGATAAAACAATGAAAACTGTATAAATATATAGATCCATTATATAACTCATGAATTGAATATAATTTCTTAAAAAAGTTATGTTTAAAATCATCATTTGGATATAATTTCTGAAATTAGTGACATGTTATTTTGATGAATATTTTTCTATAAAAAGGTATTTATATTTAAAATAATAATTATATGATAAACCATAGGTATATTTTTCTCATTGAGATTTATTACTGTATTTTGATGGTTTCGTATATCATGTCACTTACTCAAAATTTATGACATATCCCTTATGTCCTCCATTTATCTCTGCAAAGGATGTACATGTCTGATCCATCCCATGTATTGAAGTCAATGTTCATTCCACTAAAATAGGATCTCTCATATAAGTATAATCAATTAGATATTCTATATTGTGGAGAGAATGTTCTATGAAACAAGTCAACCCTCATGGTTAATATTTAATTGAGAAATTGTAAAATTGTGGAAGCTTCACTGGAACATGAGGATTTGATGATGTATAAGTATCGTATCTTATTGTATTAGATATAAAAATTGAATAAAAAATTATTATTATGTGTTTAAAATGTAAAATGACCTTATATTTTATAATATATATATATATATATTAATTATTTTTTTTTTGTAGTTGGAATTTTATTAAATAGAATGTTTAAACGAATAATAAACTATGACTAAAATGTTATTTAAATTTTACATTAATAACTTATAAATTGAATGTGGTTGGAATGAATATGAATCAAAATATTATGAATATTATATAGTTTATTCTAAATTTATTAGTTATCATATATTTATAAATAATAATAAAAGACATTGGAAGGGAAAAAATGTATTTTGAAAATTAAACTTTAAACAAAAAATGTGTATTTATGTTGAAAGAAATAAATTTATAACACATATTGAAAGGTTGTAACATATTTTATTACTTATATAATATAAAAAAAGGTTTATCCAAGATATTATATTTATTATAGGATTGGGATATGAATAAATCCCTATTTACGCATAAAAACATATTTTCTTCTTAAAAAAAGTGCTCTTTGCATTTTATGCACTTAATTTAATAATAATTTATTATAGAAAAAGAAGAAATTTTTTTGAAAAGGGATTAAATTATAAGAATTCATATTCTTGATTTTTTTAAATTATTCCCTTGTTTTTTTCATTATTAGAAGAAACCTTTTTAAAATTTTCACTATGAGACATTTAAAATTAGGTTTATATATACTCATGTCTTAGTATTATGGTCACCATTATTCAACAAAATAATTATTTTGTGAACTAAATCAGAACATTGAAAATTGTCTTTTTAAATTCAATAACATAATAGATACATTTACACATATATTACTTCGATATTATTTATAACTATTAAAAATAAAATATTTCACACTCTTAGTGTTTAATATCCCATGTGTGTAAATACAGGGATACCAAATTTTTTTAAATGAATGATTATATAATATTTTATCCCACTGAAATAATATATATTTTTTTAATTAATATAAAATTTTATGTAATTAATAATGACCATAAATACAAATTCAACACCAACATAATATATCTCGAATTAATAGAAAAATAAAATAAATAATTTTAAAACTAATAAATTTTATATATTTTGAGTGTTTTATACTATTAAAAAATCACATGTATATTAATTTTTTTTCTAAATTTTACATTTTAATTCAATATTTAATTGTTTCTAAATATAAAAAATAAATTAAAATGACAAAAATTTAAATTATTTTTATTTTTTAATTACAAATATATTATTAATGAATTAAAAATCATAAATATATTTATCTTCAGAAAATTTATATCAATTTGTTATTACATATCAGCAATGGTATATTGTAGAATCAATTTTCCATTAAATATAACATTTATATCCCTTTTAATAGTGAAATAATGTTTACTTCCATTGAGTTCAATATTTGATAATAAAATGGATAATCGAAATGAAAATGGATGAAATGAAAACAAAAACAATCTAATTATCATTTTTATATGTTAATTCTACCCTATAATTATCTAATTCTCATTAATCATAATTTTAATTTATTTTTCTTTATAATTTCATTATTAGACATTATTCAATTTAAAAATTCCAAGTTAATCATTTCCCTCCCTTGTAAAAGGACCCCACATTGTCTCAATTCATTTAATCACATTGATTATTTTATCTAAACCCTACCCTATAAAATTATATTCCAATCAACTGTAACCATATCATTGATCTTTATTTCATCCTATATCTCAATCATTATGTTAGTTAAGTTGATACCTAATTTTTTTCTTTCGATGAATTCAAAATTTATTGAATCGATGTATATAATTTTTTACATATCCTTTTAACTCAAATAAATCTATGGTAGTTATTATAAAAAAAACATAATTATCATAATTTCAATTAAGTGATATAATGATAATGAAACAACCATTTTTGAACTATATTCAAATAAATTTGAAGTGAATGTATTGTTAATGCGCACGTACAACATACCTTATCCACGTAGAAATACAACCAATTTTTTCAACCATATTTTATCGATGGGTATTATGATGAGTTTAATACTTTTATTTTATATTCAGGAAAAATTTATTCTTCTATATTCACAAGTTCACATCTAACTTACAACCATCATATCCATTTCAAAACGATATCATTGCTCTTGTATAAGGGTTGAATACGATATACACTGAGAGATGTGATTCAATTTTTATTTCATAAATACATGTATGTAATGTGGATATGCATAATGACTATATTAGACATATATATGATATAATAAGGATTCCAAATTTTTTTACTATTATTTACAATTCTTTTTTCCAATCAATCTGAAATTAATAATAGTGTTCATTCGTATGTTAGGCTTATCACCTCTAGGAATGCGATAATTAATTTTTATTTCCCAATATTATATGCATGATACTAGAAAAATATATAATATATAATTCATAAATATCTATATCATTATAAAAATTATGGAGATATTTTAACAATGATTCAATTTTGAGGGCTGAATCCCCCAGACCTAAACATACATAAAAAGAATCAATTGTTATTAAAAACAAAAATTTTATGATATAATTATCTATAAATTGTTTTTAATTAATATTATTAAACATTATATGGTATGTAATATATGATTATATTTTTAAATCTATATATAATAACTATATTTTTATTATATATGAGTTTCAAACACATATAAAGATGTTTTTGTTAGAGTTCGTGTCCTAAAACCAACGATTTCTACTAGGATTACATGAATATTTGATTAATTAAATATTAAATTAATTAGTATATTAAATATTTTTAATTTTTCTTCATGAACATACTTTACTAATGTCCTACATTATTATTTGTATTTATTAGGTCATAGTAGTTACCCACTATGACGGAAACTAGGTTGTGTTATGATTATATAAATAATATATTTATGTCGTGAGATTACATAATTTAATTGAATACATAGTATATAGACCATCAGTTGTGATTACTCATAAAAAGATGATACTTTTTGTCATGAAGTTCAAAAATATTAATCTCAATGATTGAAGATTATGAGAACCGACTTTCCAAAAGGAATTGTTCATGTTTTGGTGTCATCGAAAATTCGTATGTATGGGCATGTTTATTTTATGTTAGACATTAATATTATAATCAATGCATGACATGACTCTTGCACATAGATTTTATGATGAAAACTGTCACGTCGTATGTTGGGGGGATATAGGGTAGTTTGGGTGCATCACGAATGACATGTTATTAATGAATATGTCAACAAAATATTTGTCAGTTCCATAATTATATAAGTTTATATCTTAGACATTTGATTGAAATAGAATTGTCACCCTAAATTCCATGCCCATGGTTTACTGACGAGTTCATTTCTTAATTCCATATAATTATGTGACAATCATATTGATTGATGACACCGTCATAAAACTTTTTTTATTTTATTATGTGATAATTGTATTCTATTACATAATGGGAATTTTTATGTTGTTGTCATCATTTTGACTTGATGTTCTTTATCTTATGTTCCATGACTCGTTGCTAGACTGTAATCTTGCAATATAGGCAATCCCACAAAATTCCAATGAGAAGAAATCCTCTAGGGTCACACAAAATGTGTTTCTAGTGGTCTTCGTTAAATTCTATTTGAATATAATTACTGGAATAAATATTATTCTCTAGACTAAGGAATAATACTATTTAAGTAATATTGATAAATAAATGAAATAAACATTTATTCACTAGATTGTGAATAAAATATATTAATTTATTTTATTGAATATATAAAAACAATCTATTTACAAGTTTGAAAATAAAATAACTATTTAATAGAATTAAATATTTACTTGGGTGTTCAATAAATATAAGAGGTGTTTGAACAGATCATTACCATGTCTAGTGATAAAATAATTATTTATGAGTTGGTAAAAATTATTTATCCCTTTTGTGAATGTTGGCGTATCACAAAATAATAATATAGCTATTATAATTATCTGCCTGTGATTTTATTAATGGATATAATTATATTTATTGTCTATAAATATGTTAAATTTTGAAATCGAAATACCTTTTATATTAAAAGAAAACTAAATCTATTGTTAATTTTAATTCAAAACCAATTAAAAAATTGGGTATAGAGAATTGTTTCACAAAATGAATTCTCTCTCGACTCCTCCTCCTATATCCCTCTTAAGAAAAAATAATCCTAAGAGATAATTTCATTAAGACAGAAGAATGAGCGATCATGAATGAATAACACCATACATTCGATTCACCGTGCTAGCCCATAGTGACCATGTGGTGTTTATCGAAGACCATTTAAGAATTGTGGATCACCGCTAAACATATAATATCCTAGGAGTCTCACATATGAAATGAAGAAAGTATAGAAAGTCTTTTTTGGATGAACATTAATCATCAATGAAATAACTTTTATATGAACATGTATTTATTTAATTATATATTGAATAAATCAATTATAAATTTTATGTGCATGATCCTCACTATGGTTTTTGGGAAACAAATCTTAAAAGAAATTATATTATATCACCCACCAATGCATGCTTTCACTATGCCCAAACCTAAAAAGTTTTATAAAAGGTGTCACATTTAAATTTATAATTATTAATTTTATTTTTTATCTATAATAAACTTTAGTTAGATTTCAATTCATTACATTTTAGTCATTATTTAATATGATTTTAATTAACATGTTATTGACATATTAATATTGATCATTCAATGTTTCATTTTCTTAAATTTTTAAAAATAAATAACTAATGATTGGAGATGCCATTTGGAAGTGTGTAGCCATTGTCTGGTAAAACTGGGTTGTACGACATGCGGTCAGAGAACACATTTTAAACTCATGAAAAATGTATCTAGGAGTACCGAATTATTAACCACATGGGGTGATTCTATTGCACATCGTGTGTTTATAGGGTCAACCAGAAACATGGAAGTCAGATACAGGGTGTATAATTGAAAATTATAGACCATGTAGTCTTACTGAGTTAACACACTAAATCCCTAGGTGTGTGACTTGTATTATCATTAAGATGAAATGATATTAAATAAATAATTTATTAATTAATTTATGAATGCATGTCTATATTAAATAATAAAAAATCAATAAAATAAATGCTTTCCATGTTCTTTTGTGTACTTATTTCAGGTGTGACCATTGATGAGCATGACCCATAACTATATATGGTTTGTAATTGATTAAATTAAATCTATTTTATGGTTTTGAAATTATTTAATATTAAATTAAAATATGACAGGCATGTCATCCCTCTGTCCTTTATTATATTGGCCGTGTGTATCTATGGATATTTATGTAATTTCCTTTAACAAATCCATTGGATCCACTCACATATGTGTGAGTGTTAAATATTTGTAATTAATAGAGCATTCCAATGATTCTAGGGATAGTTCAATATTTAACCATAATGAATCCAACTCGGTGACACATATTCATATGCATGGAAGGCTCTAGCTCATGAATAGTCTATAATAAAGAGTAATTTCCCCTATGGAATACATTTATTTAATGGCCTCTCATTAAATAAGCCATTAGAGAAACTCATGATTTTTCCATCTTGATAATTATTTATTTCATGTATAATTCATTAAAATTATATTTATTGTTGGAAGACATCGATCAGAGAAAAGGATGAATTGATATTAAAAATTGGATTTTAAATAAAATTGATTATGTGTAAATGATTTATCCAAACATTTTTAATTAAATATTTAAACATCCACTTAAATACAAGAACCACATATAAAAGATAAAAGAATTTTTAAATTTATGCATAATAAAATAAAATCCCTTCATCTAATATTAAGTCAGACGAAGCCTTTTATTATATAATTTGGAACAAATCTAAATAGAACTATGTCTTTGGAAAACCCATATTGGTAGACTTACATTTATAGGGGGAGTTCTTATAAAATGTCAGGGATGACATACCCTTTTTACATCAAGAGGTGTTTCCTTCGTTAGAATTGGGGTAATTATGAGGTACATAATCTTAAAATCCATGTCATGATACGTGATTAGGGAGTCCAATCAATGGATCAAGGAGCTACAAGCCCACAGTTGGCAACGACTAGCCTACCAATATATCATAAAAATAGCTTAACTTATATATTATGTGTTAATGTAAATGGGAAAATGGATCCATTCCACTTGAATGTCCTATAAAATAGATATTCCAATTTCAATGGTGAGGGCTATTGGGAATTAATAAAATTATGAGAGAAATAATAAAATACATTAATTATTTATCAAAAAATCTATAATCATGAAAAGTACCAATAATATTCTATTTTTGTTATAGAATGACCATACAAGATCGCTTTAACTTAGATCTATATTGGATAAATACAATCTTTTCACCAGAAGAGACTTCCATGATTAGTTAAGACACCTTTGTGTTGTTCTATTCCATGGAAACATATATTTTGTCCTAGAATCCCCAATACCTAATCCACATACTCAAAAGTAATGTAATGAAGTGTCCTTGGAATACAAAAATCCTATGAAAAATGTCATTGATATTCAATTTTTTATTATTTAATCAATGTTTAGTGGACTCATGAAGTCCCAAAAATATAAAGATGTTTATTGAATGCTTGAGAACCATCGTGTTCATTAATAGGAGATATCTATAGTGTAATAGATTGATATTTCCATGTAATTATTTATGTGTAATATTTTATATTGTTTACTTCATGGGCCTCATTTAGTAAATATATTTGGAAACATTGAGCAGCTATATGGTCTAGGGGTTAAAAACCTCAACGAAATGGATGCTGATCTCATTTTGGAATCTCTTCCTTAGAGTTTCACCACATTTGATTTAAATTTAAATATAATCCACATTGATAAGTATCCTCTAGGTCATTTTTACCTCCATCACCGTGTAGATAAATATATCAAGAAAGAAAATACTTATTTACTTATCGTGACAAAATGGAAAAGGAACCAAAAGAGAATTAATCCCAATGATTCATCATTCCCTTCAAAGAAGATGATGATCAAATGGGAAGAGAAAAATGATGAGGTCTATTTCTCATGGAGCATGAAGGGTCACATGAAGAAATACTACACTCGACTATAGAAGAAAGGGAAATATTTAGGTGTGTTTTCTATCGAATGTAATTTATTTATTTCTAAATATATGGTATTAGATACAACTATTTGTGCTCACATATGGATTTCACTTACATAATACAAATATATTTAAAAAAATTGATGAAGTGGTTTTATATATATGAGCATCCAATGCAGATAAACATGTTGTTGTAGCTATCAGGGACTAAGACCTTACACTGCTGACTAGAATGATCTTGTTTTTAATTGGTTTTTATTTTAAGCCTTTAGATACAATTTTTTCCTATATCCAAACTACATATAGATGTATTAATTATCAAATTATGAAATAAATGTTATTTTTTTATGATGATAGATTTTTTATGGTATAAAAATTTACATAACGGCATTTACATGTTGGATTGTATGAACCAAGTAATAGAAATTGATAATGATGTTACAACACATGAATCATACGAATTCCAACATCGGCATCACTGCCTAGGTCATGTAAATGAAAAATGATTGAAAAAGATAAATCATGATGTATATTTATATTCTTTCGAACTAAAACCACTTGGTGTATGTCACACATGTTTATAAGAAAAAAATCAATAGCCCTATTTAGAGTAAAAGGTTATATAAACAATGAGATTCATGAATTAGTTCATAATGATGTATGTGGACCATTATATATTTAAGTATGTGGTGGGTACTCATACTTCATAAATTTTACTCATGATTTTAGTAGATATGGATATATTTAATATATGAGTTATAAGTCATATTATTTTGATGTCATCATGAAATACATGAATAAATTTGAGAACTATATTGGATGGAAGATTATGACACTTTACTTAGATAAAGGTAGAAAATATATGAATCTATAATTCATTGATTACTTATAGGATTTTGGGATCCTATCCCAAGTCACCAATCCAAACATGTCTTAGTGGAATGTTGTAATTTAATGGTGGAACCAGGCCTTTTTAGACATTTCTAGATTAATAAGGAGTCATTAATATCTTTCATTATTCAATTGGAGATATTTTTTACAAATAATAGAAAACATACTATTCTATTTACCAACTAAATAAATAAAAGGTATTCCATATGAATTTCGGAGTGGATGAAAAACCATCTTATCAGATTTTCATGAGTGGGGAAGAGATGATTTTGTAAATATTCTCCAGGTAACAAACCATAATCTTGAGGCACAATATGTACAATTATAGGATACCACATGGAAAATGGGGATATTTCATATATGACCCCTTATAATAAAAGGGTTATAGTAGAATAAAATTCATATTACATCTGCGGGAAAACATGTAAAAAATGGATATTTATTGTGAGATTCATATCAATGATGTTGATGATCATGGAACAAAAGAGTTGGTATATGATAAGATTTCACAAGGTCCCATGGAAGAAGAAATTATTACAACAACACAAGAAATCAATAGAAGTACAATATTGGATAGAGAAGTAGAATAGTATGGTTTTGTAGTTAGTGAGGATAATGACTCCTTATTAGATGATAATAATGATTTCGAACCAACTATGAAAAAATAAGGGGCATAAATGATTCTAATTAAAAAGACTCCATGAATTTTAATATGTATTCCATGTTCCAAAACTATGTCTAGATATTGTTGTATCCATTTATGGAAGTAAATATTTTTGGATGCAATTAATTATTTAAGAAAAACTAGTAATGAATGGAAAAATTAGCACCTTTAAGGAATGAATATTTGAAAATGGGTTTAAACAATGTAAATGTATCGACTATGATAAATACTTTTCACTAGTTAAAATGATGTAATCCATTAGAATTATACATTCAATTATATAATTCCCAGACTAAGAAATTTTTAAAATGGATTTCAATCATTCTTCTGTAATGGGAACCTTCCAGAAGATGTCTACATCACACACCCTAAAGGGTGTGTGACTCCAATGAATTCTAATAAGATGTAGATGTTGAAAAAAATCAATTTAAGGAATTAAAAAATAATATAGGTCATAGAAATATCATTTTTAGGAGGCCATAATGGAACAATAATTAAAAATAATGAATGTGATCATTTTATCTACAAATGGTTTAGTGGGAGTGTAGTCATTTTCTTAATAGTACTAGTTGATGGAATATTATCTATTGTAAATAAAATATAAAATTTACAGCCTGTTAAGGAATTGTTTAATAAAGTTATTTTCATTGTAATTCTTGGGAGAGGTAGAATATATTCATTAGATCAAGACCAATCATGATAGATCGAAGAGGATACTCAGCATGTGTCAATGTACATACATTGTTAAGATACTAACAATATTCAGTACGGAACCATCCAAGAGGTTATTTTAACAAGAATCATATGCCATTCATATTTCAATGAAAATATTTCCTCAGTGTCATGACACATCCCATGGGGCATGTGCCGTGACTACCACAAGACCGCCTTCCAAAGGCCAGGGGATAGAAACTAGCACCAGAAAGGCATATCCCTAAAATCGGGAAGGAATTTCCATTATTACCTATAAACTCACACAACAAAGCACAATAAAAGATACGAGCACAATGTAAACTGTATAGGTAAAAGGGTGTGTACAGAATGTAAAGGAGGCCAGAAAAAAAAGAGAGCAAATAGACAGTACAAGTAAAACTGAAAACAACTACTGTGAACACCCGCCATGAATATTACCTGAAGGGTAGGTACAACTCTCGTACATCTGTCACTGCACATCGTAACATCTAATGTCCACCTCCGAGCAGCCTCCATTCCTGGTAACCTTTTCCTCAGTCAGCATTGTTTGTCTCCTACACAAGACACATCAAGGTACGGGAAAAGCCCGTGCGGGGGTGAGTATAATGATACACATTATGGAACCTGAGACCCCCAAAAGTCTCTTAGAATCCACAATGATATACCATAGAGAAATACCAAAATCACCGAGAATGAAAACAACAGTCAATGATACTTAGGTATATACCTATACATATATCTCTTTTATCAATTATACCCATTTCAATCAAGAGGAAACACAAGGCCCAACTCTTTAGCCAAAAGAACAAATATTCCACAAAGGAAAGAATACCACGAAGGTAACACCACAATGTTATGTACCACAAAGGTAACACCACCTAGGGAAATACCAAAATGGTATCACCACATAGGAATGTACCACGAAGGTACGCAACACAGAAGAATACCACTAAGGTATCACCACGATGTTATGGACTCACCTCACACTAGTAATTACTTATGTACGAAAGTATAGATGATTATCCATAAGATAGATCATCATACATCATTGAGAAGCTCTGCTATTGACCCACACTGGATCGAAGATTACCAACACAAGATCTGAAGATGACCCACACAGTATTTTGAGGTGACCCACAATGGATCGGTATGCACTCACCCACACATGATTGTTGAGCACTGACCCACACAGGATCGGTATATGCTGACCTACACATGATCTCTGAGCGCTGACCCACATAGTATTAGAAGATTCATCAAGTACAGTCTTCTACTAGGTTTTCTGACTAAGCGTTCATCACTCTGGGTGTTAATGCTCTTCAATCCATCTATTGATACATCAAATTCCACTAAGTCCCACGAAGAAGTATCACAAAAGTCCATCACGTCGTAAGGGACCCAACACATCTGACAACGATTCAATCAGACGCCCAGTCTGTAAGTTATTATCATTTCCGTTACGAGGTCCCGATTGGATACAGTTTCAAACCAACCCTGTCATACACCAAATTTATCCTAAAATCGAGTGTAGTATACAAAAAATGACCACCTTGATCCAAGGATTCTGGCATGACAATCAATTCGTCAAATGGACGTCTGGTTATAAAGAAAACACTCTTTATCTTTTTCTAGGCCCAGGTCTGGTCCGACCCAGTCGGATCGACCCGGCCCGACCCAATATGGGTCCAACCTAGCTGGGTTGGGCCGAGGTCTAGCCTGGCCAGGGAGGGGGCGTCCCGGCTCGCAATGTGTAGGTGGCCCTGCCTGAGGCAGGAATGCAGCCTAACTCGCAGTGGGCGGGTGGCTCGTCCTGCAGTTGGCAACCCACTAGGTAGCACGTTATGCTCGAGCTAGCACCAATGGGGAGCCCCCCCCCCAACCCTCCATTCATAAGACCTAGAGGTGGTCCCATTAAGCGATTCCATATCACCCGAGGACCTAGGTGGGTCTCGCTGATCCGTTACGGCCGGTTGGAGCTTCAGTAGGATCTACTGCTAGTGGCCCAATGACACCACTATCCTCCCATGGTCGGGTGTTTTCCAGCCTCCCATTTGTTCACCACTATGTCTAAGAATCCCTAACTTCCATCTCAACCGGTGGCGCAGATGCGCACCACCCAACCTCATGCATTCGGCCGGAATTCTGCCTCTATCCTCCCAATGTCACGGCTGATGGGCCTAGCCTCATTCACTAACAGTGATGTACACATGTGTTTCCCCAGTTCCATGGGGTTGGCCAGGTGAAAGCTGTCACCTTCCTTCGTTGTGGCCAATTGGTCGCGGACTCCGTAGGTGGCATGGTTGCTCCGATGCCATCATCGTGGTACGTGAAGAACACATCGACAAAAATGATGTGAAGGGATCATTTTATATATGTTTTTCATGCACCATACACATTAGATCCATATCACGCGGCTTCATGAAGAATGTTTCGCCATAAAAACAAGAAGAACAAAAATAAATACGCCTCTACCTTGATTGCTTATTAGAGATGGCATGAAGAAGAAAATGCAGTTTGTGAAGTGGAAGTCGATGTTCATCACTCCCACAACACATTTCTGATCTGAGTTGATGTCTTGTCCTCATTATTCACTGGGGGTTTTTCTTTGTTAGATGATCTTCATTGTTGGAGGATCTTCCTTCAATAGTTCTTCACCAGAACTAGTTTCCAACAAAATTCTCTCCAGATGAGGCGAGGATCCAATATTATAATGATTATGTATTATTAATTAATAAAATTATGTTGGAACATCAATTGATCAGTTCCAAGAGTTATAATTCATTAAAGGAAGAGTTAGGGTGGTCCCCACCACCATCAATTAAATTAGAGGTTTCAAAAAAAATAAATAATATTGAAATATTTTATATTATTATTTGTTTAACCCTCCAACGAAAATATGAAAAACTAAATTCTACCATCGACCTACTATGGTCGAGGTGTAGGTATCCTTAAGAGAATATCGATGTTGTGAGTTCAAAGTTGTCCTAAGATTTCAATTCTGGAACAAGTTCAAAACTTACAAAATGTCACTCACGTGTTTACTGGACGTACATAAAAAAATATTAGAAATTCATTCCTGGCACTCCGGGCCTTGGATTCATGCATCTCAGATTTTCGTGGACTCATAATATTTCCATATAATTAAAAAATTACTTTGAAAATTATGGGTCTCTACATTCTCCCCACCTCAGGGATTTGCATGCTTGAAATTCACAACACAAACTAGTGAAACAAGTGGGGGGTACTGAGCATGAATATGAGCCTCCCACTCCCATGTTCTTTCCTGGAGGTTCCCATGCTGCCCATGAAATTTCACTTGAGGTATCGATTGCCAACATAGGACTCTCTCATGTCGATCCTCAATCTCTACTGAACCTCCAAAAATGTCACCTAATCATCTAATTCCAGCTCGTAGTGGTATATGATGAGATATGGGTCATGCACATATCTCCTTAGCTGGGATACATAGAAAATGTCATGCAACTGATGCAACTGAGGTGGAATAGCTAGGCGGTACGCCACCTCACCAACTCAGCTGAGGACCAAAAATGGTCCAATGAACCTCAAAGATAACTTTCCGCCCTGACCAAGTCAGTACAAACCCCATCGATTTGAGACTCATAGGTAGACGTGGTCACCATCCTCAAACTCAAATGGTCTAAGACTTATGTCAGCATAGGACTTATACCTACTCTATGTAGTCTTCATCTATTCCTGGATGATCCACACCTTCTCTGTGGTAGCCCATACCATATCTGGTCCCATGAGTGCTGACCCCCTAGGTCAGTCCATCACAAAGGTGATCTGTAAGGTCAACCGTACAATGCCTCGAGTGGTTCCATACTAATGGTGGAGTGGTAGATTTTGTTTTATGTGAACTCCTCCAAGGTAAAGTGATCCTCCCATATATGACCAAAATCAAGGATGCACGCACATTGCATGTCCTTGAGGGACTAAATGGTCGACTCTGTCTGACCATCCATATGATAATGGAAGGAGGTGCTCAATCAAAGGTTGGTCTTGAACACCTCCTACAACCCCTTTAATATCTTGGAAGTATAACATGAATCATGATCGGAGAAAACCATAGATGGAACCTCATGAATCCACAAAATCGCTTGAATGTAGAAGTGTCCAAATCCTTCCATTGGTCCCTGCTCTTTGATTGGTCTTAGTGGACCGACATAGTTAGTCAGTCAATGATCACAATGATGGAATCATTCCCCTTGGTTGTGCGTGGAAGTCCCATAACAATGTCCATGGAGAATACATCCTACTTCCACTCTCGCACCTCTAGTGGTTTAACTAGTCCTGTAGGAACCTGAAGCTCTGCCTTCACTTGCTGAAAAGTGTCACACTGAGAGAAAAACTATGCTACATCATTCACCATTCCTGACCCCCAGTGTTGACTCTAGAGGTCCTGATACATCTTCTTCACCCCTAGATGTACGACTATAGGGTACATATGGATCTCCCTCAACTATTCCCCTCGTAGCGCCACCGGTACCATATTACGCCCTCTAAAGATGATGATGTGCTGCCCAGCATAAAAAATCCATCAGGTGCCTATCTTGTGGATATTTGAGTAAATCATGCCTTGCAGTCATTACCCCAATGTTTCACCTCTCTTACTCGCTGAAGAAGTGCAGGAGTGACTGTTAGAGACTAAAGTTAAGTTTCTCCATCTTGATCCACGTAGGATATCCATACAGTGGATAGTTTCTTCATCGCCTCACTCAGCAACTATATACCATATCTCATGATGAGTGCATTTGCTACTATATTCCCCTTCACAAGATATAGACTATCTCAATTTCATAGTCCTGATGGAACACTAGACAAAGACATTGTCCCAGGTTCAGGTCCTTCAGTGAAGAGATATACCTGAGACTTTTGGGACTATAGTAGACTGTAAAACCTTCGCCCATTAAGTAATGTTGGAAAATCTTTAAGCCGAATACCACTACTGCTAACTCCAGTTCATGGGTAGCGTAGTTCTGTTCATGATGACTTAGATTTCGAGAACCATACATGAACACTACTTGCTCCTACATCAAGACACATCATAGACCGATCCCTGATGTGTCGCAGTAGTCTACTTACCCTACGCCCTCCTCTGGTTCCCTTAAGACGGGAATACTCGTCAGTCTCTACCTCATCTCCTGGAATCTCCATTGGCCACTCATCGACAACACGAATGGTTTCCCGTTATTATTCAACGCGGATAAGGGTGATGAAATTATAGAAATGTCAAGTATAAATCTCTAGTAGTAACCGTCCAAACCAAGGAAACAATGCACGTATGTCACACTCTTGAGTGGATCTCATGAAAGCACAACCTCAATCTTTGATGGATCCACTACAACTCCAACCTCCAAAATGAATTTTCCTATGATGTGAACAAATCGGATCCAGAAATGGCACTTAAAGAGCATACTATAAATCTGGTTCTCTCAGAGTTAGTGCAAAACTATCTGGAGATGATAGACATGCACCTCCTCCATCGTTGAGTATATCAGGATGTCATCGATGAAGAACTCTACAAATAGATTGAGGTACTACTGGAATATCCTATTCATGAGCCTCGTGAACACTGTTGGGGCATTGGTCATACCGAATGGCATAAATAAGAACTCATAATGTTCATAATGACATCTGGAGGCAGTCTTCTACACATCCTCATCTCGTACCCAGATCCGGTGATAGAAAAATCTTTGGTCTATCTTCAAAAACAATCATGCTCTCCTAAAATGATCAAAAATTCTGTTAACCCTATGGATTGTGTTGATGTTCTTCACGGTCACCTCGTTCAGGTACCGATAATCCATATAGAGTCTCAAACTCCAATATACCTTCTGGGCGAACAGAATCGAGCTGCCTAAGGAGAAACACTAGGTCTAATGATAACATTTTTATCCATGTCCTCCAGCAATACACATATCTATCAACATTACAATAGAGCCATATAATATGATGGTGTAGATATAGATGAATTACCTGGGTACAATTTTGATATAAAATTCCTCCTCTTTGCAAAGTGGTAGACCCAGAAAATCATAAGGGGAAACATTAGCATACTGGTCCTCCAATAATGGATAGATCAGTCTCTCAATATCAACCACTCTGATTGTATGGCTAGCCAATTGAGGTGTGATCAGTTGTGCCCTCCTTCGAGTAAATCGATCCTATACAGGAAAGGTTCCCATCGCACCAGTGAAGGGAAAACTGGTCCCATCCTCATATGGACACACCACACTTTTCATCTAATACAATCGATCTGAGAATACACTATAGATAACCAATCTATACCCATAATGACGTCGTAAGGCCTCGACTCTGCTACTAGATGATCCATGCCGAAGATCATGCCTTCTAGATTAATCTCACACTTTCAACACTAGGGTGTAATCGTCGAATCATCTCCCATAGGAGTCTGTAGCCATAAAGATCGAGCCAACTACTCCCCCAAAATCACCGAGCTCCGAATGACTGTTGTTTCAATAAAAGAGTGACTAGAACCTATGTCTATATGTACTATAGCTAAGGTTGACTATATAAAAATCATACCTTGTATCATCTATGTGGCATCGTTGTCATAGTCTTGAGCTTCCTGGGGCTGAGCACACTCTTGTCCACCTACTCCCTGTGGTCGGGGTTGACAATCTGTAGGTGATGGTGTTAGAACCTCGAATCGTCGCCCACCTCCTGCTGCAAAAGTAGCTTTTCTTCCACATTTACTTGCTGCCTACAGTCATACTCAATCGAATCTCTGCCTCTGCCCAGGTGATCCTTCAACTGTCTGCTGGTCGTTCATACGGCGGGTTGGGTAGTCGCATGCCAGGTGACCCTGCCCACCGCACGAGTAACATTACCTTCTACTCTCTTGTCTTTCTTTGTCTTGAGATCCCCTTACAATCGACCATGTATCCTATAGTCTTCGACCTATAGGTCTGTTCCTTTTGAACCTCTGCTTCATCTGTCTGCTACCAGCTGTCGATATCTCTTCTACGTGATGCCCGATGGTGGGTCTCAATGCCCGGGACTACTCAGTACGGAAAAATCCACTGAGAATTCTCTCTCTAACACCCCCACGTACATCTAGATTCTAAGAGAAATAATAAAAGCCCTAATCTCCCGTATGAAATCATACTATAAGGTCCGGGACCTGTAGAAGGGGTCCCAGACCATGTCAGTGTAGTAGCATGAATGTTTGGTGAACCTCACTAAATATTGAGCCATGATCATGCTACCCGACTTTAAGTGGAGAATATCATGTATAAAAACAGAGCGTAAGGTCAAAGGGATGAACATTACCCTGAAAAGGCTCTCTATGTCCGCCTAGATGAGATTCACCCAGTATTGAACCTATATAATCAAACTCCACCATCTTATCGCAGCTGCCTAAAGAAGACACGCGACAAGGATGACCATGAAATCAGTTGGGGTCCCTACCTGTTGAAAAAAACTATTTGCAGCCTCCAGCCAGTCCTTAGCCGCCTTTGGATCAGCCACTATCCCAAAATCTTTGATGACCTATGGTACTGAAACTCGTGTATCATGCTCAAGCGGCATGCAACCTCTAATGCGGGGGCTGGTGACTTCGACTGCCCAACGGGTTGTGGTGTTGGCTGCTGGTACACCACCTGATGGTACAACTGCAGAAAGAGGGTCATGTGCTGAAGCCTCATCGCTCGGTGGGCTGTCATCACATACTCTTCCTAGAATCATGGCTAGCTATCTACGTGGAGGAATCTTGAAAAGAAAAAGCTTCACCACGATCATTAAATTATACCTGCTGAGTTGACTCCAACTGACCACATTGAAAACATTTCAAAAACACATACACATAATCCGTTATTTTGTGCACAAAGTCGGAAATCAGATGTCAAGTTCCTTGTGTATGGATACATCAACCACCACAACAATATTGTATTCCCCAAACTGATAGCCACACTCATAAAACTGAACCCTTTTTCTGATTAAAAGATCAGAGTCCATGTTCTTCTGTAGAACTGACTCCCCTGATAACAATTTCTCTAGACACGTCCCCCTGGGCCCATGATGTGACAACCCAAAGCCTGCCTTTCATAGGCCAGGGGATAAAGAATATCCCTAGAAAAGCATATACCAAAAACTGAGAAGAAAATTTCTTTATTCTTTGTAAACTCACACAACCAAGAACATAGCAAGATACGAGAACTATGTGAACTGTATAGTAAAAAAGGTTGTATAATATGTAAATTGTTCAGAATACTAGACCAATTGGAACATACAAGTAAAACTGAAAACAACTCTTTTGAAAACCCTCCAAGGATCCTACCTGAAGGGTAGGTACAACTCTCATACGGTCGTCTCTACGTGTCATCTTGTCTAACGTCCACCTATGAGAAGCCTCCAGTCTGGGTACCCTAATCCTTGGTCTGCATTTTTCTCCATATGAACAAGACACAACGAGGTGCGGGTGAGGCCCGTTCAGTGAGGAGTATAACGATACTTAGTAGGGACCCCGATAACCCCAAAGGTCCCTCATAATTTTCAAGGATAAACCATGGAGAAATACAAAAATATCAAAGGATGAAAACAATAGTCATTCCTACATAGATATATACCTATACATATACCTAAGTTATAATTTCTACTAATATCATTCAAGAAGAAACACAAGGCCCCACTTTTTGGCCAAAAGAATGAATGTTCTATGAATGAATGAATACACGATTGTAACACCACAATGGTATATACTTAAAAGGTAACACCACATAGAAAAATACCACAAAGGCATCACCATGAATGTATGTACCACAAAGGTATAACCCATAGATGAATACCACTAAGTTATCACCATGAAATAAATGACTCATCTAACACCAGATATTACGTAAGTATGAATGTATAGATCATTAGTCATAATATAGATAAACTTACTTCATCTAGAATCTCTGATGTTGGCCCACAAAAGAATAGTGATGACCTACACCTGATTCTATGATGACTGACGCAGGATCTGGAGATGACCCTATAGGATTTGTATGTGTTGAACCTCACAGAATCACTGAGCACTGATCCACACATGATCGATATGTGCTGACACACATAGGATCTCCGAGCACTGACGCACAAATGATCTGATGATTCATCAAGTACAACAAGACACTAGTTTTCCGCACAAATCATGCTTGATTCCGAGAGTTACTTGTCTACAAACTGTTGGTCGATACTTCGACTTCCACGATGTCCCAAGATAAAGTATCACGAAGTTCCTTCATTTCATAATGGACCCAACACATCTGACAGATCATCAATTGGACTCTCGGTCTGTATGTTATTAGTGTTTCCATTTTAAGTGCCTGGTTGGATTCGACTTCGATCCAACCCATCTGTACTCTATGTTTATCCAAAACTAAAGTGGAGTATACCAAAAATGATTTTCTCGGTCCAAGGATTCTAGCACCATGGAAGGTTCGAAAAATAGATGCCATGTTCTGTTGAAAAGGCTCTTTATGTGTTTCTAGGCCCGGGTCCAAGCCGACCCGGTCAGATTGACCCGACCCGAACAAATATGTTTCCGACCTTTTTGGAGTGGGCTATGGTCCAGACCAATCAGCAAGGTGGGTGGCCCGGCCTACGAGGGGGTGGCCAAGTCTGTGAGGGGCATGTGGCCCGACCCGATGGGGGCATGCGGCCCGGCCCGCTGTAGGAAGGTGGCTCGACCTGCGGGGGTAGACGGCCCGACCCGTGAGTGCATGCGGCCCAACCCGTGGGGGAAGGTGGGTCGGCCCATGGTGGGAAACCCACTGTGCAATGCGGTCATCCAGAGTAGGAACCGAAGGGGAGCCCCCTTCCATTCGAAACACCAAGAGGCATCACCATTAGGCACTGCCATGTCACCTGTGATACCTAAGCAGGTCCCGCCGATCCGTTATGGTCGGCCAGTGCTCTGGCCGACTCTCCCATCATTGATGTGACGAAATTGTTGTCCACCAATGGTCATCTGGGTGACGACCCCCACTAGTGCACTGCCGCACCAAATCATATGCAGCTTCTTGCCCAACTGATGACGTGGGCGTGCACTGCCCTACCTCACACGGTCAGCCGGTGTGCAGACGACTATACTCCCCCCACCGCGAACGATGGGTCGCAGTCTCCTTCGCTCCCATTGATGCGAACACTTGTCGCCACAGTTCCACATGGCCAGCTGGGTGCCCTTATCTACCCTCCTCCAACACTGCCAAAGAGTCGCGGTCTTCTTCTACGATGCAGTTGTGCCACCACCATCATTGTGTCCCATGAAGAACAAATCAATAATAAAGATGCAGAGGGATTGGCACATGATTGTTTGGTCTGCACCCTCCAAGTTGGACTGATAGCAAGCAGCTTCTAGAAGTAATCATTAACATAAAACAACTATGAACAAACATATACACACCGCTACCTTTTTTTCTTGTTGGATATTTCATGAGGAAGAGAATGAAGTCGATGAAGGGGACGCCGGTGTTCATCTGACCCACCGCACTTTTCCAATCTGAGCTCGTGTGTCTCCCTAGTTCATTGTTGGTGTTGGTTTTTCATTGGAGGATCTTCTTTGATGGAGGATCTTCCTTCAAATTTTTTCAACCACAACTAGTTTCCAACCCCATTCTCTCCACATGAGGTCAGGAGCTAATCTTATTAAGATTAAGTAATAATAATTATTCAAATCAAGTTGGCACATCAAAGGGGAGGTTTCAATAGATAGCTACCATTAAAGGAGGAGTTTGGGAGGTTCCCAGCAACATGAATTAAAATTTTACGTTTCAAACTAAATAAATAATGTTAAATATTTTATTTTAATATTTGTTTGACCCTCCCATGAAAATCTAAAAAAACTAAATTCTACCCTCGTCCAACTATAGTCGAGGTGAATGTCTCCTTAAAATAATATTAGCGATGTGAGTTTAATGGTGTCCTAGAAATTCAATTCGACCCACTAGTAAAAATGATAGAAAACCCTACTCACGTGTTTACTGAACATACCTATAAAAGTTCATAAATTAATTTTGGGAACACTGGGCCTCAAAATCATGTGCAGTCAATTTTCACAGACTCATAATATTTCAATATAATTAAAAACAGTACATGGAAAATTCTGGGTACGTACACTCAGACCCATGAAGAAATAAATATACTTTCAATAATTCAATTTGCATTAGCGATTTGGTCATTCATGTAGGCTATGTTATATAGTTGGCGGGATATCACCAACACATTATGTGTGGTTGAAGGATATCAAGATAATCCAGGGGACCACCATTGGATGGAAATCAAGACTATCAATATGTTGCAGAGGCATAATAAATATATATTTCTAGTTAATGGTGGAGATGAAGGAATTGTAAATAGAGGATATGGATATGATAATTTCTAGAATAATCAAGATGACATGAAGTAAAAAACAGGATACATATTCAATTTGAATGCAGGTGTTGTGAGCTGGAAGTGATCAAATAATGTTGTGGTCTTAGAATCAATAGTTGATTCTGAGTATATTACAGAATCTGAGGATGATAATGAAGCAGTTTAGAAGAAAAATTTCATGAAATGGAATTATGTGGTACCTATCAGTAAATAACACATAACACTCGGTTGTGATAAATACTGCAACCGTGACTGTCTCAAAAGATACTAGTTCACATCAGTAGAGAATGAACACACTTCAAGAAGTATAATCTCTTACGGGATTTTTGCTAGAGTGGTGATGTTTTAGTTTGTATTATTTACACGGAAGACCATGTAGAACACCATTGACAATTTCCTTCACTTATTAGAAACATGATTATCATGCGAGCTCTAGTAAACTCAAAGTCATTGGCTATTGGTTGTACTCTATATTTGAGTTTTTAGAGTTTTTGTCACACAACCAACTATTTTTACATTGATAACATGAATATTTTATTAATTATATATTAAATTAAACAACTTATTTGATATTGGTCATTTTTCTACATGACCATAATTTAATAATGGCGTATTGTATTTTCCGCATTTAAAAGGTAATAGTATTTTCCTTCTATGATGACAAACTTGTAGTGATATCATCATATTATTAATTTAGGTCTACGGTTGGATATCATAGTGTGATTTGATGGATATTATATAAACTGTCAAGATAGAGTGATCTTAATAAAATGATATTTCTTCTAAGGAAGTTCTCACGTATAAATCTTCATGATCTGAGATTACTAGATCATAACCTCCCATAAAAACTACAAATGTTTGGGTCTCATCAGATGATATTATCATTAAGATTTTGTAATGGTCCTTATACTTTATGATTATAATTTTTTCATTTCATGACCCGTGCACTAAAATTTCTGATAAAAACAATCATACCATATGTAGGATGTAATTAGGTTATGTTGGGTGCATCATGAATGAATTTTATAAATGGATTAGTCAATAATGAATTTTTACCTTCTGTATTTATGGATAATGATATCTTTTACCTTTGATTGAAATAGAAATTTTTGCCTAATTTATAGGGCCATGATGTAATGGTGAATTTATTTCATATATCTAAAGAATCATGTACCAGACATATAGGTTGATGAAAATATAATACAACCATCCTTATGAGATTATGCAAAAAAATGGATTATATTACACATTGGAGGTTCATATTTAGTAGTCTTCATTGTGATTTTTTGTTCATTATCCAAGGTTCCATGACTTGGGAATATATTGTAATATTGGACTTTAGTCAAGCCCACCTAATGAAAATGAAAAAAACCACTGAGGGTCACATAATAAGTACATTGTTGGTCTAGATTAAATTATATTTGAACATAATTAATGTAATACATATTATTATCAAGACTGTGGTACAATTTATGTTTGTTATATTTACCAAATAAATAAAATAAATATTTATTCATAGGATTGTGAATAAAATAAATTAATTCATTTTATTGAATATTTCATAAATATATGTTTACTATTTTTTGAATAAAATATTAATTTAGGTGATCAATAAATAAAAGAGGTGTTACAATTGACCGAGACCATGTCCGATTATAAAATAATTATTCACATTTCGGTAAATATTATTTATCCAATTTTTGTGCAATTCGGAACCCCCAATAAATAATAATTCTATTATTATTTTTATGTGGCATGTGATTTCATTCATGACAATAAATATATTTAATGGATGTTATAAAGTTAAATATTAAAACTAAATTACTATCATTATAAATAGAAAACTATTTATATTGTGTAATTTCCTTTGAAATAAATTCAATGTTTCCATATATATAATATTTTAAAACAATGAATTATTTATTGAATAATCCTTTTCTATCCCTCTCAAGAATGACAAAGACCAAGAATGAGTTATCAAAATGTGAAATGGATGAAAATAGATTCACATTGATAGCACCTAGAGAATAAGTGGCATTGCTCGAAGACCATTGAACCACATGTTGATCACCACTAGATGGATTTTACAATTGAATCCTTACAAGTGGAATGAAGGAAATATATAAGTGCCTTCTAGAATGATCAATAATCATCAATATAATTATATGTAATCCATGGTATTTATTTCTTTATATTTGAAAATAATTATTTATTAAATTGACATGCAAGATCATCACTCTTGGTTGCATGAAATAATTATTTTAAATCATTTTAATATATTACCCACCACCACACACTTTCTGATCCACTAGAACCAACAATTTAGACATATGTTATTGGTTCATTTCACTCACACATCATTATTCAAAGTTTTTTATGATTATTTATACAATGGAAAAAATATTTCATATTTCTGTCTAAAATTCAATATCTATTTATTCCATATAGGTTACTTATTTATAATAATAAATTTCCTTTCATTTATTATCTCTATTGACCAAAAATACCAAATTTAGGTATTTTAGGAAAATCAATTTTTTATTTTTTTTCATGGATAAGAATCATATCCATTCATGTCTATATGTTTTAAAAAAATATTTATGAAATTTTTTATTATTATATAATGACTTATTAAAAAAAGTACTCATTGATTTTTTTTTATAAAATTGTATAAATGGAATATTTTTATTTTTATTTTAATTAATTAATGTCTTCGTTTTTACAAAATAATGAAATTAATGTGTCTTTAAACTATAAGGAATGAAAACAATTTATTTCATTAATGAACAATTATTTAATTGAATATTCTATTAAATTTATACAATAACCTATCAAATATATGTTTTTGATTAATAATTTGAAAATTTTTATATTTTAAATTATAAATTTCAATGTGAAAACAGTTCTTTTCCAAAAGAAAACTTATATTGACCCTATGAAAATATTTAAATCCTTATCAGCAACCTGTATTAAATAAAATTATTTATAGAGTAATTACACCAAGGTAACCATATACCCTATTTTGATACATGGATAATGATCTAACATTTGAGAAAGTTATTGAAAATCATTATATTAATACATCAGATAAAAATATTTATTTAAATTTATGGAATATTTATTAAGATGTGTTGTTTACTAGTATAATTTATGAATTCGACTTTTTAGATGATGTATATTGTTCAAAATTACATATACCCTTAAGGAATATATAGGTATATTAAGACATCTAATATTTTGGATTTGTTTATAGCCTCACCCATTTATGTATGATTTATTATTATAATAAATTGGTTACATTTTTTAGATATATTGTCATGGAACCTCTATATAAATATTAAGATGTACGACATAATGCATTACATCACTATAAATTTTTTTATTGATGGACAAGTAAATATTGTGGTTGTTATGATATGCATTGATATGTTTGTAGCTCATTTTATTATTTTAGTGGGATCATTTGATAATGATTTATTATTTCCATATAATTCATGTTTCAGTGTCATCCAACTTAATGATACCCTTACTGGGAATCTAATCTCAATCAGTTATTATTTCTCCTTTACCAAGGATTCCAATAAGTGAATTATGATTGATATTTAGCGATTCAATATTGAAAATAATGGTGTTCTTGGTGAAAATAATATAATTTATTTTATTCGTTATATATATATATATTTATTCATCATAGGGACATAATATATGTATCAAATAACCATAAATAGATAAATTAATATAGTAGTTATGTCTTCAATTTTATTTCCTCAATATAATTATTAGTATTTACTATATAAATAGAAATAATGAGATCATGGAACATCCTCGTAAAAAGTCGAATGAAAAATATCATATATTAGAGACACTAGTAAATAAAATTATTGTAACCACCTTACCAATCAAAATATATTTCTTCTATATAACAACATTAATCTACATTCAAGGTCATTTTACCAGTCAACATATATGTTAAATTGGAATAGAATTTTGAACTGAGACTATCTACAAACTATAAAAATTGTATACTAGGAAAATGTATTCATATATGTGGGAAAAAATAAATATAATTATCCATTACTATTAATACATGAATTTTATGAAAATGGTTAGATAATATTAAATCGGATTATTGGTAGTGAAAATCATATATAGGACACCATGATTATGAAACACATGTCATTATAGAATGTATATTAATCTGAACGAACTAGTTGTTATGTTGAAAAATATATTATTTTTTATTCAAAGAAATAATAAATTTTAAAAAACCCAAATATATGACCAGGAAATCCATATTCATGGATATCCTATCCCATTATGCATCTTGGTCTAGAGGAAGTGGATGTAATAATGTTATATCCTTTTTTGAGAGGTATGATGTATTGAATAATCAATACATCAATCTAGATTGAAATTCAATTTTATCACCCCCAATATTTTAAAAAATTATTGATAGGATTTATTCATGAAATTCTATTACCCATTAGAAAATGTGAGTAAAGTGGAAAATATCAAAAAAACCCATGAGTAGTCAATAAATTCCACACACCAACAGAATTTTTCAAAAATAATTAGAAAATTTCTATATATTATAAAATTGGATCATTTTTTTTATAAAATATGCGAGATGAATTGTTCATCCAATTCATTCCCCAAATATATTTCTTAAAAGAAATGTATCTATACAAGCCTAAGGTTTAATAACATACACCAGTTGGTATTAGAAGGATTACATGATAATATAACCAAGAAGAAATAATAAAAATTACAAGTACCATGGTAAATGATCAAAAGGGAAAGTAAACAACCAGTCCATGATCCTGTTTGACTATAGATCGATCAATAGAATCTGATTATAAAATAATCCTTAAAATTTATTTCATTATCGGTATTCACAAAAAGTGATTCTCTATCATAAGAACATTATATCCTAGGGACCCTAAAAATTATTTTTCTACTTATTAAAGAACACATGTTTGGACATCTAAAAACTCATCTCTGTATCTATACTGATAAAACCATCTAAACTAGGACTCCAAATAGAGAAACATTTAAAGAAAAAATTATAATTTTAGATGCCATTTGACTCATAAAATATCATAACAGAAAAGTATCCAACACTAGGAAAATATCAAGAACCATTCTTAATACACCGAAAAAAGTCGTTTCATCTATATCTATATCATGTTATTGAAATATTATATTAAAAAAATAAATGAAAATTTTGCATTCAATATATCTACTATCTGAACAAGAATCGCAGCATGGGCATCATTAATTAATGTTTTATACTTCAATAAAGATTTCCAATTGTGGAACAGACATTTATATGTGGCAATACAACTAATAGATCCAATTCTATTAATGTAATTGTCTTCATGTGATTGTTCATGAAATCCACTTATTGTTTCACATGGCATATATCAGATTCATTTATTAAAAGATCAAATCTAATTATATGTAAAATAATAACAATATAAACCACCAAATAAAACAAAAATATCAAAAGTAAGATAAACTATAAAATTTTATAAATCATTCCCAAGGAATGTCTCAAATGTTGAAATTAAGATTATTCCTCTATTCATCAACCATCCTGATTTACATATGTTTCTTTATTTGAGGGTACATATTAGCTGAAAATCACAATTTCGATATTTATGGAATGTAATTTCATCATATTCATCAATTCATGCAGTATTTGCATCACTCACATAATCTTTCACAACAATCATAAAGGAATAGCTATATTCAGGGTCATTATTTTCATTATATTCATTCTTCAATAATGTAGGTGTTGAAATAGAATGAAAGAATATCAGTTGTTTATGGAAGGACACGTTTTTCTTTTCTAGAGGCATTGAGAGATCTGGTAACTATTGATCTTTCTAGTGTAGAGTAGTCCCCACATTTCCTTGTATTCTATGATTTGGGTTAATGTTACCATCTGCATCGATCATCAGAATTTTCAAGTTCATAGTAGTCAATTTATGATATTCTTCCTCAATTTGACATGTTTTATAACCATTCCTCTTATAATGATTTACAAGAGTCAAAGACGTCGCCCTGCTACATGTCCTCTGTATCATGTGATTCATGTTTTCTCTCTTTTTACTCCACCAGATTTGGAGGGACAATGCTCATACATGAGGTAGAATGTAGGGTATCAAAAAGGCCAAGAATTCACTTACACATAGACGTTTGTTCACATTTAATTAAAATGTACTTGTTCTTATCATATTTCATCTCGTAAATAGATATCCTATAGGGGTTAACATTGGTTTTCAGCATAATTTTATAAACCCTATGGATTTTTGGCCTCTAAAAATATATACATATAACTAAATTCCAATGAGGTGTGTCCGTGATTGATACAAGATGTTCAATAATATGGATGCCTTTCATAAAAACCTCTCGAGTGAATAAATGAACAACATTTGGAATCCTGATTTGAGAGGGGTGAACATTGGAGACGTAAATTCCAATTCCAACTCAATAAACATATGTTCATGAAAGGGTTTTCATCTCCTAATATAGCTTCAATGGATGAAAAATGATCATGGAGATTAGTCACAGAGAATTTTATTTTAAAAATGATACAGGAACCTAGAGAATCAAATACAGATCAGGACAATGGGAGACTCAGAACAGGGGTTGGGATCTAGGGTCTATTTGAGAATGTTAATGGAACAACCCTTACAAAACAATGAAAAGTTTTCTTAATGACATTAATAATCAACTATAGAATAACTTTTCAAACATCCATTTTAGTAGTTCAGTAGGATGATATGAAAATCTAAAAAGAAGATGGCTTCCTCAATCATTTATAAAAATTTCAGTGATGGTATTTGATTAAAAAACATCCCAATAAGAAAAAAGTGTTGTTATAATGAAAAGAGTGTTACCTCATTTTTTGACAACAAATTCACTGATTGTCTTCGTTGATGAAAAAGATTAAGGTAAATGAAAGGATCATGAGAAGTGGGATCATCTGGGCATGGACAAATGTTCTCAATCTATCTTACGATGACAACATCCACGAAGGATTTTGTCACCAAAGTGTATGATCGAAATAATTAATGTTCATGCTCAATTTACAATGGTGGTGAATTTTATAATTTTAAAAATTCCTTTGGAACATTTAAATGTTGTAATTTTTAACAAAGTTAAACAAGTTAAATTCACAAGACCATTTAGTTCTACAAACATGATTGATTTCGGAAATGTGGTTCCGAAAATGAAACATAATAAATATTTACAAAGATAATGATTATACCTTAATGCATATAGAATATAACATATCGGAGTACAAGTATAATAATGAATATGATATTTATACATTCTTTATAAATCAAAATGTAGCGGAAAAAAACTTGAAACAATACAAGTAACAGGTAAAAAATATTTTAACCCTAATAGGAGGATATCCAACATCCTTGGATAATTGTTCCTTGATTTATACTTTCATGAATTTCTTTTTTAACCTCAAAAGGGTAAGCCCTCTATACAAATATCAGATTTTATCATGATATCTCTGCAAGTCCACAAAATTTAAATTAGTTATCTCCTTTTTCATCTTATCCCCTGAAGCCCCCGAACATCAAGGTAGCTGTAACCTCAGCCTTACTATCCTCATAAGCACTTGAATGAACTCAGAAACATTTAGAGTCTCATAATGTAATACTGAAAAAGGCGTTCATTATGCACAAAGAATGATTGTATCACTATAGAAATCACATTATCATGTTATCTCTATAGTTCTAGAATATTTAGTTTTTATGAACTCAATCAAATGATCTCTTATTTATCGGCACATCATTAACAGTCTACTTCCTTCTACAACGTTCATATTTTTCCTTGAATTTCAGAGGGACTTGTACATGTGTCACTCAAACAACAGTTGGTTAGTAACATAAAGGACTTCATTGTTTTATAACCCAAATAAGAGTAAGAAAAATATGGTTGTTTTTGGAAAAATTCATTTTTCAGTGTCTGATAAAAAATAAATGTTCAGAGTCTAACCCAAAAACCATTCAGTATCTATAATACATGAATATTCAGATTCTGTCTTCCAAAAAATTCGGAACATGAATTCTATAGAATTTTGGAGTCTGAATTTCATGGAAATTTAGACTCTAAATTTTGATGATTTCAGAGTTGAATTCATAGAATTTGGAATCTGAATTTAGAGATTTCAGAGTCTAAATTCAATAGAATTCAGAGTCTGAATTCAGAGAATTCGGATAATGAATTCAGAGAATTCTGAGTCTGATTTCATAAGAATTTAGAGTGGGAATTCAGATAATTTTGAGTATGAATTCATAAGAATTAGTATTCTAGATTAATAAGAATTCAAATTCTGAATTCATAAAAAATCAGAACCAGATTTCAGATCCTAGAAATAGAACGCTCTATAACTGAGTATTTATAGGATTCCAAGGTTTTGGATTTGAATCTTAATATTACAGTTAGAAATAAAATTGGTGAGATTATAACATTAACAAAGAAACATGGTTAGGATTCATTTTCCTTTGGGATGGAAAATTTTCCGTATTAAGATAAAACATTGGGGAAATGAAATTTTCCTTAATATAGAGTGTTTGTGATTTTCAAAACATGAAGGGATGGAAAATTCATAAGTATACATTTTTGATGCAACAATATCCCCCTTTTCGGAAAGCCCAAACATCCATATGAAAAATAATATAAGGACATACAATTTTTATGATCATGTAAAAAATATATCAATTTAGTTAAGGATCATAGTTAATATGACTAACTCACATTTAGGCTTTGTAATCACTAAGGACCATATTCTAAATTTTCTGACTGAAATTTCTAATTTTCTTGCATACATATATATTTATGATTAAATCTACCCCTTAGTTGAACTCCCCCTTAGTTAGGGAAATTATTTTTTACTATGTTTTATTTTTTGACATTCCTTTCTCCCCATTTGTGATTTTCAAAAAGGAATTCAGGGAATGGAATAGAAAATATGGTACCTAAAATATTAGTATGAAAGAACAAAATATATGAAGTGCAACAAAATTTCCATTTTGATCGAAAAAATTTGTACAATGAAATAAATACAACAAAATAATAGAATTGAGTTGGATTATCCTTATTTCCCCTTCGGCATGAATTTATTCACTGTGGTTCTGAGCCTCTTGAGTTCATTGTGATCCTTCTCTGCACGTTTGCAAAACTGATCATGATCTTCTATTTTCATCTCAAAGGCTTTGATTTTTTCATCCGGATCCATAAGAGATTCTTCCTGACCCTGAAAGACTTCTTCCTTAATGAAAATCTTCTCTTCTAACTCAATTCTGAGATCCCTTTTTCTCTTCCAACTCTGTGTAACTAAATACATTTTTCCTTTCATATACTTCACTTATTGCTTATGAGAATTATATTCAAGGGATAACTTTTCGTAAAAAGACTAGGTGAGATCATTGAAATTACTATCTTCAGTTTCTAAGGAATCATTGACCTTATCTTGAAAAACATCAATAATTCTCATTTTGTTCACAATTTTCATTGACCAAATAGTTACCTTCTTGAATGATCTATTGTGGGATTTGTAGTTTGTGAAAAATGTTTTGAATTTAGCATTATGTTTGATGCATTTATCCATCACCACAGATACAAAATATGATTTTTTATTTAATGAATTCTAAATCTTCTAGCTTCTCATGTGTATACATGGATATATAGGGATAGTTCCAACATGATTTTTCAAAGACTGGACTACAAAATCATGTCCAGGAGAGGATGATTCTGAATAAGTGATTTTTCATGGTGGGGATTCTTTTTCTATATTAGTAGCTTTCCTCTTCGATGAAGCACCCACTTCTTTCTTCTTCACCACTACTCTGATATGTGTATCAAAAACCACATGTTTTCCCTTATCAGCATTCTGAATGACTTCTTCTTGATTGGGTGTTTCGTGTTCAATATCATATAGTTGCAAAATTTCATCTACATCTACATGTTCTTTCTGTGCTCCTGCCTGAGAATTCTCTAGCTGAATGAAATCATGGTTGAATCTTTGTTCTTTAGACACTTGGTTCAATTATTCTCCACTTTTCTCATCTCTCCCCAGGGTAGAATGTTTTTATTACTCAGCTTCAGAGGATTGGAATGATATTTTTTAGAAGGTCATTCCTTCTTATTAAAATAATTAACATGCATTATCAAATATTCAGTGTCACCAGTCCCTTATTTTTCTTCATCATCTACTTCCATTTGTTGAAATTTTTCCAGAGTCACAATTTTTTTTTCCCGGAGACTCTATTAATGATTCCATCAAAAAGGATTATGGTACTGGAATATTCTTTGATGCTTTCTCAGCAGCCTTCAGTAGTGATTGGACTATCTCTGGCACAGATAAATTTTTCTTCTACTTATTCTATTTCTCTTGCTTCTTAAGCTATTCAGATACCTTTTCCTTCAATGATTTAGCCTCATCAGAGTCCATCCCAAACTCAGGATCCCCTTCTTTCTGATTTATCTTATCTTCTCTCCACCATTCTAATACATCTTTAGATAAGGGTTTTTGTTTCTTTGGCTTCGGGGGTGCTGGATGAATTTTTTTCCACTCGATTTTTGGACTTCTCTTCCAATTCTTTCACATTCCTATTCCTTCCACCCTTTTTAGATGTTTCTATCACCTCTTGTTTCTTTGAACGAGTTTCAACTTCCTCTTCAGGAAGATCATATAATTATTTTAATTCCTTGGAAAAACCAATTTTCATCCTTATCAATGTATCATCACTTAACAACAAGACTTTTCAATTCCTTGACATACAACTGCAAGTAATTTTGAAGGCTTATAATCAAAAAACAATCATCTTTGATAGAATGGATGGATATATAATAATTTGATATTTCAAATTCCCATTATTGATATTCTAAATCCTAATCAAAATGTACATAACCAATTTCATCATTCATAAATTCACAAAAAATTCCAAAGTATAGATGTCACTCTTCATTAGAGTATCATTATCACCTTTTATCAGAATAATGAATCATTGAACCCACAATTAAAGAATATGGATGTTTGTATATAGGCGAAGAATATTCAGAGTATTTACATCTGAGATAACAAGGAATGCCATGATTTTTTCCATAATAAATCTTCCTTGAAAATCAAGTAGCTTGTGAGTATAGAACTCAGCTTCCCCTTCATAAGGTATACCAACCAAGATTGTAGCCTTGGTGTAATAATGTGAATTTGTCTTTCCATAACTCTTGAAATAATACGTACTTCTTTCTTCTTACATAAAGAGTGTTTTTGACTCGTAGAACACTACTAACCACTCTAGATATACCAAATCTTGATCATTTGGTTTTGAAATACATACACTCTCCCGGCCATTGTGTTTGATATTCCTGGAAATGGTAGAGTTATATTTGGAATCAATCATTAGATCAACATACCATTCTATATTTATATTCCATTTAGAGATTGGATAGACAATTGACATTTCTTTCTGGGAAGAGACTTCAACAAACATTCAGAAGTATGAAAGATCTGAGATATTCGGAATGGGCTTATGTAAGAAGGGAATAGCTTTATCTCGCACATGCTTTGAGATTTATGTGGGACAACCATCAGGGGTGGTCCATTATATAGGCGTTTGAGGTGACTGTTTAGCTTCCAAACTCAATCCAACAGTTGAAAAACCTTCTGCCCAGATTTGATGGCTAAAATGATGATCGATGAAGAATTTTTATAGATTCCAATCATTTGAGGTTTTTTAACGAAATCATTCAGATTTAAGGAAAAGTTAATCTGAATAATTTAAAAAGGAATTAATATACCATCATGTAAAATATGATTACAGATATTTAAGAAATCAAACCCACATTTCAGATTTGTAAGAAGACTATTTTTAATGAGGAAAATTATTCTTGAATAAATTTAGATATTTAAAACAAGATTACAATATCTTTGACTACAAAAAATTTTAAACTACAAAAAATTTTAGATCAAAAAGAACATTAAAAAAAATCTAACCACAAAAATTCCCATTAAGAAAAAGTTTGACTGTTAAAAATTTTAGACTACAAAAAATTTTAGAGAAAAAAAAAATTAGACTATGAAAAAATGTAATCTATGAAACATTTTATACTACAAAAAATATTTGACTATGAAAAATATATAGACTACAAATAATTTAATACTAAGAAAATTTTAATAATACGATAAATTTTTAGACTATGTAAAATTTTAAACAATGAAAAATTTTAGGCTACAAAAATAATTTAGACTACGAAAATTTTTTACACAACAAAAAAATTTAGATTGTGAAAAAAATTTAGACTATGGAAAAAAATTCAAACTATTGAAATATTTAGAAAATCTAACATAAAAATGTACTCCACCAATGAAAAGTAGTTCCTTGCTAAAAAGACATTGGTTTAAACAGGATGTTAATGTGGAAGATTAGTTTACAGTTATAATTCCAGACTTTTATCTAATGTATTCAATTCTAATGGATGGAAAATATTTTGTTAAAATATCTGCAAGTTCATCTTTTGTTCCGATAAATTGAAAAATGATATTTACTTTTTGTTTGTGATTCCAAGGAAAGTGATGTCAAATATCTGTGTGTTTTGAACGAGAGTAATGTGAAGTGTTTAGACATAAGGAAATGTCACTATTATTATCTTACAAAATTTGTGTTTTGTTAAAACTCATACCATAATCTGTGAGTGTGTGTTTTATCCACAACACTTGAGCACAACATCTTCCAGCTTCTATATATTAAATTTCAACAGTGGAAAGAGCTACTAGGTTTTTTTTTCAAGACCAGGAAACTAATAAATATCTTATGAAATTACATGTTCTGGATGTACATTTCATATCCATTCTACATCCACCAAAATCTGCATCTGAAATTTTTTTAAAACAAAATCTTTTCTATAATTATAAATGATTCCTAGATACATGATCCCTTTATGTAGTGAAAAATTCATTTCACTGCCTTTAAAAGAGATTCCTTTGGATTGGATTGAAATATTTTACATAAGAATACTAAAAACATTATGTCTGGATGACTAGTTGTCATGTAAAGTGTATCATCCCAGGTAAATAATGAATAAAACATTTTCATATTTATTAAACTTTAAGAATTAAATATTAATTTTACTTTAAAAGGGTTGCTATGTTCGATAGCGTACCCGATACGCAACAAAGAGTTTCATTGAAATCTAACGTTGTGCACTAGTAATAAAATAATATTATTTTAAATGGTAGTTAACACATAGCCGTTTTATTGGCATGAATGGATAGAAATAACTAAAATATGATTATATTTTTTTTAATTTTTTTTACATTTATCCAATAAAAGATAAAGGCTTAAAATACGAAAAGAATTCAATTTTAGGCATATATGCCCTAATTTTCACTAAAGGTTCACTTATCACCTTCTGATGGCGAACCGTCATTAAATATAGTTTTGGTCACTCTTATACATTCTATTGGACCAAATAAAACTCTTCTTTAGAATCGGGACATCAAAATTTACTTTGTGTAAATTTTTGGTATCATTCCGATAAAGTTCAATTTTAATGAATAGTGTAAAATGTTGTATTTTAATTCAAAACCACTTTATAATCTAATTTATTTATATTATTAGATTATCTTTTGAATTGATCAAATAGTGGTCGTTGGAATTAATTTCACTTTGAAATTGCACTTAAACTAGTGTCAATCTTTTGATACTTATTGTTTTCTAAAAACAGGCTATTTGTCATGATAGCGGGAATTAATTATTAAATTAATTAATGTAACTTATATGTTTTTAATTTTTTAAAATGGACTTCATTTTTTAATTCAGAATTTTAAATATATCTTATGGTGAATTTTTGGTATTTTTCTGAAAAACTTCAATTTTTGATGAATAGTGAAACCACTATTTGGTACTTATGAAAACGGATTTTTTGTTTAAATGAAATTTTAACACTTCTATGTTTTGAATTTCAAATATCCGACATAAATGGTTGTCATTACGAATTAAAATGTGGTACAATGAGATTAAAATAATTTTTGGTGAATAGTAACTTTTAAGTTCTTAATCGCGATTAGAGGTAATTAGTGTAGTTTAAGGTAAAAATAATGTTTTAATAATATGAAATGAGTTTGAAAAAAGTACTACACTCATTGGATGTGTCATGGCCGACCAGGACAATCCTTGGGTCAACTAGGGGACCCCATGGAGCCACTTTGGTTGGGAAATGACATAAATAACATTTTATTTAATGTTAAAGTAAAAAATGACACAAACAAGAGATGTTTTACTAGAACAATTTTTTCATGGGGTTATTTAAGTAATATTTTTTACTATAAATATTCAATATAAAGCTAAAACGATTTCAAAAATCATGATATTTTTTTTATAATTTTTAGACATTAAATATATTAAATTATTTATGACATCATGATGAAGGAGTGATTACCTCATTAGTAAAGGATTTAAATAAAATGAAATGATAATGTAAAATCTATGACCTACACATGTCTAAAACCTATTGGATGGGTATATATATAACCCTTATCACCTTATACTCTAATTATATAAATGTGGGACCTCTTAAATCCGAATATCATTTTAAAAAAAGTAACTTTTTTTTTAATTTCCAAGAGTGCCCCTCCCCTCCTCTTATAAAAGGCCCCCACCTCTACCTATTTACCCACACTTCCAAAGCCTTTTGCTCGTCCAAACCCTACCCATTTTGTCTCTTCACAACCCTATATTACTCCTTCAAGCCTCACTTTGGGCAGAAGTCTTCTCAAAGAAGCATTTGAGCTCAAATCTAAGAGAGTTACCCGATTTTGAGGTAATGTGTTCACTTGTGTTCTTTTGATTTATTTGGCTTCTCCAACCCCATAAACTCTTTTTTATTCATTTATTTTGTAACAAATCCAGTAAATTGAATATATTAGGATGATTATATAATAATAATTCGAGCTACACTTACACACATCTCCATCTAATGGTTAAAGAACATACTGTTTCTGTGGTTGGCGAATTTCTGCCTCACGAAACGATGATTGTTCAATATTCTTTTAAACACCTTAAATGGTGGACATTAAGATGTCACTCTATTTATATATGATATATATTATCTTTATGTTTTCCTCATGCTTCTTTATTTTTCATTTGTGGTATACCTTTATGGTTTTCATTGTGGGTAAACACGATAATTTCATTTTAGGAAGTGCGGACTACCGCCCCTCAAAGTGATTTGATTCGTTAATGCAATATGTGGGACATATAAAGGATGTATTTAAAGTTATTATATATGATGTTATACTGAAATTATAATATACCTCTAGATCATTATTTTTTTCTTTCCATTAATGTATTAGATAGAAATGAAAGTAGCGTTCATGCGTACGTACGGCTTACCGTCTCCATGAATGGTGCATTTCATTTCTTATCCCCAAATGTAATGTACTATTATAATTACATATATATAATGGATATATATGATGTATATTACATATAAATGATGAATATAATTCTGGAATTAAAATATACATACCTCTCATTTAGTTTTAATTCCATTAATATGACAATGAAATGAAAGTAGCGTTCATGCGTACGTACGGCTTACAGTCTCCATGAACGGTGCATTTCATTTCTTACCTCTAAATGATTATGTAATATTATAAATACATGTATATGATGGATATGTATGAAATATATGATATCCAAATCAGGAATGTCATTCTGGATATAAAGAACCTTTGACCACACGAACAACAAGTAATTATTAGAAGTCCACTTTCGACTTAAGAACCAAATATCGACAAAACAAACATTATTAACTTAATGATTATATAATGTTTATAACATGTCAATAAGTGATATAAAATGAATAATTAACTTGAAAAATGTTCTTAAGAAATTAGAAATTAATTAAAGTTTATTATTCAGGACGTTAAAGAACGATCGAGTCAAGTCGGACCCAAGGTAAGGGAACTTCTTAACCCAATTTCTGTTTTTTGGGTTAATCTCCAACTCTCAAATTATGACATGATATTATTATGTCCTATATTTTATTTGTACATACTTTTTCTGTACATATAGTTAATACACATAATTGGTCTATTTTATTTAAAAAATGATCTTTGTAAGGGACTACGTATCAATCTCCTTTCATTGAGGCACATTTCATTTTACACAAAACATTCGTTTATATGGTGTATAAACCCCCTTTCACTTTTACTTTTATACAAAGGAATCTTTTTCTATGAATCGTTTTACAAAATGACAAAAAGGAATGTTTCTTTTAACGTACGCGGTGACAACAACCTTTTACGCCGCCACAAGTATTATTTTGTCTTTGGCTTCCTGAACAAGATGTAATTTTTTTTAAATGAAATAAATACCATATACACTTTTATGTATTTTGGTATTGAAAATGGGTTTTATACTGGATTTGATATATCAATATATTTAACTGATATATTGTGATCAGTGTGTGGAAATTTTTTCTTTCCATTATATTTGTTTTATGTATTTTGATTTTTATAATGGTACTTGGACATTTGATGGGAGGTTACGTGATAAACCATATGACGGGTGGTTCCGTGAATACCAGGATGGGTGGTTACGTTGTAACCTCAAATGCATTGGGTATGGAAGTCGGTCGTGTGTCTATTCTATTAAGTATGTGTGGAAGTCGACCGTATGGTTATTTCATTTAAGTATGTTTTTGTCCCAAGTTACCTTTATATGTTATGTGTTAATTATATGGGTTTTATGGTAATACATTGGTTAAAAAAGGGTATGTAATGATATTTTATTCAGTGATGAGTTTTTACTACTTCATGAAGGTGATGGTATTACTCTGATAAATTATACATGGTTTACTTGATGTTTGAAAAACTAACAGTTTTCATTATTTGTGTATCCCTTACTGCGATTTTTATTCTCACCCCAAGTTTTTTTTTGAAATGTTTTTCATAGGAAATAATGTTGAATAGGGTTAAGGATGGGATCAAGGGAAAGTCATGCTATATAAAACTTGGAACTAGACATGTTTCTTTTTAAGAGTTTTTTTTATTCTATGGAAACTTAGTAGAAGATTCTACTTTGTAATCTTTTGAGATGTAGTAGTTATGTTCTAATTCTCTAAAACTCTACACCTAAAAGGATCCTCAATGTGAATTATTCATTTAATTCAATATAAAGGGATTTTTAAGGCCGGGGCCTCATAGTTGGTATCAATGGTCAGTTTAGACAACTTTAGGAGTTAGAAAAGTGTAAAATTATAAGTTAATTTATGTTATGATTGAAATGATATAGCATTTAAATATTACCATGTTGCTTCACCTAAGGTATTTCAGTGTTAAGAATGGTTTTTCGTAGAGGAAATAGAGAATATATTTTTTGGAAGGAATACAGAGGGAAATGACCTTTCAAATTATTATCCTCAGATGGTCAGAATCAGAACTAAACAGTTTGTTGTAGTGATGGCTCAGTTGACTCAGGTGAAAATTGTTGGTTATTTTTATTGATGATATTTTGGTGTTTTCTAAAAGTAAATTGGAGAATGAAATACATTTAAGGGTTATTTTTAAAACCTTAAAAGAAAAGAAATTGTATGGGAAATTCAGCAAGTGTGAGTTTTGGTTGGAACAAATTTCTTTCCTGGGTCACATTGTTTCAAAAGATGGGATAATTGTTGATCCTGCTAAAACAAAAGTTGTTGAAGAATGGCCAAGACCCACAAATGTATCTGAGATCCGTAGATTTCTTGGTTTGGCAGGTTAATACCGAAGTTTTGTTGAAATGTTTTCACTATTATCTAGTCCAATGACTAAGCTAACTCGGAAGGGTGTTACATTAATCTAGACAAAATAATGTTATGATTGTTTTCAATAGTTGAAAAGAAGATTGGTGAATGCTCCAGTTTTGGAACTTCCTTCCAGGAATGGTGATTTTGTTATATACAGCGATGCTTCATTTAAGGGACTTGGATGTGTCCTTATGTAGAATGATCAGGTAATTGCTTATGATTCACGTTAGTTGAAAACTCATGAGATAAATTACCCTACACATGATTTGGAATTAGCTGCTGTTGTTTTTTCATTAAAAATTTGGAGGCATCATTTGTATGGAGTAAAGTGTGAAATATATACTGATCACAAAAGTTTAAAGAATATATTCACTCAGAATGAATTGAACATGAGACAGAGGAGATGGCTGGAATTATTCAAGGATTATTATTGTACAATTCACTACCTTCCGGGAAAAGCAAATAAAGTGGCTGATGCTTTGAGTCAAGAAAGTAATGCTTCATTAACCATGCTACATTTTCAACGAGATCCTTTGGTTTTTGATTTGATGAACTTTGGAATATAAGTTGTTGGTGCAAGAAGTTCTTCTGTTTTGTTTCAGGTATCAGTGAGAACATCCCTATCAGACAGAATTAAGAAAGCACAGAGGGAAGACAATGAGTTACAGAAAAAGGTAAAACTGGTTCAGAAGGGTAAGTTGCCTGAATTCAACATTGATAATGATTGTGTTTTGAGGTTTGGGAAGATATTATGTTTGCCTTGTGATTCACAGTTGAAGAATGAGTTGTTATGTGAGGCTCATAGTTCCCCGTTTTCAGTTCATCCTGGCAGTACTAAGATGTACAGAGGTCTGCGGGAGTATTACTGGTGGGATGGAATGAAAAGGGATATTTCTAATTTTACTGTAATGTGTTTGACTTGTCAGCAGGTTAAAGCAGAGCAGTTGTTACCGAAAGGGATGCTTCAGCCATTACCAATGCCAGTGTGGAAATGGGAAAATATATCCTTGGATTTTGTCCTGGGATTACCGAAGACATCTTGAGGTAATAATGTAATCTGGGTTTTGTTGATCGCATGACTAAAGATCCTTATTTCCTTGATATACGAGATGATTTTTCCCTAGATCAATTTTCCCGTTTGTATCTTAAAGAGATAGTCAGGTTACATGGAGTTCCTCTCTCCATTGTGTCTGATCGTGATCCCAGGTTTACTTCTTACTTTTGGAAAAGCCTTCAGAAGTCGTTGGGTACTGAATTAAATTTTAGTACAACTTTTCATCCAGAATCAGATGGACAGTTAGAACGAACAATTCATACCTCGGAGGATTTTCTACGAGCTTGTTTGATGGATTATCAAGGAATTTGGGACAAACATCTTTCATTGGTAGAGTTTTCTTATAATAACAGTTTTCATTCCAGTATATAGATGGCACCATTTGAGGCATTATATGGGAGGCAGTTTCGAACTCCAGCATTTTGGGATAAAGTGGGTGAAAGGTAGCTGATGGGACCAGAATTGGTAGAAGAGTTGGCATAAAAAGTTCATATTATTCAGAAACACATGAGAACAGCTCAGAGCCGGCAGAAGAGTTATGCGGATAACCAGAGGAAGGATCTATCTTTCGAGGTGGGTGATCATGTTTTTCTCAATTTTTCTCCATGGAAAACTGTAATGTGATTTGATATGAAATGAAAGCTGAGTCCAAGGTTCATTAGACCATATGACATTCTAGAGAGAGTTGGATCAGTTGCATACAGAGTGGCATTACCTCCGAGTTTATCTCAGGTACACAATGTTTTTCATGTTTTGCTGTTGAGGAAGTATATGCCAGATTCATCTCATGTTTTGAGTCCAGAGTTAGTTCAGATGGAGGAGAACCTATCTTATGAAGAATAACCAGTCCAGATTCTTGACCGAAGAGAGAAAGTGTTGCGAAATAAAGTAATTCACCATGTAATGGTTTTGTGGAAAAACCATATTGTTGAAGAGGCAACGTGGGAAACTGAAAATCCTATGAGGGATAAATACCCCCACTTATTTTGATAAGTGAATAAAATTGCGAGGACGCAATTCCCAAAAGGGGGGACGGATGTAACATCCCAGGTAAATAATGAATAAAACATTTTCATATTTATTAATATTTTCGAATTAAATATTAATTTTACTTTAAAAGGGTTGCTATGTTCGATATCATACCCAATACGCAACAAAGAGTTTCATTGAAATCTTACGTTGTACACTAGTAATAAAATAATAATATTTTAAATGGTAGTTAACACATAGTCGTTTTATTGGCGGGAATGGATATAAATATCTAAAATATGATTATATATGTTTTTTATTTTTTTTACATTTATCCAATAAATGATAAAGGCTTAAAATACGAAAGGAATTCAATTTTAAGCTTATATGCCCTAATTTTCACTAAAGGTTCACTTATCGCCTTTTGATGGCGAAACATCATTAAATATAGTTTTGTTCACTGTTATAAATTCTATAGTACCAAATAATAGTCTTCTTTAGAATCGGGACATCAAAATTTACTTTGTGTAAATTTTTGGTATGTTTCCGATAATGTTCATTTTTTAATGAATAGTGTAAAATGTTGTATTTTAATTCAAAACCACTTTTTAATCTAATTTATTTATATAATTATATTATCTTTTGAATTGGTTTTAAAGTTAAATTAGAAAATATTTTTACCATTAAATCCAATAGTGGTCATTGGATTTAATTTCACTTTGAAATCTGACTTAAACTAGTGTCAATCTTTTGATACTTATTGTTTCATAAAAACATGCTATTTGTCATGACATCGGAAATTAATTATTAAATTAATTAATGTGACTTATATGTTTTGAATTTTGTAAAATAGTCTTCATTTTTGAATTTGGAATATCAAATATAGCTTAGAGTGAATTTTTGGTATTTTTCCGAAAAACTTCAATTTTTGATGAATAGTGAAACCACTAAGTGGTACTTATAAAAACTGATTTTTCGTTTAAATGATATTTCTCCACATCTGTGGTTTTAATTTCAAAAATCCGACATACATGGTTGTCATTAATAAATAAAATGTTGTTCAATGAGATTAAAATAATCTTTTTTGGTGAATAGTAACTTTTAAGTTCTTAATCGCGATTAGAGGTAATTAGTGTAGTTTAAGGTAAAAATAATGTTTTAATATTATGAAATGAGCTTGACACATGTCCTACCCTCATGGGATGTGTCATGGCCGATGAAGAAAATCCATGGGTCAACTTGGGGACTCCATGAAGCTACTTTGGTTGGGAAATTACATAAATAACTTTTTATTTAATGTTAAAGTAAAAATGACACAAACATGAAATGTTTTACTACAACAATTTTTACTTGGGGTTATTCAAGTCATATTTTTTACTATAAATATTAATTATAAATATAAAAAGATTTCCTAAATCATGATTTTTTTTTATAATTTTCATACATTAAATATATTAAATTATTTATGAAATCATGATGATGCAGCGATTACCACATTAATAAAGGATTTAAATAAAATGAAATGATAATGTAAAATCTATGACCTAAACATGTCCAAAACCTATTGGATGGATATATTTCGAACCCTTATCACATTATCCTTGAATTATATCAATGTGGGACCTCTTAAATCTGAATATCATTTTAAAATAAAGTAACTTTTCTTTACATTCCAAGAGTGCCCCTCCTCTCCTCTTATAAAAGGCCCCCACCTCTACCTATTTACCCACACTTCCAAAGCCTATCACTCGGCCAACCCCTGCCCATTATATCTCTCCACATCCCTCTATTACTCCTTGAAGCCTCACTTTGGGTATATGTCTTCCAAAGGATGTCTTTGAGCTCAAATCTAAGAGAGTTGCCTGATTTTGAGGTAATGTGTTCACTTGTGTTCTTTTGTTTTATTTTGCTTCTCCAACCCCCTAAACTCTTTTTCTTCAATTATTTTGTAAAAACTAAATTATCTTCAATATACTATGATGTTTTTATAATATGAAATAGAGATACACTTACACACATCTACATCTAATGGTTAAAGAACATACTATTTCTGTGGTTGGCCAATTTCTGCCTCACGAAACGACGATTGTTCAATCTTCTTTTAAACACCATTAATGGAGGAAATTAAGATGTAACTATATTTATATATGATATATATTTTGTATATGTTTTCCTCATGATTCTTTATTTTTCATTTGTGGTATACCTTTATGGTTTCCATTGTGTCTAAACACGATAATTTCATTTTAGGACGTGCGGACTACCGCCCCATCAAAGTGATTTGATTCGTTAATTCCATATGTGGGATGTATAAAGGATGTATTTAAAGTTATTATATATGATGTTATACTGAAATTATAATATACCTCTATATCATTATTTTTTTCTTTCTATTGATGTATGATATTGAAATGAATGTAGTGTTCATGCGTACGTAGGGCTTACCGTCTCCATGAACGGTGCATTTCATTTCTTATACCCAAATGTAATGTACTATTATAAGTACATATATATAATGGATATATATTATGTATGTGACATATAAATGATGAATATAATTCTGGAATTAAAATATACATTCCTCTCATTTAGTTTTAATTCCATTAATATGACAATGAAATGAAAGTAGCGTTCATGCGTACGTACGGCTTACCGTCTCCATGAACGGTGCATTTCATTTCATACCTCTAAATGATTAGGTAATATTATAAATACATGTATATTCTAGATATATATGATATATATGATATCCAAATAAGGAATGACATTCTGGATATAAAGAACCTTTGACCACACGAACAACATGTAATTGTAAGAAGTCCACTTTCGACTTAAGAACCAAATATCGTCAAAACAAACATTATAAACTTAATGATTACATAATGTTTATAACATGGAAATAAGTGATATAAAATGAATAATTAACTTGAAAAAGGTTCTTATGAAAATAAAAATTAACTCAAGTTTATTATTCAGGACGTTAAAGAACGATCGAGTCAAGTTGGACTCGAGGTAACTGAACTTCTTAACCCAATTTCCGTTGTTTGGGTTCTTCTACTACTTTCAAATTATTTCATGATATTATTATGTCCTATATTGTATTTTTACTTCCTTTTTGTGTACTTATAGTTAATACACATAATTGGACTATTTTATTTAAAAAATAATCTTTGTAAGGGACTACGTCTCAATCTCCTTTCATTGAGGCATATTTCATTTTATACAATACATTCTTTTATACGGTGTATAAACCCCTTTGACTAATACTTTTATACAAAAGGAATATTTTTCTATGAAGCATTTTACAAAATGACAAAAAGGAATGTTTCTTTTAATGTACGCGGTGACAACGACCTTTTCCGCTGCCGCGAGTATTATTTGGTCTTTGTCTTCCTGAACAAGCCGTAATGTTTTTCTAAATGAAATAAATACCATATACTATTTTATGTATTTTGGTATTGAAAATGGTTTTTATAATTTATTTTTTGTGTCAATATATTTAAGTGATATATTGTGATCAAAGTGTGGAAATGTTTTCTCTCCATTATATTTCTTATATGTCTTATGATTTTTATAATGGTACTTGTACATTTGATGGGTGGTTACATGATAAACCATATGACGGGTGGTGTCGTGAATACCAGGACTGGTGATTACGTTATAACCTCCAATTCATTGGGTATGGAAGTCGGTCGTATGGCTATTCCATTAAGTATGTGTGGAAGTCGACCGTATGGTTATTCCATTTAAGTATGTTTATGTCCCAAGATACCTTTATATTTTATGTGTTCTTTATATGGGTTTTATGGTAATCCTTTGTTTACAAAAGGGTATGTAATGATATTTTTTTCAGTGAAGAGTTTTTAATACTTCATGAAGGTGAAGGTATTACTTTGATAAAGTATACCTGGTTTACTTTATGTTTGAAAAACTAACAGTTTTCATTATTTGTGTATCCCTTACTGAGCTTTTTATGCTCACCCCAAGTTTTTTTGAAATGTTTTTCACATGACATAATGTGGAATAGGGCCAAGGATAGGATCAAGGGAATGTCATGCTATATAAAACATGGAACTAGACATGTTTCTTTTTAAGAGTTTTTTTATTCTATGGAAACTTAGTAGAAGTGTCTACTTTGTAATCTTTTGAGATGTAGTAGTTATGTTATAATTCTCTAAAACTCTAAAACTGAAAATATCCTCAATGTGACATATTCATTTAATTCAATATTAAGAGATTCTTAAGGCCGGGGCCTTATATAAAGTAGGCTTCCTAAAATAGCTCTAAAATATGATTGATCTACAGGTTTCCTAGCTTCATCAAGATCAAGTGAATGTGAGGTACCAATGGGAGTACATATACTCTTATTATTTTCATATCCATACCTTTTAAGAAGATATTTAATATACTTATGTTGGGATATATAGATTCTTTCACGTTTTTGAAAAATTTGTAAACCATGGAATAATGTTAAATCACCCATCATACTCATTTTAAACTCAGATTTCATTAGATCCACAAATGAATCAGTTAAAGATTGCTAAGTTAAACAAAAAATAATGTCATCAACATAAATTTAAAGAAGCAAAAATAATTTCATATCATTAATTATAAAAAGGGTTGGATCAGAATTTCCCATAACGTATTTATTTTGAAGCAAAAAACATTTAAGTATATCATACCTAGTTCTTGGAACATGTTTATGTCCAAACATTGCTTTGGTATGTTTGAAAACATGTTCAGGATGTTTTGTATCTTCAAAACAAAGAGGTTGTTAAAGAAAAACGTCCTCTTGAACAAAACCATTTATGAAATCACATTTTACATCCATTTGGAAAATTTTGAAATTAAGCATTGCTGCAATGTCATATAGAATATGATTATATTCAAGTCTAGCTACTGGAGCATAGGTTTCTTCATAGTCTATTCCTTCTTTTTGATTATATCTATTAGAAATCAATCTAGATTTATTTCTTAATATCATTCCATTTTCATCAAATATATTTCTGAAGACCCATTTTACTCCAATAATAGATGTTTCTTTAGGTCATTCAACCATGGACCAGACTTATTCCTTTATAATTCATATAGATCATCTTGCATTGCTTTTATCCTGTTTTCATCAACTATAGCTTCATCCATTATTTTGGGTTCTTATTGTGAAAGGAATGCAAGATGTTCTACATTATTTCTTAAGGAACTTCTAGTCCTTAGGTGGTGATTAACATCACCAATGATCCTATCACTGAGATGATTATTAAGAAACCACTGATTAGGGTTTTTGTAAAACCTATTCATAAATGTAGAGTAGAAAATCTTATAGGGTAAATGTTTCAGAAATACCATATTGAAAATTTTCATTATCAGAAAGATCATCTAAAAAAGGATGACATTTTGTTTTTGAAAAAACATCTAATGATATAGGTTAAGGTTTTTTAAAATCAAAAGGATCATTTTAATCAAATTTAACATTTACTGTTTCTTCAACAGTACAATTATTTTAATTGAAAACTCTACAAGTCTTAGAAGTTTTAGAGTAGCCTATGAAAATTCCTCCATCATTTTTTGGTTTTAATTTGTGCAGATTACAATTAGTATTTATCATTAATACCTTACAACCAATAACCTTGAAGTAGTAAAGTCTATGTTTTCTACCATTCCATAACTCATAACGAGTTTTATTAAGAAATGTTTTAATCAAAACATGATTTATAGTATAGCACAAAGTACTTACATATTTAACCCAAAACATTTTGGCTACCGAATATTCACTCAACATGGTTCTTGTTATCTTCTGAAGAATTTTATTTCTTAATTCATCAAAAAGATTTTGTTGAGGGGTTCTTGGTGCTGAGAAGTTATGAGTAATGCCTCTTATACTACAAAAGTCTTAAAAAACAGAATTTTGATATTCGACTCCATTATCACAATGAATAGTTTTCAAAGGAAGGTTTTTCTAATTTTTTACTTGGGCAGTAATAATTTTAAAAAAAGGAAAAAATTCAGATTTCTGTGCCAGAAAATAGACTGACGTAAATCTAGTGTAATCATAAGCTAAATAAATTACATAATATTTTCCTCCAATGCTTCCAGTTTGTGTAGGACCAAAAAGATCCATATGCACCAACTGTAATGCATTATTAGCTGAGACATCACCAAATGACTTAAACCTTGATTTATGTTGCTTTCCATATTGATAAGGATAAAAAACATTTGATGAATCAAATCTAATCTCTGATAAACCTTAAATAGTATTTTCAAAGAGAGTTTTCAAAGGTTCTTAAGGTTTTGGTGTCCTAACCTTCTATTCCACCACCAATAATGATCTCCCATTGCACTAAGGTTATGTAGTCCATGGAATCTATGGTCTCTTATGTTTAGTGTGTAAACATTATCTTGCCTATTGGCAAAAGGAAAAAATCTTCCATGGAATTGTGTAATAAGGACATTCCATTCCTAATATTCACAAGGTAACATTCATCAAGTAATTGACTTATGCTAATGAGGTTGTGATTAATACCCCTAACAATTAAAACATTTGAAATCAATTTTTTTCTAAGAAGAATAGTAATACCTATACCAATAATTTCTCCATTTGAATTATCATCGAAAGTTAATTTTTCTCCATTTTTCTTGATAATTATTTCGATGAATTATTTGTTACAAGTCATCTGTTTGGAACATCCACTATCCATAGACCATATATTGATGTTGGTACTTTTTTTAAATTCCTGAATATACGAGTGTTAGACTTTTGGAATCCAAACTTTCTTGGTTCCATAAACATCAGAATGAAATTTTTTTGGAATCTACATTTTCATTGAAAATTATGCTTTATGAAAACCTAAAGCTTGTGTTTTGTTAATGGAACAATTTTTTTCCCAATTCCCACCACATTGACACTTACATTAGAATGTATCACTTTGAGGAACAAAATACTTTTTACTAAAAAACGGTTATGAACTAGTATAACTAAATATAGAGTTATTCCTTAGAGGTCTAATTTGGGAATGTATCTTATCAATGTTTTTAATCCCTAAGTTAATGTTTGAAAAACACTTCTTCAAGGAAAATATTTCCGACACTAGTCTAAAAACTAAGTTCTTGTCTATAAAAACATCATTTTTATTATTAATGTTAGGCTCGGAAACATTTTTCTTAGAAAATAACTTTTCCTGATCCATAAAAAGATTATCATTCGTAGAATTAACATCCCCAAGGGTTTTTGAAATAATTTCATAATAAAGGATTTTAATGTCAAGATTTTTATCACTATATGATATTTACTTAGTATGAATTTAAATCCTAGAAGTAATCTTATAATGATTTTTCCTCACATTAGAATTTTCATTTTCAAGGAGCTCAGCAAACCTATAATCTTCTCCATAAGTAGGTAATGTATTATCTACATCAGAAGAATATTCTTCATCATATGATTCATAAAATTTACTATCACTATAATTAGCATTCATGGATACATTGTTTATTAATTCGTCATTTTGCACCTTATCCCTTAAACATCGATTTTCAATAGGGAACATGGAATGTAAACCAATATTATTCTGACCAGAGGATTCGTAATATAATGATTCTTCAAAAGAGTCTCTACCACTGGCACTCCAGGTGTCATTAGCATTCAAATAATTCGTATGTTTAGCTTTGTAGTACTTATTTCTATTTATTTCAGTATGCATTTCCATTTTATCTTTTCTCTTAAGCGTCAGACAATATGGCCATATATATCCACCTCTTTTGAAATCATAACAGGTGAATTAAGAGTCTTTTTTATCCTTTCTTTAATTCTTCTTGTATCTATACTGAATTTATTTCTTGCAAACAATCTTGTTCATATTTCAAGTAATATTATCTAGGTTATTCATAGAATTTTATCTTTTACTTCATTCAGATAAAACAGAGACCTTATTAGATTTAGATCACATAAATCTCCAAAGAGTCTTGGATTTCATATGACTTTATGTAGTTGTAAAAGAAAAACTTCCATTCCTAGTCTTAAACTTAACATTGTTATAATCTCCTATCATTATAGTCTCATGTTGAAGAAGAGTTCCAGAAATCTCATCAAGAATTATCTGTGATACTTTCCTATTCTCATCTATTGTTGTTCTATTTGATTCCAACTCATTAGGCATGATTTCTATAATCTTTTCTACATGTGTCTCATTATACAACCCTTTTTCACCCATGGATTATAATTTATTCACAGTAGTAATAAATTTTTATTTTACCTTACATACATGACCTCAATAAGGAATGAAACAAACATAGTACTCAACACTAACCGAGGCACTTCATGATTCAAAAACATTGGATGTTCCAAAATGAGTTACTTCAAGATTAAATCAAATAATTTTTCTAGATTCATAAGAAGAAATATGTCTATATATATTCCTGGTCATGTAACAAAAAAATTATTGTGTATCTTGTAGTTATGTTGATATTAAAAATTCTCTTGATTAGTAAAAGTTATGACTACCTAATCAGAAATCATGTAATCTCTAGTAATAAAAAACATTTCCACTCCACTGTTATTAAAAATGAATTCATACGATCTCTCCAATATTCAAAATCATTCCAATAAAAAAATATGTGGTCTACTTGGATTTATATTGGCAATTGAAAGAACATTCATTACCAGCATCTTAAAGGCAAAAATTCATTCCACACAAACTTGTTAGTAATAAAGGTTTGTAAAAAAGGAACAAAATATCCTATGTAAGGAAAATAGAGATCATCGAAAAACTGGAGCAAGAAAACTGATGTGTAAATATATGAATTTCAGAAACCTCCTTCAATACCAATTATAGGATTGAAATAATGAATGTAGATGGTCAATATACAATATGGGGGTGAATTTTATACTTTAAAAAAATTATTTGGAACTTTTAATGATTGTAATGTTTAACAAAGTTAAACAAGTTAAATTCGCAATACATCATAGTTCTACAAACATGCTTGTTTTTGGGAATGTGGTTTCAGAAATGAAACTTTAGAAAATTTTACAAAGATAAAGATTCTTCCTTAAAGTGTATAGAACCTTACTAATATGAGTACAAGTATATGAAAGTATAAGATAGTTATACTTTCCTTATCAATCAAAATGCGTCGGAAAAAAATATGAAACAAAACAAGTAACAAGTAATAAATCTTCTAACCTAAAGAGAAGGGTATCCAACAACCTTGGATAAAGGTCCCTTGATTTATACATTCAAGAATGTCTTCCTTACCCACACCAGGGTGAGCCCTAGAACGGAATATCGGAGTCTATGTTTCATTCCAATAAATTTCTTAAAATATCAAGGTAGTCGGCACCTCTATCATTCTATCCTCATAATCCCTCGATCTTCAAGTAAGTTGACACCACTGTCTTTTTATCCTTGGAAGCCCCTGAATGTACTCAGAAACATCCTGGTTCACACGAAGAAATTCTGAACAAGATGTTCAGTACTCACAAAGCATGAGAGTCTCTCTTTATAAATCACCTCAACATGGAATATCTAGAGTTCTAGAACAGTTTTTTGTTATGAGTTCATTCAAATGAGATCTTATTTATAAGCACATATTCTACGGTCGTATCTCTCGTCAAACGTTCATATTTTCCCTTGAATCTCAGAGGGACTTGAACATGTGTCACTCAAATAACCGTCGGTTAGTAATAGAATGCATGACATCATTTTATAACTCAATCAGTAGTAAGAAATATATGGTTTCATAGATAATTACACTTTTCGGAGTCTAAGAAAAAGATAAAGTTTGGAGTCTAACCAAAAGACCATTTGGTGTCTATAATACATGAATATTCAGATTCTGTCTTCAAAAGTATTCAGAACCAGAATTCTATAGAATTCCAGAGTCTGAATATCAATGAAATTTGGACACTAAATTATAAAGAATTTTTAGACTGAATTCAATGAATTCTAATTCTTAATTCAGAGATTTTAGAGTATAAATTCATAAGAATTATGAGTCTAAATTCAGCCTATTTGAAGTCTAAATTCAAATAATTTGGAGTCTGTATTCCTAATAATTTGGTGTCTAAATTCATAATAATTTTGATTCTAAATTTAGAGAATACAGAGTCAAAATTAATATGAATTACGTGTATAGATTCATAATAATTTGGACACTCAATTCATAATAATTCATAGTCCGGATTCATAAGAATTCAGAACCAGAATTCGGATCCTGAAAATAGAAAGATCTATATCTGTGTATTTATAAGATTCCATGGTTTTAGATATGAAACCAAATTTTACACTTAGAAATAATATGAGTTAGATTATAATATGAACAATGAAAATATTTTCAGGATATATTTCCTTGGAAAAGGAAAATTTTCCATGCTAAGATATGACATAGGGGAAAATAAATTTTCCTTAACAGGGAGTGATTGTTTTTTTCAAAACATGAAGTAATGGAAATGCCTTAAGGGAACCTTATTGACTCCACACAAAGAGGGTTTTCTCTCACCTAGAATTGGGTTTCTTACATCACTCTGTGTCAGCCTCTCCATCATTCCCATCATTGGAAACTTATATATTTTTATAATCATTAATATTTTTAATATTTAGGATTTCCATAGAGTCATTGGATTTGATATAATATCATTGTTTTCTAATCTAATCATTATTTATAATATCATATAGTTAATATTCCACCATTGGATATATTTAGTATGATTCTTGAGATTAATAATATTAAAACCCCAAGGATGATAAAATTTGGGAAAAAATTCGGATTTTATGTTTCACAATGAATGATTGTTTGATTTATAAATTTATAAATTTATTACATTTTATTTAATGATATGGAATCACATAGTAATTAAAATATACTCTTAATATGATATTATTTGTGGGTAATATGCCAATTATAATATCAAATTAAAAAATAATGACAATTGAAAATAATTTTCAGTACTAAAATATATTTATTTCAATGGGTGATATAATATATATTTATATCCTTCCATATAAATATCATTTTACTCAATGAAAAATGATCTGTTAATTATTTTATGTATGTTTCAAACACATATTATTATACTTGAAGTGATTTTTTCTATGATCCAATCACAAATTTATAATATAAACAATATAAATTAAATATTATATGTGATTATATTGAAATTTCAAATATCATTATTCTATTATTAACTAAATGGGTTTCCCCTCGGTAAAACTTACTAGGAAGTCAGTATTTAGCTTCGTTTAATACTTTTATTATTTAAATGAATTAATATATTTCTCATATAAATCAGAGGAATGAATTAAAATCACACAAAAATATTTTTGAAAAAATTGATTTTGGTTAAAAAGAAACAAAATAATAAAAATATATATATTTATAAATTTTAATTGATATCTACATTTGATACTAATCTATACATCTAAATCATTCAATGTAAATTTCATACATGAATGAAAAAACCCTGACCCATTAAATGTAGAACATTGAATTATTTTTTTTATAAATCATTACTTTCGGAATGATAGAGGATAATATTTTGCAATAGAAAATTTTAAAAATGATATTGTACATTGATATGAAATGAACATATTTTATGAAACATTCCATTTCATTGGACATTGTAGGGAAATTTAATTTTAATTAGAATATAAAAGATTATATTATCTGACATATATATCCTTAAAAAATTAATAATATTAACATTTATTTTGTACTAGGAAATATTAAATTTTAATCATAAATATTTCCATAACACCATTATAAAAATTTTAGGACTGAACGACCAAAAATGATTTAATTTTTCAAGGTAGAACTTTTTATATAGTAATAAACATGTTATATAGGGCTACCCAATGAGGTTGCAAACTATTTTAATTAATATTGTGAAACCAATGAAATATAAATTATTTGTGACCATTGTTTACCAACTAGGAAGTGTATAAAGGATTAATAAGTCAATAGAGTTGTAATGGGTGTCATATGTTTTCTCTATAAAATAAATCTTGTTAAACAAATTACTCTATTTTGATGGATTTAATAGAAATGAGTTGATATACTAACACCCAAATAGGAATGCAGTTTTATCCTGACAATTAACAATAATTATATTGAATTCTGATAAAATATTTTATTTTGTGATGAATCAAATGTATAGAAAATAAATTATCAACAAAGAGTTTCTAACATGTTTTCATAACAAACCATTTGAGTAGATAGAATAGAATCAACATGATTCTGTTATATATTTTATCCATTTATGTATCGTCCTCAAAAATATATGTTGTATATATTATTAAATAATATTTCTAACATTCATAATGATTAATTGAGAACCATTTTTTCAAATTAAATGGTGGTTATTTATAAGAATAATGAAGTATATTTAATACTTCTATTTGAAAAAAAATTAACATTGGTATTCTATTAATACATTTAAACTAATTAATAGGTCAACTAGATACCACCAATAATATATTATATATATAATTGGGAATTCAATCATCTCTATGTTAATATGAAACAAATTTATTTACTATATTTAAATTATATCCTCATTGATAAAATAGATGCCCAAAATTTAATATAAATTTTATTGAAATATTCTTATTTATGTTGAATTGAATGAGAATGATACGTAAAACTATAAAAGTTATCTAGGTAAGAATTTATAGGGTATAATAAGTGATATCCTGAATCCCACACTATAAAAAGAGTCATGGTTAATTTTATCCCTAAATGCTTCATTATTCCATGGAACTCTCTATGTTGTTCTATACATGTAATTCCCTTTTTATACAAAAACATTCCTCATTAGATGTTATGTTATTTTAAAAATTCATACACAACATCCACTTGATAGATTTGTTAAAATATCTATTTCCATCAAAATTCATTTATATAGTTCATGTTTAGAGTCACCATATTAAATTTATTATAAAAATTCATATATTTTAAAGTATAAAAAATTTAAAATAAATCTATGATATTTTTTATATAATATATGGTCATTATTGGATTTAGTGTTCCAAATAAAACACCCATGGATATTGGAAAGATTTATTATCTGGTTTTTTAAAGTTATAATCAAAAATATATACCGAATCTAATAAATCATCATATAATCATAAATATGAAATAAAATAACTATAATACATCAATATAAAAATATCAAAAAACCCCATTTAAATATGTTAAAAAGTATAATAATACCTTCTCTAGTACCCTATAACAAGATATTTTTTCATAATACAACTAAACATGTACCCATAAAAAAGAAAATATATATTCACAAATTAATGAAAACAAAGATATAACATTTATTGATGAATATAAAATATCACTAAAAATAACTAATTGATATTAATTTATATAGGATAACTCATCAAAAATATATTTGTATGATTTAAATAATTTTTAAATGAAATGTTTTTTTGAATTAATCAACTGTATTATTTTCTAACATTGCATGTCTCTTGAGGACAGAATAACGACAGTTTCATCAATAATTACTTTTCATACAACTAAACAGTGGATTTATGTATACCATATAAAATTTTAATACATTTCACAAAAAAAATTATAAATAATATGACCATAAATATATACGACATATATTTATCTGTGTTTAATGGAAATTTGAAGAGTTTTCATTGTCAAACGTCATTAAAAAGTTTATAGTGGAATATGCCACATGACCATAAACATAATGCGGTTTATAATATCACAATAACCTCAATAAATTATATTACCAAGAAAAAATAAACAGAAATGGTTTACCATAATTTCATAATAACTCAATATTTATTATGTATATCTTTTGTTGTGATTAAAGGGAAATAATTTTTTTGTCTCCAACGTTTGGGATTACGTAACCTATGTAAATTTTTTTCTAGAAATATGCACAAACTAATCATACAGTGATAATGTAATAACATAATTTTCCTCAAAACAATACTTATATTATTTACATGAGATTCAATGGGAATCTTTTTCCCACCACAATATAAAAAACATAAAAAATTTTGAATTAAAAATTAAATATTTTTAGACATTGATTATACATTGAGATACTCAATGGGAGATTACATATAGATTTAATAAATATTTTAATGAAATCTGTGGTATTAATTAGTAACAAAATCTGATTTTAAATTTAATGTTATATGAAATTTGTAATAAGGACAATGTCCATGGTTGTCCGGTTGATGGAGACTCACGGGATCATGTTATCCATGGTTGTCTGATTGATGGTGGTTTTCTGGATTTCACTGACATCTGGGAGGGTGCCTGGGATGACTTCAATATCGGACGCTTGTATGCTACTCATGGTCTTTTATGTGATGTAAGCGCGTGAGGTTAGAATACTACGTCTGATCTGAATTTTCTGCAGAAGAATGATTTGCATTCTATTGTTATGCCTCCAACAAATTTTCTACGACAATGTTTCCTTCTACCTCTTTCATTCATGGTTCATTGGGGATTAATCCAAATGATGAGTTGAAGCCTACATTTTCATCTTCCACTGACTCAAGTTATGTAATAATTATTTTCAAGAGGTCATCATCCCATGTTGAGGATAATCCTGATGCCTTTTCTTACAGGATTGCAACTGAAAATACCTCCTTAATTGCATATCTTATTTTACCAAAATGTTTGAAATCTGGTAGGTTTGATGATTTTGTCTGACAGATCACATTTTTTGGGGCTTCAAAAATTGGAGGTGTATATCTCTTGGACATGGTTTCTTTTATTTCATTTTTTTTCAGATGTTTCTAAAATTCATGCATGGAGCACTTGATATCATTCCATGAAACCCAGATGGCTCCACCTTCATGAAAGGTCCCTAAACTTCAATTCTTCACATGTAAGGAATTATTTTTCATTGTTATGGGTTCATATTCATTATCTTAATTAGGCCCTTTGGAATCCAATGGTTCTGCATGATATTGTTATGGAAATTGGGGATCCTATACGACTGGGAAAGGAGACTAAGAATGTTTGGTTTGGAAACAACACCAGGCTATTAGTGGAGATTGGTCTTAGATCCATCTTGGTTGACAAGGTAACTCTTTCAACACTAACAGATTGAACTCTAATTGATGTTGAGTATGAAATAAAGACACTTATTTGTTATAAATGTATAGCTGTTGGGAACTATTTGGAACTATGTTAGAGAAGGATATATTGTGAGAAATGTGTGATGAAGGGTAATCCATCTAATATTTATAGAAGGAAATCAAAGTGGAATGATGTGGATTTGTCACAACACCATGATCATATCATCAAGACATCTTCCAATAAGGATGATGTGTTGGTTTATGAGGAAGAACATCAACCACCATCGAATGGGAAGGGATTGATGCTGGATTCGTCACCATTGAGCACCAACAATGGTCTTTCTAATATTTGGGCTATCTCTACATCCTTGATGAGAAGTCCCTCTACTACACAAGTTGAAATTTCCACGAAGATTACACGGATGGATGGTAACACATTTACTCTCCCAGGATTTGTTTAGAATAGAAAAAGTGATCCCCTCTATGTTGTTTGATATCATGCTTGTACTGACCGCCCAAATATATTCCTGAATGATAGTCAAGGTGCAGGTATGCTATGTGATGAGACTGCTGATATAACTCCTAACACTAGGACTCCTCATCAGGTTGATTGCCCTTAGGTGATATAGAATCTATTGAACTCTTCTTGGATGTCTAGGAAGTGGGGTGATATCTCATAGGTGAATTGGACTGCAGTGGGTAGCGGTTGTCCTACTTGATTTAAAGATGTGCTCATTTCTAGAAAATTGGATGTTGAATATACTTTTGCTACCTCAAAGCATAGGTCGCGAAAAGACTATTTTAATGCACCTCACACTTTGTGTACTCTTTATTTTAAGCTATCAAGTAAGTTTAATTATGATATTCTTACGATCCTCAATCAGGGTAGGTCCCACTCTAAATGGGAAACTGCTGATTACTCTTATTATGGAAATGATATGTCTTATTATGATCTATAACAATGTATTTTTATGGATGAGGGAAAGTCCCATTATTTAACCCCATCCGTCTACTCTTCTCCTTTTTCTTTTATTTTATATTTAGGCTGAAGCATAGCTTCTAGCTGCAATTGCAAGTATATAACATGAAATGATATATGTGTATCTTCTAAAAGTATATAAAAAACATATACAAAAAAAATTAATTTTTTTTCTTTCTATAAATAAAAAATCCCTTTAGTAACAAACTATGTTTTATAAGGGAAAAAAATATTCGATAGTATATATGATATGAAAAAAGGATCCCAAATAGATAATGATTATTGAAATATCACCATTTTTCGTTTTCAATTAAATATATGGAAATGTGTTGTATTAAATACATTACTAAATATATATAGTTCATAAAATTAATAATAAATTTATAGTAAATAATGAATTATTTTTGTTAATTTTTACATTGTTCTTCATAATATGTTTTCTTCAAAAATGATTTTTATTATTTGTATAAAAAATGTTACAATTATTTTATAGAACCATAGCCAATTTATTTCTTAAAATAACATCCATTTTTTATATTATCAAAACATGGTTGACATTGGGTGATTTGTATTGTATTTTTTGTCAATATATAGTTTCTAGTGAATAGTATAAAAACTAATTTAAAGTAAACACACCATTTATTTTGATTAATAATTTAAGTAAATGTCGCAGTATTATTTTAATTTTATTTAAAGGTCATAAATCTATTATCTAGTTATATTTAATCAAATTCACTTTATTCATATCTTCCTTATATCATAATTTTAGTATAATTATATCTGTAGGATTTACAACACATAGTTATGAAAATAGTTTTCAAAAGAATAGTATTTCAACATTATAAGTAATTAAAATAACCCCTAACGAAACATTATGGAAATGAAATGTTTAAATAATATCTATATCTTTAATTATTAAAATTCATATAATTAATATTACTAGTTATAGAGATAACGTAATATCATCATTTCCTTGAAAAATGTAATTTATGAAAAACAACCTCCCACATTTCTTGTATGTTATATGTTAAATTATATTCATCCCAAAATATGAATTTAGTTTTAATAATTTGTTCCCATATTTTGAATAATAAAAATTTACGTTACTTAATAAGATCAAATTATTTTTTAATAACACGAATATTATCTTTAGTAAATATTTATTACCATGGAAAAATGAACCATAGTTTAATTTATAAGAAAATTCGTTTAACAAGGACTACAAGGAAAGTAACCCTAATAGTTTGAATACACACACACACTCACACAGAGATATATATATATATGTTAACTTTAATATAATATAATATATATTTTTTGTTTTACTCCATAATGAATTAAATAATGATTTTGATAAAATTACATATTTGATAAGTCTGAAGATAAGAAATATTTGGGTTAAAATATTCTTTTAATATGAACATAATTATGATTAATTAAAGAAGTATTAAATTATATATTTTATATTAATGATACTATAGACAATATATATTAAATATAAATGGTAGTATTATTTTAGTATACGAAAATTGTTAATTTTAATAAGGTTATATAATTATTATTATCAAAAACTACTATTTATCATAATATGGGTATTTTCATTTTAAATGTTATCTTATCATATAACGTGAATTATTTTGATAAAATAATTATTGTTTTGGGAATCATCACATATAAATTATCAAATTATTAATTTAATATAATTTAATGAGGTAGTCAAATTTATATATAAGATTTCAATACAGTATAAATATAAGATGTGTATTAAGACATCATAATTGAGAAAAAGTGATCTAATAAATTACAAATACATTATCCAAAACCAAATATAGATTTACCATATTGAATATTGTGTTTTTGTTTCTATTTTCATAATTTAATGATGCCCTTATGAATCTTATTAATCCAATTATATATCGTAAGGGTTTATAAATAATTCTTCAACATTATGACTCACAAAAACATCATCGAGGTAATATTATAATAATTTAATCCCTTTTTCTTTTAAAATAATTCACACCACTTATCGTTTTGAATAAAGCAAGTGGAATCCCAATATGAATGATTTTTTATTATTTTATTTCAGAGTATAAAACCAATGTTTGAGAAAAAAAAAACAAATCTTATCTCGTTCCCCATATAAAACCACTCAATATCATATTTATAATCATTGGAAATAATTGAATCATTTTATTAATATTGCCTACTATCAATAATTTCATTACATTATTACTGTAATCACTCATGAAACTCCACCCAATGTTTCATATTCACATTATCAATGTATTGGTTCTTTTCTATATCATATTTGTTCACAATTTTTCCTTAACTTATTCTTCATATTTCCAAATAATAATATATGTATATGACATTACATATCCTTATTTCCCAAAAAATTATTTCTAAATGTTGATATAAACTATTATATCTCATCTTCATATTTTATTAATCATTAATTTGCGACGTTATGTTGCTGAAATATCACTCTGATTTTCCATGACAATCAATTATGTAGGGAATATCCATAGCAATTTTGTGTCTAAGGCATTCATCCTTATGAACATATACATCATTATTGGTGACATAAACGTATTTATCTAACACTTTATTACCATTAATAAAATAGGATGATAAATAAATCCTTGTTTTATGATCATTGTGGCACACATAATCCTGATAATGAAATGAATAGGATCGGTTCACCCAAAATTATATAGTACTCCAATGCATTAGGTAATGTTTTTGTCTTATGAAACATTATTATGTGGATTTATGAGTGAACCTAATCCATCAAGGTATATTTTATATTATGATGACATGGAAGATATCCTTATCATATGTTTATTATGTCATTTTTGAAAGTGTTACCACATTTACCATGATTTCATTATGTTTTCATGCCAAATAATACCTCACTATTCAGCTTTATGAATCTAATTCCTTTTATGTCTTAGTGATAAGCTTGTTGTTTAAGATGTATTACATTCTTCTTTTTATTCAATGTGTATTCCCTTACATGGTTTTATATTTCACCCATTTCAAATGTATATCCACAAGTTATACAATGTTTTATTATGTATAATAGAATAATATAATCATGATTTCAAGGTTTTCAATTATGATAATGTATTCCATATTCTATTTTGTTATGTAATGTACTTAATTCCCAAATAGACTAGACTTATCCATCATCTAGGTTATATTATGAGTAATATTTTTTTCATAATGAATGAATACATGCATAATAAATACTGGGGTTTCCATACTGTTAATGAAATCATTATCTGTAATGAAGGCCCCCATAAACCAATTATTCAATTTATAGAATTATTTATAAGAATCAAAATATCATGAATAATTACTAATTATATCTATCATAAAATAATATCTTTATTCTCTAAAAATATGAATTCACTTGATGATTAAATATACCATAAAAATATTTCCAATTATTAAACATATATTGGCCCAAAGAATCATTAATTTTGAAAAAAATGACTTCACCAATGAAATCTATATATCATGTAATATTCCAAAAAATGAAGCTTATATATTTCTGGAAAATTTAATAACCAAAACTTTTAAATTAATTATGATAGAATGAAATTATTTAACTATATAAATCAATAATAAATATCATTTGATTGATATTGAAAAAACTAAAAATTATTTATTATTTATATATCAGAATTTTAGAATCACACTACAAAATATTGTAGAGTCTTAAAAAATTTAACTACTTTTTCATTATATAAGAAAAAAAGTTCTTCACTTATAATTACTCTATTTATCCATTAAATTATAATCCTTAAATCTCTAAAAAACTCAATTTTAGACCTAAAAATTTATTTCTTGAATATCCTTCAAATCAACATCATCATTATGCAGACTTGATAATAGATAATATTGAAGATCCCCATTTTCAGGTGAATTTGAGAAAAAATTCAATTCATTCACTTTTTAATATAATTTTTTCACCATTTATTCCGCTAAATATTTTTAAAATTTTATGTTATGTATAAATATCTATAAAATAATTAAAATTTATTTATATGGTCTTGTATATGGACCATGATTGGGAATTTGGCCACTTTTGAGATCCTCATTTCATATATTATATTGTACCATTTATTTTCAGTGTCAAGAGTTGGTTGTGAGAAATTATATTGCCTTACTTGATTTCCCATGATTTCAAATGGTGGAATAAAATCCGAAGGGATTCAATACATGCATGTGATTATTTCCCATCTATGAATAAAACCAATAACAACAAAACCCTTAAAAAACCATGATATGATACATGATAACAATGAAATACCACTCTATATTTTAATTATCAAAATAATAATAAAAAATTGTGACACAATGGAATACAAAATTATCAATGTAAAATATGGAATAAAACATAGAAAAATCCTATACAACAATAAGACCCTAAATTCTAAAAGATCTACGCTCCAACATCATCAAACAACCAATGTATCATAATGTACTACTAATTAAATATGATACATTTCCTTTTCCCATGTCCTGGTAGATAACATATGAAAATTCAACATAGTGTCTAAGAAGGTTTGAGTATTAAATTTAGAAGGATTACCCCAATTACATCACTACATACACCACTAGAATAAAAAAGTTACCAACAATTATAAAAAAAATTATAAAAAACATTTTTTAGTACAGTTTATAAAATATATAAACATTTTCTATAACAACATGTTTTTTAGAAAAAGTTATTTTTCAAATGATATAACCAAACAAATCATTAAAATGATTTCATATGTTCCAATTGGAATATCTAATATATTCTATATATCCAACAATGCATGCATCCATATAATAGTTCCATACTGAAGATTGGTTTCTCATATATCTATCAAGTCATCATAAGGTAATTATACCCCATGTTCGATTATATATTTATAACCAAGAACATGTTCATATTTCAATGATGCCTTATAAATGCAATATAAACACACACACACAACAGGTATTCCCAAAACCATACAAATCCATGAATTTCTAAACCATTTTAATAAAAAACATTTTTATTGATAAATTTTCCTAAAAAAGATATTTCAAAAATATAGAAAATTTATATTTTAAAATCATCATTTTAATATCATGAAACCAAATAACTTTTCACAATAATTTACCACAATCCCACAATTTCCTCATAAAACCAGAATTCATTACTAAAATGGATTTGCATTACATTTTTCACCATAATTATAAAATAAATGTGAATAAATTCAATCAATTTAATAATAAGTAAATCTTTTTAGATAGAGGAGTGGACAGTTAGGTCAGCTTCATCGAGTGTGCGGGAAATAATGATTAACAAAATGAAAAATGTCACAAAAACTTGTTGAATCTTCACCAACCCATAATAGATCTATTAACCTATCATTAAAAGATCCATACATAAACATATATAGAATGAAAATCCTTATTTGTACCCACAATGAGAATAGATCTCTAAAAGATAGAGATAGGGTGATGTAGATCTTAGAAAAACATCATGAATTTCATAGAACAACCACATACCATAAGAATCAAGATTAAAAACACCAATGGAAGACTTTATACCACTACCAAATCAATAGAAAAACCATACTTGAACTTTTAGAGATATAAATCCCAATTGAGGGACATATTGAGGGAAAAGAATAATTAGGGATAAAATGTGTTAGATCTAAAATTTAGGGATCTATCTTTTGACCCGCATAAGTTTTAGTCACATAGTTACGAAAACCATTAACTAACTATGATTTCGCCACTACCTTGAGGTTTGAACACACATGGAAATGTTTCATGATTTACAAAACATTTACCGACCATGCTGAAAAAACATTTTGAAAAGACCCATGACACTATTTTATGCACTGAAGTTTTTCTAAGTAGTCATAAATTTTAGACAAACCATGTTATTCCCATACACCTTCTCATTTTCCCAATTTCATTATGCACGATTACTAGAAAGGGTTTCTTGATTTACAAAAACTATTCTCCAAATTTGAACCTATATAAAAGTCCCAAAAATCTAAAAATGCTATCCAAAACCACCGAAGATTCGCACATATAATTTATACACATACAAGACATAAATAATGTGTTACACACTGGAAACCAATGTAGTTACATTCTCCCCGCAATAGGTATTTATATCCATAGAAATTAAAAATCCATCAGTTCCATACAAAATTTCCTAAGATTTATCTTTTATTTAATTCTCATATTCCCAAGTTACCTTTTGAATATAACCTTGTTTCCACAAAACCTAAACTTGATCGACTCTTTATTCATGGATGAATTTATCTTTCCTATCCACAATCTGCACCTTGAAATATACCAATTATGTATCCATCTCTTGGTCAATGTGATTCCATGTGATCACATTGGCATGGTTAGGTTTATACATTTTATGTTGAGATACGTGGAACACATTGTGCACCACACTAAACCATGTTGTTAATACCCAATGATATACAACCTCTACAACCCATTCCAGTAAATCAAAATGTCCTTTGTATGGATGAGATAACATGCCATAATTTCTAATGATCTGTTTACCAGAATTGGATATATCATTAAGAACAAAATATCAATCAATATGAAAAATAAAAGATGTCAACTATGATCCGTATATGATTTATGATGACATTATTCTATCTTTATCCTCTTTCTATTCAACTGAATTTTCTTCATTCTCTCCTAGACATGGCTCAAACCAACTATTTAATCGAAATTTGATGAGTTTTCATGGTCAAACGTCATTAAAAAGTGTATAGTGTAATATGACATATGACCATAAACATAATGTGGTTTATAATATCAAAATACCCTCAATAAATTATATTACCAAGAAAAAATAAACAGAAATGGTTTACCATAATTTCATAATAACTCAATATTTGTTATGTCCATCTTTTGTTGTGATTAAAGGGAAATAATTTTTTTTGTCTCCAGCGTTTGGGATTACGTATCCTATGTCAATTTTTTTCTAGAAATATGCACAAACTAATTCTACAGGGATAATGTAATAACATAATTTTCCTCAAAACAATACTAATATTATTTACATGAGATTCAATGGGAATCATTTTACCACCACAAAATAAAAAACATAAAAAATTTTGAATTAAAAATTAAATATTTTTAGACATTGATTATACATTGAGATACTCAATGGGAGATTACATATAGATTTAATACATATTTTAATGGAATCTGTGGAATTAATTAGTAACAAAATCCGATTTTAATTTTAATGTTATATAAAATTTGTAGTTAGGACAATGTCCATGGTTTTCCAGTTGATGGAGACTCATGGGATCATGTTATCCATGCTTGTCTGATTGATGGTGGTTTTCTGGATTTCACTGTCGTCTGGGAGGGTGCCTGTGATGACTTCAATATCGGAACCTTGTATTCTACTCGTGGTCTTTTATGTGATGTAAGCGCGTGAGGTCAGAATGCTAGGTCTGATCGGAATTTTCTGCAGAAGAATGATTTGCATTCTGTTGTTATGCCTCCAACAAATTTTATACGGCAATGTTTCCTTCTACCTATTTCATTCATGGTTCATTGGGGATTAATCCAAATGATGAGTTGAAGCCTACATTTTCATCTTCCACTGACTCAAGTTATGTAATAATTATTTTCAAGAGGTCATCATCCCATGTTGAGGATAATCCTGATGCCTTTTCTTACAGGATTGCAACTGAAAATACCTCCTTAATTGCATATCTTATTTTACCAAAATGATTGAAATCTGGTAGGTTTGATGATTTTGTCTGAAAGATCACATTTTTTGGGGCTTCAATAATAGGAGGTGTATATCTCTTGGACATGGTTTCTTTTATTGCATTTTTTCAGATGTTTCTAAAATTCATGCATGGATCACTTGATATCTTTCCATGAAACCCGGATGGCTCCACCTTCATGAAAGGTCCCTAAACTTCAATGATTCACATGTAAGGAATTATTTTTCCTTGTTATGGGTTCATATTCATTATCTTAATTAGGCCCTTTGGAATCCAATGATTCTGCATGATATTGTTATGGAAATTGGGGATCTTATACGACTGGAAAAGGAGACTGAGAATGTTCTGTTTGGAAACATCACCAGGCTATTAGTGGAGATTGATCATAGATCTATCTTGGTTGACAAGGTAACTCTTTCAACTCTAATAGATTGAATTCTAATTGATGTTGAGTATGAAATAAAGACACTTATTTGTTATAAATGTATAGCTGTTGGGAACTCTTTGGAACTATGTTAGAGAAGGATATATTGTGAGAAATGTGTGATGAAGGGTAATCCATCTAATATTTATAGAAGGAAATCAAAGTGGAATGATGTGGATTTGTCACAAAACCATGATCATATCATCAAGACATATTCTAATAAGGATGATGTGTTGGTTTATGAGGAAGAACATCAACAACCATAGAAAGGGAAGGAATTGATGCTGGATTCGTCACCATTGAGCACCAAAAATGGTCTTTCTAATATTTGGGCTATCTCTACATCCTTGATGAGCAGTCCATCTACTGCACAAGTTGATTTTTCCACGGAGATTACACGGATGGATGGTAACGCGGTTACTCTCCCTGGATTTGTTTAGACTAGACAAAGTGATCCCCTCCATGTTGCATGATATCATGCTTGTACTGACCGCCCAAATATATGCTTGAATGATAGCCAAGGTGCAGGTGTGCTATGTGATGAGACTGCTGATATAACTCCTAACACTGGGACTCCCCATCAGGTTTATTTCCCTTAGGTGATATAGAATCTATTGAACTCCTCTTGGATGTCTAGGAAGTGGGGTGATATCTCATATGTGAATGGGACTGCAGTGGGTAGCGGTGGTCCTACTTGATTTAAAGATGTGCTCATTTCTAGAAATTGGGATGTTGACTATACTTTTGCTACCTCAATGCATATGTCTCGAAAAGACTATTTAAATACACCTCACACTTTTTGTACTCTTTATTTTAAGCTATCAAGTACGTTTAATTCTGATATTCTTATGATCCTCAATCAGGGTAGGTCCCACTCTAAATGGGAAACTGCTGATTACTCTTATTATGGAAATGATATGTATTATTATGATCTGTAACATTGTATTTTTATAGATTAGGGCAAGTCCCATTATTTAACCCCGTCTGTCTACTCTTCTCCTTTTTCTTTTATTTTATAATTAGGCTGAAGCATAGCTTCTAGCTACAATTGCAAGTATATAACATGAAATGATATATGTGTATCTTCTAAAAGAATATAAAAAACATATACAAAAAATTTTAATTTTTCTTTCTTTCTATAAATAAAAAATCCCTTAGGTAACAAAACTATGTTTTATAAGGGAAAACAATATTCGATAGTATATATGATATGAAAAAAAGGATCCCAAATAGATAATGATTATTGAAATATCACCATTTTTCATTTTCAATTAAATATATGGAAATGTGGTGTATTAAATACATTACTAAATATATATAGTTCATAAAATTAATAATAAATTTATAGTAAATAATGAATTATTTTTGTTAATTTTTACATTGTTCTTCATAATATGTTTTCTTCAAAAATGTTTTTTATTATTTGTATAATAAATGTTACAATTATTTTATAGAACCATAGCCAATTTATTTCTTAAAATAACATCCATTTTTTATATTAAAAAAATATTGTTGACATTGGGTGATTTGTATTGCATTTTTTGTCAATATATATTTTCTAGTGAATAGTATAAAAACTAATTTAAAATAAACACATCATTTATTTTGATTATTAATTTAAATAAATTTCGCAGTATTATTTTAATTTTATTTAAAGGTCATAAATCTATTATCTAGTTATATTTAATCAAATTCACTTTATTCATATCTTCTTTATATCATAATTTTAGTATAATTATATCTGTAGGATTTACAACACATAGTTATGAAAATAGTTTTCAAAAGAATAATATTTCAACATTATAAGTAATTAAAATAACCCCTAACGAAACATTATGGAAATGAAATGTTTAAATAATATCTATATCTTTAATTATTAAAATTCATATAATTAATATTACTAGTTATAGAGATAACGTAATATCATCATTTCCTTGAAAAATGTAATTTATGAAAAACAACCTCCCACATTTCTTGTATGTTATATGTTAAATTATATTCATCCCACAATATGAATTTAGTTTGAAAAATTTGTTCCCATATTTTGTATAATAAAAATTTACGTTAGTTAATAAGATCAAATTATTTTTTAATAACATGAATATTATCTTTAGTAAATATTTATTACCATGGAAAAGTGAACCATAGTTTAATTTATAAGACAATTCGTTTAACAAGGACTATAAGGAAAGTAACCCTAATAGTTTGAATACACACACACACTCACACAGAGATATATATATATATATATTAACTTTAATATAATATAATATATATTTTTTGTTTTACTCCATAATGAATTAAATAAGGATTTTGATAAAATTACATATTTGATAAGTCTGAAGATAAGAAATATTTGGGTTAAAATATTAGTTTAATAAGAAAATAATTATGATTAACTAAAGAAGTATTAAATTATATATTTTATATTAATGATACTATAGGCAATATATATTAAATATAAATGGTGGTATTATTTTAGTATATGAAAATAGTTAATTTTAATAAGGTTATATAATTATTATTATCAAAAACTACTATTTATCATAATATGGGTATTTTCATTTAAAATGTTATCTTATCATATATCGTGAATTATTTTGATAAAATAATTATTATTTTTTGAATAATCACATATAAAATATCAAATTATGAATTTAATATAATTTAATGAGGCAGTCAAATTTATATATAAGAATTCAATACAGTATAAATATAAGATGTGTATTAAGACATCATAATTGAGAAAAAGTGATCTAATAAATTACATATACATTATCCAAAACCAAGTATAGATTTACCATATTGAATATTGTGTTTTTGTTTCTATTTTCATAATTTAATGATGCCCTTATGAATCCTATTAATCCAATTATATATCTTTAGGGTTTATAATTAATTCTTCAACAGTATGACTCACAAAAACATCATCAAGGTAATATTTTAATAATTTAATCCCTTTTTCTTTTAAAATAATTCACACCCCTTACCATTTTGAATAAACCATGTGGAATCCCAATATGAATGATTTTTTATTATTTTATTTCAGAGTATAAAACCAATGTTTGAGAAAAATAAACAAATCTTATCTCGTTACCCATATAAAACCACTCAATATCATATTTACAATCATTGGAAATAATTGAATCATGTCATTAATATTGCCTACTATCAATAATGTCCTTACATGATTACTGTAATCACTCATTAAACTCCCCCCAATCTTTCATATTCACATTCTCAATGTATTGGTTCTTTTCTATATCATATTTTTTCACGATTTTTCCTTAACTTATTCTTCCTATTTCCATATAATAATGTATGTATATGACATTACATATCCTTATTTCCCAAAAAATTATTTCTAAATGATGATATAAACTATTATATCTCATCTTCATATTTTATGAATCATTAATTTGCGATGTTATGTTGCGGAAATATCACTCTGATTTTCCATGACAATCAATTATGTAGGGAATATCCATACCAATTTTATGTCCAAGGCATTCATCCTTATGAACATAAACATTATTATTGGTGGCATAAACGTATTTATCTAATACTTTATCACCATTAATAAAATATGATGATAAATAAAACCTTGTTTTATGATAATTGTGACACACATAATCCTGATAATGAAATGAATATGATCGGTTCATCCAAAATTATATAGTACTTCAATGCATTAGGTAATTTTTTTTTCTTATGAAACATTATTATATGGATTTATGAGTGATCCTAATCCATCAAGGTATATTTTATATTATGATGACATGGAAGATATCCTTATCATATGTTTATTATGTCATTTTTTAAAGTGTTACCACATTTACCATGATTTCATTATGTTTTCATGCCAAATAATACCTCACTATTCATCTTTATGAATCTAATTCCTTTTATGTCTTTGTGATAAGCTTGTTGTTTAAGATGTATTACATTCTTCTTTTTATTCAATGTGTATTCCCTTACATGGTTTTATATTTCACCCAATTCAAATGTATATCCACAAGTTATACAATGTTGTATTATGTATAATAGAATAATATAATCATGTTTTCAAGGTTTTCAATAATGATAATTGTAATGGCCCGGACCTCCCTGGTCCATTACATTGTGAAAATGTGGTGTTGGAGGTGTTCCGGGAGGTCAAGGTGACTTATCCCCCAGCTGCTGCCTACCGGTAGCTGGTCTACCGGTAGCTGCTGATTACCGGTACCTCGGTCTACCGGTAGCTTCTGATTACCGGTAGCTCGGTCTACCGGTAGCTGATCATTACCGGTAGCTTTGTCTACCGGTAGCTTCTGATTACCGATAGTTCGGTCTACCGATAGCTTCTGATTACAGGTAGCTCGGTCTACCGGTAGCAGCTGCCTACCGGTACCCGGTCTACCGGTAGCTGCTGATTACCGGTAGCTCGTTCTACCGGTAGCTGCTGTCTACCGGTAGCCACATCCTACCGGTAGCTGGGTTTACCGGTAGCCGTGGCGTACTGATAGCTTGGTATACTGGTAGCCGCAGTCTAGCAGTAGCTCGGATAACACTTTGCCAAATTTCCAGTTCTGTGAACAGTGTTTCTATCGGTGAGGTTCAGTGAACAGTTTTTCTATCGGTGAGGTTCTATAGGTGGACTTCTATTGGTGAGGTTCAGTGAACAGTGTTTCCATACTTCATGAGAGCTAGCGATTCCATACTTTTCCAAATTTTGAGTATGTGAACAGTGTTTCCAGCTTCGCAAATTTGACGTTTTCTTTGACGTAAAATACTTTTAAAACCTTATTTTATGGACTTTAAGACAGATTCAAAGGACATAAATTCTATATTAATTATTCCTAAGGTCGGGATGTTTTTACTTGGACAAACCGCATTGGTTAATGCGATCCGTTTTTAATGGAGAATAAATCAGATCTTAAACCGTCGCCTCTCTAATTTATCTTTTTTAAGGGAATGAGATATCATTCTTCATTGTTATTCCTCCTGGTTCTCATCTACGAGACGCTAGAACCTTTAAATCCTTCCCATAGGAGTTTCACAATCAAACGTTACTCGGATCAGTTCCGCTCTGTTTGATGCAACCAAGTTGTGTCCATCATTCTTCCATATAAGGTGTGTTTTATCATCGTTCCTTCGGGGATCACCTTCTCTTGTTCATCCTTCCATATTAGCATGTAATCTACATGGTTCTCATGGGTTTTCTTGGGGTTGGTTGGAACTGTCGTACTGTGGCATCCTCCTGTGGATGCAGCTGTCATGAGGAGAAGAGGACTGTGACCCGTTGTGTGGATAAAGGACGTCAAGAACTCTTCGAGGTAGGGGATTCATGGATTCTCTATTTGTGTATGTGAAATCGTATAATTAGCATTATTTAGTCCTTTGGATCACAATGAAATTGACCTAATTAAATACTTGAACCGGATTAAAAGAATTGGTTGATCGCATGTTGTTGCTTTGTACCGTGATAACAGTTTGCCTCATGCTTTTCCTTGATAGAGTAATATCTATGATTTTCTTTAATTAGTTGCTCGTTCATGATATAAATTGATAAAGAACGTAAAGCTGGAATTATTTGTTAAATAATTGGCTAAAGATAAAGAGGCATGTTAATGAATCTGTTAATTCAAGATGGATTAAAGAACTATTAGTTAGATAATTTCAAAAGGGTTCTGAGTTACCCCTTTCTTGTAAGGCTGAATGCCTTGTTATTGGGCCCAGAGCCCATTTTGTGATCTTTGATTTCCTGCTGCTTGTGATTTGATGTGAGCCTGGATGGCTGTTGTGATATGTGGAGGCATGTGGACTTGTGGTTGTGGCAGCGGATGACGCCTAGTGTGGCGAGATGCATCGGTTTATGCATGTGGGTGTCGGGGAGGACACAAAGGATGATGGTATGAGATGAATGTGATGGTTTGATGTTGGTGGTTTGGTTTGGTTGTTTATCTGCTTTACCTTTTCCCACTACTCAAGGCAGCTGGTTTTGCTTACCGTTTTTCCGAAGGAGGCGAAGACACGCAGGGTATACCACGTGCTTTCCATGTTTAGCCTCTCGATGGAGGATGTGTCTATGCTCTTGCTATAGGCGACAAAGACTCGACGGGTAGTATATCTACTCACCGTGTTGAGCCCTTTGTGTTTAGTAGCATAGGATGCTTTTCTAGAATTCCTAGGAATATGGGGAATGTAATTCCATAATGAAAGTTTTTCTAAATGGTGATAATCCACGGGGATGGAGAAACTGGAATTTAATAGTGATTTGAATCCTAAAAAGGAGCAGTTTTTGAATGTGATGCCAATTTAGTTTAATGTGGTAAATTTCTCATGGTTAATTAATGTTTAAAGAATTAATTAACGTACAGTGGAAATGATAAAATGAGAATGGAGTAATCTAATAAATCTCTTCAAATGGTTGTGTGCTTATAGTATACCTAGTCTTAGAAGTAGCAGCCTGGAGCTTGAGAGACATTAGCTGCAGTTGTGCCTATGACTAGGTAATGCCCATAGTGTGGTTGTGAGTTATATATATTCTGTAATTTTTGTCTTTCAATATGCTACTCCACCCTGTCGGTAAGGGAAACTGACACCCCGGGGATTCTGAGCCCTGGGGAGGTGTTTTCCCCAACATTCTGATGGGAGGTTGAATGGCTGACTACCCCCTTTGGCCCCTCTTTCTTCTCTTGGTAGATCTTTGTGCTGGTAGGCACAATGGTTAGTTTTACCCATATATGTGTGTAGAGGGGTGTAATGGCTTGTGGTTATTTCACACACATATATTCTAGATATAGTATCCTATGGACTACTATAGGTGTAACGTGTATAGGCTGTGATGTCTTGAGGATCCTTACTCGGCGTATGGGCTGTGATGGCTTGAGGTATAATACTCGACGTATGATACACGTTATACGAGCTATGGTGGCTCCCGGAAACTACCTGATTACTTTGGTTGTGAGGATGGTTTGGTGCTTAGCCCAGGTGTCTACGGGCAAGCCTTTGTGGTGCACGTGGTGCAGGTTGTGGAGCTTAGCCCAGGTGTCTGCGGGCAAGCCTTTGGAGAGAGATGCACAGGACGTATGTCGTTGGGGCAAAGCGGTAAACCAGTGGGGAAGTAATAGCGGGGTACCCTTAATATTCTTTACTATATGCTATATTCTTTTATGCGTTACATGGTGAGAGTAGCCATGGTGAGGTTGGGAACATAGTATTCGTGTATAGGTAACGAGTTAGTTTCACTTGTTGTTCACTGGGCTTTAGCATACTTTTTTACTTTTCCACGAGAGGCTTGGGGAGGATCCTACTGAGTATACTGTTATACTCACCCTATGTACATATAAACTTTTTTTCAGGTCACTTGGAGCAGGTTGGAGATCAAGCTGGTTACTACTAGCTTGCGGTTGGAGGAGGAGCTGTTCGGGATTGTGGTCGCTGCCGTTTCACTTTCTTTTGGGTACTTGAGTTTTCCCCCTTTCAGTTGTAGTACTTTTGCATAACATTTCATATATGTACTTGGTTTCATTTTATATCTCATTTCTATGTTGGAGTTGATTGGAGTCTATTCTATCTCTCTCTTCTGCATGTGTTCTCTTAGAGGGTAATGCCTCCCATTTGTGTGTGTATTATACCATCGGTGCTAGTCGCCAACCCGGGGCCTACTGGAGGCGTGACTCGGGGGGTCATTATCTCCCTTCTCACATTGCCGTCCCAGGAGGGGTACACTTTGTGGGGAGGGGGTCGTCACAGAGTGGTATCGGAGGTCTGGTTGAGGGATAGGATGGAGTTTGGAGTTAATCACATGTGAGGATGCATGGGATGGTAGGGCAACGGTGTCATTCATGTTTAGAAAGTGGGGTAAACACTGGAGACCGGCAGAGACATAGGCGTTTAGGGCCCCCTATGATCTGTTGCACGGACCTTTAAGCTTATGCTGGATACTAACCAAAGTGATACTGGTTGCAGGGTAGAGACGTAGGAAAGGATCATGCATCATTATTCTTTGCGCTTGTGTTTGAATGGGTAGACCTTGGGATAGGTAACCTAAAATAAATAAAACAAAAAAATTAATTAATTAATGTTGAGTCTTCCATATTCCAGGCTTAGGAGCTCTAATAGTTGTTATTTTGCAGGTATGGCTCCTGGTCGACGTCCTCGTCAGGTTTGCCAAGAAGATTCCCATCAGGCTGTTCCAGCAGATCACCGCCGAGTAGAGGTTGACGAAGATGACACTTGGAGGAAGACACTTCGAGAGTTTCAGCGCCAGAGTCTACAGAAATACGAGGGATCCATTTCAGATGCAGTCACAGAAGACTGGTTGGAGGAGATCGAGATAGGCTTCAGTTCGATTTATGCTCGGAAGGAACACTGGGTGTCCTTGGTTGTGACGATGCTGCATGGAGCAGCGAGGCAGTGGTGGTTCTTGTTCCTCGGTGATCGTGAGGAGTCAGCAATCTCATGGGAGGAGTTTCAAGACAGGTTTAGAGTCGAGTTTCTTTCATCGACTGTGAAGGTGTCCAGTCTCCAGGAGCCTCTCACCCTTCGGCAGGGGAGCTCCAGTGTTCGAGAGTTTGGAATCCGTTTCAGGAACCTTCTACGATATGCTTCAGACATGTTACCAGATTATGAGGCCAGGGAGAGGCATTTCGAGGAGGCTCTGCGTCTAGAGATCCAGCGCCAGGTCACCGCATTTATGCTGAAGACATATCTTGAGGTGCTGGCGAGGGCAGAGGTTGTTGGGAGGACTTTGGCCAGGACTGGATCGTCACGAGAGGGGAATCGTCATGATTCCTCATGAAGCAGAGCTGTGGTCCGGGGTTCCCGGTTTTCAGGACAGAAGAGTTTTCGTTCACATGGGGGTAGGTCCCAGCCCTTCCCATCTCGTTTCTCCAGAGGCAGCAACTCTCAGACCTATGCCAAGAGATCAGGCGCTTGTTTTTATTGTGGTGGTCGTGGTCATCAGCAGCGGGAGTGCCCTACTTTTCAGAGGAGTCATCGTGCACCGGGCGCTCCACTCCAGGTTCCTCCGTTGAGGCAGTTCCAGCCGAGGCAGCAGCAGCAGGTTGCACCAGCTTTAGATCACCAAAGGGTAGATGGAGCACGCATAGGACAAACCCATGACACTCCCCGTCCTTACAGAGCAGAGCGCGGCCATGGTGGTGGTCGTCATCATGGTCAGAGAGGCCGTGGAGGAGGTCGTGGTCAGCTTCATGCTCTAGCGTTACCAGCCCCAGGCGAGCCAGATGTCATTCGATGTACCCTTTGCTTGTTTTCTACCTTGGTGTATGCCTTGTTTTATTCAGGAGCAACACACACCTTCATATCACCTACCCTTGTCCATTCTTTGGGACTTGAGGTAGAGAGGCTTCTAGTGCCCTTGGCGTTGACTACGCTAGTTGGAGGTCGATCTGACTTGTTTGAAGTATGTAGAGACTGTGAGCTAGTTTTGGGGAAACACCTCTCATGGGGAGATTTCCTATGTTTGCAAATACAACCATATGATGTCATACTTGGCATGGATTGGTTATATTCGTTGCAGGCTTTTGTGGATTTCTACAGGAAGAAGGTCGTTTTCTTTGATAAAGATGGAGAAAAAGTGGTGTTTGTTGGTGAGAGAGATCTTCAGATGAGTCATAGACGAGTTCCGTCCTTATCGTCCATCATGGCTGGGATGACGCTGAGTTCGTCAGAGGTTAAACAGTTGGCGTTTCCTAGGGTCGTAGAGGAGTACCCTGACGTCTTTCCAGAAGTGGTTGTTTCATTACCCCCTCGACGAGAGATCGAGTTTGGGATCGAGCTACAGCCAGGAGCGTCTCCTATATCTATGTCTCCGTATAGGATGGCCCCTTCTGAGTTACGAGAGCTACGTATTCAGCTCGACGGTCTGTTGCAGTGTGGTTTTGTTCGGCCAAGTGTGTCACCGTGGGGTGCACCAGTTTTGTTTGTGAAAAAGGCTGATGGCAGTTTGTGGTTGTGCATCGATTATCGACGGTTAAACAAAGTGACAATAAAGAACCTCTATCCTCTCCCGCGGATTGATGACCTATTCGATCAACTGAAGGGTGCAAGTTGGTTCTCAAAGATAGACTTGCGGTGAGGATATCATCAAATGCGTGTAAAGGATGAGGATATCCCGAAGACTGCTTTCCGCTGTCGTCATGGGCATTATGAGTTTGTTGTAATGCCATTCGGCGTGACGAATGCTCCAGCTGTTTTCATGGGGTTGATGAATGATGTGTTCCGTGAATTCCGGGACAAGTTTGTTGTGGTTTTCATCGACGACATCCTTGTGTACTCCACATCTGAAGAGGAGAATGTAGAGCACCTAGGAGCTGTTTTGGGAGTTCTTCGCCAACATCAGTTGTTTGGGAAGTTGTCTAAGTGTGAGTTCTGGGCTCGAGAAGTTCGTTTCTTGGGACATGTTGTGTCCCAACAGGGAGTAGCTGTGGATCCTTCGAAGATAGAAGTAGTGGTGTCTTGGCCAGCCCCCAAGACCGTGTCAGAGGTGCAAATTTTCCTTGTTCTCACAGGCTATTATAGGAGGTTTGTAGCTAATTTCTCCCGAGTTGCGACTCCTCTGACAGCTTTGACCAGGAAGGATCAAGCGTTCATATGGATTGATCAGTGTCAGACAACTTTTGAGTATTTAAAGGAGATATTGGTAAGTGCTCCAGTCCGTTGTCTTCCAGTGGAGGGAGTCCAGTTTGATGTTTTCTGTAATGCTTCACATCTGGGGCTAGGCTGTGTTCTCATGCAGCAGAGGTTAGTTGTTTCTTATGGGTCTCGACAGTTATGTCCACATGAATGCAACTACGCCACCCATGATCTTGAGTTGGAAGCCGTGGTGGTTTCTCTGAAGTTGTGGAGACATTACCTCATTGGTGAGCACTTTGTGGTTTTCACCGATCATAAGAGTTTGAGGTATGTTTTCTACCAAGGTGACTTGAACATGAGGCAGCGTCGGTGGGTGGAGTTATTGCAGGAATACAACTTTGAAATATCGTATACACCTGGAGAAGGGAACACTTTAGCTGATGCACTAAGCCGAAATTCAAGTAATGATGTTGTGCGTGAATCTAGTGATTCCTGGAGAGTGATGGAAGAGCTAGCAGCTTTGCATCTTGATATGGGAGAAGTTGGGGGTAGAGGTTTTCCTTTACAACTGGAGGTGCAGTCATCTCTGATGCAGAAGGTGGAAGAGTCTCAGTTGGGTGATCTAGAGGTGGAAGTCTGGAGAGACATAGTTGTTTGTGGAGAGGCCCCTGATGGTTGGTCGGAGGATGAACAACACCGAGTGTTGTATCATGGTAGGCTTTTTGTTCCCTTGGCGATGCGCGAGACGGTTCTCCGAGAGTTCCATAGTTCACCCTTGGCGGTACATCCTGGTGTGACGAAGATGTACCGATCCTTGAGGAGTCAGTTTTGATGGCCTGGGCTAAAGCGTACAGTTGTAGGATGTGTGTCTCGATGTTTAGTCTGCCAGAAGGTGAAGGCCGAACACCGTGTTCCTGGTGGTCTTCTCCAGCACTTAGAGATTCCTCAGTGGAAGTGTGAGGACATCTCAATGGACTTTATTACAGGTTTACCTCGAGATCTGGGAGGAAATGATGCTATATGGGTGGTAGTGGATCGTTTAACAAAATCATCCCACTTCATAGCGATCAAGGAGTCGAGCTCAGTGGAAGTTTTGTCGAGGCAGTATCTAGAGGTGGTGGTGAGACTCCATGGAGTACCTAGGACGATCATTTCTGATCGAGATCCTCGTTTTACCTCCAGGGTGTGGAGAGGTCTCCAGCATGCTTTTGGTTCTCAATTATGCCTTGGCACTGCTTTTCATCCTCAAACGGATGGTCAGACAGAGCGAACCATCTAGACTCTTGAAGACATGTTGCGCTCTTGTGTTATTGATTTTGGAGGTTCATTGGTGAAGCACTTACCCTTGGTAGAGTTCTCTTACAATAATATTTTTCACTCTACCATCGGTATGGCACCGTTTGAAGCCTTGTATGGCCGGCCATGCCGTTCTCCATTGTGCTGGACTGGGGTCGGAGAGTCAGCAATTCTCGGACCAGAACTAGTGCTGAATACAACAGAGATGGTTCAGGTGATTCGTGAGAGGATGAAGACAACACAGGATCGTCAGAAATCATATGCTGATCAAATAAGGAGACCGTTAGAGTTTAATATTTGGGATCATGTGTTTCTAAAGGTGACTCCCCGTCGTGGGTAGCGATGTTTTGGTCGTGGAAGTAAACTTTCTCCCCAGTTTGTTGGGCCTTTCGTGGTGTTAGCTCGTGTTGGAGCTGTGGCGTATCGAGTATCACTTCCCCCTCAGATGTGTCGGATACATGATGTTTTCCATGTATCACAGCTCCGTCGTTATCTCCATGGTGAATCTCATGTTATCGATTGGGGAGAGATCTATATTGACGATGATGCAACCTTCGAGGAGCGACCTGTGGAGATCCAAGACCACAAGGAGAAGGTGTTGCGTGGGCGATCTATCCCCTTAGTTCGTGTCTCGTGGCGACACTGTGGCATGGAGGAGAGTACCTGGGAGCGTGAGTCATAGATACGTGCTCAGTACCCAGAGTTGTTTAATGTTTAACTCTTTTCATGTAATGATGTTTCCTTTATGGTTAGACCTTTCATGTTTTATTTATGTATCTTTGATGTGATGTTATGTTTGAATTGTTTGGTTATGGATTGTTTGTTTCCATAATCTCGGATGTCGTTGTTTTGTTCCAGCTTTTGAACAAATCATGGTGGTTTTCCCCTGAGAGGTATCTTATGGGGTGGTTGTTCGGACCCCTCTTTTCTTCTGGGTTGGTTTTTAATTCTCGAGGACGATAATGTTTTGAGAGGTATCTAATGTAATGGTCCAGACCTCCCTGGTCCATTACGTTGTGAAAATTTGGTGTTGGAGGTCTTCCGGGAGGTCAAGGTGACTTATCCCCCAGCTGCTGCCTACAGGTAGCCGGTCTACCGGTAGCTGCTGATTACCAGTAGCTCGGTCTACCGGTAGCTGCTGATTACCGGTAGCTCGGTCTACCGGTAGGTGCTCAATACAGGTAGCTCGGTCTACCGGTAGCTGCTTATTACCGGTAGCTCGGTCTACCGGTAGCTGCTGATTACCGGTAGCTCGGTCTACCAGTAGCTGCTGCCATCCGGTAGCTGGTTTACCAGTAACTGCTGATTACCGGTAGGTCGTTCTACCGGTAGCTGCTGTCTACCGGTAGCCACATCCTATCGGTAGCTGGGTTTACCGATAGCTGCGGTGTACTGATAGCTCGGTATACTGGTAGCCGCAGTCTAACAGTAGCTCGGCTAACACTTTGAAAAATTTCTAGTTCTCTGAATAGTGTTTCTATCGGTGAGGTTCAGTGAACAGTGTTTCCAAACTTCATGAGAGCTACCGATTCCATACTTTCCCAAATTTTGAGTATGTGAACAGTGTTTTCAGCTTCGCAAATTTGACGTTTTCGTTGACGTAAAATACTTTTAAAACCTCATTTTAAGGACTTTAATACCGATTCAAAGGCCATGAATTCTATATTAATTATTCCTAAGGTCGGGATGTTTTTACTTGGTCAAACCACATGGGTTAATGCGATCCGTTTTTAATGGAGAATAAATCGGATCTTAAACCGTTACCTCTCTAATTTATCTTTTTTTAGGGAATGAGATATCAGTCTTCGTTGTTCTTCATCCTAGTTCTCATCTAATAGATGCTAGAACCTTTCAATCCTTCCCATAGGAGTTTCAGAATCAAAAGTTACTCGGATCAGTTCCGCACTGTTTGATGCAACCAAGCTGTGTCCATCATTCTTCCATATAAGGTGTGTTTTATCATCGTTCCTTCGGGGATCACCTTCTCTTGTTATTCATTCCATATTAGCATGTAATCTCCATGGTTATAATGGGTTTTCTTGGGGTTGGTTAGTACGGTCGTACCGTGGCATCCTCCGGTGGATGCAGCTGTCGTGAGGAGAAGAGGATTGTGACCCGTTGTGTGGATAAAGGACGTCAAGAACTCTTCAAGGTAGGGGATTCATGGCTTCTCTAATTGTGTACGTGGAATCATAGAATTATCATGATTTATTCCTTTGGATCACAATGAAATTGACCTAATTAAATACTTGAACCAGATTAAATGAATTGGTTGATCGCATGTTGTTGCTTTGTACCGTGATAACGTTTTGCCTCATGTTTTTCCTAGATAGAGTAATATCTATGATTTTCTTTAATTAGTGGCTCGTTCATGATAGAAATTGATAAAGAATGTAAAGATATAATTATTTGTTAAATAATTGGCTAATGATAAAGAGGCATGTTAATGAATCTGTTAATTCAAGATGTATTAAAGAACTATTAGTTTGATAATTTCAAAAGGGTTCTGAGTTACCCGCTTGCTTGTAAGGATGAATTCCTTGTGGTTTGGAGCTCTGAGTGCTCATCTTGTATGAAGGCTGAATGCCTTGTTAAAGGGCCGAGAGCCCATTTTGTGATCTTTGATTTCCTGCTGCTTGTGATTTGATGTGAGCCTGGATGGCTGTTGTGATATGTGCAGGAATGTGGACTTGTGGTTGTGGCAGCGGATGACGCCTAGTGTGGCGAGATGCATCGGTTTATGCATGTGGGTGTCGGGGAGGACACCAAGGATGATGGTATGACATTAATGTGATGGTTTGATGTTGGTGGTTTGGTTTGGTTGTTTATCTGATTTACCGTTCCCCACTGCTCAAGGCAGCTGGTTTTGCTTACCCACTTTCCGAAGGAGGCGAAGACACGCAGGGTATGCCACGTGCTTTCCGTGTTTGGCCTCTCGATGGAGGATGGGTCTATGCTCTTGCTATAGGCGGAAAATACTCGACGGGTAGTATATCTACTCACCGTGTTGAGCCCTTTGTGTTTAGTAGCATAGGATGCTTTTCTAGAATGCCTTGGAATATGGGGAAGGTAATTCCATAATGAAAGTTTGTCTAAATGGTGATAATCCACGGGGATGGAGAAACTGGAATTTAATAGTGATGTGAATCCTAAAAGGAGCAGTTTTTGAATGTGATGCCAATTTAGTTTAATGTGGTAAATTGCTCAATGTTAATTAATGTTTAAAGAATTAATTAACATACAGTGGAACTGATAAAATGAGAATGGAGTAATCTAATAATGCTCTTCAAATGGTTGTGTGCTTATAGGATACCTAGTCTTAGAAGTAGCAGCCTGGAGTCTGAGAGATGTTAGCTGCAGTTGGGCCTATGACTAGGTAATGCCCATAGTGTGGTTGTGAGTTATATATATTCTGTACTTTTTGTGTTTCTATATGCTGCTCCACCCTATCGGTAAGGGCAACTGACACCCCGGGGATTCTGAGCCCTGGGGAGGTGTTTTCCCCAACATTCTGATGGGAGGTTGAATGGATGACTACACCCTTTGGCCCCGCTCTCTTCTCTTGGTAGATCTTTGTGCTGGTAGGCACAATGGTTAGTTTTACCCAAATATGTGTGTAGAGGGCTGTAATGGCTTGTGGTTATTTCACAAACATATATTCTGGATATAGTATTCTAAGGACTACTATAGGTGTAATGTGTATAGGCTGTGATGGCTTGAGGATCCTTACTCGGCGTATGGGATGTGATGGCTCGAGGTATAATACTCGACGTATGGTACACGTTATACGAGCTATGGTGTCTCCCGGAAACTAAATGGTTACATTGTTTGTGAGGATGGTGTGGTGCTTAGCCCAGGTGTCTGCGGGCAAGCCTTTGTGGTGCACGTGGTGCAGGTTGTGGAGCATAGCCCAGGTGTCTGCGTGCAATCCTTTGGTGAGAGATGCACATGACGTATGTCATTGGGGCAAAGAGGCAAACCAGTGGGGAAGTAGTAGCGGGGTACCCATAATATTCTTTACTATATGCTATATTATTTTATGCGTTACTTGGTGAGAGTAGCCATGGTGAGGATGGGAACTTTGTATTCGTGTATAGGTAACGAGTTAGTTTCACTTGTTGTTCACTGGGCTTTAGCATGCTTTCTTTACTTTTGCATGAGAGGCTTGGGGAGGATCCTACTGAGTATACTGTTATACTCACCCTATGTACATATAAACTGTTTTCAGGTCACTTGGAGCAGGTTGGAGATCAAGCTAGTTACTACTAGCTTGCTGTTGGAGGAGGATCTGTTCGGGATTGTGGTCGCTGCCGTTTCACTTTCTTTTGGGTACATGAGTTTTCCCCCTTTCAGTTGTAGTACTTTTTCATGACATTTAATATATGTACTTGGTTTCCTTTTATATCTCAGTTCTAAGTTGGAGTTGATTGGAGTCTATTCTATCTCTCTCTTCTGCATGTGTTCTCTTTGAGGGTAATGCCTCCCATTTGTGTGTGTATTATACCCTCGGTGCTAGTCGCCAACCCGGGGCCTACTGGAGGCGGGACTCGGGGGGTCATTATCTCCCTTCTCACATTGTCGGCCCAGGAGGGGTACACTTTGTGGGGAGGGGGTCGTGACAATAATGTATTCCATATTCTATTTTGTAATGTAATGTACTTAATTCCCAAATAGACTAGGCTTATCCATCATCTAGGTTATATTATGAGTAATATTTTTTTCATAATGAATGAATACATGCATAATAAATACTGGGGTTTCCATACTTATAATGAAATCATTATCAGTAATGAAGGCCCCCATAAACCAATGATTCAATTTATAGAATTATTTATATGAATCAAAATATCATGAATAATTACTAATTATATCTATCATAAAATAATATCTTTATTCTCTACAAATATGAATTCACTTGATTATTAAATATAACATAAAAATATTTCCAATTATGAAACATTTATTGGCCCAAAGAATCATTAATTTTGAAAAAATGACTTCACCAATGAAATCTATATATCATGTAATATTCCAAAAAATGAAACTTATATATTTTTGGAAAATTTAATAACCAAAACTTTTAAATTAATTATGATAGAATGAAATTATTTAACTATATAAATCAATAATAAATATCATTTAATTGATATTGAAAAAACTAAAAATACTTTATTATTTTATATATCAGAATTTTAGAATCACACTACAAAATATTGTAGATTCCTAAAAAAAATTAACGTCTTTTTCATTATATAAGAAAAAAAGTTCTTCACTTATAATTACTCTATTTATCCATTAAATTAGAATCCTTAAATCTCTAAAAAACTCAATTTTAGACCTAAAAATTTATTTCCTGAATATCCTTCAAATCAATATCATCATTATGCGGACTTGATAATAGATAATATATAAGATCCCCATTTTTAGCTGAATTTGAGAAAAATATTCAATTCATTCACTTTTTAATATAATTTATTGACCATTTATTCTGCTAAATATTTTTAAAATATTATGTTATGTATAAATATCTATAAAATAATTAAAATTTATTTATATGGTCTTGTATATGGACCATGATTGGGAATTTGGCCACTTTTTAGATCCTCATTTCATATATTATATTGTCCCATTTATTTTCAGTGTCAAGAGTTGGTTGTGAGAAATGATATTGCCTTACTAGATTTCCCATGATTTCAAATGGTGGAATAAAATGGGAAGGGATTCAATACATGCATGTGATTATTTCCCATCTATGAATAAAACCAATAACAACAAAACCCTTAAAAACCATGATATGATACATGATAACAATGAAATACCACTCTATATTTGAATTATCAAAATAATAATAAAAAATGTGACACAATTGAATAATAAATTATCAATGTAAAATATGGAATAAACCTTAGAAAAATCCTATACGACAATAATACCCTAAACTCTAAAATATCCACGATCCAACATCATCAAACAACCAATGTATCATAATGTATTACTAATGAAATGTGATACATTTCCTTTTACCATGTCCGGGTAGATAACATATGAAAATTCAACATAGTGTCTAAGAAGGTTTGAGTATTAAATTTACAAGGATTACCCCAATTACATCACTACATACACCACTAGAATAAAAAAGTTACCAAAAATTATAAAAAAAATTATAAAAAACATTTTTTAGTACAGTTTATAAAATATATAAACATTTTCTATAACAACATGTTTTTGAGAAAAAGTTATTTTTCAAATTATATAACCAAACAAATCATTAAAATTATTTCATATGTTACAATTGGAATATCTACTATATTCTATATATCCAACAATGCATGCATCCATATAATAGTTCCATACTCAAGATTGGTTTCTCATATATCTATCAAGTCATCATAAGGTAATTATATCCCATGTTCGATTATATGTTTATAACCAAGAACATGTTCATATTTCAATGATGCCTTATAAAAGCAATATAAACACACACACACAACAAGTATTCCCAAAAACCATACAAATCCATGAATTTCTAAACCATTTTAATAAAAAAACATTTTTATTGATAAATTTTCCTAAAAAAGATATTTCAAAAATATAGAAAATTTATATTTTAAAATCATAATTTTAATATCATGAAACCAAATAACTTTTCACAATAATTTACCACAATCCCACAATTTCCTCATAAAACCATAATTCATTAATAAAATGGATCTTCATTACATTTTTCACCATAATTATAAAATAAATGTGAATAAATTTAATCAATTTAAAAATAAGTAAATCTTTTTAGATAGAGGAGTGGACAGTTAGGTTAGATTCATCGAGTGTGCGGGAAAAATATGATTAACAAAATAAAAAATGTCACAAAACCTTGTTGAATATTCACCAACCCATCATAGATCTATTAACCTATCATTAAAAGATCCATACATAAACTTATATAGAATGAAAATCCTTATTTGTACCCACAATGAGAATAGATCTCTAAAATATAGAGATAGGGTGATGTAGATCTTAGAAAAACATCATGAATTTCATAGAACAACCACATACCATAATAATCAAGATTAAAAACACCAATGTAAGACTTTATACCACTACCAAATCAATAGAAAAACCATACATGAACTTTTAGAGATATAAATCCCAATTGAGGGACATATTGAGGGAAAAGAATAATTAGGGATAAAATGTGTTAGATCCAAAATTTAGGGATCTATCTTTTGACCCGCATAAGGTTTAGTCACATAGTTACGAAAACCATTCACTAACTATGCTTTCAACACTACCTTGAGGATTGAACACACATGGAAATGTTTCATGATTTACAAAAAAATTAACGACCATGCTGAAAAAACATTTTGAAAAGACCCATGGCGCTATTTTATGCACTGATGTTTTTCTAAGTAGTCATAAATTTTAGACAAACCATGTCATTCCCATACACCTTCTCATTTTCCCAATCACTTTATGCCCGATTACTGGAATGTGTTTCTTGATTTACAAAAACTATTCACCAAATTTGAACCTATATAAAAGACCCAAAAATCTAAAAATATTATCCAAAACCAACGAAGATTCGCACATATAATTTATACACATACAATACATAAATGATGTGTTACACAATGGAAACCAATGAAGTTACATTCTCCCCGCCAGAGGTATTTATATCCATATAAATTAAAAATCCATCAGTTCCATACAAAATTTCCAAAGATTTATCTTTTATTTAATTCTCATATTCCCAAGTTACCTTTTGAATGTAACCTTGTTTCCACAAAACCTAAACTTGATCGACTCTGTATTCATGGATGAATTTATCTTTCCTATCCACAATCTGCACCTTGAAATATACCAATTATATATCCATCTCTTGGTCAATGTGATTCCATGTGATCACATTGGCATGGTGAGGTTTAAACATTTTATGTTGAGATACGTGTAACACATTGTGCACCACACTAAACCATGGTGTTAATACCCAATGATATACCACCTCTCCAACTCATTCCAGTAAATCAAAATGTCCTTTGTATGGATGATATAACATGCCAAAATTTCTAATGATCTGTTTACCAGATTTGGATATATCTTTAAGAACACACTATCAATCAATATGAAAAATAAAAGATGTCAACTATGATCCGTATATGATTTATGATGACATTATTATGTCTTTATACTCTTTCTATTCAACCGAATTTTCTTCATTCTCTCCTGGACATGGCTCAAACCAACTATTTATGTTTGACCTATTTGTATCCAAAAAAGTGTATAACAATAATGAAACTTATAAAATGATTCAAATTGGTAAATATTTATCAATGAATAATAGTTTTTTTATATGATAACCCTACTAACGGAATGTTCCCTTACCATTAGCAAAAAAAATCTATTATAAATGCCTAAAAACACATCTTCTTAATTTTTTTGTCTTTCTGATTTCCCATCCATATGAGGATGACATGTTACTTTTATGATCCATTGAGTTCCAAAGGATATCAATACATATTTCGAGAATTGAGATGTGAATCTCAGAGTTATGTATGATGTGAATGAAATTGGTACTCCATATATCATTAGTAAATATCTGATATTGCTTTTCGATAAATCCGCCACTGCATTACTTTCATGAATTGGTATAAAATTGGCTGAAATGGAAAGTCAATCCACGATCACCCATATGACATCATGCTTTTGGAACATTATAGGAAGAATTGTAACAAAATCCAAGGCTATATACTCTCAGTTCCACACTAGAATAGGTAAATACTAAAACATTCCTACTAGTAGATGATGTTCTTACTTAACTTGTTAATCAGTTCAAAATGATGAAACTAACTCATCCAGCATACTTTTCATCACAACACACACATCTTATGTTTTACATTTTTATAAAAATTCTATATTCCAGGATGAACAACCAATCTATAATGGTGGTATCAATGAAGATGTTATTCTTGAAAATTTATTGGTATAACCATCGGATCATGACACCAACCAATTGAACTCACATCCAGCCTCGATCCCTAGATAGTCACCCATCCATTATATTTTTGACTAATTGCATCACATTTTGTATTAGATATCTATTCCTCATTTACTATCAATACCAAATCAAGAATAAGATAAATAACAAAGAAAACTAAAACATTACCTCAGTATTTAGTTTACACATGAGTTTCGGCTAATACCGATGTCAATTTCCACACATTCAAATCTTATTTTAATAACTAATCATACCAAATTATGCTTAATGGAATGGACACTGAATTTCCATTACCTCGTAAATACATCAACTCAATGTCGAACATTTTGAAATTTTATGTAAATATTATTTTCCTCAGATTCAAATCACAATGGAGAAAACATGTGCCATGATCAAGTAATTTGGAAACACAGTGAATTTATCACAATATATATAACGACCAAATGACTTCAAAGCATGGATGACTACAAAAAACTCAAAATAATGTGTTGGGTAGTTCTTCTAATTCATATCGGCCAACCTAGAGCCATATTAACCAATATATTCTCCATTCATGAGAAAAGACTATAACCAAGATCCTAATGCATCATAATAAACAATGAATCATTTTTATCATTATTGAAATATCATAATAGTTGTTGATGTATGGAATGCATTCAATCCTGAAAACTATTTATGGAATTCTTGATTCTAATTGAGTTGAACATTATTTTTTTCATTGATTTTACACGGCTTGATATTCATGATAAGTCAAGAATATAAGACATGTAATTACCAGCTAGACTGAGAAATTGTTTTATCTAAAATACATTATAAATTGGTTTCAAAAATATATCACCTTATATCTTCTCCAAATCAACCGAAACACCTATTTCATAAAATACATGTCACATAAAATTTACCTCTTATATTTAAAAAATCACCCTTTTATAGTTTGTACATTGGACAATGTTCTCCTAAAATACCCTACCCTATCACAATTTGCTCCAGATCATCCCTTATGCTTGAATATATCAATTTAACATATAAAAATAAATCAAAAAAGAGTCTTTATATCTATGAAATATCTAATTCATTGCTACCATTTATACTACTGGTTAATTTGAAAGAAATAAATGCATTAAAAATAATTCATAATGGACATATCATCTTTTTAAATCTATCATTGGGATATCATACTTTATTTAATGAAATTGATAATAACCTAATCACAAGTTAGTTTTTTAGCACCCCTGGTCTCACCTTAATTGATCTAATATATCATAAATGTGTGGATGTGTATAATTTATCATTATTGTATCTTGGTTACACTTATAATAATCCAAAGACAACATTAGAGTTCCAAATTCATTCTTCACGAAATGGATTGGTACATCCCATAGATATGTGCTCAACCGAATGATACCATTTCTTTCTAGCATACCCTACAATAATTGCAAGCCCATTAATTCTATTGGAAAAATTCTATAATATGGGAGTAACAAAGGACATGTTTCTTGGAGGATATCAATAATAAACTCCACATCAATTTATAGTGTTAAAACATTTAACAGTTTTGGAAAAATATTTAGATATTGATCTAATACTATTGGAAAAATTTTCATCTTGATCACTTCGATTTATTCCGATGACAATGCTACCAATGAGTATGAGAACATTCTGTATGTTGGTTATAATAAACTTGTTTCATCTGTCTTTACAACCCTTTCTCTTTTAAAGAGATACATGAGGTCATCCTATGTCTTGAAACTAAATATTAAAATATAATAGTCTATGTGATCCTTAACCATTTTCAACCAATCCATATGGAATACTACATCATATAAATCAATTTCAATCAATGATAAATCTTATTTCAACTCATCTCGATGATAGTTTATAGAAAATTATCAACACAGATGGCGTGCCATTCACTTTCACCAAGATTATTTTGATCTTTTCTCAAAGAGAGAATAATATCAAGTGTCATACACATCAAATAAATATCACAAGAATCAATAATGGATTCAGATTCACGACTATCAAAAAATTCATATGTAAGGTTATAATATAAATGAATTGTTCCTATTACCATAGATGGTCTAACCTGATTAGCCACAATTAACTACACGACTCCATATAATTAATTTGTTTCTTAACCTTGTAATTTCTTCCTTATTGAGATTTAACTAAAACATATTTCCTGGTATTCCTAGAACTACCATGGCTGGCATTGTTATACTGATGAGATAGATTTTTCTTCCCTCACCTCGTCGAAGCATACGCCACCTATGATACCCAAGGAGTGTCTCGATCAGCTAAACTTAGATCACTACCACACAACAATGAAGATGTCCCCTCTATTTAATATTATGGTATTGTCTTACTGCTTTTTTATACTGTCGCATCTTGTGTTCGAAGGAATATAATTAGTAATATTTCACTATTGTCATGGGTATCAGAGAAATCCAACCATTTGATTCTGATTCATGCCCCCACAATAGATGTTGTTGTTACTCTTCAAATTTACTCAAACATTAGAGTTCCCACCTTTTTCCACTGATATCAACATATCTCCTCCTCCCACATCTTCTGAGATGTCCATTTCAGCCAATTCCACTCTATTTACCACATCTTTATAGTTAGTAATACAAATCAAGGAAATCATCATGTCAATGTCCTTACAAACCCCTAATTCCATGATGTGTGCCTTCAAGGATGAACTAAACACAAATTCAGGTGAAAATCACACTAAATACATAAATTTCACCATATAATCAATGAATGAATGATTTTACTACTTCTGGATGAAGAAGCATGTTATCCTTTGAATCATGATCATGCAATGATAGAATTGTTTGTTGAACAATTCCTCAAAATCCACCCAACCATGTCATTGATCAACTTTAACATGAACCTCTTGGTCATAAAATAATCATGAAAGATCAAATTCAATAGAAGTTATCATCTTATATTTTAGCTCTATATGTGTGCCGATGAAATCGATAACACAATTTATCATTTTCTACCATGCCTCTAAACATTTTAGTTCCAAATCACTATGAATGATCGACAGATTCTACTTCTAAAACTAGACAAAATGTTTTTGTTGTCAATCATCATCCCTCATGATTCACATTTCCACAACTCAAAATGCATGGATGATACTCTAAACTAGTTTTTTGGTTCCCTAGTTGATTAGGTGGAACCGAATTCTCAATGGAACCTTTCGTTTGTTTTCCATGATGCCTACCTTGTTTCATTTTATACAATAATAAAACCACTATATGCCTCACCATCTAGAAACTAAATTCATAGAATTTCAAATTCTATCACATCATCTATGGAAATATTTCGTTCCAAAATAAACCATTTTCAACATTAAATCATTTTTTAAATTTGTAGTATCTTTTGAAAATACAACTATCTTCAAAAGAACACAATCATTATCTTTTCAGTGTATGTCATTTCAATATAGTTACACCATTTAAAAAAATTAATATTGGAATAAATAATATAACATTAACCAATATTAGATATTTAATATTAGTGGTAATTCATTCCTTTAAGGAATGTCATTCAAATATCATTTCTAAACTGATTACAATGAGATTCCATATATAAAAGTGTCTACAAAAAACATATTTACCTAACTCAATTGAAACATGATGATCAAAATATAAATATACGATATGTGTTTTTATTTAATAAAATTCATATTCCCAAAATTCTACTCCTTTATATGATCATTGTCATATTTGAACGCCTCTGAGTGGCAGCAGCGTTTTCCCCCTTCCCAAAGCTAGGGGTTCACCAACATGTTCTCTTTTTCCCTCCTCCAGCTCATCTCAGTTGATTGGTGTCGATGTTGTCCTCAGTCGCGGATCTGGTGCTGGTTTTTCAGCTTTTCCATTCGCTCGGTGCCAGACCTGGTGCGCCCTCGGCTTGATTCAGTGCATCCTCTGTGCGGAGATGGTGGTTTCATCCTCCTCTAGAGTTAGATTTGGTGATTTTCTCATCAATGGTCTGGCATCATTTGTTGGTGACTGATCTAGAAAAGTGACAGATCTAGTGTCTGCTCAGCACGACGATGGCAGTGTTGCCCTCAGCTAGAGTCAATTCTGGTGTCTCGACGAAGGACCGACTCTGATTGTTGGTGACAGATCTAGAGTTCTGTGGGGGTAGGCTTTGGTTTTTTCTTAGGGGTCTTCGGTCGATGTTTCTGCAGACCTGGGAAGGATCTGGCATTATTTCTGGGGAGTCTTTACATCGGCTTTAGTGCGGGTTGGAGGGGGGAGGTTCATGTTCTGTTCTTTGCAGGTTGAGGGGATGAATCTAGTGTAAGGCTTGGCTGTTTTAGGAAGGCTCGTAGTGGAAGGTTCTCTTTTTTGGTTCTGTTTTTACAGAGTCGATTCTGTTGGAGCTGGTGTTGTGGTTTCTATGGATCAGGGTGCAGCTAAAGATGGATTTTTATTTCCCGTTCTCGATTATTCATTATCCATTGAAGATGGATTTTCCATTTCATGTTGCAAGGAGGTTCTAGTAGAACTCCATTCATAGTTTGCTAATGGGTTTGTGGATTTGGGTTAGTGTCGATGGTCACACTGGCGGGTGATCGAGGAAGCTGGTCTGAGGTTTGCACGACTTTTCTTTTGTTCATGTTCCCTAATTCGTGGTTTCTTAGTTTTCTCTTTGGTTGTTTTGACTCACGTTGTGATGGTTTGTTTGTTTGATTGTTTGAATTGGTTTGAGTTGATTTATTCTAGGTGTTTGGCAGTTGGAGTCATGAAGTTGTGTTACTTTTAGTGGTAATGTCTTAAAATGGTGAATTGTTGAAGAGGTCTAGTAGTTAAGTGGTTATGTGATGTATTTGTCTTGGTTTCTCAATTTTTTCTTGAAAAGTGTTTTCATAAAAAAAGTAATTTCCAACCTACTTTTTTATATGATCCCAACAGTATTACTAAACAATAATAAATTAAACTCTAGGACTAAGAAAACTATTGAGAAATTATTCCACAAGGACAATGATGACACCTCTTCTTTCAAACAGACATTTGAAAAGAAAAAAATAAATATTATTTGTATCCTCCAAATTATTCTCATTTTATTAAGAGGGTAATAAGATATTACATCGCCTTATGAGACATCCTCATGATGTGAAAGGCTGGAAATAAATTCTTATGGGATTCAAAACATGTGTGGAATAATTTTCCTATTAATAATAAAACGACATAACAGACAACCATGATATGATTCAATATAACATGAAGGTCAACATATCATTTCATTTTTTAAAATCATACTAAAAACTAATTCTATAGTTCATGTTTACAATATATTGGTAAATAGTAAAAGAACAACTAATAAAACTCCCAACAATGACAAAACCCCAATCTTTACATGATAAATGCTCCAAAATAAACAAATTATTGAAGTATCTTGATTTTGTGATAATGATGTGTGATACATTACCTTTTCTAATGTCCCAGTATATTACAACTTAAATATAAACAATGTTCCTAATAAGGAGGGAGTAACAAAATTATAATGGTTTTCCCAAATTATATCTCTACTCACACCACTAGGATACAAATGTTAGAAACATTTATATATAATAGTTTATATAAAATATTTTCTAAAATAGTTTAAATTTTTATACAAAAACATTACATGTTAACTAATTTTCCATAAAAATGATTTTCAATTAAAGAAAACAAATACTTCTTTGAAATCATTTCCCAAGTTCCATTTTCCAAAAACATTCCATTTCACATATCCATCCACACATTCATCATTATGAAATTTAAATACTCATTTTCAATTTATCATTTATATAACATGTATTCACATGGAAATTACATCCCACGTTCTGTTAACCATTTGGAAAAAATAAAAATGTTATATTTCAATAAAGACCCATAAATTAAATATTAACACACACACCATTTATACACAAAAATATTTCCAATCCAAACATGACCAATCCATTTCAATAAAAACCATTTTATTAAATAAGTATTCATATCAAGACATTTAAATAAACCTAAAATTACATATTTTAAAAATATCATCGTAAAATAATTAAACCATGTCTCATTGCACAACAAAATGCAAAAATTCCACAATTTAACTAAAATGTAAATGTATTCTGTAAATTGGATTTATATCATGATTTTCAACAAAATTCCCAAAATAAAATTTAATAAATTAAATAAATATGAAACTAAAATAATAATTTTTATAATGTGGAGTTTAGATTGAATAAACATACCATATGAGTTACGGTTAAACCAAAAAAACCTGAAAAATGTTACAAAACCAGGTTGAATCTATATTAACCCAAGATAAATCACCTCACCCATCCTAAACCATGACATTTTTAAAATAATTTTGAATCCAAAACCATAGATATTCAAATTTTAGGAATGGATAAGTGAATATGATATATATAGAAACATATATCTATTGAAAACATCGTCAATGACGGAAAACTATCACATTCCCCAGGAATCCTGCTTCAAATCACTAAGGGAAGCATTAGATCACCTCCAGATCAAATGAAGAATCTTTCAAAACAATATAGAGAAAAAAATATCATGTTATAGAAATTTTGGGGTAAATAAAATTATACTATAGGTAAAATGAGTTATATCATCAATTTAAGGATATAATCTTGACCCCCAATGGTTTAGTCGCATGGTTAAGAAAACCATGTTCTAGTAGTGCTCTATCCACGGCATTAAGGATGGACCCCATATGATCAAATCATACAGTCTCCTAACTATGTGCTGACCCCACCAATTTCCCTTCCTCATAATTTCCCAAACAACTTTTCGTGGTGCACAATTTCTGCTAGTAAGTTATAAGTTTTAGACAAACCATGCGAAACCCATGCACAATCAATTTTTCCCTCTATCATTGTGTCCAATTATGTTAATGTGTTTCACAATTTCTAGAAACTATGAACCAAACGTGCACTCATATAATATTAAAAAAATTCTAATAAATGTTATCTAAAAATTCCCATACATCACCGATAAACATTATAAACATAAAATATATAAATAAAGGGTATCCTACCAGAAAATATGGGTGCTACATATATAGATTAACAAACTTATATTAAAATACAAATTATAATACGACAGTAATTTTTAAATTATACTAACCCTTGAATTTTTATTTTAACATCATAACATAATCTAATATCAATCAATAATTAAAATAATTCATTAAAAAATTCCAAGTTTTCCAAATTATCCTCTAATATAAAATATCTGTAAATTATTTTTCATCATACTCAATATCTATATTGGTATTACTAACAACCACATTAGTTTTATTATGTAAAAAAATAAGAACACTCATCGATGATAAATTATCCACCTATATTAATAATAGCCACATTTTTTTATTCATAAATTATTATGGTACAATTTTTTACATCATTTTGAAAAATGTTGATAACAGGAGATCTTCCAATCATCGCATATTAAAACTAATAAAACTAGTAACAGAACAATGAAATATATCTATATGTGAATATGAAATATGAAAATTGTAGAAAAAATAAAATTTTAAAAAGATATTTCTATGGTATTGAATATATTTCAACATATTTTGTAATGATAAACATAAAAAAACACCACCTGACCCTTATGAAATTTATTGACTTTCATAAAATATTTTACGTAGAATAAATCCACCTTTCTATCATCTATCAACGACTATAACATGTTATGAGAACCCTAAAGAGAATAATAACTTTTATCATTGTCTATTTCATATATTTTATACTATATTATTATTAATGGAAAATTTACCAATTGTTTTAACATATTTCACCAAGATATCATTTATTTTAAATAATTTCAAATTAACTAATAATGGTAAGATTATAAAATCATTTAATATACATTTATAAAATATAAAAAATTGCAAGAGGGGGCTTTAAAAAAATAAATTGTGGGTACATGATCAAAACTTTTATTTAACTTTTTTTTCTAAAATTCTTTTATATGCATTTGATTAGAAATTATAAACATTATTTCATACTTTTTTTATAATTTTATCCACATTGAAAAATATTTATTAAAATTATCCTTAAATTGTATTATATATTGTAAATGTTATTTTGATTTATTATTACTGATTTTTTCTGTATTTTAATTTAACTAATATTTAATTTTCCATGAATATCATACAAATGTTTTTCTTAACCAAATCAACAACAATATATATTAATTACATAAAATATATTTGTCCTAGTATTTTTATAGAGGTATTTGTTCCCATTTCTCATTGATCTGAACAATGCACATTTGAATATTAAAAAAATCACTATTAATTCTTGATTTTCTATGATAAATATTCATGGATCTGTCTATGTCAAAATATTCTAATAAATAATTTATGTACTCTATATAAAAAACTACTAATAATCTTGAGTACCGTTAGAAAACAATATGATTCTATTTTATAGATAAATATTTTCACTATGTTAGCATTTAAAATATGTAACAAAATAATAAATATTTTCATTCATAAAATATAATATTTATTTCAAAATAATAACTATTATCTATAATTATGAATACATGAAAAATCAACTTCAATATTTTTTTTAGTTATATTCTTGATTTGATTTTATTCTTTAATGTAATTACCTATGTTAATTGTTTTGAAATATAATATTTATATGTTTCCATGAGAATAAAATTTTACCCATTCAATTTTCAAAATTTCATCCTTTTATATTATGTTACCATTCAGTTTATATATATATATATAATAAAAATAAAATTATTTAAAAAATTAATATTCTTATTTGATAATATCCCTTCAATGGAAATTTTAATTTATTCATGTTCTATATACTAGATACATAAAATATATATTTTCATTCCAATATTTAATTCAGTTATTTTTAAATAAATTATTATTTCCATATGATCTATTTCTGATTGTTCACAATATTATATAATTATTCATTCATGAAATTAATTCATAATTTATATTTCATTTCATATTAAAAAATTTTCTACTTCACGTATGATAATTGGTATAATGAGATAATCACTACTCAGTCAAATGATATACATTGTGTTATTTTCTCACAAAAAATTGATGTTCATCAATATTATAACATTATAAAGTATTTTGAGATGATTAATTAATGAACACAGTAATGGTATTCTATTCTAAATCCATATGATTTTACTGGAATTGATGAATTTTTATAATTTTTTTAATCACAATCTTCTTCTATATTAAGTTATTTGAATTATAAATTTTAAAATTTCTAGATTTCATTATTCGAAATGTGTTCAATATAATTAATTAATTATACCATAAATTATGTTTTATGGCTGAGAGGTTTAGATTTAAAATTATCATAAGTTTATTTTGATTTCCACTGTTGGACTCCAATATTCATTTAAATTGTTTTAAATTAACATCTAATAAAAATAATGATTCCCATAGTGATAGAAATAATATATTTTGAAAAATGTAATAATGATATGATATGTATATATTGGGATATCCCATCTGTGTCTATTTTTGGTGGATTATATTGTGTTTCATAGTCAAACACCTCAACCCTATTTAATTTAACACATTCGTGGTAGTTAGTTTATATTGTAGAGTTGGATCCAGCCATGAGGGGGGTGTCAAACATATCCATGGAAAGGGTATTCAAAACAACATGGTAACTAATAGATAATTTTTTAATGATTTCAAATTTAATTTCCTTTAATATAAAAAAATGTTTTACCTTTTATAAAAATGAATCTATGACTAAATTTTTTAAATTTTTAGTCATTTTTTCATTACTGATTATTTAGTTTTTTACATTTTAAATTTAGTTCCTATTATATGGGTTTTATGGTCATAGAATTTTTTTATATAATTTATATTGCGGTAATACACCTATTACCCATTGGGTTTTATTTAGAGACCTTTATAATGTATTACTATGTTAATGGATATTGTAATTAATTTCAATAGGTCATGGAAATGAGTTTCCCATTTAAAATATAGCATATAAACTATATGATAAATTTGAGAGGATACGGTAGTGGATTACATTTAATAGAATTCCCATTGTATTAACAAAAATTGATTTGATAGAAATATAATATCATTACTATTTTAATGGTCAGGGAATTCCCATTAAAAGAGCAGCTTTTACATTTGTGTATATTTTATGGGACTCATGTTGGTTTTTGAAATATCAGTATAGTTGTTGTTGGACATCATACATAATGAAATATAGTGTTATATAATCTGAGGGTGTTACTCCACATAATAATTACTCGATCCTCTTTTAGATAATGTCCTTTTTGTCAAGGGAAAATTTGATTCTCTATGATCTATGTTTACTAGAAATCACAGTGGAAAACACATGAGGTAACTATATAATATTCCTCATTTAAATGACTATATTTATACATAATCAAAAGGAACCATAAAACACTATTATTTTACGATATATTTATTCAAAAACAATTTAATTCTTTGATATCTTTCGTCCCATGCAACTCTATGTTTTAATATATATATATATATATATATAATATGGAAATTTTAGGATGTAATATTAATATCCCCATCATAAGATTATAGGGTATGAATAATACTATATAAATTAACAAGGGTTTATATTTAATAAATTTATGAATTTTTTTTATTTGTTATCAAAAATATATAATTGAAAATATAATTAACTGAAATAGTACATAGGTTTTTTTGAAAAGTATATTTCTCTATGTGAAATGTTTTTTATCATAATAAATAAAATTATTCACTATTAGTGAATTATTTTATTAATATTTATATAATAAAATATCAATAATATATTTTAAAGAAATAAATTTATTATATTAGATTGGATGAAATCATGTTTATTTCTTAAACATGTATTTTCAAAGAAAACAGTTTTCATCACGTCTTCAACACTTTGTTTTAAATTAATATCTAAATATTATTGAAAATTAATTGCTAAAGTTTATTTCACTATTTATAATTACTATGACCAAATTTGGTATGTATGGTTTGTTTATTTATTAGGTATAATAATTTTTAACCATGGTATGATATTTCATATTGATAATAGGTAAATCAAGTTATCCATGGTGAAAAAATATGAAAATATCACCATTTATTTATCTTAATTCTTATTGAACAAAGGAACAATAACAATTATTAAATTTTTATAGGTCTTACATATGTTAAGATAACATATTTAATAACAATATGTTAAATATTATTTAATGAAGTTAAAAATAAAAAATTTAACACTATTTCATTTTATTATATCTTATGTGATCCCATTGAGAGAAAATATCTTACATAATTAAAGTTATTGATTAAGTTTCAAAGAATGGAAATATTTTCTAGATGGAAATTTATTTCAATTATTTTGTTATTATATAATTACTGTAATTATTTTGCAACACTTACACATTATTTCAACAATTTATTGTATAATAAAATTAAAAAAAAATTATTGGTAATATATTATTATATTGTTATAGTGAAATAAATTTTTTGTAGAATAATAAAACATATTATGATTTTATGGAAATATTATATTCACATTTCATCTGTTCTATAACGTCTTCAATGATAAATTAATTCAATATAAGAAATATTGATATTAATGAAATTTTAAAATAAATAATATTTCATTAATTAGTTTAAAATTATGAAAAATCAAATTATCTTATATGTGAATGAGATATGGTTGTATATTCTAATATTTTTTATATACATGAGTCACTATTCCATTTATGGTTTCATTCTTAACCCTTTGAGATTAATGTATTTGTTACTATGGTTAATGTCAATGTATTAAATGAAGGGTTTAATAAAAACAGGTTTGAAATACCACAAAACATATATAATTACATTAAATTATTATTATTTTACCATATACACTTTTTTTTAAAATAAATTTAAATTTGAAATTATTTTTATTTAATTATATATTATTCGTTATTGGAGTTATATCTCAATCCAAAATATCTCTTCTAAAATGACTCCCCTATGTTATCTTCATTATAGAATGTTGATCTAAATGTAATGGAAATAACCTTATATGACACCTACTAATAATCCATGGAATCATTGTGTATTTTATATTCACCCCAAATAGACAACAATGTGATCCTTAATCTAAGACATATATAGTTCATTTAAAGAATATAAAATCATTGAATCTGATCACATTCTTTTTAAATCATCATATAGATATTATATGTTTTTTATTAATTAAGAAATAATAAATTCATAACAATAAATTGTCATAAATATTAAAATTATAATTGAACTATAATTATACACCCTCCTTTCCACCAAATTTAATGTGATATTGTGGTGCGTTCATATGTACGACTTATAGTCTCTATGTAGCGATACTACACATTATTCATATCCAAATTTTATGGATTGGTATTATGAAGGGTTAATTATTTATATATAATATTTTTATAATATTTATATTATTTTTGGATTATAATACCATATATATTGTCTTACCGTCCATTACATTAGAAATTGATAATTTTACGCTTTCCTTCATTTAGTATACAACTTCTATGATGTGAGGTAAATAATTTTACATTTAATATTTAAATGGATCATAATAATGATGGAATTTCTGAATATATGTACTATTATATGATATATTAATGATTTTATATAGTATTATTCTTATTTACCATTCATTCATCCCATCCCCGAAAAAATGAGAACATCATTCATCAGTACGTACGACCTACCTTCACCATGAACATTGTAATTCATTTTTATATCACTACCATTTATGCATTACTATAAATATATAAATATATTTTATTTTAATATCAATATTAACATTTTTTATCTTTAGGGACAATGAAAAATGTATAATCACATGAATTACTGAACCAAAATATACATGAGAAACCAAAATATTATCTCATGAAAGTATGATTTTAATAACGATTTTTTTACATATAGTTTAAAAAATGTTGTAAATAATAATTATATGACATTATATATAAGATTATTATTTTTAAAACATTCATAATAAATCCTTATTTATATTATATAATTTTAAAATAATTAATTAAACTTTTAGGAATTAGGAAATGGTTTTATGTGACAATCTCATTCTTTATTGGTATAGTTTTTATTATGTTTCTAATGAAAAAATATTACCATATTCAAATTAATAAACTAATTATTATTCATATAATCTCTTTATTATTTCATAATAAACATATTCTATTAATATTTCTCACATTATTTACTCAACATTTGGAACAAACATTTATTTTTAAAAATATATTTATATTAATCTTCATTCGAAAATCCATTCTCTTCTATATCAATGATTTATAAAATATTTTGAAATATATTTTTATTTTTCTTATAAGGTTATATGATGTTATTTTTCCAATATTTTAATTAAAAAAACATTTAAATGCATTTATTTTCCCAAATGATGTACTTTTTTGTTTTTTTTCAATAGTTTCATTAAAATATAATATTTTAAATTATACATCTTGACTAGATATTCATGCCTTCAGAAAAACTGAGTTATCTTTATAATAAGTTTAAAATTTCAATGAAAAATGTTAGAGAACATGTTTCCCATAATATATGGGAAATTATTACTTTTGAATTCACTGATTTCAACAAAAAAATGGAATTCTCCATAGAAAATTTTCCAAATAATATTATACTGAAAATATATAATTTATAATAACATCCATTGATGATTTATATATTTTAGAAAGGGATTCAATCCTATGATACCATCAATATTAATTCTATATATTGTTTTGGATTATTATGTTATGAAATTTTGGAGTCTCAATTCCTTTTGATGTGTTATACCATGATGAAATGTTTTTAAAAACCATATCCTTTAAACATGTTCTTATTAGATAAATGTTTTATGAATATATGGAACACATATTTATTTTAATAATTATGTATTTGGTGGGATAATGAATATATTACCTACAATTCCTCCATAAATTATATACATTGAATTTGATAAAAAAAATACTTGAATAGGGAGTAAATCTAATTTAGTAAGGTTCTCTTTCCAGCATGATATTTTTTTGAAATTACTATTAATGAATCTGATAGTTTGGGGAGATAACAAAACCTCTATGAAAGACTAGGTTTCGATACTTTAATTATATAAAAGGGTTCTTTATTCTTATGTGTATTCCATAATCGTATTTCTTATTAAAATGTAAAGATCTTGTTGATCATGTTCTTTAATCCAATTATGATTTATGTCTTATGATTAAAGAAATCCATATTTCACAATTCAAGGTTATTATATGTGACATGATTGATATGGTTTTAAAATATTTTGCTCATGTTATTAATGAATTATGTTCATATTATGTGGATATTTTCGTTGTTTACCAATAATGAGAATCTTAACGCACCATTTATTATATTTTGTTTCCTTGTGTAATGAAGTAATATTTTATTTATGATATATCTATGAATGGTAAATGTTATCATTAACTTAGTGCATGATGATGTAATTCCATTATTAAATAGTTATTTATGTTTCTAAAATTAGAATTATATTATACCAATAAATTTTCAAATGGATTATTATGTTATGTATTTAATATTAATATTATAATATATAATGTGTAAATATATATATGAGATATGTTCGTGAATATAATTATTAGTATGTAAATTATTAGAATCCATTGAAAATTATGATGAGAAATATTTGGTGGTAACATGGGGATAATTTATAGTATTGAATAATATCATAATGTTTTTGAAATGAATGTTTATGAACTAGTTGAAACATATTGTTTAATAGATTCAAAATAATGTGTCACAATTTAGGGCTCTTTTTAATGATAATTCAGGATATTGTCTTCTCACATTGGGATTATTATTCCTCAATCATTTCGTTTAAATATTATTGAATTGTTAGAAACATAAGGGATCATGTTATTGCAAAATGTGATGGACAATGAATACTTTAACTCCTAAGATACCATTTGTTATGGGTATTGAATAAAAAATCACATTGAAATGCATGAACAACATTAAAATGTAATGAATCATGATATTATTCCAAATGTTAAAATTTGGGAAGACTTTTCTGTTACGTTTTTTATGAGGCATCACCTACCATGTTTTAGGGTGTCCAGTTATTCACTATTTATTAATAAATAGGCTATTAAATCTGAAATCATATATTTAAACACCAATGTATTGAACCTAAAAATGAAATTCACGAAGATTATCTTATTCATTGAATGGAAATTAAATTGTGGAATTTTATCAATAACACGAGACAAAAAAATTAACTCCATGTTGTGGTATGGGTTTAAGTGGAATAATTAATAATTAATTTTCATGTATTACTCATATGAAAATGGAGAAGTAATTACTTATGAAATAACATATGGATGATGAATTCATTATAATCATTTTGGAATCGTTTTCAAGATAGGTGTGGTGTACTTATAGTATTATATTACAACGTTTAAGTGTGAAAATTTGATTCTTTAAAGTCCAAAAACCTAGTCATTGAACTGTGTCAAACATATGCGACATCCGAAGCTGTGGAAAAATACTTTGATATAGTGTGTATGTGGATTCAGATATTTGAGATACCATTAAATATCTAGGTTTTTATAATAGGTTAAATATGGAATTAAATTGATATTCTAAAAACCTAGTAGTGAAAATTATGTGGTTTCATTTATACATATATTATAGAAGGAATCATTGTGGAAATTTTACTAAGGGAACATGTAAATGGTTTCAGTTTTGAATGAATGTTCTCCAACCTATATAAATATTATTTAAAGGGAATAATTTATAAAATAATTTAAACAATGATGATTCCATATAGAATGCACCACCTACACTATAGTGTATCAAATACAATAATTATATAAATTGGATTAAAAAATTATAAAATATAATTATTAATAATAAAAATTGATATTACGAACAGATTCATACAATTAAAAAAGTTAACTATCATGTAAAAGCTATTAATAATGATAAATTTTGTAATTACATGGTGAATGGTAGAATATATTTATAAAATATAACTAACAATATCTTATTTGAATATGGATATACCAAATCATATATATCTAAAAAACATATAAGGGTATCACAATACCATCATTATGATTAAATGGTAAATTAGATGTGAAAACCAGTAATTTTATGATGAATATATCTAATATTTATAACTCTTCTCCAATTTATGTTTGTAGGATTGTTCTTCTATAAACTCAAATTATTCACCATTGGATGAATTGTATTTTATCTTAGGCATAGATTTTAATTCAAATCATAATTTCCACATATATTTACAAGGAATAGATGTCACATTTGATATTCCCAAACTACATAAGATCATCTATTACAAAAGTGATATGTATAAAATATTTAGTGGAAATAAGATAAATTATATGGGACTTAATTATTATTGAAAACATGTGTTTGAATTAAACGATTGGGGAGAAATAAAACTTTAATGATATATTTCTTATTTGGATATTTTTAAATTTATGTATCAACGAGTTAGATATTATTCAACTAGATCATAGTTTTTAGACTCTATTCAGATCATATATAGGGAAATGCCCATTTTAAAGGCTCAGTTTACAATTAGCCCGATTAAGTTATAGTAATTGTAGAAGAAACTGCAAAGATAACTTTTACAGTAGATTCATTAAACCATTTTCATCACGATTGGGTATGCCTATTCATTATTTGGTGAGGAAATATGGAATGGTGAGACTTTTCATTTATTATATTGAACATAACAAGATGAATATAAATTAAACATATATTTTACCCTATATAAATTAAATTTCAATGATTTATTTTAATTTTGTATATCATAAATTATGGGTTAATAACATGGATTTACCCAATATAGTGTTAATTTCAATGTATGTATATTATGAATATGATAATCCTATTTTGTCATTCTAATACAACCTCAATATTAAATAATTTAATGAATATAGTCATTATATATTTTCTTGATCTTTCTTTTATAGTAATTATATATTATATTATTAGATTTTCAATTATTAAGGAAGAGAATGAAGACCTGTTATGATATTAATAATGACCTTGTGGAAGAATAATTATGAAAATTATTGAAAGATATAGTTTTGGCAATATATAGATTAATTTCTGTCTGATACAGTCTCTTATAAGTTTATATCTATAGATCCAAATAATACATAGTTTATTAATAATTTTCCCACTACAACAATAGTGAATAAGATCTATAGTTTTCTTATTTTGGAAGGATATTATTAGATAATTTTGGATAATTTCCCATGGATGTCTCATTCTCCCATCGTGTTAACTCAGAAGGCATCAAAGATCATTTGAAAAAATGAATGTGAAGCAAATTATAGTTTACTGAATAGATATTTATCTAGTTCCGATGTTATCACATTAACCATTGTAGAATAGATCTTGTAATCTATAGGGATTCATATAAGATGGTTCTAGGATGAATTATTTTTCACAATGACCTGGTTGTGGATTATTAGAAATTATAATTACCATTCCATGACTAAAATTAACCAACTTTTGATTTTAAGTTAGATGTCCTAATTTTTTCATTAAATATATGGAGGTATTATATTTATGGGGAATATAGTGGTATTTATACTAATCCAATACAATTTATGTATATATTCATTCAGATTGTTTTGAATGTTCACTAAAGATGATGGTTGTAATTGATTGAAGGTTATAAATGCTCTATAAATTACCACCATGCATAATAAAATTCATTTGATTATTCTCTTAAATGATAGGATCATGATTTCTTATTAATGATAATTATAAAACATGATCTAATATTTTTTTTGAAAGGAATGGATATGAAAACGACAATCGAATAGATGAAATGTATCATTACCAAATGAATTATCAATAACCTATCCATGAAAGGATTAGAAAGGAAAATAAGTAATATATAAAAAATAGATTATGATTGGGTATTTTCTTGAGTTAAAACTTCTGTTTGATAGAATAAATAGGTTCAAAAACAATGAATGTATTCCATAAATAAATGAATTTATGATGGAGATATTTCATGGGGGTCATAGTTCATCATTTTATCTTATTCCTCTTTGTATGAAAATGCATATGGATCTAAAAGTGTAAATCTAGTGAGGCAATATGAAATGAGATATTTGAAATTATGTATCTCATTAAATGAAATTAAATAATCTTTTTCAATAAGACATAAGTAAATGGGGATATTACCACTATTACCCATAACAAAAATAAATTTGAAAAACCTGAACAAAAAACATTTTGTTGTACTCCACTGAATTACTAATAGAAAAATATTATATTTTTTTTGTAGATAGACACCTTAAAAATTCCTCAAACTTCATTTATATTAGGCAATAGATTTAACATGATAATCATTTTAGAAAATTTACTAAGGAAATAAAAGTTCTACAAAGAATAAAACAATAAATTTTATGAATTTTGATTCTAAATTTATACTTGATGTTCCTGTAAAGTCTACTCTTATCTCTTTTTAGAGAGTTAAAATTAATAAATTATTATCATAATCATATATATAGTTAGTTTGATAGTACCATTACAAATGTATATGTTTGTTTAGATCATATTATAATGATATTAATGGTTGTTTGGATAAACACATTATTTTAGTTATTGTTTTTATAATAATGGATTTCAATCGATCATTTTGAGGGATCCTTTTTGATTAAACTATAAAAATAGGTGTTGATTCCAATGTCCTATTATAATCTTAAACAAAAAATATATATTGGGACCTATTATAGGTAATGAAATAGTACATATTGTCCGTGATATTTAATAACACAATATGATATGTTTGTGATTACAAATAATCAATATTAATAGTCTTCTAAATGATATGAAGATCAAAGATGTAAAAAAGGTGTTTCATTTATTTTTTGTCAGGGAGCATGGGTCATGTCCCTGAACCATGATTCATAGATCCAGTAACTTAATTCAATAGATTTTTATGATTACAACAATGTTTTAGCCCAATGGACATAATATTTTAGTTGCATTTGAAAACAATATACATATATAAGTCCCACAATACATATTAAAAGTAAATAAAATACATAAATTCCATTTAAAACATACATAACCAATATATTATTCCTACAAGTCATACATAAAATACATCTTCACATCCTATGAAATAATTAAACATTAGAAAGGGGTGATCTTAAATTATCGGTAAGGCTATGTTATACATCAGAAGCATACGTAAAATAGAATGGTGAATAAATAAAACTACACATTTATTAAAAAATAACCTTGAGAATAATATTGTTGGAATAAAATCTAAAAAATTAATTTCATAACAAAATGTAACCATGTAAATTTTACTAGTCGAATAATCACATGGAAAATAAATTACAATTTTCTTATCGAGTCAATGCATAATGTCAGACACCATAAACAAATTGTTGATGCGTTAATACTAGACCATACATAAACATGAAAAACCCAAACTATTTTGTTACATGAGATCTACCAATGCACCGACATGCTATAATGGGTGCCACATGAGACATACAAAGTACAATGCATATTCAAATGAATAGGGTGAAACATAGTCAACATCTACATTCATATTTAATGTAACATATTAAATTTAAATAACATGCCGTAATCATTAAACATAAACATTATGCATTCAGATTAACATGGTGACTAATATCTAGATAGAATATACAAAATCAAAATATTCATAAAATATTCAATAAAATAATGTACATGATATCATAAAATATTAATCCTTGTTGAACCTAGGAATTAGTATTATTTTTGAAATATATGAAAATAATATTATAAAATTATCATGTAATTGTTTATATAAATACTAATTCACATAGAATAGAAGAGTTATTTTAAAAAAATAATAAATTAAAACTAGAAGTGAACTAATGTATTGTATAATAAAATTTTGTTTTAGAAAAATAATTGTTGCCTAAAATAGATTATAGAGATCCCTTGAAATTATGTATGATTTAAATATGTTCCCTTGAATTTGATTTTATATCCTGAAAAATTGGTAAAATAGTGTTCTAAAACATGTATGTCACCTGAAAAAATGTTTTACATATGATTGAAATGTATACGTATATGAAATAATATAATACATGGTATTTAATGTTTAAAACCATTCATTTTTTATACATATAAGATTAGTAGTTTAATAGAATAAATAGAATTATATTTTTAATTCTCATTTTTATTTTAAAATATTACTAGATAGGGCCACGGGTATAATTGATAAGATATTGTAATTAGAATCTTACGATTATTTTTCAGTGGTTCGTATTTGAAATTAATCAAATTCAGAACAATAAACCTATTTAATCAAAGTAAGCATGATAAAGATCATTGACAATATGGCTATGATAAGAAATTTAAAACAATTAACTATTCAACTAGGAAGTGTATTGAATCGTATTGGATAAATGAATTGATTGTATACACTAGAGCATAATTAAATATATCGTAATCATTGAATAGATTGTAGAATATAGAATATAAAAAAATTAATTTCTATTACATTGTATGGTAAATTTAAAAAATTAAATGAATATAAATAATTTAACCCTTAGATAAGGGTATCAAATAACATTTTATAGAGGTCCCTTGACTTATATATTCATGAAAATCAATCTTACACACACCAGGATAGGTCCCTGATACAATTATTGACTTTAGACATTCGATACCTAAAATCCATCGATCAAAAATGTAATTAGAGTATCTATCATTCCAACCTCAGATGTCCAAGATCCACAAAAGATCATAGCCTCTATCTTCCAATCCATAGATTCCCTCAATCTTAATCTTCAACAATAAACATCACACATAGAAATGACAAAAATCATAAAATCCACAGGTATGTATAATGAGATGTTCTCAACATATACTCTTCATTTTTTGGCATGAGGTCAATATTTGATGGATCTCTCATAGAGTGTTTCCAGTTAATCAAATAGTTCTACGATCATTCAAATGACCTGGTATTTATAGGCCAAAATCCAAAAATTATTCTTGGAATCTAATGGTTATATTTTGTTCTCAAAAAGCAGAGGGACATGGAAACCTTACACTATAAAATTCATTATATAACTTAATCAGTGGAATAATTTTTATAAATCATATCAAAAGGTAATACCTAGAATTTTTTTCATTAAATTTTTTTCAATTATAATAAAATTGAATTTTGGTTTCAATAAAAATAATTTTAATGGATATGATAATTCTCATTATGAGAGTGTGTACGATTTTTATTGTTATGATAATGTCTTTACAATAAAAATAAACCAATGTGTATAATAAGAAATCATTTTATTTTTTTTATAAATTTTATTTGGGATCATTACAATGATCATTGAATGACTTATTTCTACAAAACATTTAATTAAGATTACAATCATATTTATATAAAAATATATGAAATAAAAAAGGGAAAAATACATTAAAATTTATAATAACCATATATATGATTTCATTTAAAAAATGAATTTTTAATTTCAAAAAAATAGTATTTGAATCATTCAATGAAGAATTTGACTCAAGAGTGTCACCATTTTTGGGATGAAAAATTCAAAAGTGAAAGCAAATAAAAAATTAATTAAATAAAAAAAAATTATTCATAAATTTTCATTTAGAAATATCTATCTTTGAGTTTGAAAAAATCATCGTTATATTTTTTTAAATACAACTAACTCCCCCATAGGATGAAAATCCATATATATCGTGTTGGTCGGAGTGGAAACTCAAGAGGGGGGTGAATTGAGTTCCAATTTAAAATTTCTGTTAAAAACATTTTAGAATTTAAAATCCCCCAAATTAAAATGGCCCAGTTAATTAAGGCTGTAGAGATATAGGTGAATTATCATTCAACTGGTTTCTCAAAGGTTTATTACTCCTCAGTAGAGTTAGTATGAGAAGTACTTCCACTTTTGAAACAATTTTACTAAACAAATCATATATACACACTAACCCGAACTAACTATCAGAGTGAATGTAAAAACAGATTTATGTTATTGCTAATAAAAGCACAGTGGATAAATGTAAAATAGAGTAATGAAAGGGGAACAAAATAATTTAAAAAATATGTTCAGTATTATTACAATACCTAGTCATATATAGTTGGTGATCAACTGCCACCAATAAATTAAATTTTTAGTGATACACAGCCTGTATCGGGATTTACAACATTTTTCACAAACTGTCCAGGTTTTTCAACCTCTACCACAGTTCTATGAAGGCAAATAAACTTCCAAGCCACACAAGGCTTCTTCCATAGTTATATGTAAGAAAAAAATGTAAAGAGAGTTTAGAATGGGGATTTTCAGTATCCCTTAGATCAAGTACAAGAGTCAGTGTGTGTAACAAATACACACTGCTCACAAATGTAATGTATTTAAATACAGTAGATCTAAATATAGTAGGGATGAGTTTAGAATGCTCTGTTGTGTTGGAAGATCAGCTCTGGACTTGTTGGAATGAATGAGATGAAGTATTGGTCCTTCTCTGAAAGTTAACTCCAAAACAGAGTGTCACAACGTCAATGTTATGACTTCCCAAATGTAGAGATGATCATCTTCTAGGATTTAAAATCTATTTGCATCACACCACTACAGCTTGCAGAAGGTTCTCTCAATACATATTTGTGAAGCTCTATGTTCTTTTGAATGAGTTTTTGAGTGTTCTCTGCTCCTTTCTAGTATATTCGGGTTCTTCTTTTGTGTCTCTCCTGTATCTTTTACATTGTCTCTTGTTTTTTATGTTTTGTTGTTCAGTAGAGGCTGACAAGATAAATGTTTCAACCACGTGTGGTCTTCCTCGTACATCGTACTATCTCCTAAGTAATGTTATGTGCATTAATTTGTCTAGACATGACCATTATATTAGTATTAATAAAATTGGTAAAGGAAAGAAAAGAATATCATTTGGCTGATAGCAGATGCATGTCACACGGTAGACTTCAACTATTGTTTTTCCAACTGTGGACTTCATCGGTGGACTATTCAACTGTGAACATCATCGGTAGGCTCTTTGACTGTAGGCTTGTAACGGTGGACTTTGTGCTTAGTGGATGTCTTGTAAAGGTTGTTGTTTACCCTTTGTTACAGTGGCTCCTTATTAGTGAATTCCATCAGTAGGATGAACAGTAGACCATTAATAGTATGCGTCAAATCGATAGTTCTGTAACATCTGACTACTTCAACTGTAACCTATCCAAATTCACACTTGAACAGTGATGTTCTCAACAGAAGACTAGAGAAAGAGTCTGATAGTGAACTTCTAATAGAATCCTTGTCACAGCAATGACCTTATGACTGTAACTCTTTGTCTGTGAGCATTGATAAGCAGATCATCGGTAGACTTGTGACAGTAACCTTGTATCGGTAGCTTCCAAAAGTGACTATAAATCTTTAACGATGATCTTCTAGCATCAGTGACTTAGAGAGATAGTGAGTTACAATGGTGACTATGAACAGAAGGATCATACCAGTATCCTTTAAAAATGAACTTATATATAGATAAATATGGACATTAAGTTGATGCAGCAAAGTCATGAGTCTTAAGAATATACATTGATCAGAATAATATAATTAAAAATGTAGATTAAAATGATTAGTAACTGAATTAATGTATAATGATCAATATTTAAAAAAGATTTGGGATTATCAAAACATGTGAGTCCAACTGATCGAACTCTATATGTTTTTTTTAAAAAAACCCCTTCCATACCAAAGTAATTATTCATTTATATTTTTTATTCCACATTTATTATTTTATGAAAAAAGATCCCCTTCTCAAATACATTTTTCCTCTGTATAACGAAATCTACCCCTTTTTATATGAAAAAAATGTATATGAAACGTCTATTAAAAACTAAAACATCATTAGGGAGAAAAACTATACAATTAATAAAAAAATTATCATCTCGAATTAGTGGAAGAACATTCATCCAAAAATATTTTTAAAATATATTGGAAAAAGTAGTTAGATTAAAACAGAATTTCACTGATGCTCTAAAAGGAATACAATAAGAGTTCAAAAATTTATTTTCTCTAATTTTTCTTTTCCATATTCAACAGTATGATGACAATTGCCTTTATTTTGATGAATTATTTATTTTTTTCTATTATATAATTATATAATCCTTATGAGACAAAAAAATTATATTCTGGTCTGGAAAATAACTAGTCATAGGAACAAATATTTTTGTCCTATGATTTCTCCTCTTCATCTAGAGTACGAAAATTTTCTCCCAAATATTTTTTCAAATGATACTGAATTTCTATTATATTAGTCATTATAAATTTTTCATTTTTCAACTCAATTAACTAATTATTTAAAAACATCATCTTTGATATATGAGATTGAATATAATTCAGCTTCATATCAATTTCATTGAAACCATTAGATGAGATGATATATGATATTCTAAAATCATTAATCCTTCCAGTACTATCAGAGACTAATTTTTTGAATTCAACAGATAGTTCATTCCATAGTTTTCCAATATCTTCAAACTAATACTCATGAAGCATAATATATTCCATGAAATTATGTGAAAACATGGCACCCATATTGAAATAATTTTTATTTACTTGTAAATTTATTCACACACATTGTAATACAACTAGTTCTTGACAAGTTTTTTTCTTAGATATTTGATAGAGTTTGATATTTTATTTTTATTTTCTAAAAAAAATCCAGTATTCCCTTCAATATTTGGGAAATATGGAATTTTCTTTTCTATTTATCTAAGGGATTGAAAAATGGATTGGTCACTTTTAATATATATAGTATTGTCTGAATCAGTGTGTTCCTCAAAATAATAATGTTTAGTACCATGACTTTTAGTATCATCATAATCAGAATTTTAATTCTGATTTTCCTCAAATATAGTATATTCTTTACTGTTTGATATATGAATGACCTTTACATCATAGGATTTCAGATTATATTTTGATAAAGAGTCTTCTCATTTTATAGAATCATTCATGATGTGGTATCTAAATACCTTACATAAATTTTATCAGAATGATACTTTTGATCATAACAAGTTCCCTTCCCATCTTTCTATTTTTTGTCATCTCATTGCTTATTTTCCTTGGATTATTTTTCTTCTCATTTTTCTTCCTAATCTCTATTAAAATATTCCTAAATATATTGATCAATATATATAATATTATAGAAAACGTTTTCTTCTAAAAACATTTCCTGAGAATATTTTGTGGATTCTGATTCCTGAATGATTTCATTTACTTTTCCATTTACAAGGACCAACAGAATGATTGATTAATTTTTAACTGATTTCTAGGAAGCAATTATAACTCTTTCATTAGATCCATTATCTTACTCAATAAATTCCAAATAAATATCTATATCTTGGATATAATCCTTTCCCTTTTTGAAAATCATTTTCCATTCTTCTTCTGTAAGAGTTTCTTTTATCTGGATAATTTTGGGAAGATAATCAATATGATTGATACCGGAATATGGGTCTCTTTCATTCCATTTATCATGATATTTTCTCTATTTGGAAGAAATCACATTAGTTAATTTCATTTTTTTTCTTCATCTTTATGGAAGATTCAATCTTGGATTTTATTTCATTCATTAAAACAATTTGTGTTGATTGTTTTAGGATTCCCAAGCATCCATCAATGATTTATTTTGAATATTTTATTTTTATTTCATTAAAAAAACATTTCGTTAGGATCAACAATAGAATTCAATCTCTTAATCGTGTAATCATTAATCATAGAATGTCTAATATTTCTTATTAGAAAATTGAGTGGAATAATAAACAATATCACAATTTCGTAAATTAATTAAATCAAAATCACTAGAAAATATCTAATTGAGGCTCAATAGAACCATATTACAAATATTTAATGTTAATAACAATGTATCCCATCAAATTAGACATTCTGAAATTAAAAAAGTAATCCATAATAAATAAATCCATGTCTTTTAAGGATACTATATAAACATTTATATAGAATGTCAAAATTTATTTAGAGGGATATAAGGATATAGACTTCGAAAAGAAAACTACTTTTTATTTTTTCCCCATAAACCTCAATGAGTTATTTTTTTGTTGAAATAGTAGTTATTGTTCCCTTTTATTTTGGCTGCATTTAAGAAGGGGGAAAAATAATCTCCCTATAATGGTATACCATAGAATTTTTTCACCTATTTTATAGACATTATTATAACTCTCTAATAGATAGAAAATGTTACTTTCAAATCATTTTCAACTTTAACTAATGTATAAATATAATTTAAATAATCAAATATAATTGTACCTTCTTAGGTATTGATTTTTTCCACAAAAACTGACTTCCATTCATGGAATTTAAAAATTACATTCAACCACGAATCATAGTTATAGAAAAACTCCATTTTGACTATCCTTTCATTGAAGAACTTCATGTGTTTAAAATATTTCAAGAGAATTTATTTTGGAGATGTTATTGATGGTTCTTACGTGAGTATGATGATGATCATGTAATTACAGAAACATACATATTCATCTATTTTAGGAACATCAAAGGTTAGATAAAAAGTATAGACAACCGATGTGGGACATTGTAGGGGGGATTTTTAAAGGAAAAAAAATATGATTTTTGATATTATCTGGGTTATATTTGAAATATTATATTTGAAAATTGAGATAAATGAACTTATGATGTTTTTAATAAAAATATAAAAATTAATATATTCAATATGAATCCAAATAATGTTTTTAAGAAAAATAAAATACCAATTGAAAAATAATTGTAATTAATGTGACATGTAGTTTAAATGTTACCTTTCTGAATATCATGATTTCTTTGTCTGTTTCAATGTACTATTCATAGAAATGAAATAAAACCATTAAAATAAAAAAACACGAGTACAATGATTTCTTGAGCACACAAAAAAATGTACAAAATGCATTTTATATACATTAATAATAATTATTGTAAAAAATTAATGTGAGTATGAAAAATTATGAGTATGAAAATTATGAGTACGAAAAAATCAAATTTTGATAAATATATGTGTAAAGAAATTTCTGAGTATGAAAAAATATTCGTTAGAACAAAAAATTTTGAGTATGAAAATTAAATGTATGAAATATTCTGAGTGTGAAAATCATAAATATGAAAAATTTCGATGAAAATAAGGGAATAGTTTTTTCAATCATATGTACTCCCCCATATAAAATGATTAATCTGAATATAAGTAGATGTTTTAAAAATGAAACAGATATCAGTGATTACCCTATAGTGATCATTAATTAATTTTTTTTAATATATTCAAATCTATCAGAAGGTACATGTTTGTGAAAATATTAAAATTTTTTTATTCCATTATGATAAATGGTAAAATCACATATCATTTTGGTTTGTGATCCTTATGAATGTGGTTCAAAATATCAATGCGTTTTTATGTGAGTGATGTGAATGGTTCTAACATATATATATGGCCTTAGCGTTATCACATAGTATTTCAGTTTTAGTAAAACTCTTTCCATAATCAGTGATTGGATGTTGGATTGACAAAACATGATCACAACAACATCCAAATGCAAAATATTCACATTATTGTAGGAAGGTTATATTTAGTTTTGTTTCTACAAGATCAAGAAACTAATAAATCACCTACGAAGCGACATTCTTTTGATGAAAATTTTATATCCATTACACATTCCGCAAATTCAGCATCTGAAAAAAAAAATCAAATTTTTTTAGAAGAATATGAAATTTCCAAATCAATTGTTTACATTAAATAATGAAAAATTTATTATATATATTTTAATGGGATTATTTTTGATATTATTGTTATTATGCACAAAATCATGCTGAAAACATTTTGTCTGGGCGATTAGCTGTTATGTGTAGTAAAATTCTAATCATCCCTATAAAAGTATTTTGATTTACCTGTTATCCTAAATCATCAATTTTTAGTATATTTTAGGGACCAATGGGTGTAGTAGTACTTTTAGAATTGTTATATCAATACTTATTAAGAATATATTTAGTATACAATTTTTTTGATATATATGTCCCTTTTGGTTTTTTGATAAATTTGAAAACTAATAATTTTTGTTAACTCACCCATCATATTCTTCTCAAACACAGATTTTAAAAAATTTTCAAATGAAATTGTTAAATATTGTGGAGTTTATCTAAATATAATGTCATCAATAGAAATATTACTAATAAAAAATTTTTTATTATCATTCTTACTGAAAAGAGTTGGATAATAAATTACCTTAACAAAATTATTTTATATCATAAATCATGTCAATATATCTTACCCGGTTGTAGATGATTATTTAAATTTATATAATGCACTGGGAACATTGAGATCATGTTCTAGATGTTTTGTATCTTCAAAACCAAGAGGATGTTAAAAAAATCATCTTGAACATATACATTTTGAAAATCTCACTTTACACCCATTTTAAACTGTTTGAAATTAATAAATGTTACAATTGTTAATAGAATTCCAATACATTCAATTCTATTAATAAGAGAATATGTTTCATCATAATATATTCCCTCTTATTTATTAGAAAAAAAATAGTTTTTCTTTATTTCTAATAAATATTGTATTTTCATCAGATTTGTTTTTGGAGAACTACAAGACTATAATAAAAAGTATTCATTGGGTCTTTCATCCATGGTCCAGACCTTACTCTTTAAAAATTCATTTAGTTCATCATTCCTTACATTAATCTAATCATAATCACCTAAATTCTCATCAATAATTGTAGGCTCTAATTTAGAATGAAAATATAGATGATTAAAATCATTTCTCAATAAGATTCTAATCGTTACTGAATGATTTAAATATCCAATGACACTATCAATTGGATGATTCTTATGAAAAAATTAATATTTTTTTTCTAAAACATGTTCATCAACATAATATAGAAATTCTTCCTGAGTGAAAACTTCAAAAACAATATTTTGAAAATTTTTCATATTAGAGGAGTATTTTATCAATAGTTTATATTCAATTTTTTAAAACACAATAGAAGATATAGGTTGGGATTTTAAAAAATAATTAAAGAATCAGTTTCAACAAATTTAACATCTACTATTTCCTCAAACGTACAATATTTTTTTTTGAAATCTCTATAAGTCATAAATGTAGTGGAATAGACTAAAAATATTGGGTCATCATGTTTTTATGTTAATATTTGTATATTATATTATAGTATGTCAAATGAATACATTGTATATAAATAAATTTATATATGATACTTTTGGTATGTGGCCTATCCATAGTTCAAAAGGTGTTTTCATAAAAAATGGTGTAATTAAAACATTATTAACAATATAATAAAAAGTACACAATGCTTCATCCCAAAAATTATTTGTAATAATTTATTCAATCAATATGGTACTTGTAATTTTTTAAAATTACAATTCATTCTTTAAATAACACCATCTTTTTGAGGAGTTATAGGAGATTTAATGTTATGAGTAATGTTTTTCTTACTACAACTATTTCAAAATCATAGTTTAAAAATTCTTCACTATGATCAATATGAATGGTTATTGATGGAATGTTTTTTTCATTTTAGTCATTTGTTACAATATTTTTAAATATAAAATATGATTTATATTTAATTGATATAAAATATACCCATTAATATCTTGTTTAGTCATCCACTAATCAAATACATAATACTTGAATATAACACATCAATTTTTTTTGCGACCAAATATATCCATGTTCACATATTATAATGCATCCCCATTTGAAATTCACTAATTGATTTCCATCATGAATTATTTTTCTTTTCATATCAAAAATGGTATAAAACATTTGAAGAATGAAATATATGTTTTGAAATATCAGTAAGAATCCTTTTCTTAATAAATATATACATGTTTAAATGGCTAAAATGTCATATCATTCTATTTTATACCCTCGATTGATCATCCACGGCTCTAATGAATAGTAATTCATAGCTCATATGGTATTCTATATTTACCGTGTATAACATATCATGATGATGGGAATAATGAATAAATTCTCCCAAGGATTTGATTAATAAACATTTATCATTACTAATATTCTCATGGAAACCATCACAATTTAACATAATTATGCTTCAAAGGTGGTTCTTATGACCAATTACAATTAAAAAATTTTAAATCAATGCTTTTCTGATGATAACAACATTAAATATACCAAGAATATTTCCAAGAAAATTTCATCAAATGTTTTATTTTCCCTCATTAATTTAAATAATATTTTTTTAGATGTCCTGGTCAGTAGTCATTTTTTGGAATCAACCTCCATCCCAATACCATATTTATTTTTTGTGGTACATCCATTTTTTCCTGAATAGAAAAGAAATAGACATTTGGAACACAATATATCTTGTATCCATAAATGTTAGAAAGATCTATTCCGGTAACCATATTTGTTTTGAAAAATATTCATTGTAGAATCCGTAATATTGAAATTTTTAAGGATCAATTTTTATTCCAATTACCACAATATAAAAATTTTGTGTAAAGGGGGGAATTTTCAATAACAAAGTAATTGTTACTTAAGATATGTTTTCAATGACTGTATCCTATTCTTGATCTATTACCATGTGGATGAAGATGTTTATAAATATTATGAAAACCATCATTACTAGTATTAAAATTTGTTACGAGTTATTCAATGAAATTATTTCAAACATTACTCTTTTAAAAAAATATTATAAACATTATTATTAGTTTGAGATGTGAGTTTTGTTACTAGAAAATATTTCTTCTAAATTACTTATTAAGAAAAAAATTGAAATCTTATCCTTTATTGAATTATCTTCTGTAAATATTTTATTTGTAGAAAAATATATAAATATTTTTATCAAGATATTTATTTATATATGATACTTCTGTTATCAAAACATATATTCTATATATTTATTTCTCAGATTTCATGCTAACCATGAAATAAGAATTTTAATAAATTTTTTGAAATCTAGAAACTTCTTCATATGTAGGTAATTTATTTTAATAACTAGATAATGAATATTCATCATGCAAATATATATAATTTTTTTCATTAGGATAATTTTCTTTTATAGATATGATAATCCTAGATTTAAGAGTGTCTACCATGTCCATTAAATGTTGATATTCAATTTTTATTCTTGAAAGAAGACCAATATTAGTATATCTATTATTTTCTTTATTTGAGGATTCAACTGAAGAGTCTCCACCCCAAGAACTCTAATAGTCATTTACCTTCAATACATTCTTTTCTTTTGACTTATATTACATTTTTAATTCCTCCCATATTGTATTGCAATTCTATATTTTCATTTATTCTTTGGACAACCAACTCTATTGTTTCCATCTTCCTTGAATTACAGGAACATAACTTCATTATCCTTATTTTCGTTATTTTCATTATTCATTTTCTTATATCTATACTGTATTTATTTATTTCCAATAATCATGTTCATCAATATAGTATTTTTGGATAAAAAATTCTTTGAATTTGTTAATTAACTTTAGTTTCATTGAACTACAACATTCTTTTTTACATGGTTTGATGATCTTTTTAGGGGTCATAGAATTCATCTACTTTGAGGATGATGTAAAATATAGTCAACCATTCTTCTTTTTGAATTTTCTTCATATATTTTCAATATGTTCTCATATTTTAAAGATGTTTTATATTACTCATCAAGAGATACATTTTTGAATTTTCTTGATTCATCAAAAGGATTCAATTTTGATTCACATTCATTTTGAATAAAATCTCTAATATTATCTACCAGGATTTCGTCATCCAATCCTTTCTCTCATATGGATTTTAAAAAATTAAAAATTGTTAAGATGCTTTGTTATACCTTATCAACTGGTCATCCATAAGTAAATTCAAAAACCTGAAAAGGTTCTATTAGTGTTAATTTTTTTTGTTTAAATAACATTAGTTATGCCAAAATGGGAATTTTCTAGATTCTTCCAAATAATTTTGAATGCTTTAAAATATTAACTCTTGATATATATATTTCCTCACATTAAAAAATTTAATGTATTATATACCTTGTTATTTAATTGCTGTTATAGTTTCTCTTAATTTCTAATGTTTCAATCTTATTACTTGTGAATTTTATATTCTATAGTCACCATAAAAAATTTTTCAGCTCCACTATTGATTACAAAGGTATTGATTCTATCTCTATGATATTCATAATCATTGGATTAAATAATTGGTTGTCTTGTAAGATTTAGATTTTCATTTGAACCGACATTATGTCCTATCATATTTAAACCAATATAAATTTTTTTCCACAATATACATTACTACAACAATTATTTATAAACAACATGTTTATAAAATAAATATAAAAAATTTTTAAATGAAAAGAATAACATATAAGATTTTTGGAAATCAGATTTGATAACCATTATAACAACGTAATATATATTCATATGACATAATACATTAGGTTCAGGGTGAATTTCATGTATAAAAAAAATCATTTTTATACATTAAGGATACACAGTTTGATAAAATTATTCAAATCATACTCAAAATAATATTTTTCCATTTAAACTATAATTGGATCATTACCTTTATCTGATGGATATGATATCGAAATCAGTTGGTTATAATGATTATTCTAGAGGTCATATTTTTTATTAGTCAAATTCACAATATGGGAATGATATAATATGTGTAAGCAAGATAATGATCATAATAACTATGTTTATGATAATTAGAGTTAAACAATAAGAGATTATAAAAAATTGATATATAATAATTTTTGATCAATTAATTAACCTTAATCTCTAAATCATTTTTATAGAGAACTTAATCACGGAATAGATAATAGAAAAATGAATATAAATTACAATTTAGTTTCTATTACAGTATATGTTAAATTAAAACTTGTAAATGAATACAATTAATTTAACCAAAAATCAAGGGTATATAATATATATGGGTAGATATACCATGATATATAATTTCATTAAATTATATCATACACACAATAGGGTAATCCCACAATAAGAAGATATTCTTCTATCTTTCTTTCCCTGCAAACCCTTGAATAAGAAGTTGACCAACACCTCTTTCTTCTTATCCTCGGAAACCCTTGATTTGAAAAATATAGTAACCAATATATTCTAATACATGTTATCCATCATTATTAATCATGATTTATTGGAGTCACACTAGGAAAATTCAAAACTCTTGAATGTTACAAGTTTATAGAAAAAGCAGTTCATAACATGTACCCTTCGGATTTTGTACATGAAAAAGAAAATTGGTTGAGTTGTCACAGAGTGTCTCCAATTTTTCAAAAAGTTCATGAGCTCATTAAAATCACATTGAATATATTTTATAACATCGCAAACGTCATCTTGGATCTGAGTGGTCATATTTTAATCTAAATAATCATATAGACTTGTACAGTTAGTACTCCAACGGTCATTGTATTACTAAAACTACGATCATGTTATTATAAATCATATTGAAACAGAATACATAAAATCGTATTGATTAAAATATTTTCAATTATTAGGAAATTATTTTTTTGGTTATGATAAAATTAATATTTAAGAGTTTAATGATTTTCTATGTGAGTGTCAGTACGATGTTTATCATTATGTTAATATATTCAGTATGAAAACTGAATAATGTGTGTGTCAAAAAAATTATATTCAGTGAGTATGATGGAAATCATATCTGGAATCATTAATATAATTTAAAAGTGAATTATTTAAATGAAACTAAAAAATATTATTATTATAATACATATGTGAAATAATTATAATTGTGAATTGTATAACAAAATTCTTATAGCATGTATATGTAAACCATTTTATGAATTAATTTTAAATGTATGTGTCTAATTTCTAAAAAATTGAAATTAAAAATTCAATAGATGAATTTTTAATGAAAATTATGATTAGTAGATATCTCTAGGAAATTTCCACCAAATTTGAGATGAGTATATAAAAATTATTGATAATTTCATCCGTGTAAATAAGGAAAAAGAGTAATCTGAAAGATAATTGAAGTCTGGGTTGAAACCCCTTACCATACAAATGAATGTATTAATCACTTGAACGTATTATCCTGGATAAGAAATATTTAACAATCAATTAATTTGTTTAGAAATTTATATATATAGTATATTAATAATAATTTTCTTATGTTCATATATGTCCTTTTTGATGTGTTATAAGATAAAAATTTATCACTCAAGGGGACTTGATTCCTTGATTTTCATGATCCGTATACTTGTATATGAGTATGGATGTTCATTTAATAAGTATATAATTCTCCTAAAATATAATTTATATGATAATAATAAGTTAAAAATATTAAATGATAATAAAATTAATTTTCTATATGGTATGATGATGAGTTATTAGATAAATCCTTAGTGATATGCATTTATATTATTACGTTGGTATATGGATCATTTCAAACTATATTTTTTGAAAGAGTAAATATTAATTATATAAATAGCTTTGAAAAAATTACGCAATACATAATAAATATGTGATAATCTGGTTCAACCATAATTTTTCTTAGGACTTGTCATTAATGAAAAATTCAACAACGAAGGTTCATCATCCATAAATAATGTAAATTGAAAATGAAATTAAAAGTTTATTATGTGATATTTTTGGAATATATGAAAAGAATGTAAATTGAAAATGAAATTAAAAGGAAAGGGAAAAGGGTACACCTCTTGAAATAAATTCCTTGAGAACCTGATGTGGGAAAGGGGTTTTAGACTTTTTTATATACCATGAGTTCTTGGATATGGGGATATACTAGGTAAGTGGATTAAAGTATATCATTAACAATATTAATGTCTTAGAGATGTGATGGGAAGTTGGGTGAGGGGTGGTTTTTATAATGCCGGAGAGGGGTGATTTCCCATTATTGATGTCCAAATTTTATTGTTTTACCGAAGAAATCCAATTGTATTTATTCTTATGGATAAATATAGTAATATGTTAATGATAGATTAAAGAATGAGATATTACCACATCCATGACTAATTGAATATTTTATTCATCTTATAATGTTATTATACAATAAATTACAGTATATTACTGTTCATAAAAAATCAATTATTTTTTAAAAATCCAAAAAATTAACCATAACAATTTATATACATTTACAATTCAAAAAAGGAACACATTTTTTGAAAATATTTTCTCTACATAAGTGAAAAATAAATGTAAATTTAACTCACTATTTATTCAAGAAATACATAATTTATATTTAAAACTGATTTTAGAACACAATAAAAAAATGGTATCATTAAATTACCGTAAAATCAAAAGACAATAAAATATTGATTTATGAATCCATTTTATGGAAATTAATTTTCTATTTAATAATTTTAATAATTATAAAATGGTAATTATATATTTATGACTTATATAAATAAAAACAATTAAATGTTAATTTTTAAACTATTTTGTTAATTATACTATGATATAGTTATATCATACAATCACTTATGTTATAACTAAATTTTATTTATTCTTTCATGGGTGATGTTACTATTAATTTTTACGATTTACTATTCAAAAGTTTCATTGTACTATTACTAAGGGAAAGTTATTATTTAATCGTTTTAGGTTCCTTAACGTCTAGAAATACAAATTAATACTTTTATTATTCATTTATAAATATTTTATTATGTTCTCTATGTGGTTTTATATGATTCATACTATATAAGTAACATAATAAGGGAAATTTCATTGAGATTATTTTTTTCATTACATTCTCCTTTCCAATAAAAATATCATCATTGAAATATATAAAATATCACCTCAGAAAAAGGTTTGGTTAGTTTCTCATCATAATATCCTTAGGCTCCCTCATAAGATATTCAATTCTATGATTTTTATGAAGCACCTTAACCATCAAAGTCATCTTATTCCATATCTACAACTCATTACTATTCAAAATATGAATATGATTTTCAAATTATGATTAGTCTGGTTCTAATTAGATACCTTCATATGTGAGTACGTGTGTTTGTTCTAGCATGTGATTTCTCAATATCGAGACATGGAACACATGGTGTATATTAGATGGGTAAGGTGGAATATCCACATGATAATCCATAACTCCTACTCTATCCATAATTTCAATAGGTCAGATGGACATGGGGCTCATTTTCCATTTCATTAAATATATTATAACACCCTTCCATGGAGACACATTCAAAAAAATGATCTTATTCTTGAAATTACAAATCCATCCTTATTTTATCAGCATATAACATTTTCCATCATTGAGATGAATTTATATGGGTTTGAATAGTCCTCACCTTCATTTTTATTTCCACCACAAGCATTGGGGATACAATAATTCTTTCTCCAACTTCATCCCAACATGTCGGTGTACAATAACCCATTCAGTACAATTCTTCATATGGTGCCACTTGAATTGTATAATGGGAACTATTTTAGTAGGAAAAATTTATCAAATGTAAATACAGATACCACATACATTTAAAATCACAATTTTATAATCTCAATATTTCTTCTAAATGTATGTATTGTTCTTTTAGACTACTCAACAGGTTGAGGGAAATAATAAGTACTCAAATGAATCTCAATATCCAAGGTTTTGTGAATAATTTTCCAAAATATTGTTGTAAATAATGGATCATGATCGGAAAAAATTGAGATAGGTTCTCCATAAAGTCATACAACTTCATTAACATGTATCTTTTCAAGGTTCTACTGTGATAAATACTCCCTTATAGAGATAAAATGATTAACTTCTGTATGTCTATCAATAATCACCCATATTAAAGCATTTTTTCTTAGAGTTTTTTTAATCTAGTTAAAAAATCTATAGTTATATCATGCCATTTCTATGTTGGAATAGGAAATGGATGAACGACTTCTCTAAGATGTTGTCTTCCAGCCATCACCTATCAATAGACTAAACATATTCGTACGTAATAAGAAATATCCATCATCATGCTATCACACCAGAAATGTTCCTTTAGATATCTATACATCATAGTGCTACTAGGTTTAATATAGAAATTTGAACTTTGAGAATCATCAAATAACTCCATTTTTAGACATGTTATATAGAGATCACAAATCTTTAGCACATATTTAAGAATTTCATCTTCACATACGATGTCATCCAAATTACCATAATTCACACATTTAATTTTTTTTTGAATATTCTCATCATAAAATTGAGAAAAATAAATCCATTTTAATATATATGGTTAAGTAATTTTTTTTAAAAAAATTTATTTTTCACATTCATTGATAATTTCTATTTAAGATTTTCTAGATCTATGTTCAATGGATCACTTTCAACCCTCATTTTGATTAAAACACCAGGATCCATCCTATTTAATGAATTATCTACATTATTTGACTTTTTTATGTGATTGTGTATTGAATAATTATAATCCTTGATTAGATTGAGCTATATCATTTACATCATGATGAGTTTATTTTTGGGAACATATATTTCAAGATATTTTCATCTGTATGTTTCTCATATCTTTCAACATATAGATAATGTATTCATATTTTCAGAGAAATGAATATAGCTGAAAACTAATGATCGTGGGTTGTATAGTTATGTTGATTATTTTTTAACTACCATGATGAATATTCAATAACTCTATCATATTTCATAAGGGCACAACCAAGACCCTTATTTGATGCATCACTGTAAATCAAAAATCTGCTATTTATCAATGGTAGATTCATGATTGGCACATACACAATACAGCTCATCAATTGTTCAAAACATTCTACACATTCATGTGTCCATCCAAAATTTACCCCATTAAATTTAATTTTGGTTAATGTGTTATATAATTTAGTAAATTTACAAATAAAATACTGATAAAAACATTCTAAACCAAAAATAAAACTATATAACTCAGTTATGTTCATTGGAATAAGTCATTCATAGTCTTTCTTTATCATCATCTTATTATCTAAGATTCAATCTTTAGAGAAAATATCTCAATGAAAAAAATAGTTGGAATCCAAAATCCACACATAAAAAACATTCCATACAATACATTTCATATAAGAGTTTTCATAATAATGGACAAGTGATTATAATATACTTTTTTACTTTTGTATTATAAAAATATATAATCAATAAAAACGATAAAAAAATGCATTCAGATATTCCATGAAAAATATATTCATTAGATCCAAGAAAATAGAGGGTCCATTAATTAGTCAAAAAGAAATTAATATAAACTCATAATTTCAAAAACCTTTATGGAATGCTGTTATCTAAATAGTCACTTTCCTCACATGAAACTGATAATATCTAGATCAATGTTCAATCTTCGATAGATATCTTGTTATTTGAATTTCGTAGAATAAATCATTAATTCGAGGAAGAAGATACATGTTCTTTATCATAATAAAATTTTCTATTGGATGTAAATACACAACCTCAATGTTCCATCTTTTTTCTTAATAGAAATTTTAGGATCTCCCCTTGTTGAAACTCATGGTAAAATAATCCAACTAATACATAACTCTCCTAGTTGTTTCTTCAGCAACAAAAATATCACTATGTCCATTTTATAAGGAGCCATTGATATAGGACATACAAATCAATAGAAAACCAAATATCTTACTCTAGATAATGTCCTGGTAAATCATCTAGAAATACAACAATGTATCTTTGATCAATTGGAACATCGTTAATTTGAACAATTGTTCACCGATCCATAGATATTGTATCTTTATCCTCCAAAAGAATTGAATTTATTATATCTACTAGAATGGTTTTATATAAGAATTTGATGATTATATTTCTACTATAATGATAATGGAATGTATATCATTATCAAAAATTGAATCTTCATTATTCATCTAATAGATATTCACATCATAATTTGAAATAAAAAAAGTACAAGGAATTATATCAAACAAAATCATAGGTGTAATGATAAGGTTAGAAACTGAAACATGTTTATGTTCCATAATGGGGAATGTTCAACACATATTTGTTTCAATGAAATCTCCATTAAGAGTTTTCACTGGAAACACCATTATTAAATAAAATTATAAATGACTAGTTTTCTTTGAAAACATATTATATTTAAAATAGTGTGATGGTCTAGAATAAATTAATTCAGTTGATATGTTTGAGGAATCATGTAATGTACATATAACCATATCATTAGTATTTTCATCCAGATATGTTTTTTCCACATAAGATTCTCCTTCCTATCATTACCTCCAATAGGGAAATATTATGTGACTCTTAGTAAATTCAAATGATTAATGTACCATCAATTTTCAATTATATCATTGATCATTGGAATATTTTTTCATTACATTTTAATCATGATATTGGTGGAATTTTTCTCTCCCCTTTTAACAATCACGACTTCCCTACAGGGACGTACTAGGGTTTTTCCAATCCCTAATAACTATAGGGTAGAATGTAAACTCTTCCCTTATTTACTATTTCTTTATTTCCATTCCTAGAGTACTATGCAGCCCTAATTTATACATTAATTCAATTATGGTCCTAAGACATAGAGAATTATTTTACTATCATAATATAAAAAGAAAATATATCATCATATGATGAGAAATTCAGAGAGACTAGCTTCCTTCGAGAGAATGGATTTAAACCATAAAATAATCAATCAATATCTCCCCATAGATTTCATATATATTATGTAACATTCCATGATAACCCTGTTAATGTTCCTTCATACATGAAACATTTTCATCTTATTTCCGTCATATAATAATAATTTTACTCTATATATATACTCGGTATACAAGAGGAAAATATTATTCTAGGAAAAGTTTCTTAAAATACATCCATTCTAAATTTTTAATCTCTTCCTCATCCATTGATTTTATAATCAATGACCACCATTTATCAACATATCATGATAGAGGATTCACTTCCATAACAACCATATCCCTTTCTTTACATCCAAAGGTATGAAATATATTCTCTAAAGAACATATACATTTCATAATTTAAAACGGTTTTGTAGTCCTATTAAATTAAAGAGGTTGTTTTCACATAAAGTGGACTAAAGTTTCCTCTACATACTCTCATTCTTGTTTCTATATATCAGTTGAGTTATTTTTCATAATATAAGTCAAATTTACTAGTATAGTAATTATTTTTTCATCACTAGTAGAATCTCTAGATACAACATCAATATCATGCATATGAGGGAAATCCATACATGGGATACACATCATAATGGGGTTTATATTGCTTCTACTATGGTCTATTTCCAAATAATGGAATACACTAAATTTGGTTATGAAAAATATTGTATATTTTCTAACTATTAAAATAAAATATAAATTAAAATCATGTATAGTATAATCTCATAATAATAATAATGGTTTCTTTTAGGACATATTTACAATTAAATCCTTCATAATATTCTATATTGCAAATGTGAATTAACCTATTAACATCCCATGGTAGTTTCAAAATAGGATCATAGCGAGGTGTGTTATTGTGTATCATGTTACTATGAGTAAGGCCTAAAATACATTGTCAGAGTTTTTTCTCCTAGCTATAATTCTTCCATAACCACATCCACTATGTAGTATCTAAAAACAAATGAATTCCTATAAAGACACACATAATATCTAAATATCTAAATTTATATGATGTTATTGGTCACATATCCTCGATGTACATATTAGGGGATTGTTCCGAAATCTAGGTTTTCAAAATATAGTTTCCAAGGATTCAACTAAGATTCCTCTAATACCAGCTTTAAAGAGCCCGACCATTGTTTCAAAGATCTAGTTCCATACTTCAATAAATTGGTATAATTACTGAGTAGTTGTATCCTAGAGGACCAAAAAGTATATTAGATTTGGAAAACATGATACATACATAAGTTCGATAATATAACTTGAATGGGAATACAATATGTAAATTTAATAATAAACATCAATAACCCCTAGATTATCCCTATAAGTCATTCATAAAATACTTATCCACATCCTTGGAAAAAATTAAAACATAATTATGGGGTGAGCTAAGATATTCAAATAGGGTATGTATTATAGAAAAGGCATAAGTTCTAATGAATAGTGAAAAAATAAAACTATAAATGCCATTAAAGCATAAGAATGGGCATTATATAGAAGGAATAAAAGTTAAATAAGTAATAACATAATGATACATAACCATGGATATTCTACTTGTCGAATAATAACATGGACAATCAATTTAATGTTTCATTACGAGGGATTGTAAAATGTGGGACATCATAACCTTATTATCGAGGCAACATGCCAAGACCATACATAAACGAGTAAAAACACAAACTAGTATGCCTCAATAGACATATCGATGAACCGAAGGGATATAATGGGCCCCACCAAACATATAAAATATATAATTCATTACTCAAATTAAAGAGGTGAATCTTAATAAATATATTTATTTATTTTGAATTTGACATATGAAATTTATTTAATTTTCCACTGTCAATAAACATAAATACTAACCATACAGAGTAATATAGTGGATGGTATCACGAATGAAAATATAAAGTAAAATTATCAAAAACAATAAAAAAATATTATTTATGGTATTATAAAATATTAATCCAAATAAAACATAAAAATTAGTAAGATTTTATAAGTATATGAAAATACACTTATAAAATTGTCATTTAATTCATGATAAAAAACACATTTACTTAGATAAGAAGAGTTCTTCTAGAAAAATATTTTATTAAAACCAAAAGAGAGATATGGATTCCTTTTAAAAAAATATTTACTTTTGAGATATATATTTTTTAAATAGATTATAGAGTCCCTTTAAAATAAATAATAATTTGAGAAGTTCCCTTGAATTAGTTTCTTTATTAGGATGAATATGAGAAATATAATTTTAATACATGATAATCCTCATAAAATAAAGAAGGATTATGATTGGTAGACATATTTGGAATATTCACACTAAATTTAGAGAAGTAAATAAAAATAATTGAGAAATTAGTTGGAGTAAATTGAGAAAAAGTGTAACTTTCAAGAAAATAGATCATTCGATAGAAAACCCTGAACTTATATATGAATATATAATACACATGACCTTAATATCCTAAATAATAAAATTAAAACCATTAATTAAATAATTTATAAGAATTTAAATATTTATTTATGTTATAATATCAATATTATGATCATTCATGGACTTTTTGATGAGTTTTAATTCACTAATTTATCATTTTTGACCCTTTATTTAATTGGTTTTCCGGATCTCTATACTTGTATAAGGGTGTGGAAGTTCATGTAGAAAGCCTACAATTCCCTAAAACACAATTTTAAAGAAAATAATGAACATCCATAACATTAAATGGTTATATTATTCAATTTTTATATTTTATTAAGATAAGTAATTAGATAAATCACTATTGATATTCCATTAGATTATTGCGATTATATTTCGATCATCTCGAACTAGTTGTCTTTTATGAATTAGTATTATGTATATATACTGGTCAAAGATAATTTCATTAGATATCAAAAATATTTTATAATTATTTTCATCCCTAAAAATGGTATCATGAAAACACTTTAATAGATATTAAATAATGAAAGTTCATCATCCACAAAGGTTGTAAATCAGCACCTCGTTTAAGATGATTCTATTTTTTAAAAAAAGAGAGGTAGTAGGTTGACTATGATATTACCATATCATGATATCATTATTGTATATAGATGATATAGTGTTTATCATGTTTATTTGGAAAAAGTGGGTTATTAGAATATATGAAAAAAATGAAAATTGAACATGAGAATAAAATAAAATGGAAGAGGGTTTACCACATGAATTCACCTACATGAGAACCTCCATAGAGAAATGGGTTTTGGTCTTCAGGAAAGTTCAAGATACAATAGATGTAGTGATATTCTATGGAATATAATTTTTTCGGAACTTTTATATGCATTATGGATTAGATGAGTGATGTGAAGATGGGGTGAGGGGGGGGGGGGGTTGTTATAGTGTAAGGGAGGGGTGGTTTTTCATTATTCTATCCATTTTTTTAACTTTTTCCCAAGACAACCAATTTTATTGATTATTATGTATAAATACATTAATAAGTGTTTGTGATTTCGATCCATGGGTTCTAAAAAAATACATTACTCAATGATATTTGTATTTTTTTTAATGTATTTATCCTATAAATTAGCATATTTTATTATTCACTTAAAATTCAAGTATTTTAGAAAAATACAGAAAAAAAACCCGATCCATTTTTGACATCCCGAATAATAAAATTCTCTCAAATTTATCAAATTAAATTTCTAAAAAGGTGGACTTTGATTTTGAAATAAATTCTTTATTTAATTGAAAAATAAATATTCTAAATTTTAAAATCATTTTATAACACTTTCAAAACATATCTATGAAATCATAAAATTATCCTAAAATTATTAAACAATAAAATATTGATTTATGAATCCATTTTTTTAAATTGAATTTAATTTTAAATAATTTTATTCATAATAAAATTTTAATTGAATATCTTTGACTTCTAAAAAATTAATTCTTATGTATTAATTTTTTAAAATATTCACAGAATTTTTATATTATATAAAAATATCAAACATTTACATATGATAATATTATTTTATTTATACATTCATGGAAGAGGTTATTTTTAAATATGCTAATTTACCATTCATATGAGTTTTATTACTATCCTTAAGGGAAACATACTATTTCCACAATATTGGTTCTTTATGGTCTATAAATTTAACTAATTTATTTCATTATTCATATATATATATATATATATATTATTGTATTTCTCTATGTGATTTTATATGATCCATAAAATAAAAAATAAAAAATAAATTAATATTTAATTGAATGAATTTTGGGTTGTTACAATAATGATATGATATTACGAAATATGGTAATGTTAATCCCTAAGAATATTTTCCCTATAGATATTCTTGATCAAGTATTATAGGAAGCTTAACACTAGGGTCTTCCAGAAAACGTATCTCAAGTTCATTATTTCTTCAATTTATCTATATTAAAAAATTAAATACCAAATCCTTCAAATATATAGAACTTAGATATCGTATGAATTTAGAATAACTCATTTTATGATGAAAAACTATTTAAAATCATAGATCGTAGAGATAATGTGATATGAAGTACATCTACTCATATAGTTGGTGTTACCAGGAGGAATAAATATTTCTATGATGCTACATGGGATCCTATGGAGGTATTTAAAGAGAGATGATCTCATTTGATTAAATCAATGTAATATATAGTTAAGGGGAAAATTAATTATAAGGGTCTATAATTTAACACCCATATATTTTCATATAAAGTTATTTTCCAATAATTTTTTCAAACTCTATATTATGTTAAATGATACATAATGTTTAAAAGAACCATGAGAAAATATTAGTCAACTGTTATCTAAATATTATCACCTATCCATTGTCTTTTCAAGTATGAATTTCAATAAATAATTTTTTATAAAAATGTCTTATATTTATAAAATGAATTCTTTGGTTATTATATAACTTTAAATTAATATAAGAATCATTTGGAAATAAAGAGTTTCTATTATGGTAAAATAATTTATAATTCCAATTTGATTTGGTATTGATATATTATAAAAATAAATATAGTAAATTTATTTTAATTAAATGTCAATATAATATATGATAATAATTTTTTAAAAAATAAATTACACTTTCAATGGGATGTTATAGGATAATTGTTTTTATTAAATTTATATTTACCTAATATATTATTTCCATCATGTTTTTCAAAATAATTTTTATATTATTCTATAAAACTTATGGATGAGTAATTTGGAATAATGGTTCCATATTTTTAATCAGGATTTCCAAACATGGTAAATATGAAAATTTTATTTTTAGGATTTTTTAAATAAAACCATTGTAAAATTTATCACGTAGAAAAATTATAATACAGATTACATTTGAAAATTCATAATGTCTTCGTTTATATTAATTTATCAATATTCTTATGAATAATATCAACATCATTCTGATATATATATTTATTTTCAATTATATAAAATTATAGTGGTAAATTATTATAAAATAATCCATCAATGTTTTGTCACAGTTATTCTTTTCAACAAGAAAACATTTTTCATAAAAATGATTTTCATAGTATTTTTGAAAAATATATTATTAATTTATAATGATATTTGAAAATAAATTGTATTAAATAAATTTATCTTATTAAATTAGAATATGAAAATAATATATGGTAATTTTTTTAGAATTTATCATAGATATTTGTTTTTCAAAGAATATATGAAATATATTAATTTTCAGAAAAGGACATTTTTTTTGGAATTACAAAAGGGATTTAAATGAAACATTAATTTTTTAGAATGATTTATAAAAATATTATTGTTAATTATTTTTATTTTATCAAAATATATAATTTTAATCATCCTTTATTGGATTTTACTAAAAGTTATTTTTGATTTAAAAGAAATTTATTTATAAAATTTGTTTTAAAATGAATAAATTTTCAAAATATTAATTGACATAAATAAACAATAATAAGTAATGATTTAGTTTAAATTTATTGATTTAAATAATATTTATATTAATTTCAATATATATAATTATTTTCTCATTTTATATTGTTTATATAAAATTGATAATTCATTGGACATTACATTTCATGAAAATCCACATTTTCATCACATTTTGGGGTATTATTTTAAATTAAATTTTCTCACATCAATGAATTGAGTTTTTTAAAATGTATTAATAATTTTAAATTAGAAATACTTACCTTATCTGACAATTTTAACATATTTTTTTTCAAAAATAACACCTAAAATATTTATAATATTTACGTTTATTAAGGTGGAAATCAGATTACTGGGGGGTTAAACTAAAAATATAATGGTTAAAGTTACCTGATAACATGTACAATTTGTTTTATCATAACCTATTTATACATTATCATTTATATGGATTTATAAATTTCTATTTTGGATCATTTTGGCATGTTACGAATGTGGGTAAACTATTTTCACCTCAAAAATATCATGTGTGAAAATCAACATAAAAATAAAATCCCACCAATCTATTCCCCACTTATCACTATATAATTTCATTGTATCACATCATTTCTGCGCAAATACATTCCTTGAATCCTTATCCATATTCTATAATTTTTTTTAAATCATAAATATATCCTAAGAAGGCATTTAGAGCTATATTAATAAGCTTTTTTAGAGAAGAGGAGAATCACATAACCAAGATTTTTTAATTTATTTCGAATTCCATCTACGTCGAATATGATTAAATAATTAGTATATAATTATAATATTATATAACCTGTAATAAGATATTTTTTTATTTACATAATAAAAAATCAACTCACATTTCGTCAAATGGGGGAAAAAATCTTTTATTCATATATACGACGAACTACCAACTTCTGAACCAACGATATTCTTTTTCCATCATCAACTCTAACAGCTTGTAATAAAAATATAATTAAACATATATCTGATATTTCGTAACATAATTATAAATATGGAGTTATTATATTACTTTTACATTCATAATTTCAATTCCATTCAAGATATGACAATGTTCCACTTTGTACGTTTGACTACCACCTCATGATGTAATGTGATTTATTTGTCCCATATAGCTTTAGAAGTATGCTAATAATGATAACATTGTTTATTATTTGTGAATTAAATGAAATTATTTTTATTACCATGACATATTTTTAATTCATTAATTATAATATTTGGCTTTTAAATATTACCTTTCCACCCAATGAAAATCGATAACGTTATACATTCATATGTATGGACTACCACCTCTATGATGGGATGTGATTATTATTAAATCCCCACATAACATGGATTTTATATACAAATATAGTTAATTGAATAATAATTTAATAATTACATTTTAATAGTTTTGTTAACAAAAAAACACATACTTACTTTAGATAATTATTGTTGAAAAATGGGAACGTTATTAATGAGTGCATACAGACTATCGTATACATGATCGTAGCATAGAACCATTTTTAAAACAAAAATTCCGGATTTATTTTAAATTTTTAATTTATTTAAAATATTATAATAGTTTTGTTATTATTATTTTGGAAATGTTAAAATAATTTCATATTTTAACGTGATCAACACACCAATGTTGTTCCGAAACAATGAACTGAACATCCTCAAAAATTTCCTTATACAGTTAACATATTTTATATATAAAAAAGTAATAAAAAATATTTATTTATAATATAATAACCCTAGAGAAAAAATTTATGTTAATAAAATAATTTATATAATTATTTTATTCATGATTTAATTTAGATTCAAGGAAGGCATGGACTAATGGTAAGTCACTTCATCACAATTTCTCCTCAGTGTTGACTATTTTAATATTATACTTATCATTTCATTTCCACGGGTACATAATTCAAATTTTACATCTAATATCACGATTCTATAAAGTAAATTTCTATTTCATGAATAATATCCATTATTTCATCCAAGGGAATTCTGATAAAACATTATTAGGTGCTTAAAAATTTCATTACTCAATTTCATTTCATTGGCTAATATTACTTCCCTCATTTAATTTTTATTGTATGATTATGTGAATAATTATTTTTGGTTTTATTATGTTTTTTTAAAACAATTTTTGGATTTCTATTTGATGAATAAAATTGATTCACTGATTAATTTCCCAGTTCATCCTTTGATAATTATATGGGTAACTAGTGTCAAATTTTCTTGTATGAGATATAAATAATATTAGATACCAATATTCTTTTATGTGGTGTATTGACATAACATTTTATATTTTATGACATTAATCGGTTTATTTTCATAATATTTTATATATCATTTGATTTTATTCATTAATTGGGATAATGACTTAACAAATACTAATGTTGGAACGGTTTTCAATTTCTATCTACTTTTTAATCAGGATTATTTTAGAATAAATTGTTTATAGGTTAATATATCTATCAATTTCAAAAAAAACTGAATATTTTTTCACCTCCTCTAGTTATTCATAAAATTCTAACATAATAGTGCACCATTCATATCATAGGTTGTTGATATTTTCTTAATGAATTTTATTAAAAAAAATCAGACATTATTTTTCTCTTATATGAGAAATCCATTCTTACAAATCCATGTTCTCTAAAAATGTTTTAAAATGTAATTTAATATGGTTATTAAATCAAAAATTTGACAATAATTGGATTTTTACAAAAAAATTAAAAAATTATTAGACATGTGATTTTCATAAGAAGTAACCATTTGATTATTACTAAATATGCGAAAGAAATAATTGTTTTAACATACCTGTAATGAGTGTAATTATCTCATATCATGATCATGAAATGCTTTAATGAATCCATTTTATGATTCAAAAGATACTTTAAAATTAAAGTATTTCTTTAATTTAAGAAATATTGATTTTCAATATGTTTCTCCAAAATATAGAGCATGTTTTCATTAAAAAATGTTCCAATTGACCTTTCAAAAAAAAATTCCATATATGATGTCACTGTTTTACAATACTCATTGTGAAAATTTATTTATATTTAAGAATATTTTAATTAATATAAATAAACAATAATAAGTAATGATTTAGTTTAAATTTATAGATTTCAATAATATTTATATTAATTTCAATATATATAATTATTTTCTCATTTTATATTGTTTATATAAAATTTACAATTCATTGGACATTACATTTCTTGAATATCCACATTTTCATTGCATTTTGGGGTATTATTTTAAATTAAATTCTCTCACATAAATGATTTTAGTTTTTGATAATTTATTAATAATTTTGAATTAGAAAAACATACATTATCTGGCAAATTGAACTTATTTTTTTTCAAAATAATAGTTAAAATATTGATAATATTTACATTTATTAAGGTGGAAATCGAATTACTGGGGGGTTAAACTAAAAATATAATGGTTAAAGTTACCTGATAACAAGTATAATTTCTTTTATCGTAACCTATTTATACACTTTAATTTATATAGGTTTATAATTTTCCATTTTGGATCATTTTAGCAAGTTAGGAATGTGGGTACACTATTTTCCCCACAAAAATATCAAGTGTGAAACTCAACATAAAAATAAAAGGCCACCAATATATTACCCACTTATCACTATATGATTTTATTGTATCACAACATTTCTGCCCAAATACATTCCTTAAATCCCTATCCATTTTCTATAATAAATTTTTAGTCATAAATATATCCTAAGAAGGTATTTAGTTCAATATTAATAAGCTTTTTTAGAGAAGAGGTGAATCACATAACCAAGATTTTTTAATTTAATTCGGATTCTTTCTACTTCTAATATGATTAAATAATTAGTATGTAATTATAATATTATATAAACTATAATAAGATATATTTTTTATGTACATAAAAAAAAATCAACTCACATTGCATTAAATGCGAAACAAATCTTTAATTCGTATATACGACGAACTACCAACTTGTGAACCAACGATATTCATTTTCCATCATCACCTCTAACAACTTGTAATAAGAATATAATTAAACATATATATGATATTTCATTATATAATTATAAATATGGAGTTATTATATTACTTTTACATTAATAATTTCCATTCCATTCAGGATATGACAATGTTCCACTATGTACATTTGACTACCACCTCATGAAGTAATGTGATTTATATGTCCCATATATATTTAGAAGGATTCTAATAATGATAACATTATTTATTATTTGTGAAATAAATGAAATTATTTTTATTACCATGGAATATTTTTAATTTATTAATTATAATATACAGCTTTTAAATTTTACCTTTCCTGCCAATAAACAACTATAACATTATACATTCGTATATGTGGACTACCACCTCCATGACGAGATGTGATTGTTTTTAAATCCCCACATAACATGGATTTTATATAAAACAATAGTTAATAGAATAATAATTTAATAATTACATTTTGGTAATTTTGTAAACATAAAAAACACATATATATTTTTGATAATGATTGTTAATAAATGGGAACGTTATTAATGAGTACATATAGACTATCGTATCCATGATCGTAGCATAGAACCATTTTTAAAACCATATTTACTAATTGGTTTTAAATGTATAAATTATTTAAAATATTATAATAGTTATATTATTATTATTTTGGAAAAGTTAAAATAATTTGATATTTGACCGTGATCGACACACCGATTTTGTTCTGAAACAATGAACTGAACATCCTCAAAACATTCCTTCTAAAGTTAACATATTTTATATATAAAAAATTGATAAAAAATATTTCTTTATAACATAATAACCCTAGAAAAAAAATTTACATTAATAAAAAAATTTATATAATTATTTTATTCAGGATTTAATTGAGATTCAAGGAAGGCCTGGACTAATGGTAAGTTACATCATCACAATTTTCCCTCATTGGGTAAATATTATAATATTATACTTATTATTTCATTTCTAGGGGTTTATAATTCCAATTTTACATCTAATATCACGATTATATAATGTAAAGTTTTATTTGATAAATAATATCCATTAATTCATCCAAGGGAATTCTGCTAAAACAATGTTAGGTGCTTATTAATTTCATTACTCAATTTCATTTCATTGGCTAATATTACTTCCCCCATTTAATTTTTATTATATGATTATGTGAATTATTATTTTTTATTTTATTATGTTTTTTAAAAAAACAATTTTTGGATTTATATTTAATGAATGAAATTGATTCACTGATTAATTTCCCAGTTCATCCTTTTGATAATTATATGGGTAACTTGTGTCAATTTATCTTCTATGAGATATATATAATATTAGATACCAATAGTCTTATATATGTTGTATTGACATAACATTTTATATTTTATGACATGAATCTGTTTATTTTCATAATATTTTATGTTTCATTTGATTTTATTCATTCATTGTGATAATTGCTGAACAATTACCAATGTTGGAATGGTTTTCAATTTCTATCTACTTTTTAATCATGATTAATTTAGAATAAATTTTTTTATAGGTAAATATTTCTATCAATTTCTAAAAAAACTGAATATTTTTTCATCTCCTCTAGTTATTCATAAATGTATAACATAATAGTGAACCATTCATATCCTAGTTTGTTTATATTTTCATAATAAATTATTTTAAACAAAATCCGTCTTCATTTATCTCTTATATAAAAAATCATTTCTTACAAATAAATGTCCTATAAAAATGTTTTAAAACGTAATTTAATATGGGTATTAAATAAAATATTTAACAATAATTTGATTTTTACAAAAAAATTAAAAAAATTATTCGACTAATCATTTTCATAAGATGTAACATTTTGACTATTACTAAATATGTGAGAGAAATAATTGTTTTAACATACCTGTAATGAGTGTAATTATCTCATATCATGAACACTAAATGTTTTAAAGAATCCATTTTATGATTCAAAAGATACTTCAATATTAAATTATTTCTTTAATTTAAGAAATATTGATTTTCAATATGTTTTTTTAAAATATAAAACATGTTTTCATTAAAAAATGTTCCAATTGACCTTTCAAAAATATTTTCCATATATGATGTCACTGTTTTATAATACTCAATGTGAAAATTTATTTATATTTCTGAATATTTTAACTGATATAAATAAACAATAATAACTAATGATTTAGTTTAAATTTATTGATTTTAATAATATTTAATTAATTTCAATATATATAATTATTTTCTCATTTTATATTGTTTATATAAAATTGAAAAATCATTGGACATTACATTTCTTGAAAATCAACATTTTCATCGCATTTTGGTGTATTATTTTAAATTAAATTCTCTCACATCAATGATTTGAGTTTTTTAAAATGTATTAATAATTTTAAATTATAAAAACTTACATTATCTGACAATTTTATCTTATTTTTTTCAAAATAATAGTTAAAATATTGATAGTATTTACATTTATTAAGGAGGGAATCAGATTACTGGGTGGTTAAACTATAAATATAATGGTTAAAGTTAACTGATAACATGCATAATTTCATTTATCATAACCAATTTATACCTTATCATTTATATGGGTTTATAATTTTCTATTTTGGATCATTTTGGCATGTTAAGAATTTAGGTACACTATTTTCACCTCAAAAATATCAAGTGTGAAACTAAACATAAAAATAAAATCCCAGCAATCTATTCCCCACTTATCACCATGTCATTTCATTGTATCACAAAATTTCTGCCCAAATACATTCCTTAAATCCCTATCCATATTCTATAATTATTTTTTAATCATAAATATTTCCTATGAAGGCATTTAGATCTATATTAATAAGCTTATTTAGAGAAGAGGTGAATGACATAACCAAGAATTTTTAATTAATTTCGGATTCCTTCTACATCGAATATGATTAAATAATTAGTATATAATTATAATATTATATAACAATTAATAAGATATTTTTTTAATTACAAATAAAAAATCAACTCACATTCCGTCAAATGTGAATAAAATATTTAATTCGTATATACGGCGAACAACCAACTTGTGAACCAAAAATATTATTTTTCCATCATCACCACTAATTTCTTGTAATAAGGACATAATTAAACATATATATGATATTTCAAAACATAATTATAAGTATGCTGTTGTTATATTACTTTTACATTCATAAGTTCCATTCCATTCAAGATATGACAATGTTCCACTATTTACATTTGACTACCACCTCATGATGTAATGTGGTTTATTTGTCTCATACAACTTTAGATGGATGCTAATAATGATAACATTATTTATTATTTGTGAAATAATTTTAATTATTTTTATTACCATGACATATTTTTCTTTCATTAATTATAATATATGACTTTTAAATTTTACCTTTCCACCTAATGAAAAATGATAATGTTATACATTTGTATGTATGGACTACCACCTACATGATGGGATGTGATTATTTTTAAATCCCCACATAACATTGATTTTATATAAAACTATAGTTAATTGAATAATATTTTAATAATTACATTTTTTTAATTTTGTAAACATAAAAAAAACTTACATACTTTCAATAATGATTGTTGAAAAATGGGAATGTTATCAATGAATACATACAGTCTGTCTTATCCATGATCGAAGAAAATTAAAATTTTAAAAACCATAATTCCTGATTGGTTTTAAATGTATAATTTATTTAAAATATTCTAATAGTTTTGTTATTATTATTTTGGAAATGTTAAAATAATTTATATTTGACCGTGATCGATACACCAATATTGTTCCAAAACAATGAATTGAACATCCTCAAAACATTCCTTATATAGTTAAAATATTTTATATATAAAAAATTGATAAAAAATGTTTATTTATAATATAATAACCCTAGAGAAAAAAATTAATTTAACTAAATAATTTATATAATTATTTTATTCATGATTTAATTGAGATTCAAGGAATGCCTGGACTAATGGTAAGTTACTTCATCACAATTTTCCCTCAGTGTTAAATATTTTAATATTATAATCATTATTTCATTTCTAGGGGTTTATAATTCCAATATTATATATAATATCACGATTCTATAAAGTAAAGTTTTATTTTACGAATAATATCATTATTTCATCCAAAGGGAATTTTTCTAAACCATTATTAGGTGCTTAATAATTTCATTACTCAATTTAATTACATTGGATAATATTACTTCCCCCATTTAGTTTTATTGTATGATTATGTGAATCACTATTTTTGGTTTTATTATGTTTTCTTTAGAACAATTTTTGGATTTATAATTGATGAATAAAATTGATTCGCTGATTAATTTCCCAGTTTATCCATTTGATAATTATATGGGTAACTAGTGTCTAATTATCTTCTATGGGATAGATATAATATTAGATACCAATATTCTTTTATGTGGCATATTGACATAACATTTTATATTTTATGACATGAATCTGTTTATTTTCATAATATTTTATGTTTCATTTGATTTTATTCATTCATTGGGATTATTACTGAACATATACCAATGTTGGAATGGTTTTCGGTTTTATCTACTTTTTAATCTGGATTATTTTAGAATAAATTTTTTTATAGGTAAATATTTCTTTTAATTTCTAAAAAGCTAAATATTTTTTCATCTCCTCTAGTTATTCATAAAATTATAACATAATAGTGCACCATTAATATCCTAGGTTGTTGAGATTTTATTAATATTGTATATTAAAAAATCAGACAGTATTTATCTCTTATATGAAAAATTATTCTTATAAATACATGTTCTCTAAAAATGTTTTAAAACATAATTAATATGGGTATTAAATTAAATATTTAACAATAATTGGATTTTTACAAAAAAATTAAAAAATTGTTCGACTTGTGATTTTCATAAGAAGTAACCTTTTGATTATTACTAAATATACGAAAGAAATAATTGTTTTAACATACCTATAATTAGTGTAATTATCTCATATCATGAACAATAAATGTTTTAATGAATCCATTTTATGATTCAAAAGATACTTTAAAATTAAATTATTTCTTTAATTTAAGAAATATTGATTTTCAATATGGGTTTTCAAAATATAAAGCATGTTTTCATTAAAAAATGTTCCAATTGACCTTTCAGAAATATTTTCCTTATATGATGTCACTGTTTTACAATACTCAATAAGAAAATTTATTTATATTTAAGAATATTTTAATTGATATAAATAAAGAATAATAAGTAATTATTTAGGTTAAATTTATATATTTCAATAATAGTTATATTAATTTCAATATATATAATTATTTTCTCATTTTATATTGTTTATATAAAATTGATAATTCATTGGATATTAAATTTCTTGAAAATCCATATTTTCATCGCATTTTGGGGTATTATTTTTAATTAAATTCTCTCACATCATTGATTTGAGTTTTTTTAAAATGAAGTAATAATTTTTAATTAGAAAAACTTACATTATCTGACAATTTTAACTTATTTTTTTCAAAATAATAGTTAAAATATTCATAATATTTACATTTATTAAGGTGGAAATCGGATTACTGGGTGTTAAACTAAAAATATAATGGTTAAAGTTACCTAAATCATGTATAGTTTCTTTTATCATAACCTATTTATACTTTATCATTTATATAGGTTTATAATTTTCCATTTTGGATCATTTTGGCATGTTAAGAATGTGGGTACACTATTTTCACCTCAAAAATATCAAGTGTGAAACTCAACATAAAAATAAAATCCCACCAATATATTTCCCATTTATCACCATATCATTTCATTGTATCACAACATTTCTGCCAAAATACATTCCTTAAATCCCTATCCATATTCTATAATTATTTTTTAATCATAAATATATCCTAAGAAGGCATTTAGAGCTATATTAATAATCATTTTTAGAGAAGAGGTGAATCACATAACCAAGAATTTTTAATTTATTTCGGATTCCTTCTACATCGAATATGATTAAATAAATAGTATATAATTATAATATTATATAACCTGTAATATGATTTTTTTTTATTTACGTAATAAAAAATCAACTCACATTCCGTCAAATACGAAACAAATCTTTAATTCGTATATACGACGAACTACCAACTTGGGAACCAATGATATTCTTTTTCCATCATCACCTCTAACAACTTTTAATAGGGATATAATTAAACATATATATGCTATTTCATAATATAATTATAAATATGGAGTTATTATATTACTTTTACATTCATAATTTCCACTTCCATTCAGGATATGACAATGTCCACTATGTACGTTTGACTACAACCTCATGAAGTAATGTTATTTATTTGTCCCATATAGATTTAGAAGGATGATAATAATGATAAAAGTATTTATTATTTGTAAAATAAATTAAATTATATTTATTAAGATGAGATATTTTTCATTCATTAATTATAATATAGGGCTTTTAAATTTTACCTTTCCACCCAATAAAAAACGATAACATTACACATTCGTATGTATGGACTACCACCTCTATGATGAGATGTGGTTATTTTTAAATCCCCACATAACATGTATTTTATATACAACTATAGTTAATTGAATAATAATTTAATAATTACATTTTGGTAATTTTGTTAACATAAAAAACACTTACATACTTTTGATAATGATTGTTGAAAAATGGGAACGTTATTAATGAGTATATACAGACTATCGTATCTATGATCGTAGCATAGAACCATTTTTAAAACCATAATTCCTGATTGGTTTAAAATGTATAATTTATTTAAAATATTATAATAGTTTTATTATTATTATTTTGGAAATGTTAAAATAATTTTAAATTTGACCATGATCAACACAGTAATGTTGTTCTGAAATAATGAACTGAACATCCTCAAAACATTATTTGTATAGTTAACATATTTCATATATAAATAAGTGATAAAAAATATTTAGTTATAATATCATAACACTAGAGAAAAAATTTAAGTTAATAAAATAATTTATATAATTATTTTATTCCTGATTTAATAGAGATTTAAGGAAGGCCTGGAATAATGGTAAGTTACTTCATCCCAATTTTCCCTCATTGGTTGAATATTATAATATTATATTTTTATTTCCTTTCTAGGGGTTTATAATTCCAATTTTACATTTAATATCATGATTCTATAAAAAGTTTTATTTTATGAATAATATCCATTATTTCATCCAAGGTAATTCTACTAAAACATTGTTAGGTGCATAATAATTTCATTACTCAATTTCATTTCATTGGATAATATTACTTCCCCCATTTAATTTTTATTGTATGATAATGTGAATCATTAATTTTTGATTTATTATGTTTTAAAAAAAATTGGATTTATATTTAATGAATAAAATTGATTCACTGATTAATTTCCCAGTTCATCCTATTGATAATTATATGGGTAACTAGTGTCAAATTATCTTCTATGGGATATATATAATATTAGATTCCAATTTTATTTTATGTGGTGTATTGACATTACATTTTATATTTTGTGGCATGAATCTGTTTATATTCATAATATTTTATGTTTCATTTGTTTTTATTTATTCAGTGGGATAATGACTGAATAATTACCAATGTTGGAAAGGTTTTCAGTTTCTATATACTTTTTAATCAGGATTATTTTATAATAAATTTGTTTATAGGTAAATATTTCTATCAATTTCTAAAAAAACTGAATATTTTTTCTTCTCCTCTAGTTATTCATAAAATTCTAACATAATAGTGACCCAATCATATTCAAGGATGTTGAGATTTTTATTAATAAATTATATTAAACAAAATCTGACTTTATTTATCTCCTATATGAAAAATCCATTCTTACAACTCCATGTTATGTAAAAATGTTTTAAAAAGTAATTTAATATGGGTATTAAATTAAATACTTAAAAAAATAGTATTTTAACAAAGAAATTAAAAAATTATTTGACTTGTCATTTTCATAAGATGTAAACTTTTTACTATTACTAAATATGTGAATGAAATAATTGTTTTAATATACCTGTAATGAGTGTAATTATCTCATATCATGAACACTAAATGTTTTAAGGTATCCATTTTATGATTCAAAAGAATCATTAAAATTAAATTATTTCTTTAATTTATGAAATATTGATTTTCAATTTGTTTTTCAAAATATAAAGCATGTTTTCATTAAAAAATGTTCCAATTGACCTTTCAGAAATATTTTCCATATATGATGTTAATGTTTTACAATACTCATTGTGAAAATTTATTTATATTTAAGAATATTTTAATTCATATAAATAAACAATAATAATTGATGATTAAGTATAAATATATAGATTTCAATAATATTTATTTTAATTTCAATATATATAATTATTTTCTCATTTTACATTGTTCATATAAAATTGACAATTCATTGGACATTACATTTCGTGAAAATCAACATTTTCATCGCATTTTGGTGTATTATTTTAAAATAAATTCACTCACATCAATGATTTGTGTTTATTAAAATGTATTAATAATTTTAAATTAAAAAAACATACATTATCTGACAATTTTATATTATTTTTTTCAAAATAATAGTTAAAATATTGATAATATTTAAATTTATTAAGGTGGAAATCAGATTAATGGGGGGTTAAACTAAAAATATAATGTTTAAAGTTACCTGATAACATGTATATTTTCTTTTATCATAATCTATTTATACCTTATCATTTATATGGGTTTATAATTTTCCATTTTGGATCATTTTGACATGTTATGAATGTGGGTACACTTTTTTCACCTCAAAAATGTCAATCGTGAAACTCATCATAAAAATACAATCCCACTAATATAGACCCCACTTATCACTATATCATTTCATTGTATCACATCATTTCTGCCCAAATATATTCCTTAAATCCCTATACATATTGTATAATTATTTTTTAATCATAAATATATACTTAGAAGGAATTTGGAGCCATATTAATAAGCCTTTTTAGAGAAGAGGTGAATCACATAACCAAGAATTTTTAATTTATTTCGGATTCCTTCTACTTCGAATATGATTAAATAATTAGTATATAATTATAATATTATATATCCAGTAATAAGTTATTTTTTTTTACATAATAAAAAATAAACTCACATTCCGTCAAATGCGAAACAAATCTTTAATTCGTATATATGACGAACAACCAACTTGTGAACCAACAATATTCTTTTTCTATCATCACCTCTAATAGCTTGTAATAAGGATATAATTAAACATATATACAATATTTCATAACATAATTATAAATATGGAGTTATTATATTATTTTTACATTTATAATTTCCATTCCATTCAGGATATGACAATGTTCCACTATGTACGTTTCACTACCAACTCATGATGTAATGTGATTTATTTGTCCCATATAACTTTAGAAGGATGCTAATAATGATAAAATTATTTATTATTTGTGAAATAAATGAAAATATTTTTATTACCATGACATATTTTTCATTCATTAAATATAATATACGGCTTTTAAATTTTACCTTTCCACCCAATGAAAAACGATAACGTTATAAAATTGTATGTATGGACTACCACCTCCATGATGGGATGTGATTATTTTTAAATCCCCACATAAGTTGGATTTTATATACAACTATAGTTAATAGAATAATAATTTAATATTTTAATTTTCATAATTTTGTAAACATAAGAAACACTTACTTACATTCGATAATGATTGCTGAAAAATGGGAATATTATAAATGAGTACATACAGACTATCGTATCCATGATCGTAGCATAGAAACATTTTTAAAACCATAATTCCTAATTGGTTTTAAATGTATAATTTATTTAAAATATTATAATAGTTTTATTATTATTATTTTGGAAATGTTAAAATAATTACATATTTGACCATGATCAACACACCAATGTTGTTCTAAAATAATGAACTGAACATCCTCAAAACATTTATTATACAGTTAACATTTTTTATATATAAAAAAGTGATAAAAAATATTTTTTATAATATAATAACCCTAGAGAAAAAATTTAAGTTAATAAAAAAATTTATATAAATATTTTTTTCATGATTTAATTGAGATTCAAGGAAGGCCTGGACTAATGGTAAGTTAATTCATCACAATTTTCCCTTATTGGTTGAATATTTTAATATTATACTTATTATTTAATTTCTAGGGGTTTGTAATTTCAATTTTACATCTAATATCACAATTCAATAAAGTAATGTTTTTTTATGAATAATATCAATTATTTCATCCAAGGGAATTATGCTATAACATTGTTAGGGCCCTAATAATTTCATTACTCCATTTCCTTTCATTGTCTAATATTACTTCACCATTTTAAATTTTATTGTATGATTATTTGAATCATTATTTTTTGTTCTATTTTGTTTTTTTAACAATCTTTGGATTTATATTTAATGAAAAAAATTGATTCACTGATTAATTTCCCAGTTCATCCTTTGGATAATTATATGGGTAACTAGTGTCAAATTATCTTTTATGGGATATATATAATATTAGATACCAATATTCTTTTATGTGGTGTATTGACATAACATTTTATATTTTATGACATGAATCTGTTTATTTTTATTATATTTTTTGTTTCATTTGATTTTATTCATTCATTGGGATAATTTCTGAACAATTGCCAATGTTGGAAATGTTTTCGGTTTCTATTTACTTTTTAATCAGGATTATTTTAGAATAAATTTTTTTATAGGTAAATATTTCTATCAATATCAAAAAAAATGAATAATTTTTCATCTACTCCAGTTATTCATAAAATTATAACATAATAGTGCATCATTCATATGCTAGTTTGTTGAGATTTTCTTAATAAATTATATTAAACAAAATCCGACTTTATTTATCTCTTAAAAGAAAAATACTTTCTTACAAATCCATGTTCTCTAAAAATGTTTTACAAAGTAATTTAATATGGGTATTAAATTAAATATTTATCAATAATTGGATTTTTACAAAATAAAAATAAAAATTTATCGACTTTTCATTTTCATAAGAAGTTACCTTTTGAATATTAATAAATATTCGAAAGAAATAATTGGTTTAACATACCTGTAATGAGTGTAATTATCTAATATCATGAACAATAAATGTTTTAAAGAATCCATTGTATGATTCAAAAGATACCTTAAAACTAAATTATTTATTTAATTTAAGATATATTGATTTTCAATATGTTTTTTCATAATATAAATCATGTTTTCATTAAAAAATGTTCCAATTGACCTTTTAGAAATATTTTACATATATGAAGTCACTGTTTTACAATACTCAATGTGAAAATTTATTTATATTTAAGAATATTTTAATTTTTTTGTTTAATTTTATTTTCTTTCATCAATTCCAAAAACCATTCATTTTATATAGGACCTATAGATATATTTTATAATGATACCATCCTAATTATTTCTATACAAGGATTATGAATTCTTCTATAATATAATCAAGGATCCTTTTTATTTTACATAGTATAATCATGTTCTAAAACTAATAATTTATGTTTAATTGAGTTTAGATGAAATAATATCAATTTTTACATTATTAATGACACAATTTAGATCTTGTATTGAGGTATTATTTTTTAAATTTTTGGTAATAAAATAATCCTTGGGTTTCACCTTCAATTGTTTATTGAAAAATATGGATTTTTTGTGTGAAAAACAGTGGCGCATGGTTTTGGGAAACCATGTTCCCTCACACGGGAAATTATGCTACAAATGCTCATTTTTGTATTGTTGATATTGCATGGTTAGTTCACTATTAATAAAACCATGGGGAAAAATAGTGCTAATTGTATTTTTGAGACAGTAAGGGATGAACAGTTGAAGTAGAGTTTGGAAAACAATGTAAGATAATTATGCGAGCTATCGTGGTCATAAATATGTTTAAATTTATCTTTATGCCATTTTTATTTTAACCCTAAATCACCACCCCTCTACCCCATTAGGGAATGTTAGCTTTACTAAATTTATGTACCCATATATAGACCTCTTGTGTGTAAATACTTATATGGATTTGTGTGGGAACTTTATCCAATAATAAAGTATGTCTCTTTTCACACAATTTATCCCCCCATATAGAGTATATCTTATTTCCTTCTTGAGTTATTCATATCTAGTGGGTCATTTGACCTAATTATGGTCCAATACTGAGATGTTGGTTAAAATCACAATTGGTGTTTCCATATCTTTCTATTATAGTGTCTTGTGTTTGTGCATTTGTGGTTATCCACTAGTATCTGAATGTCTCCATGTGTGAGGTAGTTGGTTCCACAGTTTTACATTATTATATGAGTTTCTATTTCATTATTTATTGTCTAAATTTTTTATATATAATTTTTTTCATTTGTAATATGTTTTCAAATTTTTTTGATTTGAACATGAGAGGAAAATGGGTTTTCTAATTTAAATTTGTAATGTTTCATGTTAGTTTGACCAGGATATTTCATAAATATGTGTTATGACTTGTCTAAATGGTTTGAAATGTGTTTTTAAAGTGATTTATTGGTGATAATTTGTAGAAAAAGTATTTATGAGATAAATTTGGGTTTTGGTCCATGTTGTCATTTTTATTGTGAACATTACATGTGTTATTTAATTGGGAATGTTATGTGAATCATGTTATAAAATCTATTTGATGTGAGTGAGAATTTGGAAGTGGATTTATCTATCGATATTTTTGGATTAAAAATATGCCCTCCTTTTTATGTTTCCAAATAGGTATCATAAATTACGATAGTTTTGGGAAATTTATTTCCAAATGTTTTTAGTTTTCATGTCAAATGGAATGTGGTTTTTTTTGGGAAATAATAGTTTCAATGTGGATTGTAATTTTTGAATCCCTGTGAAAATATGATTGTTGTGATTTCTATATATTCTTTTGATTCTGGTCATTATTATATGATGGTGATCATTTATTTGATATGTTAAATGAATTATGATCACAAATATAATTCTATGTATTGAGGAATGTGGACTGGAATGGGAAAGCTAGTTGATTCTGAGGTGATGAGGCCTAAATTTCTCTAACCAGATTGATGATACACCACTAACAACAAATGTATTCTGATTAGAGGCTATGAAATGAAAATTATTTACGCACCTCAAGTATCATATGAGTGCTATTGGTTTTGATTTTGCGATGGATACCCCTAGAGTGTTTAATTTACTCATCTCTACTGCATCGTGCACGAGGATGTTCATGGTAGTGTAGTTAGAGAATTTTGATCGCCAAGGTACAAGGTTCATAGGGTCCCACATGTGATAGTTTCCTATAGAGATTTATCATGGTTCTCTCTTCTGACATGATGCTCGTGTTATTTGGTTCTTTCAATCATCATATAGTAGACAAGGTGTAGATATATATTTCATGGATTATTATTTGTGAAAATAGTTATTCATTTAAAAGGATTTCATTATATTGTTTTTCTTTAAATTTTTATTAAAAATATATAATATATTATTACAGGAATGTTCATATATATTTGTTTTATAATTTTACAGCATGGAATCATTATTTCTGGTGGCACACTACTAGTATTTAGATAACAACCTACGTTCACCATTGGTTGTATGTATAATTAGTCATGTATGACCCATGTAAAGGAATGATGTATCATAGTGGTGATGGTGGAATGAGTTGATTGATTTCTTCTTCTTACCATGGTTGATGGCGGTGACTTTATGGTGATGTCCCACTTGTTACACAAAGGTTTTTGGAAATTTTTTCGATCTCCATCATCTTGTATTACTTCTGGTTTTTTGATACAGTTCCTAATATAATGTATTAAATATTTTTTTCTCAATTGGTTATATCTATCAATTATGTAATCTCAATTATTTTTGGTCAGTATGGTATTATAAAGGATTGAATTAATTCCCAAAGTGCATTATTGTAATATAATAAATTGTTTTTATCCCTAGGGTATTGGGAATTCCCTTCATGTCATGCTAAGGAACCAGCTAGCTGTTGAGTTGGATGGAACTCTAGTTTTGGTTTAGGACAATTCATGAAAGGGTTCTTGGAAATTGTTTATGGAGATGAGTAATTCCATTATAAACCAAGGATATGAAGTTTTTTTAATAAAAAAAGAATTTGTCGTTAATTTATCAACCATGGATGGGTAGATCCTTGATAATCCAATGATTGGTTGGTCTATGATTACACTATAATTCATTGGGCACTCCCATTATGAAATTTGGATGAACTAGTGATTCAATTTGTAAGAGTGATATGTAAATAATAATTCAATATTCCAATATATTTTATTTATGCTTGTTATTAATTTTAATAACATCATATGATAATGATTGAAATCACATTTCTCATGTTTTATTGATTTTCAAGAATCATTCTTTTGTTACTGATTTATAACATTATACATATTTATTAAACCTCCTTTGATTGCACTCAGATTTCTTATGTAATGTTAATTAACATTTACCACATCACCATAAAATTATACTCATCTTATTCACATTAATGAAATTAATTTTTTTTAATTCTTCTTTTTAAGAAAATTGATAATTTGAAGACACCATTCTCATGTTTCCTTTTCCCTATTTTATCAAGAACGATGTGGAATAAATAATGTCTATATGGGTTTCATATGGATGATGAAAATCAATTAATTGGAAATAATTAAAGATTGTTTAATTGAGAAATATTATTATTTAAATAAATTGGAACTATTAAAGTAAGTGTTTTTCAAAATTACCAAATACTATTTACCGAAAAATTACATGGGTATACAAGTGAAATAATATTCCACTTGTTGTTGTAGGTTTTTTATAATGAATCCATGCTAACATTAAAATGTATAAAAGATAAAAAGTGAAATGTTTATGTTTTTTACCACATATAATGGATTGTGTATACAGATATTTATAATTTATATCCAAGTATACATTAAATAACACTTCATATTTAGATATTGTTATGTGAGGTTTTCATAAGAATAATAGATTCCACCATGAGTTTAAAATTTTATGATTAATCATACTTTCATAACATTGGACAAAATATTTGAGACATTATATAATAATATTTAGATAAGATTAATGATAATTTGGGATATATTTTATTATTTATTGGTATATATGGCCCCCTATATTACTGTGAAGTTGTTTTGGGGGGAGATATTTTATTTTTTTATAAGAATAATGTTGTTGTTAACATTCAGGTATATACAATCATTTATTATTGTTGTTATTTTTTGGATGATCATTATATTTATATGAACATTATAAGGATATAATTTTATAGCAAAAGGCAACCCATAGTTGGGTGACAACTCATCACATATGGAAAATATATGGGTTATATACCTACAATATAAGGGTGAAAATGTAAAATTCATTCAATTAGATTATTTGATCTCTAAGTAAGTTTTAAATCCTTATTTTCTTAAAATGTTTGAAGGATAATTATTATGTTTATTTTTTATAATATTCATTATCTTGTAGATTACTATGATATTGAATAGTGATTTGGTAAAACATTTATTGATCTTATTCCAATATAATATCAACATATAATTGGTAATTAAATTTTAATGGGATGTGACAACATTAATGTTAAATACACTTAAATATTGCGGTTATTTGGGATATATATTTATTTATGAATTGGAATATTTTAAACATTGAGTATTATTGTTAAACATTGGAGATAAATTTATTATTCCTGTGTAAGAAGGTAAACTCAATTCGGGACAAATCAAAAAATATTATAACCATTTTATTTGTTCTTAATTTATTCATATTGTAATAATGCCCAATAATAACATTGTGGATAATTTGGTCTAATGTAATTCTATTTAGTGCCCATAAAAAGAAAAAAATAATCATTAATACTCATCTTGTTTATCCAAATATGTGAATGTGGTGGAAATTGATAAAAGGAAGAAATTATAATTTTTATTAAGTTGTAACACCCCTAACTTCCACAGTACGCTTCTCTTTGAATAATACAGTTGCGTCTGTCGTACGCAACTTCGAGTTCTATCAAACACCACAACCATCAAACTAGCTGTTATGAATAGTAATACCAAAATTTTTAAATTTTATTTATTTTATCTTTCAAAATGGACTTCATTTTTTGATTTAGAATATTTATATTATCTTAGGGATAATTTTTGGTACTTTTCGGATAACATTCATTTTTTGATGAATAGTGAAAATTACTAAATTTAAATTAAAAACCACTTTTTTAGATGAAATAATTAATATTGATAAATTATGAATTTAAGTGATTGTAGTGTATAATTATATTATATTTTTACCAGTTAATAAAATGTTGGTAATTGGACATAATTTCACATTTAAACTGGAAATAAGAAAGTGTGAATCATTTGATTGTTATTATCTCTTAAAAACACGCTTTTTGTTTTAACAACTGGAGTTAATTATAAATTAATATCTTCCACTTATGTGTTTTGAATTTAAAAATTGGATTCGATATTTAAAATCACGAGGTCAAAATTTTGTAAATAGGTAAATTTTATTTTGAGACACTTTCAATAATTACATCAGTAAATATTTTATTTACAATTATTAAAGGGTAAATCTGGTAAATAAGGGTAAAAAATAAGATAATAATAATAATAAATTACCCTAAAATGTGTCCTAACCCTATTGGTTGATACATGTCCGACCATGGGAATAAATGGGTCGATTTTGGACCCCATGGATCCACTTGTAAGTAATAAAGACACCTTATATTAATTAAGTTAATTTAAATACAAAAATTACATATGCATATATCTTTTAGAAAAATAATTTTTACATAGGGCTATATATTTTATATTTTCGACTATAAATATTCATTACATATCTAAATGTATTTACTACATAATGGAATTTTATTTATAATTTTTATACATTGATGAATTAAAATTATTTATGACACAATAATAATGGAGTATTATCATTATTAATTAAAGAATCAATTAATTAGTTTTATAAATGTTAAAATAAAAAAATTTAAAAGTTTTGATGATATGAAAAAAAATTAATTGGTTAATATGACATTGTATAATTGATTAAATTAATTTGGTTTGAATCAATAATGATTTTAAGACTTTAAAATAAATCAATTATTAAATAGGTCAAAATTGACAAAAAAGGTTTTTTAAAACAACTATTATATTATTAATTGATATTCTATTCATAAAAATCTACGGTTTAGAAAAATTTCTTATATAATGATAGGCGTATTATTATTGGACCACTTCAGGGTCTCTTGGATGTTTATAGTATGTTTATTGACTATATAATATAAAAATATAAAGAGACATGGTAAATTTCATACTATTAAACTAAGTGTTAAATGAAAAAGATAAAGGTAATATAGTTACCCAAACCTGTCTAAAACCTATTAGTTGAGTGGTTTTCAACCTATCCATAGCATTAACTTTATATAATTTACATTTGATCCATTATAATTCGAATATTAATTTATTATAAAATAATATTTCTATCTTTTCCTAAGGTGCCCCTCACCCCTCATTTAAAAATAAACATCCCCTTCCCTCTAATTCACACCATCAAAGCCATTTGGCTCGGCCATCCCCTCCCAATATATTCTCTAAGCTTCTATTACTTCAACCAATAGTCCTTAGTTTGATCATAAATCCAACCTAAGGGGCCCTTTTGATCAAATTAAAGGGAAGAACCCAAAGAATAAGTAATGTTTTCACCATCCTCTTTCAAGTTCCTTTCTTCTTCAACTCTTCATTAATTGTTATTTCCATTCTAAAATAATAGATCGAGTAACTTCTATATACTGTTATATTATTATAAATATGGTACAACCATATTCAGTATTTTTTCCAACCATTCAATGACATGTCACCATACGCGTGTACGTAAGACTTGCTGGCTCCACGTCTTAGTGTAATTATTATTCAAAACATTATTATTTGGATGGATATGATAATTATTTTTAATTGATGTAAATAATAAATATAACATTATAATTATTCTTTATATATGATATACCATCCAATTATATGTAAAGACTCGTAAATTTCAAGGGATATTTTTTTTCTTAATTTTCATTGGAATTTTACGAGTACGCAGTTTCTGACGACACCTGATTTTGAGGCCCAGTGTGCCCAGAATCATTTTTCGAAGTTTATCTCGGGTATTTTCAATGAGCAAACAAGAGGGTTTTCCTAACTTTTGAACCAGTGCTTGGAATCGAAATCCTAGGGCACCGATGAAACGGCATCACCTGTAATTGCTTAGGAACACTTTTTCTGAAGTTTTGTTTGCTCGGGTGTGGTTATTAAAAATGGTGGGTTAAGTAATGAATAAAATAAAATGTGTGCAACCAATTTTAATTTTATTTAAGGTAGCTTAAACCCAAGCTTGATGGTTGTAGTGGGACCCACTAATACTCTAACTCCTAGGTTGGATATTAGTGATGTGCAGCCCACACGAGCCCCACCCCTTTATTTCCTTTTACCTTCCATGTGCATTAATTATGGTAACTCACCCGCACCCCCTCTTAAATCACAAGTCAACCATCGCGTTTAATTGAATTATTAAACACCACATTAATTTTCCAATGCTCGATAATTAATTCGTGATTTGTATTTAAATTTCAAAAACCGTTCGCATGGGAAATAAAATAAGGCAATGACTTATTTTATTAAGTGTTGTTTAGTTGTGCAGGAAGAATTGGGAGAGGAATTAATCAAGGCCTTGGAACATCTTCCTCCTCCTTGAAGAATGTTAAAAACTCACCATCACCGACGAAGAATGCTGGCCTCCGACGAAGGACAACAAAGGACGCTGATTCCTCGGAGATCGACGACACGGCGTCGTGTACCGCGATGCCGACAATCCTCCTTCTGCGACGCTTATTCTGTGATGTTCCTTCTCCCGTGACGAACCTTCATTCGAAGAAACCTTGTGGTACGGGGATAGGTTTAAGTTAATTTATGTGGATTTTATCCACGGTCTTTGATTAAATAGTTGATAGTCGTTGAGCCGCTTATTATCGTAATAACGGGAGGATGTCTGACCACACGAACACGGTCGAACCTCCTCCCCCTTTTTATTATTGTTCTTGTTTTGGAACGAGAAATGGCAGCGCGATACCGAGGAACCATGTGGAAACAATGAAGAATAGGCAAAGAAACATGATGCCATCATGCCACACCGTTGCGGCGATTCAAAGGCTTCACAGATCGTTTAATTGATGGCAGATCATCGAGCGTCGACAGAATGGGCCGCAGAGGTGTTTTGAAGGCTTCATAGTAATGGGTAGGTCCCGAGTGGACTGCCAGTGAAAAGGACACCCAAAACAAATCACCAGAGCGCATCTGGTGGTCCGCGAATGTCCATGATGGTGCGCCCTGCCTGCACGGCAGCGCCGACCCTGGCCGGCCGCCAGGAGGCCGCGACGCCCGGCGCGCCGCCCGGAAGGACCGACGTGGTTTAAGCCGCGACGGCGGGTGGCTGGTCCCGCAGCCGCACGGGACCGAGGTTTGATGCGGTGCTTGGCCGCATCGGCTGGCAAGGAGGGGCCCCACCACGTGGGGTCGCGGCGTCAATCAAGGGGATAGAGGTCCCCTTTGCGCGAACGCTCGGCCGGCACCAGGCCGACCCTGCGCGGCCGGCGCCGAGCCGAACCGGTCGGCCCGCCGATGCCAAGTCGGGCCACGCTGGCCGGGCCGGGCTGCGCCCCGCCGGGTCGGACCCGGTTCAGGCCGACCCAGGGGGTTGGGCCAGGTCGGACCGAGCCCAGACCCCCCGTTTCTAGAACGCTTCCAGTCTTTTGCCCATATCATGGCCTACGGACCTCCGATCGATGCACCGTCAGTTGCGTAGCGATCCTTGGATCGATTCGGTCATTATGGTATATTACACTCAAGGTTTTGGTGAACTTTGTGTATGGATGGGTTGGTTCGAACGCGAAACTAACAGGGCCCTGGGAGCGGAAATGCTTCTGACTTGCGCTCTGGATGCCTAATTGATGTGTCGTCGACTTTGTTGGATTCCTCTTAGTGAGACAGACCTTTTGGCTTACTCCGATCAAGGTTTGGATGCAGTTGGAGTGTAGTCGGGTTGGTTTTGGATTAAAAACCAACCGGGCCCCTAGAACGAAAAAAGCCAATAACTCTCAGATCGGGCGTCCAATTGACATGCCGTCTGTCGCGTTGTGTTCCTTTTGACGAGATGGAACTTTGGGATACATAAAATCCGGACTACGTGTCAATTGATATATTGACCCCCCTTGGCTCATGGAGCGGACCCCCCGGAACGAGCATGCTGTGTGCGGTAACCCTTTTGTTGGCTGCGTCTGCGACGACGATGACTTCAGTTCTGGAATCCCCTGTGGGTTCGATGACGGCAAAAACCGTATGGGAATCTTCTGTGGGTTTGATAGTGAAGATTATGGTACTTTAAATCTTCATGAATCCCTAGAGCTGGATGATTCTTTATGACTGTTGATTGATCGACTCGGTGTGTTTTGGATAGCCCAGTGGGGAGCGCTTGGTTGTAGCGGCAGCCCCATGACGGAGGAGAGCTTGGTTTTAGCGGAAGACCCGCGGAACTCAACAGAAGGAGTACCTCTGGAGGCTATGAGGGGGAGCACTTGGTTTTCGTGGCAGTCCCATAGTGGAGGAGCGCTTAGTTGTAGCATCAGACCCGTAGTACTCAACACAAGGGGTACCTCTGGAGGCTATGAGGGGGAGTGCTTGGTTGTAGTAGTAGACCCATGTTGGGAAGCGCATGGTTGTAGCATCATGCCCATGGTACTCGACATGTGGAGTACTAAAGAAGTCCAAGGTTAATTGGAAGAGCTTGGTTGTAGTGGCAGGCCCACTGTACTCAATAGAGGAGGAGTTTCCCCAGCAGCTATGGTTTCCACATCATGATTAAATCCTGGTTTGAAATGAGTCTTGACTTTCAGTCATTATCTTCGATATGATTGAAATGCATTCCTATGTGGATTTGGGTTGTGTTACCTGTGTGGATTGGTTGTGCTATCCCATGTGGACGTGATCGAACTTGGGCACCGATGTTGGAGCATAACTGGGACTGATGACTTTGGTATATGTATGGTCATATACCTATGTAGTGTTGGATGTTACATCGTGATTTTATCTTTTCTTTGTGGTTTATCCTTTTTGGATTCTGGGAGACCTTCGGGGGTCTCGGGGTCCCTAATGAGTATCATATACTCACCCCTGCACGGGCTTCGCCCGCACTACGTTGTGTTGGTTGTAGATGACGGACATCACTAATCGAGGTTTAGGCTTTTAGAGCTGGACGGTTCCCTGAGGAGTAACCCACGACGAGTTGGTTCCCGGAGGTGGATATCATGACGAGTCAGTACCTGGAGGTGGGCCACTAGACAGTACGCATACAGGGCGGACGGCAGGACCCGAGGAGCTGAGGAGGCTATCTGTACCCAGACTTCATGTGGGATTTATTGTGGATGGCTCGGTGTTGCTACTTTACTTTTCAATTGTTGTACTTCATTTCCAGTTGTACTTTACATTCAGTTTGGGTTTTTATTTTGGCCCACTAACATCTCTGCACATACTTGTACCCAGTTTTACGTAGTGTTTACTTCTACTGGCTTACTCTGTGGTTTTTTTTACTTTACAAAGGCAAAGTCTTCCCCTTTTTCGGTATTTACGCATTGGTGCTAGTCGCCAGCCCCTGGCCTATGGGAGGCGGGCTTGGGGTAGTCATGGAACAGGCCCCGAGGACGGGTAATGACAAATCGGAATTAGAGAAGTTCGGTTCTACCGCAGAACTGTGGACTCTGATCTTCCTTCTATTTGAAGAAATAGTGTAAAGGGTATTGAGGGTGGTTATCAGCCCGGGGAGTCCAGTGATGGTGCGGCAGCCGACGTATCTGTACCCTAGGACACTGACTTTTGATTTTTGACTTAGGGCACGAAAACATTGATTGCATGTGTGTTTCAAGTTTTAATTATGATTAATTTGTGTCAGCTCATGAGGTATAATGTATTAACTATGGCGCACTTGTTTTTTTTTCAGGATGGCCCCTCGACGGTAGCCAGCTAGGGATCCGAGTTTTGTATGTGACGACAGCCCACCGAGAAACGATGCCTCGGTGTAGGGCCCTTTGACAGCGGAGGCACTGATGATAACTATACCTGCCGAGCCACCGATTCTACCAGACCCATCCGATGATAGTGCACGTCGCCTTAGTGCGCTGCATGTGTTTCTGCGCCAGAGACCACCCAGGTTCTGTGGGGAGACGGACCCTCAGGCAGCCGAGGATTGGCTGGAGGCGGTTGTTCGAGTTTTCAGGTTAGTGGGGACACCAGCTGACCTCATGTTGATCCTCACAGAGAGCCTCATGCACGTGGCATCAGGCATATAGTGGAGCTTGATGCACCTGTTGCATGACAAGGCATCTCTTCTTTGGACGGACTTTGAGAGCCTCATCCGCTTAGAGTTCATCCCATCCACCCTCTGTGCGGTGCGCATCCAGGAGCTACAACAACTGCCGCATTGCAACATGAAGGTACCCCAGTACTCGGTGAGGTTTACCTATCTCTAGCACTATTCCATGGATATGGTATGAGAACCCTTCTTTAGGGGCCGAACCTTCGAGCAGGGGATCAAGTGATAGATTAGATCTTCAGTTGTTTCTCACAGTATCCTGACACAGACAGGGGTGTTGGAGAGAGCCCTCTTAGTGGAGAGTTTCCTTGCTGATCAGTCTCTAGCAGTAGGACCCACCACTAGCCGGTATGCGGAAGAGTCTTCTACAGTGGAAAATAAACATATGACGTAGAGGTCCAAAAGGACTAGACCTACAGGTGGTTGACCGCATGACACATGATTGTTTGTTTGAGGCACCCGTGGAGTAGAATGACTTACCATGCGCGTACAATGTTACTTTGCGACACGGTTGGTCACATGGCTTGTGACTGTCCGACCCGCCATACAGATGATCAACAGATAAAGGAAGGACCTCCCAGGTAGAGGAAGAAGTTTGATCGAGATGGACCGCATTGAGCAGGAGACAGTGGCAGGAGAGATGTCCGTGCACCTGGAGGTGGAAGACGATTCACGGTGTTGCCACCACCACCACTAGGAGGTCCACCCCGACCATAGGGAGTAGGTGGACATGGCAGAGCTCAGCTTCAGGCAGCTAAGGCCTACGATCATAGAGCTCTGGGAGCAGATGGACATGAGCGGGACTAGCTCCAGACCTAGATATTATTGTTCATGTTGCTTCTAACTTTGTTGATGTTTGTTTGTAGATTCTTTGTGTCTTTGTACTTTGAGATTCATTAATAAAAGACACCTTTATTGTGGCGTTGACCTTCCTGTCATCTCTTTATGTTGTTACTAAGAGGTTCCGTTTTAAAAACTGTTAACCTGACCCTCACTTTGAGATACCTACAAGAGGAGACCCAGTGACCACACACTGATGCAGACAGTGTGACTGAACCCTTGGAGATGAGTGTAACTGTTGGATCTCTTGGTAGTAATGTCGAGGCCTTACGCATCATCCTTGGTATGGATTAGTATCATCCATGTCGTGACTGACTGTATTAGGCGGAGAATGTGGTTCATCTAGGGGATGAGACCGGATTTCTATTATCAGAAAAGAATAAATCTCAGCAGCTCTTGTAGGACCAGAGAAGGTCCATGTCATCCAAGAGCGGATGAGGACAGCTCAGAGCTGGAAAAAGTCTTCTGTTAATAGGAGGCGGAGACCACTAGTGTTCGAAGGTGGCGACCGCGTCTTCTTGCAGGTCTAACCTCGATGTAGATTATGGAGATTTGGCCGAGGCGGCAAGTTATCCCCGCGCTTCATCGGATCATTCCAGGTCTTCAGTAGGATAGGCGAGGTGGCTTATCACATGGCTCTACCTCCTCAGTTGCACGAGGTGCACGACAACTTCCACACATCTCAACTGAGGAGATATGTCCACGAACCGACGCAAGTCATCGACCATGGGGAGATGGAATTTGACAATGGGGTGACATTCATAGAGGTTTCAGTGGGGAAAGAGGATCGACATTAGCAGATCTTACGTAGACAGTCGATTCCTTGGGTGCGCTTTCACTGGATGTATGGGAACCTCCAGGAGATCACATGGGAGCAAAAGGCTCATATGCGTGCTCAGTACCACTTTTGTTTCCCTAGTTTGTGATATATCTTTACGAAGATGAAAATCCCTAAGGTTGAAGTAATGTAAAGACCTGTAAATTTCAAGGGAAATTTTTTTCTTAATTTTCTTTGTAATTTTACGAGTACGCAGTTTCTGACGGCACCTGATTCCGAGGCCCGGTGTGCCCGGAATCAATTTTTGAAGTTTAGCTCAGGTACGTTTAGTGAACGAACAAGCAGGTTTTCTTAACTTTTGAACCAGTGCTCGGGATCGAAATCTGAGGGCACCGATGAAACCGCAGCACCGGTAATTGATTAGGAACACTTTTTATGGAGTTGTGTTTGCTCGGTTCTGGTTATTAAAAATGTTGGGTTAAGTAATGAATAAAATAAAATTTGTCCAAACAATTTAATTTTTATTTAAGGTAGCTTAACCCCATGCTTGATGGTTGGAGTGGGACCCACTAATACCCTAACTCCTCGGTAGGATATTAGTGAGGTGGGGCATGCACGAGCCCCACCCCTTTATTTCCTTTTACCTTCTAGGTGCATTAATTATGGTATCTCAGCTCCACCCCCCTCTTAAAGGCCAAGTCAACCCTCGCGTTTAATTGAATTATTAAATGCCTCATTAATTTTCCAATGCTCGAAAATTAATTATTGATCTGTTTCAAAATTTCAAAAACCATTGGAATGAGAAATAAAATAAGGAAAAGCCTTATTTTATTAAGTGGTGTTTTGTTGTCCGGGAAGAATTGGGAGAGGAATTACTCAAGGCCTTGGAACTTCTTCTTCCTCCTTGAAGAATGAAAAGAACGCACCGTCCCTGATGAAGAACGCCAGCCTCTGACGAAGGACAATGAAGGACGCCAATTCCTCGGAGATCGACGACGCGATGCCGTGTACCGTGACACCGACAATCCTCCTTCCACGACGCTTCATCTGTGACGTTCCTTCTCCCGTGATGAACCATCTTTCGATGACACCTTGATGTAGGGTGTTAGGTTTAATTTAATTTGTGTGGATTATACCCTCGGTCTTTAATAAAATTGTTGATAGTAGTTGAGCCGCATGTTATCGTAATAATGGGAGGAGGTTGGACCGCACGAACATGGCCGAACCTCCCCCCCTTTTTATGATTGTTCTTAGTGCGGCACGAGAAAATGCAGTGTGCTTCAGTGGAACTAAGTGGAAACAATGAATAACGGGAAAAGAAACGTGGCGCCATCGTGCTGCGCCATTGCGGAAATTCAAAGGCTCCACAGATCATTTAATTGATGGAAGATCGTCGGGCGTTGGCGGACCGGACCGCAGAGGTGTTTTGAAGGCTTCTCAATGAAGGGTAGGTCTCGGGAGGGCCGCCGGTGAAAACAACAGGTAAAACAGACCGTCGGAGCGCGTCCGGTGGTCCGCGAAAGGCCTTGCAAGCGCGTCGCGCTGACACGACGGCGCCGACTGATGGGGGCGGCACCCGTCACTGGCCGGCCGCAAGGAGGCGGAGGCGCCCGACGCACTTCCAGGAAGAACCAACGTAGCTGAAGCCGTGGTGGTGGGCGGCGGGTCCCGCGGCCGCGCGGGACCGAGGGGGGACGCGATGCTAGGCCTCGTCCACTGGCAGGGAGCGGCCCCCCCACGCGGGGTCGTGGCGTCAACAAGGGGGTAGCCACCCCCTTTACGCGGCCGCTCGGCCAGCGTCGATCCACCCTGGGCCGGGCCGGCCACAATGGGCCGGGCCACCCAGGTAGCGCCGGGACATGCCCCGCCAGGTCGGACCCTGATTCGGGTCGGGTCGGCCCGGTACGGGCCGAGCCCAGGGGGTCGGGCCGGGTCGGACCGCGCCCCGACCCCCCATTTTTCCAGACCACTTCCGGTCTTTTGCCCATATCATGGGTTACGGACCTCCGATCGATGAACCGTCAGTTTCGTAGTAATCCTTGGATCGAGGCATTCGTTTCAATATATTAAACTTTAGGTTTAAGGGAACTTTGGGTACGGCCGGGGTGGTTCAAAAACGAAACCAACCGGGCCCTCAGAGGAGAAATGCTTATAACTTGAGCTCCAGATGCCCGATTGACATGTCGCCGACTTTGATGGATTACTCTAAGTGAGACTTACCTTTTGCCTTACTCCGCTTGAGGTTTGGATGCAATTGGAGTGTGGTCGGGTTTGTTTTGTCTTAAAAACCAACCGGGCCCCTAGAACGAAAAGGCCAATAACTCTCAGACCGGGCGTCTGATTGAAGTGTCGTGTGTTGCATTGTGTTCCTTTTGACGAGACGGGACATTGGGATACATCAATTCAATACATCGTGTCAGTTGATGTATAGACCCCCTATAAGGCCCCAGCCTTGAACAATACTTCATCTTGAGTTATTACAAGATTACACGTTGAGGATCTTTTCAGGTTTAGAGTTTTAGAGAATTTGATCATGAAACATGCATTACATTACACATTTAAACAAAGTGGTTACATAAAAGACAGTATTCATTCTTCCTATCAACGGAAACATATTTAAAATAAAACATGGATTCTTTCTTGACACTTCTTTGACACTATCATCACATCATGTACCTTTCCCTTGACCTGTGAAAAACATTTCAAAAACATGGGATGAGCATAAAAAGCTCAGTAAGGGTTACAAAAATATGGAAATGAAAAAAGAGTTCATATATACATAAGAATGAAATCATACTTTACCCATAAAACATAGGCACTTTAACATACCTCATAAAAACATGAATAAATTATAGAAGTCATAAGACATAAAGGTAACTTGAGGCATTCATAACATTCTTACGTAGGGAGTAACCCTCTTGGTTACGTTTGGAATACCCATCACAGTATATTCCCTAAATCACTTCGGAGAAACCTTAACGTTTCACTCCTTCGCATTACCCAATGAATTGGAGAGCTATATTGGGTTCACCCGCCCTTAGTTTATCACGGAACCACCTGTCTTCATAATTATCCCCAGAACCTCAACATAATCGTATCACATAAAACATGGATAAATGAAACATAACATTTACACCTTTCAATCACAAGATATCAATAACACAAATTGATATAAAAACATTATGAAAACCACTTCAATACCAAAATAAAAGAAATGTAAAACATGTTATTTATTTTCCTTTTAAAAAGAAGGTATGGCTTGTAGAGGAAGCCGAAACTCAAATAATGTTCACGGCGGAGGAGAAGTCATTGTCGCCGCATACGTACGACAAGACATTCCCTTTTGTCATTTAGTAAAATGATTCGTATAAAAAAGATTCCTTTTGGATAAACGTAAAATTCCAAGGGGTTTATACACCGTATAAAAGAAGGTTGAGTATAAAACAAAATATGACTCAATTAAAGGATATTGAGACGAAGTCCCATACAAAGACGATATCCTTGGTTTATGGATAAATCAATTGCATAATTATGTGTGACAAACAAATACACCAAATATAAGTGGATATTAAGTGTAAAATAATCAAATTTCATTCACAAATATTCAAAGGATGACATATTCAATAAATACATGTTGAACCCAAAGAAATCGAAATTGGGTTAAGATGTTCCCTTGACAGCTTAACGGCGTCACATCAAAATGAGTTGATGAGAGATAAAAAGTGGATCTCATCACATGGACATAAAATTTACATCAATAAGGATATATGAGAACATATCCCAACATAACAATATGTAAATTAAAAGACCAAACAAAATAAGTCTTTTAAAAAATAGGAGGGTGAAAGGTTCCCTTACCGACTTGGGTATCTTTAAAAACATACACCCCATGAATGAAGGACATTAAATCATTGATGTAAATACTCATAAACGAAAGTATATTATAAAAAGAGTATAATAATGGGAATTACATACACCACTCAAAGAAAATTGTGGCAAATGTAGCATAAATCTCACGGGAATAAAAGTGAGATGAAATATCCCCTACGAAAACTTGGCAGCCTAACGACGCCATTTAAAACATACAGAAATGGATTGATGAGATCAAATAGAGTATCTCATCATATTAACATAAATTTTATAGAAAGTAGAATATAAAAGAACACCCCCCAACATACCAAAGAAGGGCTTAAAAGATGTTACATAAAGGGGAGTACTTAAAAAGAAATAGAGAGGTTATATCTCTTACGAAAATTCGACAGCCTAACGGCACCACTCAAAACTTCCAAAATGGATTGATGAGAGAGAATAGGGTCTCTAATCACATGAACATAAAAATTACATTAAGTGTAATATAAAATAACATCCCAATAACATGAAAGATGAGCTTTAGAGGGAATGACATAAAATAGTGTACTTAAAAAGAAAGAGAGGAGTAAGATCCCTTACCTCAGGTCCGACTTGACTCGATCATTCTTTAACATCCTGATTAATAAACATGAGTTAGTTTCTATTTTCATAAGAACCTTTTCATGTTACTTATTCCATTTATATCAATTATTTTCTTTTTATAAACATTATGTAATCATTTAAGTAAATAATGTTTGTTTTGTCGATATTTGGTTCTTTAGTCGGAAGTGAACTTCTTACAATTACACGTTGTTCGTGTGGTCAATGGTTCATTATATCCAGAGTGATATTCATCATTTAGATATAATATATATCATATATATCCAGAATATACATGTATTTATAATATTACATAATCAATTAGAGGTAAGAAATGAAATTCATCGTTCATGGAGATGGTAAGCCGTACGTACGCATGAATGCTACTTTCATTTCATTGTCATATTAATGGAATTAAAACAAAAAGAGAGAGATATATATATGTTATAATTCCATAGTGATATCCATAATTTAGATGTAATTTATTACATATATATCCATTATATATATGTACTTATAATATTACTTAACATTTTGAGATAAGAAATGAAATGTACCGTTCATGGAGACGGTAAACCGTACGTACGCATGAACGCTACTTCCATTTCTATTTTATATTTAATGGAATTAAAAAATAATGATACATAATTGTATTTCAATTCCATTATGGTATCATATATAATATAATTATATATATCCTTTATACGTACCACATATGGTATTAACGAATCAAATCACTTTGAAGGGGCAGTAGTCCGCACTTCCTTAAATGAAGATAACGGGTTTACCCATAATGGAAACCATAAAGGTATGCCCAAAATGAAAAATACAGAAGCTTAAGAAAATCATAAAAATATTATATATCATATATAAATATAGTTTCATCTTAATGGCCACCTTTGAAGGTGTTAAAAGAATGTTGAACAATCATCGTTACGGGAGGCCGAAATTCGCCATCCACGGAAACAGTATGTTCTTTACCCATTATATGTAGGTGTGTGAAAGTGTAGATAGAATCCTTCTTATAAAAAAATCCTAGTATATTGGTGATACTGGATTTGTTACAAAAGAAATGAATAAAAAAAGTTTAGGGGGTTGGAGAAGCAAAATAAAACAAAAGGACTCAAGTGAAAACATTACCTTTAAATCGGGTAACTCCCTTTGTTTGGAGCTCAAAGGCTTCCTTGGGAAGACTTCTGCCCAAAGTGAGGCTTCAAGGAGTTATAGAGGGATAAGGAGAAACTAAATGGGCAGATTTTGGCCGAGCCAAAGGCTTTAAGAGTGTGGGTAAGGAGGTAGAGGTGGGGGCCTTTTATAAGAGGAGAGGAGGGGCACTCTTGGAAGGTAAAGAAAAGTAACTTTATTTTAAAATGGTATTCGGATTTAAGAGGTCCCACATTGATGTGTTTCGAGGATAAGGTGATAAGGGTTCTAAATACACTCATTCAATAGGTTTTGGACATGTGTAGGTCTTAGATATTACATTATCTTTCCATTTTATTTAAATCGTTAAATAATGATGTCATCGCTGCATCATCATGATGTCATAAATAATTTAATTTATTCAATGTCTAAAAATTATAAAAACAAATTCTATGATGTAGGAAATCTTTTTATATTTCCAATGAATATTTATAGTCAAAAATATTATTTGTATTACCCCATGTAAAAATTGTTTTAGTAAAACATTTCATGTTTGTGTAATTTTTACTTTAACATTAAATAAAAAGTAATTTATGTCATTTCCCAACCAAAGTGGCTTCATGGGGTCCCCAAGTTAACTAATGTGTTTTCATGGTCGTCCATGACACATCCAATTAGGTTAGGACATGTTTCATGTTCATTTCATATTATTAAAACATTATTTTTACCTTAAACTACACTAATTACCTCTAATCACGATTAAAACTTAATAAGTTAGTATTCACCAAAAAATTATTTTTATACCATTGAACCACATTTTACTTATTAATGAAAACCATGTATGTCGGATTTATTAAATTCAAAACACAATGATGGAAAAATTTCATTTAAGCTGAAAAATCAGTTTTTATAAGTACCACTTAGTGGTTTCACTATTCATCAAAAATTGAAGATTTTCAGAAAAATCCCAAAAATTCACCCTAAGATTTATTTGATATTAAAAATTCAAAAATGAAGAATATTTTAAAAAATTCATAACATATTAGTCATATTAATTAATTTAATAATTAATTCCCACTGCCAGAGCAAATAGCGTGTTTTTATGAAACAATAAGTATCAAAAGATTGACTCTAGTTTAAGTCTGATTTCAAAGTGAAATTAATTTCAACAACCACTATTGGATTTAACGGTAAAAATATATTCTAATTTAAATTTAAAACCAATTCAAAATATATTATAATCATATAAATAAATTAGATTAAAAAGATATTTTGAATTAAAATACAACATTTTACACTATTCATTAAAAGATGAACTTTATCGGAAAGATACCAAAAATTTACACAAAGTAAATTTTGATGTCTGATTCTTAATAAGAGTTTTATTTGGTCCCATAGAATTTTTAAGAGTGAAAAAAACTATATTTAATGGCGGTAAGACATCAAAAGGAGATAAGTGAGCCTTTAGTGAAAACTAGGGCATATACGCCTAAAATTGAATTCTTTCCATATTTTAAGCCTTTATTTTTTATTGGATAAATTTAAAAACATTTAAAAACATATATAATCATATTTTAGTTATTTCTATCCATTCTCGCCAATACAACGGGTACATGTTAACTACCGTATAAAATAATATTATTTTATTATTAGAGTGCAACGTAAGATTCCCAAGAAACTCGTTGTTGTGTGGTGGGTATGCCATCGAGCATAGCGTCCCCTTTAAAGTCATATTAATATTTTACACAAAAATATGGATAAATATAAAAATTTAATATTCTTTATTTACCTAGGGTGTTACATCCTTCCCCCCTTTTGGGGATTGCGTTCTCACAATTTTAAAATTGGGCTCGGAAACTTCATTGAAAATCCCACATCGAAACAAGAGTCAGTAAAACAATCACTTTAAAATAAAGAATGATAAGTACAGAGGTCACCCGAGTTAACCCATACTAGGATTCCATGTAGTAAAACATGGACATGGAGGAGCAAACATAGGGTCATGTTCTGATGGAGAGTGATAGAAAACATGTTAAAGAGAAAGTTAACAATAAGAAAATCACAAACTTGTGATGGGATAAACGGTATTCGATTCCCCAGTTGGAAAAGTTTATAGAAAACATTTTTTTTAAGTTAATTTTTATTGAGGAATTTATTCATAAGGAAACATAATCACATATCATGTTGACTTTCAACTTTTACTAGATTCCTTAATCAAACTCATATTTTTTCCAAAATACGAGTATTTAAGGAGACATGTTCGCATTAAGAGTACTATAATCAACTTTTAGAGAATCACCTAATCCACATAATGGAACTATATACATCCCATGTCTTTAGGCTTTAACCAAAACCAAAACCAGAAAGGTTAGTACAAGTTCAGATAATCCAAAAAAAGATAACCCTTTATAAAAAGAAAATCTATTCTTAATCTCAAAATTTGTCCAACAAAACCCAAAGTTCAACAAAGACCATTCGATAATCAATTTGTCCATAAAATTATTCAAATTAAACCAATATAAGATTGAAACCCAAATATTTGAAGGATTTAGTCACATAGTCTTCCAAGTTAAATCGTAACATTTATCTCCAAACAACATCAGTTGCTCTTAAAGTCTCGTATTGAAAAGTAATTAACCGAATCACATATCCTCCATTATAGGTTAATAATTTTCATAAATAACCCAAAATCAACTTACTCTTAATTAATAAAAAATTCTGACAAAAAATAATCGGTCAAACTAACCAGGGACTTCATGTTGTCCAGTGGTATGCGATAAATACAAGTCGTACTTTGGTTGTGGGTTCGATTCCTGCAGCTTTGTCCAACGCGACGGGTTGTCACACGGTCTGCGTGTTGTCCTATTTCAAAATCTATATAATTCTTAAATCATTCCCCAAAAAGAGATAAAATCGTCAAAAATGATCATAACATATTTTAACCTCAAGTTTATCTCATGCCATTCATTTTCCAGCATATCATATAATAACCCATATTTACCTCAAAAGTAAGGATCATATAAACTCTAATTATTACCTTTATAATTATTACCTGTACTTCCACATCGATTGGTCATCTCGTACATGATGCATTACAGAACATACCAAGGTTCAAGTGGTTGATCATGACTCCTTGATAGTTGGTTTAGAACAACCACGAGTGTCCTCATTGAATCCCCCATTTTATCTAATATCTTAATCATAGAACCACCACAGTTTCCTTCAAACCTGTTGTATCTTTGGTGCCTGTTAGATCCATCCATTCACTAAGTACAGAAATGTCAGTCTGAGTAAATCAACAAAACCATCATGTACTAATGAGTAAGGTAAACACTAAGATACACTTACTCATTCACATTATCTAAAACTAGGACTCTTTCTGAAATCCTTACCATTATGGTAATTCCACTTATGCTTAAAGAATACCCTAACCTCTAAAGTTATCTAAACCTCCCTTTGATACCAACTATAAGGCCCCATCCTTAAACCTTACTAAATCTTGAGTTATTACAAGATTACACGTTGAGGATCTTTTCAGGTTTAGAGTTTTAGAGAATTAGATCATGAAATTTTCATTACATTCCACATTAAAACAAAGTGGTTACATAAGAGACAATATTCATTCTTCCCATCAACGGAAACATATTTAAAATAAAACATGGATTCTTTCTTGAAACTTCCTTTACATTATCATCACATCATGTACCTTTCCCTTGACCTGTGAAAAACATTTCAAAAACTTGGGATGAGCATAAAAAGCACAGTAAGGGTTATAAAAATATGGAAAGGAAACATGAGTTCATATATACATAAGAATGAAATCATACGTTACCCATAAAACATAGGCACTTTAACATACCTCATCAAAACATGAATAAATCAAAGAAGTCATAAAACATGAAGGTAACTTGAGGCATTCATAACATTCTTACGTACGGAGTAACCCTCTTGGTTACGTTTGGAATACCCAACACCATATATTCCCTAAATCTCTTCGGAGAAACCTTAACGTTTCACTCCTTCGCATTACCCAATGCATTGGAGAGCTATATCGGGCTCACCCTCCCTTATTTTATCACGGAATCTCCCATCATCATAATAATGCCCAAGAACCTCAACATAATCGTATAACATAAAACATGCATAAAGGAAACATAACATTTCCACCTTTCAATCACAAGATATCAATACAACACATTGATATAAAAACATTATGAAAACCAATTTCAATACCAAAATAAAAGAAAATTAAAACATGGTATTTATTTTTCTTATAAAAAGAAGGTATGGCTTGTAGAGGAAGTCGAAACTCAAATAATGGTCACGGCAGCGGAGAAGTCGTTGTCGCCACATACGTATGACAAAACATTCCCTTTTTTCATTTAGTAAAATGCTTCGTATAAAAAGACTCCTTTTGGATAAACGTAAAAGTCAAAGTGGTTTATACACCGTATAATAGAAGGTTGAGTATAAAACAAAATATTCCTCAATGAAAGGAGATTGAGACGAAGTCCCATACAAAGACGGTATCCTTGGTTTAAGGATAAATCAATTACATAATTATTTGTGACAAACGAATACACAAAATATAAGTGGATATTAAGTTTAAAATAATCATAGGTAATTCACACATATTCAAAGGATGCCATATTCAATAACTACATGTTGAACCCAAAGAAGTCAAAATTGGGTTAAGAATTTCCCTTGACAGCCTAATGGCGTCACATCAAAATGAGTTGATGAGAGATAAAAAGTGTATCTCATAAATTGGACATAAAATTTACATCAATAAGGATATATGATAACATATCCCAACATAACAATATGTAAATTAAAAGACCCAACAAAAGAATTTTTTTAAAAAAGAGGAGGGTGAAAGGTTCCCTTACCGACTTGGGTATCTTTCAAAACATACACCCCATGAAAGAAGGACAATAAATCATTGATGTAAATCCTCATAAACGAATTTATATTACACAAAGAGTTTAAAAATGGGCAGTACATACACCAATCAAAGGAAATTGTGTCCAATGTAGCATAAATCTCAAGGGAATAAAAGTGAGATGAAAAATCCCTTATGAAAACTCAGCAGCCTAACGGCGCCACATAAAACATACAGAAATGGATTGATGAGAACAAATAGGGTATCTCATAATATTAACATAAAGTTTATAGAAAGATGAATGTAAAATAACATCCCCCAAACATAACAAAGAAGGGCTTAAAAGAAGTGACATATAGGAGAGTTCTTAAAAAGAAATATAGAGGTTAGATCTCTTACGAAAATTCGGCAGCCTAACGGCGCCGCTCAAAACTTCCAAAATGGATTGATGAAAGAGAATAGGGTATCTCATCACATGAACATAAAAATTAAATTAATTTTAATATAAAATAACATACCAATAACAAGAAATATGAGCTTTAGAGGGAACGACACAAAAGAGTGTACTTAAAAAGAAAGAGAGGAGTAAGATCCCTTACCTCGGGTCCGACTTGACTCAATCGTTCTTTAACGTCCTGAATAATAAATATGAGTTAATTTATATTTTCTTAAGAACATTTTCAAGTTCATTATTCCTTTTATATCACTTATTTACATTTTAAAAACATTATGTAATCATTTATGTAAATAATGTTTGTTTTGTCGATATTTGGTTCTTAAGTCGAAAGTGAACTTCTTACAATTACATGTTGTTCGTGTGGTCAATGGTTCATTATATCCAGAATTATATTCATGATTTTGATATCATATATATCATATATATCCAGAATATACATGTATTTATAATATTACATAATCATTTAGAGGTAATAAATGAAATGCACCGTTCATGGAGACGGTAAGCCGTACGTACGCATGAACGCATCTTTCATTTCTTTGTCATATTAATGGAATTAAAAAAAAAGAAAGAGATATATATATGTTATAATTACAGAGTGATATCCATAATTTAGATGTAATATATTACATATATATCCATTATATATATGTACTTATAATATTACATAACATTTTGAGATAAGAAATGAAATGTACCGTTCATGGAGACGGTAAGCCGTACGTACGCATGAACGCTACTTCCATTTCTATTTTATATTTAATGGAATTATAACATAATGATACATAATAGTATTTTAATTCCAGTATGGTATCATATATAATATAATTAAATATATCCTTTATACGTACCACATATGGTATTAACGAATCAAATCACTTTGAGGGGGCGGTAGTCCGCACTTCCTTAAATGAAGATATCGCGTTTATCCATAATGGAAACCATAAAGGTATGCACAAAATGAATAATACATAAGACTAAGGAAATAATAAACATATTATATGTTATATATAAATATAGTGTCATCTTAGTGGCCACCTTTGATGGTGGTAAAAGAATGTTGAACAATCATCGTTTCGGGGGGCCGAAATTCTCCATCCACGGAAACAGTATGTTCTTTAACCATTAGGGTGTGTAAAATTGTATCTCGAATCCTTCTTATAACAACATCCTAGTATATTTATGATACTTCATTTTTACAAACGAAATGAATAAAAAGAGTTTAGGGGGCTGGAGAAGCAAAATAAAAAAAAAGGACTCAAGTGAAAACATTACCTTAAAATCGGGTAACTCTCTTTGGTTTGAGCTCAATGGCTTCCTTGGAATGACTTCTCCCCAAAGTGATGCTTCAAGGAGTTAGAGATAGATATGGAGAGACTAAATGGGAAGAGGTTTGCCGAGCCAAAAGCTTTGGGAGTGTGGGTAAGGAGGTATAGGTGAGGGCCTATTATAAGAGGAGAGGAGGGGCACTCTTGGAATTTAAAGAAAAGTCACATTATTTTAAAATGGTATTCGGATTTAAGAGGTCCCACATTGATGTGTTTCAAGTATAAGGTGATAAGGGATCGAAATCCACTCATCCAATAGGTTTTGGACTTGTTTAGGTCTTAGATATTACATTATCTTTCCATTTTATTTAAATCGTTAAATAATGAGGTCATTGCTTCGTCATCATTATGTCATAAATAATTTAATTTATTTAATGTCTACAAATTATAAAAAAAGTACTATGATGTAGAAAATATTTTTATCTTTCCAATTAATATTTATAGTCAAAATTATGATTTGTATAACCCCGTGTAAAAATTGTTTTAATAAAACATTTCATGTTTGTGTCATTTTTACTTTAACATTAAATAAAAAGTTATTTATGTCATTTCCCAACCAAAGTGGCTTCATGGGGTCCCCAGGTTGACTCATGGGTTGTATTGGTCGGCCATGACACATCCAATGAGGTTAGGACATGTGTAATTTTCATTTCATATTGTTAAAACATTATTTTTACCTTAAACTACACTAATTACCTCTAATCACGATTAAAACTTAATAAGTTACTATTCACAAAAAAAATTATTTTTATCCCATTGAACCACATTTTACTTCTTAATGAAAACCATGTATGTCAGATTTTTAAAAATCAAAACACCAAGATGGAAAAATTTCATTTAAGCGGAAAAATCAGTTTTTATAAGTACCACATAGTGGTTTCAGTATTCATCAAAAATTGATGTTTTTCAGAAAAATCCCAAAAATTCACCCTAAGATTTATTTGATATTCCGAATTCAAAAAATGAAGTCTATTTTACAAAATTCAAAACATATAAGTCACATTAATTAATTTAATAATTAATTCCCGCTGTCAGAGCAAATAGAGTGTTTTTAAGCCTTTATCTTTTATTGGATCAATGTAAAAACATTTAAAAACATATATAATCATATTTTAGTTATTTCTATCCATTCCCGCCAATACAATGACTACATGTTAACTACCATTTAAAATAATATTATTTTATTATTAGATTGCAACGTAAGATTCCCAAGAAACTCGTTGTAGCGTGTTGGGTATGCCATCGAGCATAGTGTCCCCATTAAAGTCATATTAATATTTTATTCACAAATATAGATAAATATAAAAATGTAATATTCTTTATTTACCTGGGGTGTTACACCCCCCTGTGCTCGTGGAGTGGACCCTCCCGGAACGAGCATTTTGTGTGCGGGAACCCTGGTGATGGTTCCGTCGGCGACGACGATGACTTCCGTAATGGAATCCCCCATGGGTTCGACGATGACGAAAACCGTACGGGAATCCACTGTGGGTTTGACAGTGATGAATATGGTACTTTCAATATTAATTAAACCCTAGAGCTTGCTGAGACTTGTCGACTGCTGGTCGATCAACTCGGTGTGTTTCAGATAGCCCAGTGGGGAGCGCTTTGTTGTAGCGGCAGAACCATGGTGGGGGAGTGCTTGGTTGTAGAGGTAGAACCATGGTACTCAACAGAAGGAGTACCTCTGTAGGCTATGAGGGGGGGCGCTTGGTTGTAGCGGCAGACCCATGGAGGAGGAGCGCTTAGTTGTTGCGGCAGACCCGCGGTACTCAACAGAATGAGTACCTCTGTAGGGTATGAGTTAGAGCGCTTGTTTGTAGCGGCAGATCCATGGTGGGATGCGCTTGGTTGTAGCAGCAGGCCCATAGTACTCAATAGGTGGAGTACTACAGTAGTCCAAGGTTAATGGGAAGCGCATGGTTGTAGCTGTAGGCCCATTGTACTTGATAGAGGAGGAGTTTCCCCAGCAGCTATGGTTTCAACATCAAGAATAAATCCTTGTTTGAGTTGAGTGTTGACATTCAATAATTATCTTTGATATAATTGACATTCATTCCTATGTGGATTTTGGTTGTGTTATCCTGTGTGGATTTGTTGTGTTATCCTGTGTGGACGTGATCGAACTTGGGCTTAGATGTTGGAGCCGAACTAGGACTGATGACTTGGGTATATGTATGGGCATATACCTAAGTAGTGTTGGATGTTACATCATGATTGTATATTTTATTTTTGGTTAATCCTTTATGGATTCAGGGATACTTTCAGGGGTCTTGGGATCCCTAATGAGTATCGTATACTCACCCCTGCACGGGCTTCGCCCGCACTACGTTGTGTTGGTTGCAGATGACAGACATCACTGATTGAGGTTGAGGCTTGTAGAGCTGGACGGTTCCCGGAGGAGGAAGCCACGACGAGTCGGTGCCCAGAGGTGGATATCACGATGAGTCGGTACCTGGAGGTGTACCACTGGACGGGACACATTGATGGAAGACAACAGGACCTGAGGAGATGAGGAGGATATATGTACCCACCCTTCAGTTGTGATTTCCAATGGATGGCTCGTCAGTGCTGATTTACTATTCAGTTGTTGTAATTTCTTTCTAGTTGTACTTTACTTTCAGTTTGGGTTTTTATTTTGTCCCACTAATTTTTGCGCACTTACTTGTACCCATTTTTACCTAGTGTTTACTTCTGTTGTCTTACTCTGTGGTGTTTGTTTACAATACAAAGGCAATGCCTTACCCCTTTTTCAGGATTTACGCCTTGGTGCTAGTCACCAGCCCCTGGCCTATGGGAGGCGGGTTTGGGGTAGTCATGGCACGGTCCCCGATGGTGGGTAGTGACATTATATATTATTTTAATATCAATAGACTGATATTGTCAATCATGTGCACGTACGGACAACCGTCTCCACGAGCGCAATGAGATTCATTCCCCATCGTATCCATGCAAGTTTAATTGTCATTTGATGATTAAAAATAATGTTTAAGGACTTGATATTATTCTTTTATGAATAAGATACAACCTATCCATAAAAACATGACTTATTTAACAGAACCTATAAAAGAAAACGAGTATGTTAACAACCGGAACAACGATAATACTAAGATGTTATTAACAATGAAATGTTAAAAGATAATATATGATATCATATTAATGTATATGATTATTGTATAACTTAATAACAATTATTTCACCATTATACAGGAGGTTAACCTACCCTCAACCAAGGAAAAGTACAAGGTAATGGTTTATTTTACAATCTCTTCATTATCCGAGGTTGTTTATAAGTAATTATCTACTAGGACCTCTTTATCATCCACATCAATGTTTCTAAAAAATGTATTTCAAATAATTCTTACTATTTTATAGACTATAGGTTAAATTCATTTATACCCTTGTTTACGTTTTATATGATGTTTATAATGGAATCCTTCCTTCATTTTGCAAACCAGTTGCTTTTTATCCTTTTGGAAAAACATAAGGTAAGAATGTATTTTTTATCTTATACGGCGGGTGCGGCTATTTTCCGCCGTTATAAAATTGTCGAAGATTACCTTAAATGTTTATAATAATATTATCAAAGTAAATTTTTTCTATTATAAGTTTGTTACTTTTAAATAATATAAAAAAATAGATATTTCTCTTAAATAGTTTTGATTTCATTTATGTCAACATTTTTTGATGGATTTTAAGCTTATTGGAAGTTGATTTATTATGATACAAAGCTTTTATTATGTACTGAAGGTTTTGTGATATTTTTGACTGTGGATGTGTTATTTTAATATAATTCATGGTTTCTGGAGAATGTATTGACATTTTATATGCTTGTTTCAATACGAATGTTTATGTTATGTTTAAACCTATTCATATGAGAAATGCATTAGACTTAATAAGTGATGGGTGTATCCCACTATAGATTCTTGATTCATTAGTAGGTTTCATGAGACAGACTAGTATCTTGGAACGAGGCCTTAACAAAATCATATTTGCAGTATTGGCATATGGCCTTGACTATGTGGTTATGAATGTTTGGCATTATGCATTCCATTATTATTAAAGTGGTTATTGATATTACATGTGATTACTCGACTATTAGAATATCCTTGTGAATAAGTAAATGGAATTATTTCATTTTATATTTCACATATTATGATGAAGTTCAAGTTTAAAAAAATTTAGTTATACATTTCCTTAAATGTTTATGCTTATTTATAATAGTTTTCGCTATATTGTTATCCTTACTGATCATCTCTTCTCACCCCTTTCAATGTATTATTTTTCTGAGGATGTGAAGAAGTATTTTATTAATAACCTGTAGGGATAGTATGAGGGGATATGACGACAAGATTTTGTTGTTGTTTTTTACTTTATTATGTAATGTAAGACTTATGAATATATCTAGTGTTTCCAAGGCTACTAAACTAATCAGCCTTTCGAGACATGATCTTTTGTGATCAAGCCAATATTTTGTAATAAGGCACCGACTCTGGGTATCTAGAGTCTGGGCGTTATAGTTGGTATCAGAGAAATTTTAGTACAAACCATGGAATCTAGATTTAGATAAACTCTGATTAGATAACATATCCATAAGATAGACTTTGTGGATTAATATATTTGAACATCTAAGAATTTTGGTAGTGTAGAGAGTTTATGAGTTTTCTGAGCAATACATCCATGTCTAGATACAAGCAAGTAGAGGCAGCTCTTGCACAGATGTACCTAGGGGTAAAACTCAAAAACACAACATTAAGCTGGACTCGAATGGGAACTAGTGCAAGACAACATGCCTTGATGCACTCTTGGTTAAGACACTCCTAGGGGATATGTTTAGGATAATTCTAATTTTCTATACAAAAAATTATGAAGGGTTTATGAGTATAAAAATCTTCAAAGAAAACATTTTTTTTATTATGGATTATATCCATAAACTGTTGAATTTATGTTAAGTGTTTTACACGTTTGGATTTATGTATTGTGATTCATAAACTAATGTAGTGTATGTAATTGATTATAAATGGCACCTAATGAAAGAAAAAGAAACTGTATCAATTCACACACTCTGTGTATGGATTTCCCTCCTTCTCAAGATAATTATAGTGGAGCTAGTGATGTAACTAGTGTTGATCTGGTAATCGCCATACTGGGAAAATTCACTCAGGTTGTGAATAATAATGTTACCCGTATGGAGAACCCTGATCCGCAATATGGAGGATCAATGTTAGATCGCTTCATGAGGAAAAAACCACCAACATTAAATGGGAGTAAAAATACCATAGTGTCTAAGCAGTGGATATTTTTTTTAGAGAAAATAGTCCATTCATTGGGGAGTAGTGATAGGGAAAAAGTTATCATGGTAGTTTACCGCCTCGCTAGAGATGCTGACCAATGGTGGACATTGATTCAAAACACAAAGGATAATGATGAAGTATAAAATATGAAATGGAGGGATTTCTAAGTTATTTTCTTAGAAAAATAATTTCTGTGTGACAATCGAGCAGATATTGAATGGAAATTTCTGAGTCTGAGAAAAAAAGAGTATAATAATGTCGCAAATTTGAGGCTAACATTACAAGGTTAGAAAGGTATGCTGCAGATTATATTCCTAACCCATGAAATAATATTCATCACTTATTTGATGGGTTAAAACCATTTCTACGTCGAGAATTAGTCTAACAATCCTTCTCATCCTACGAAGCTATTGTCTCATGTGCTACACGGACAGAAAAAAAATTCTATAAGTCTTACGACATTAAAAAGAACGATAAGAAGGGATCCTCTGATCACTCTGGAAATGGAAATAAGGGGAGTAAGGGAAAATTTGATTATCCATCTTGCAGTAAATGTTAGAGGGAACACCTCGGTACTTGCTTGAAAGGAATGTGAGTCTTTTACAAGTGTGGTGAAAAATGCCACCAAGCTTGTGATTGTAAGGGGAATAAAGAAGATATCGATGTTAAATGCTAGAACTGCACAGATATGGTACATTATGAAAATTAATGTCCTAAGCGTCAGGGGAACTTACCCTAGAAAATTCCAAGGGATCAAGGCCAAGATTATTCTGTAGCGGCGGCAGGGCACTATAGTGGCGGCGATACTGTGGGCTACTGTAGAAGCAGGTTACAATTCACAGAATGTGAATTAGCCTTTGAATTTAGGACTACGGGCTATGTAATGGGCTACAAGCCCACTGGGCCTTCAGGCTATGTAATGGGTTTCCCTCTACCCAGTTAAAAGAGGAATTTGCTTTGATTTAATAATAAAAATGAGGCTTCAGCCCCAACCTTTAAAAAAAGTATCATTGCTACAGAGTTCTGTGGATCTTCCCCCATTAGGGCATACAAATGTTTTTTATCTGCTGATCTCATCGTCATACACATGATTTAATTTGATATAATCCTCCGTATGGATTGGCTTTCAGATCATGATGCAAAAATTTATTGTCAGAAGATGGAGGTTACAATTTTTGATGATGATGATAAAAAACACCTTATCTTTAGAGAAGAATCATCACCGCATGATTCTTATCTAGATCCACCCCCATTAGCTCGACTAAATTCAATTATTTTTGAGGAAGACAATGAAATAACTGTGGGTAAGGAAAGGAATGTTCAAATAGAAGATGTACCTATTGTGAACAAATATGTTGACGTGTTTTCATAAGATTTACCTGGACATCCTCCAGAATGTGAAATTGAGTGTTCCATTTATTTAATTTCGGGTTCAAAGCCCATATCGAAGACCCCTTATAGAATGGCCACTATTGAATTAGTTTAACTAATGAAACTGCCAGAGGAATTGAGTAATAAAGGATTTATTTTCCCTATTGTTTTTCCATGGGGTCCTTCTATCCTTTTTGTTAAGATGAATGATGGATCTATGAGGTTATGAATCGACTACAGGGAAATAAATAAAGAACAAGTATCACATACCTCGCATTTGATGATTTATTTGACCAACTACATGGAGTTAAATACTATTCAAATATTGAACCTCGATCTAGATACCATCATTTGTGTATGAAGAAGGATGAAATTCCGAAAAAATAATTTCGAACTACATACGACATTACGAGTTTACATTAATTCCTTTTGGGATGACTAATGCTCCCTCTGTTTTCATGGATCTAATGAATAGATTTTTCAAGGAATATATTGATGATTTTGTAGTGGTGTTTATTGATGATATCTTGGTATATTTCAAAAGCTGTGAATATCATATAAATCCCTTGTGCATTATTCTAAAGATTCTTAGAAGACATGAATTATATGGGTAGTTTTGAAAATGTGAATTATGGATTCAGGAGATCACTTTTCTTGTACATATTGTCTCTAAGGATGTAATCTTTGTTGATCCTTCTAAGATAATGGTAATCCATGAATGGTCAGCACTGACGAGTATAACTATGGTACACAGTTTTATTGGTTTAGCAGGTTATTATCAACGTTTCATCCAGAATTTAGCTCGGTTAGCTAACCCATTAACAAATCTCACACGTTAAGGGGTTAAATTTGTTTGGACAAAAGAGTGTAAATAATGTTTTTGAAGAAATGAAGAGAAGATTATTCAATTCTCCAATATTAAATCTACCATCGAGGAATGATGGGTTTGTTATTTATAGTGATGTATCGAAGAAAGGACTTGGTTGTGTCCTTATGCAGAATGATAGGGTTATTGGCTATGCATCACTATAACTGAAAATTCATTTACAAAACTATCATACTCATGATATTGAGTTAGATACTATAATTTTTCATTGAATATAAGGGGACATTATCTCTATGGTGAAAAATGTGAGATTTATATTGATCAAAAGAGTTTGAAGTACGTTTTCTCACAGAAAGAACTCATCATGAGGTAAAGGTGATGGTTTGAACTACTCATTGATTATTATTGCATGATACACTACCACATGAGGAAGGCAAATAAGGTGGTAGATGCTTTGTGCAGAAAATATCATGGTGTTTTAAAAAAATTATAGTTGAAATGGATACAATTTTTATGGATCTTCTAATGATGGATATGGGAATCACTATGGAAGGTGAAACATAAATAATTTTTCAAATGTTTTCCAAACCATCAGTAATAGAAAGGATAAAGAGTTATCAGAAAGATGATGAAGACTTTAAAAAGAAGATTAAAGATGTGAATGATGGGAGATTGAGTGACTGTGTATGAAGATGGAATGTTGAAATTTGGGAAGAGACATTGTGTTTCCGATATACCAGATCTAAAAATAGAATTATTGGATGATGCTCATAGTTAAAATTTCACTATACACCCTAGGATGACAAAAATGTATTGAGATTTAAAGGAACAATTTTCGTTGTACAACATGAAGTGGGAGATTGCTAATTTTGTGTCTAGATGTATGGTATTTCAACAAGTGAAAGATGGAAGGCAACAGTCTGGAGGGGTCATGAAACCACATCCATCACCTGAGTGGAAAAGGTATAATATCATGATGGACTTTGTCATGGGACTACCAAAGACTCCTAGAATGAAAGATGCTATATGGGTCATTATTGATCGTCTTTCCAAGTCAGCACATTTTCATTCTATAAGGGAATATTTAACCCTTGAACGTCTCACAAGACTATATTAATGAAGTTGTGAGACTTCATGGAGTACCCCTGTCAATTGTTTTTTATCGTGATACCCATTTTACATCACGATTCTGGAAGTGTCTTCAGAAGGCCTTGGATTCTAAACTTCGTATGAGGAGTGCCTACCACCCTCAAATAGATGGAAAATCAAAACAGACTATTTATACCTCAGATGACATGTTCAGATCATGCTCACTTGACTTTCAGGGTATGTTGGATCAATGTTTACCTCTGGTAGATTTTTCTAATAACAATATCTTCCATTCATGAATTCGAATGGACCATATGAAGCGTTATATGGAAAGATATGTCTCACACCAACCAGTTTGGGATGATGTTGGTGAAATAAAATGCGAAGGCCCCGAAATGGTGGAGGAAACAATGGAAAAGGTGAAGGTGATCCAAAACCACATCAAAGCAGCTCAATTTAGGCAGAAGAGCTGTGCTAACAACTGATGGAAGGATTAGGAATTTCAGGTAGGAGATCATGTTTTTTTGAATGTATTACCATGAATGGGTGTTATACTTTTCTTTAAGAAGGGAAAATTGAGTCCCATGTACATTAGATCATTCAAAATTCTAGAATTAATTGGGGTTGTATCTTACCATTTGTCTATGCAGCCAAGTCTCTCCAAAGTTCACGATGTGTTCCACATATCATTGTTGAGAAAATACATGCCTGACCAAACACATGAACTCAACTATGAGGAATTAGAACTAGAACCCGATATGTCTTATTGCAAAGAGCCTATCGATATTCATGATACGAGAGAACAAGTGATATGAAACTACACGACTTGTCTGGTAAAAGTTCTATAGAGAAACAGTAAGATGGAAGAGGCAACATGGGAACCTGAGGAAATTATGATGAAGAACCACTCGAGTCTTTTCATGCAGTAGTATTCTAAAAGTTTTGAGGAAAAAAAATTATTTGAAGTAGGGGATTATGTAACACCCCAATAATCTATGGTACGCTTCTCTTTGAATAATACAAAAAAGTGTGTTGTACACAACTTCGAGTTCTAACACACACCATAGCCAAACAAACTAGCCGTTATGAATAGTAATACCCACTTTTTGAAATTTTATACATTTTATCTTTCAAAATAAACATCGTTTTTGGATTTTGAATATTGAAATTAGCCTTAGATGAATTTTTGGTACTTTTCGGATATCTTTCATATTTTTGATGAATAGTGACATTTAATAAATTTTAATTAAAAACACCTTTTTTAATAGAAATAATTAATAGTGATATATTATGAATTTAAGTGATTTTAAAAAATAATTAGATTATATTTTTACCATTTAATCCAATTTTAGTCATTAGATATAATTTCTCATTTAAATTGTACATAAGCAAGTGCCAATATTTTGGTAGTTATTATCTCTTAAAAACACACTTCTTATTTTAACAACGTCAATTAATTTCTACCACATCTATGTTTTGATTTTATAAAAATGGATTATATATTTAAAATTAGGAGGTTAAAATTCTGTAAATAGGTATCTTTAATTTTTAGACATATTGAATAATTACTTCGGTAAATATTTTTTTTACCATGGTTAAAGGTTAAATCTGGAAAATAAGGGTAAAAAAATAATATTATTATAATAATAAACTAACCTAAAACATGTTTTAACCATATTGTTTGATACATGTCTGACCATGTCCGATCGTGGTCATCATTGTGTCAATTTCCTACATAATTTTATTTTATTTATAATTTTTAGACATTTAATAAATAAATTTATTTATGACCAATTAATGATGCAATATTTTCCTTATTAATGAACGAATCAAATAATTATTATCCTAAATGTTAAAATAAATAAAAATTTAAAGTTTTTTTGACATAAAAGAAATTATTGGATAATATGACATGTTATTATTGCTTAAATTTATTTGGATCGAATTAATAATGTTTTTACAACTTTAGAAAAAATCAATTATTAAATATTTTCATAATTGAATCAAAGGTGTTTTTAAAACAAATATTTTATTATTATTTCATATTATATTCATAAAAAATATATGGTTAATCCATAAAACATATATAATGATAGGTGTATTATTATTGGATCACATGGGGGTGTCTGGGAAGTTTATAGTGTGTTTATTGATGATATAATTTAAAAATACAAAGAGACAGGGTAAATGTCAAACTAATTAACAAAGAGTTAAATCAAAAAGATAAAGTTAATATAGTGACCCAAAACTATCTAAAACCTATTGGTTAATTGTTTTTAGACCTATTCCCACCTCAACCATTAAATAAGATACTTTAGAGTGGTTAGAAACTGAATATGAATTTATTATAAAAAAATATTTCTATCTTTTTCCTAAGGTGCCCCTCACCCCTCTTAAAAAAGGGAACATCCTCTTCCCTCTAATTCACACATTCAAAGCCTTTTGGATCAGCCAAACCCTACAAAAATATTCTCTCAACTTCTCTCAATTCAACCTATAGGCCTTAGTTTTATCAGAATTCCAACCTAAATATCCCTTTTGATCAAATCAAAAGGAAGAACCCGAAGAAGAGGTAATGTTTTCACCACCCTCTTTCATGTTCCATTCTTCTTCAACTTATTCTTTCATTGATATTTTAATTCTCAATTAATAACTCAAGTATCTTAAATATACAATTATGTTATTATAAATATTTTATAACCATTTTCAGTATTTTATCAATCATTTTATTGACATGTCACTGTACTTGCGTACTTACGGCTTACCGTCTCCACGTCGTGGTGTAATTATTATTCAAAACATTATTATTTGGATGGGTATGATAATGATGTGTAATTGATGTAAATAATAAATATAACATGAAAATGATTATTTATATATTATATACCATCAAATTAAATATTATTTTAATATCAAACGAATGATATTGTTGCTCGAGCATAATTACGGACAACCGTCTCCACCAACGCGATGAGATTCATTTCACATCGTATCCATGCAAGTCTAATTCTCATTTGATGATTAAAAATAATGTTTAAGGACATGATATCACTATTTATATGAATAATATACAACCTATACATAACAAACACGACTTATGTAACAAAACATATAAAAGGAAACGAGTTAGTTAACATCTTAAACGACAATAATACTAAGATATTATTAATAATGAAATGTTAAAAGATCTTATATGATATGATATTAATGTATATGATTCTTGTATAATTTAATAATAACAATTTATCTATTATAAAAAAGGTTAACCTACTCTAAACCAAGGAAATATAGACAGAAATGGTTTATTTCACAGTGTCTTCATTATCAGAGGCTGTTTATACGTAATTATCTACAGGGACCTCTTTATCATCGACATCCATGTTTCGTAATAGTGTATTTCAGATAATTCTCACTATTTTATAGAATATGGGTTAAATTCATTTATACCTTTGATGAATTTTTATAACATGTGTTTAATGGAAACTCTCCATCATTTTCCAAACTAGGCCATTTTTAACCTTTTCGACAAAATTAAGGTAAGAATGCCTTTTTTTAACTTATATGGCTGGTGCATCTATTTTCAGACATTATAAAATTGTCGAAGCTTCCCTTACAAGATTATAAGAATATTTTCAATTTAAAATTTTTCTTTTATAATTATTTTACTTTTAAATGATTTAAAAAAGGAGATATTTCTCTCAAATAGTTTTTCTTTCAACTATGTCAACATCCTTTGATGGATTTTAAGCTTATATGAAGTTGAATTATTATGATACAAAAATTACATATTGTATTGAAGTTTTTGTGATATGTTTGATTGTGGATGTGTTATTTTTATACCATCCATGGTTTATGGGGAATGTAATGACATTTCTTATGCTAGTTTTAATATGAATGTTTGTGTTATGTTTAAACCAATTCATATGAGGAATTCATTAAAAATAATAAGAGACGAGTGGAGCCTGCTATAGCTCCTCGATGCATCGGTCGGTCTCATTAGACAAACTAGTGTCTTGGCACAAGTCATTGACAAAATATTATTTGTAGTCTTGACACAAGGCCTTGAATATGTGGTTATGATAGTATGCCATTATGGATTCCATCATTATGAAAGTGGTTATTGATATTTCATGAGATTATTCGACTTGTAGAATATCCATGTGAATAAATAAATGGAATTATTTAATTTTTTCTTTTCCATATTATGGTGATGTTCAAGTTTAAAAGTAATTTGTTTTAGTTATACATTTCATTAAATGTTTATGCTTATTTAAGAAAGTTCCCTCTATATTGTTATAATTTCTGAGCATCTGAGCTCACCCCTTTCAATGATTTATTTTTCCCAGGATGTGAAGAAGTATTTTATGAATGACATGTAGTGATAGTATAAGGGGATATAAAGGAAAGTTGTTGTTGTAGTTTTTTTTACTTTATGAGGTAATGAAAACCTTATGAATATATCTATTGTTTCCAAGGCTACTAAACTAATCGGTCGTTCGAGACTTGATCTTTTGTGACCATGCAAATATTATGTAATAAAGCACCGACTCTGGGTAACTGGGGTCGAGGTGTTACATAAGTAAATTTCCATATGATTTTATTAAATATGGTAATTTAATTATTCATCTTAATGAAAAATATAATGAAACGAATATTTTATCATAATACATTTATTTTATTATGAACTTAATGTCTTTCAATGCTTCACATATTTATGGTTTTGGGGTTATTAACATTTCCTTGATTATTTGATTTATTGAGATCAATGAATATTATTTCAGTCCATAATTATTTTATCTTTTAATCTATGTAAATTTCTTCATATTATACCTATTTTCAAATATTTGGATTCCATGTATGAGTTATTAAAGACGAACATCATACTTCATTTTCACTCTTATTAAGAGGAATATTTAATAACACTATTTACAAAGTGGGACATCAAGAAACATATTTTAAAATTCAACGAAAATTTAAAACATAAATTTTTTTAGTTTTTTTTTATATGATTTATTAATTAATGATGTACACTTCACCTAAAGGTATCAAATGAAGAATATTATGTTTTATATCATATTTTACATGAATCATTGAGCTTGAATGACCCATGATATATTGAAATGTTATAATATAAACCATAAATTCATGAGTATATTAGTTAATAACTTAAATATGATACATTTATAAAATTATATATATTAATTTTTTACACAATATAATTTTCTTGATTTATTCTTAGAGAACAATTAATCAATTTTATTAAAAAATTTATATCCTTAAAAAATATATTTTACTCAAAAATAATTTTAATTGATACATATAAGTAAATTTCATATAAAATTTCTAGAGGATATTGAAAATAATTTTTTTAAAATGATGATAATTTTTTAAATCAACATTAAAAAATTACGGTATAGAGAGGCTAATAAATTTTTTTGAAAATATTGATTGTTAGTGAATAGTGAAAAATACAAATTTTTTGACAATATCAATTTTTCAACAAATAATTTAATTTAAAATAACAATTATGTTTTTAAAATGACATCACGTAAAATAATTTTTATTGTTATGAATCAAGATAGCATAATTACAATTTAATTTTCATTATATTTGATATTTGTACAACTTAATTATTGGATTAATAAATTATTTTTCCTGAAAATGGTTTTAAAATACAAAATGTTTTAATACTTTAATTAATTCTAATAACTCATAAACAGTAATTATTTAAATTAAATGTATATTTAAAATAAATTGAAATTTATAATTAAATTATATAATAATTATAAGTTGTTAAATATTATATAAAAAATAATTTGTTCTTAAAAAGATACATTTGTTGAAAAAACAACTTTTTCATCGTGACATTGAGTTTTATATTAAATTTAATTATGCCAATTATTTGAATTTAAAATCATAAAATGGATTCCATGTTTTGAAAAATAATAATTTATATTATATAAAAATGTAAATTTTTTAAGGAATAATGAGAATAGAGAAAATGTTATATTGCTATTAAGGTTAAAACAGAATTACAGTGCGTTTAAATGAAATGTAAATCATTAAAATGAACTAAAAAGAAGTCTAAATTATATTTTATTTGAATAATTAGAGTTTATAATGTCTACGGATAATTATTAGATCATTTTTATCCTTTTAGATTGTAATAATATTATGTTTGCCTTCATATTTTCCTAATTTACATGTCTACCACACACCCCGCTAATAAAAGCAAACCCCCACTCCCACCCAATTCTCATCTCCAATGGATTTTTTGAGGAAAATACCTAAAAATTATTTCAATAAAACCATATACATATCATAGATCAATTTAAGGAATATATATGATATATGTAATTAATTATCATTTTAGAGTAATTATATCATTTTTATTACTTATTAATTTCCATTTAATTGAGTATCTGCTGATGTTGCTCTAGTGTATAGTGGAAAAAGACATCAAGAAGTAATGTGAGTATCATTTCTAACACTTTTATTGAAATGTAATAAGGATATAGTTTATCAATATCTATGATATATTTGATGAAATAATTATATATATGTTATATTTATCTTTGATAAAAGAAAATTATTATCATTTATGTTTTACCTTTCATGTCAATGGAATTTTACATCATTGTTCATGTGTACATGTATACTACCCACACCATAAACCAATTCAATTATTGTTTCATCAATATATACCATAGATTATATATATATATATATGAATTTATGTATACAAAATGAAATAATTTTGTAATTTTAAAATTATTTTGGTTCCCAAATGATAAATAATTACATTTGTTCTTTAAATTATTATCATAAAAACATTGAAACATAGCTCACGTATATATATGATCAACTATCTAGAAACCATAATTCATGACTAGGTTTAAAAAAAATATTAATTAATTTATAAAATGTATAATTGATATTATTTGGGATATTTTTATATAATTACTTCTTTCAACATTTCCAAAATAATAATTCTATTTTGATGCAATAATCTAAATGTCCTTAAAACACCTAATGTGAATTAAATTGATTTTTTAATTTAATATTTTATTAAAAATAAAAATGAAATTATATATGTATAATGTATTAAATCATTAAAAACTGTATTTGAAAATTATATAATCAATAAAATCGTATTATTTAGTTTTTAATGTACTAGCATGTAATGCTTAAACTCATTATAAGGGGCATTGTATAAATATTCATTCGTTGAGGTATTTTTTATAATTATAAACATAATTTGTTTTTTATTATATAAATACATTACCTTTAAATTTTAATATCCTTAATTATTTTTACATCATGATATTTTATGACTCAATTTTAATTACATCATCCTATGGAATTTTACTTTGAATATTACGATGTTGATAATGAATTTCATTAATAAATTTATTTTAATTTTTTTATATTAATTCATCATTTTCATTAATATAATACAACCATGTATGTAATGAAACATGACCAGAATTATTATTTTTATTTGGTTTATTTTTATTTATATTTTTTGCACATAGTCAAGTTAATTAATAAATTCCATCATTAATGTCAAGATAATTTTAAGGGATTCTTGATTAAAATACTCTTATTTGGGACATATATTGAGTAATAAAACTATATTATTTAGGTGGAATATTAAATTACACACATATATGTTATATAAAAATAAAATTCTATTAAAGATATTATATTTTTCATTTGATTTATTCTTTCATGGGGACATCGACTTAATAATTACAAAATTGAAAGGGGAATTATGTCAGAACATTAATTTTACTTGGGATAGTTTAATATTGAGTATCAATTTTTTGATATTATTTTGTAATTTATTTATAAAAATAATAAATTCCAAAATTTATATATTAAATATTCAGTTAATATTACTATTTCATTCTCTTTACTACTTAATAATGGTTTAAGATATTGTTTTTAATACAATTCCACTTTATTTCTATCTTTTGTTTGACATCCTCTCTACAAATACCAGGATTTATAAGAAAATGAATAACGGTTAATTATTATTTTTGGTAGACATTTTAATAAATAATTTACTTTTAAATTGTTTTTTATGAAATTAGAATCATTCATTCATTTTCAGAACATTTTATATGTTGAGTCTTAGTAAATATGTTATTGGAATAAATAATTTAACATTAACATCATGAAAAAAAATTACACTATCATGACTACTCAGTATTTTAATGATTTAGGTTTATGTTTTGTATGTTAATTTAAAATAAAATTATTCCATTAATTTTTTTATAATGGTATATTTTAAATAATTATTATCAAAATTGACTTGATATTTTTCTTAATAAATGTTCCATGTGATAATTCAATGTAATTTTCAATAATAGATGACATCTATTAACATTTATCAAATTGAAAATGCGATTTTCCTCAATAATGTTTTTCAATATTTAAATGGGTTTTACATTAATATATATTAATTTCCCTTTATTTGAATTCTTCTTCATAGTGATTATTTCTTATTTATACAGACCATATACCATCCCACGATGTATTATGATTATTTCTAAGATATTTTCTTGGAACACATTTCTTTTCAATTTGTTACTCAATATATAAAAATATAATATTGTTTTTATATGTGTTTGTTGTGAAATTAATTCTCTAGGAATGTTATTCCAGATATATTTCCTGCAAATTATTTTTATGAATGTTTATTCTATTATTAACCATTGGTGGGTAGTGACATTATTGAACAAGGACATGTTGTTCCATGATTATCATAGTTTGGGTTGTTTCAGGATAAAACAAGGATGGGTGGTTCCTCTATATTCCTTGAATAAAATTGGCACGTTTGTTATGGAATTAGACAGTTCTATTTATTCCATTTATAAATGTTATAAGGATCTAATTTTCCAAAATACCTATATGATTTATTTGTTCTTATAATGGGTTTTATACATTTATTTTAATAATGATTTAAATCACATGGCTAATAATTTATTTACTCCAATGAATCTTACTATTGATAATGATTTATTACATTCCATATATATTATTATTCATCTTTTTTTAATAGTTCTCTTATGTTTTGATCATACAATTTGGTTAAATCATAATACACTTATTCTAATATTATTCATAATGGTGGCATTCAATATTTGATACTTATGTTTACCCTTACTAAGTATTGCCTCTCAACATGATTATATTTCCACTTATACAAATTATGATGAATTCTGTTCAATAACTTATTTCTAGAAGGGATTTATAATAATTATGATGACATAATGTTAAATAAGAAAACCTATGTTATGTGGGAGTAATTATCATTTGTTGAAATATGTTATATTTATGAATAAAATTATCATAATTCTATGAATGTAAAATCTTAAATGGTCCCTATGAATATATGAGATCCTATATTAATTTTTATTTTTTAATATTTTGATATAAAAATATTTTTCACATTCATCGGTTTCATGCAAAAAAATTTAATGATAATGTTTTTTCATCAGAACATAGAGTAAATTTTTTATGTTGATATAGTTGTAAATGACTCATAATGATTATTTTTAGGATAATAAATTCATTTATATAATGTCAATTTATTTATATTTTTTATGATTAATATAATTACATTTAATACTTATATAATTTTGCAATATAATTTCATCAATTAATTTAAATATAAAATTAATTAGTTTTGAAAATATTAAATTTTTACTATGTTTGAGTGTTTCAATAATTTTATAGTTCATTATAACATATTCATTATATTTTAATGAATAAATTTATTTCTATATTTTTCATGGTGTATTTACATTACAAATAAATGACTAATTCCAAAATTGAAATCCATATTATTTATAATAAAGAATATTTTATTAAATTATAAAGAATTAGTAAAAATATTATATTAATTAAATTGAATATTATATTGTTGGAAATTTCCTCAATGGATTATTTATCAATCAATTTATTATTTATAGAACTATTCATGACCCTTTAAGGCTGAAATATTTATTACTGTGGTTAATGTCAAAATATATAACGAATTGGATAATTAAAATTATAAGTATAAAAATGACACAAATACATATCAAAATTCATATTTTAGATATTATTTTTACCATATTAATATTTAATTAATTTTATATCCATTGGTAGAGAATTTATTCAAAATTAAATTATTGTATTTCAATATTTTTAAAATCGCATGTGTGTCTACTCTATCACATATAACAAGACACAACTGAATTATGTTATTTACATCACATTTTTCCTTTCACCTATACCATAATATACCAAAATGCCTTATTAAAATTCATATATATGATCTAGTTTATTATCACTCTAGAAATTACGAACCTAATGTTCCTTAATAAATTATCTAAATGACTTCGTAAAAAAAGTTATAATTTTCTTAACCAAAACATCATTTTTTACTTCTTTGTTTACGTCTTCGAAATATGTTTTATTTATCATAAAATAATAATTTATGTTTAATAATAATTCATAAATTTTATTATGACTATGAAAAAACTGTTATATACCTCATTTCCCATCAAATAGGGTGTGAATGTATCACTTGTATATATGTACAACTTAATGTATAAACATAGAGATATAATTAATTTGTCATCACAATATTTTATGTAATGGTATTGTGATGGGATTAATATTTAATGTAGTATTCCTGAAAATATTATTCTTCTATAATGATAATATAATATCTATTTACATACCTCTCAAATCATTGTAAATTGATTTTCTTGCTCACGTGTACGTGTGGCATAACATCTCCACATAGCAACATGATTTGTTTTCCATTTCTATATTACATAGATAATTATAAGGTTATATTATGTGAATATGTATTATTAATACCATATAATAATTATTCTTGGATGGTTATTTATTATATAAATTACCTTTTTATCCTTTTAATTCCAAAAAAAATAGTTCAAACATATGTAAAAATTACCATCAACATAAATTGTGTAAATTATTTTATTCTAACTAAATTCAATTTATTCTTATAAATATTTTCATAATGAATATATATTATATTCATATAATCATTTAAATAATTTATATGATTAAAGGATTATAAATTTATATGTAAACTTATTTCTTTACCAAAACATATAGGAAAGACGAAGTATCAATCTCATGACATGATGATTTTGATATAGAAATTTTAATATAAGGATTATATGCGCCTATAAGTAAATTATTTATGAATTGCTAAATATTTTTATGGTCTTGAAATATATTTATATAAAATATATTTATTATACAATAGGATAAAACATGTAAAAGGGACCTCAAATCCGAGGTAAAGGTTTTATTTTACTATCGCCTTGTTTTTTAGGATTATTTATGATTATGTTTTTAATGATGAAATTATATGATAAAAATAATTATTATTATTTTAAATTTTAGGATATAATATATTATTTATAATACATTTATTTAATTAATTTTACACAAATTATGTTATCTACATACTGAATGAATAAATTTAAGGAAAAATATTATTAATTCCCTTTTCAATAAAATATAATTTATTTCAATATCAATGTATTCCAAATAAACCCAAATAATGATTTCAACATATTTATATTAATTCTATAATTAATTATCAAATTTATTGAAGTATTACCCAATGGTTTCAATGTAATCTCTATGTATTTTAACAAAACTAATCACATTTTAAATTTTCCCCAAAACATTAAAGTGGATGTTATCTCTATAATATATGGAATGAAAAAAAATTCCATCCATTATGGTATATAATTTATTGAATATTACTTGACATTTTACCGGGGTTATTTTAATAATATTTTTACATAATATATTCAAATTTTTGTGATTTAAAATATGCATGTTGTATGAAATAAATTTATTATTATTGGGATAATACTGATATGATATATCAATGAAATATTTCATATATTATAATATACTTTTATGTAATGAATGTTTTAATTTCTGATATGATGCAATTATATCATTATTACTCTTTCTCACTATTGTTAGCATTATGATTTCATTATTTTTAGGAATCCCATTTCATTCCACTATATATTCCATGATGATATGTTTATGAAAACCATTTGAATTTATTAGATTTTGATATGAGGAATGTTTTGGGATCTTAACAAAAACATATGTATTGTTATCATGATTTAACATGTCGAACTATAATTTTATTTCCTTCTAATTTACTAGGTAAATAATGATATCTATTGAGATAAATAGGATTGGATTGGGTAGAGAATATAATCTAGTTAGATAATATATCTACTATGACCATCGGGGGAGTGAATAATGCTTCTAATGATGGGTTGGGGGAGTGAAATCATCATAATATCATAATATATGTAGTTAAAATAAACATATAAGGATTTTTTTTTTGATTCGTACGTGTATTCAAAAAAATATTCCTTAAAAATTTTATTCACTAATTTTTCTTATTCACTTATTCCATTATGATTAATGTCTTATGAACTACCATGCATTATAGAATTATTTTACATTATTATATATGATATTAATGGTCTGGATTTAATTTCATATTCTCTTTAATGAAACCCCTATGACCATGTTTTGTTTATATATACCTTTTTTCTATAATGATAATCTGAACACACTATTTCAAATTATTAAATTCCCTAGTTTATAAAAATTTTATTAAATATTATAAATTTATAAATGTTTCAATTTATTAAAAACAAAGAAGAACATAATATAGTTTACTAATTAAATATTTTATCATCTATCAAATTTTCAAAATATTTCTATCTATAAGATTAAATCATGGTTCAATATTTTATGTAATAAATATTCATTTAATGATATTTAATATATAAGTTTCATAAACTTATATCACTTTTGAAACCATTTTGGATTTAAAAATATAGTCACATATATAAATGGATTTAATGGAAAGTTAATGGGTGGATGTGCCTTTGTTGTTGGGTGATTTGAAAAAAAATATTGTTAGAATTTTATTTTAAAATATTTTTTTACCCTCTAATTAATATATTATTGTAAATAAGTATTCTATATTTAGTTGATGTTGATATGGTATAGTCACCTTTCCTAATGTGTAAATATGTTTAGCTACATAAAAATATTCTATAATGGATATCCATGTTATATTTTTCTATTCAATACTGATATGTTTATCGTGATTGAGTGGCTCTCTAGAGTGAATCATTGATGAATAATGGATACGTGGAACCATTTTAGGTAACTATTTTAAAAAAATAGTTATTTATAGATATAATTATATTCATATTTATTAGTATAAAATATATTTTACTTTTAGATTTAAAATTATTTAGTAATAGGTATTTCAAAAAGGAAGTAGTTTAACCAAAACATTTCTTATAAGGTTTTAATTAAATTAATAAATTATTATATTTAAAATTTTAAAATTATAAAACTACTATAATTTTTTTAATTTTAAAATAAAAAATTTATTTCATTGAATGATTATGATTTTTAAGAAATATTTATTCTGAGTGAATAGTTAGAGAAATCATTTTTACAGTCATTTTAATTTAATAAATTCCGAAATTAATGAGTGAAAATATGATTTTGAATTTGATTTAATGTAGACAATGATTTATTTACCTATATTTAGTCCTCTAAATTAATTTTGAATTCCTTTATATTGTTTTTTAATATAATATGGTAATTGGTTATAAAGATTTGTCTTCTTAAAAATTGTTTTAAAATGCATAATATTTTATTTTAAAATAATTAAAATAATAAGTAATTAAAAATTTATAAATTTAAATTTATTGAAAATGTATCGTGAAATATAAAATTTGTTTCACATAATTATTATTAGATTTCATAGCGTAAGTAATGATTAATGTTTTTCTAAGACATTACACTTCATAAAAATATGTTGTCTCACCACTTCTATGAGATTAATGTTAAATTATATGTTTGAACATCTATGAATTGAATATATAAAAATGGATTAAATATATTTTATATGAAAAATTTATCATTTCTAATAAACCAAATTTTTTTTGGAAATATTTGGTTAACGAAAAAAATTAAATTTATTAATTTAAAATATGGTAAAATAAGTTCACCTAGTTTTTAACATTAATCATAAGAGGACAAATGACCTAGAAACATTTCCCACACCCATTATATAGATTTATATAAATCTATACATAATATAATTATTTTTAATGCATTATGGTAACCTAGTTATATAAAAAACCATAGGTGGAATTCACCCTTTCAAAAAACAGTATTAGTGTGGAACTCACCTCCCATATAAAAGCATACCTCCTCCCTTCTTCTATCTGTACATTAAAACCCAATTGGAATGGTTGATCCCTAATAAATTAGTTCCGAAATCCCCCACACTAATCTAGAAAAGGCTAATATGGGAATAAAACCACACATCAAAGGGGTTTTTTAATCCAAATGAATATACCCAAATGATAATTTATTTTTAATAAGTACAAATACTCAAATGACTTGATAGACTCAATGTATGGGGCTGCATTTCAAATACATTTTTTGGGGGCATATCCTTGTTTTATACACCTATTTTCTTTTGAGGACTGTATAGATATCTCATTTTACAAGTTATATCATGAATTTAATTATTCTCAAGGAATATAATTTTTTTAATGTTAATAATTTATTGTAATTAAGAATAATGTTTTCCCATGTGAGCTAGGAATTTTTATTTAAAAAAAACAATCTTTTAATGTATTTTAATAAAACACACTATCTCTTCTATGTCAATCATTTTTCAAATTTATTTTATGATATTTTTAATATGGATATAAAATATTTTTAAATTAAATTTTTTTATTTATTTCAAATGGTTTTCAAAATTAATATTTTTATGTGTTTTATATAAAATGTTTTAAAAAATAAAAAATGAATTCTTAACATATATGATTAGAAAAAAAATTTCTTCCTCTATCACTATTATCAGTTTCCTATATTGATTTTTGTTATTTAATGTCCCTTTCAATGAAAAACTTTTTTCCATTTTTGGGTGAATTTTTTTTAAAATGGTTTCTAATAATGAAATTATATTTATTATGAAATTGTTTATTACTCCATATTATCATATAAAAAGTTAATTTGTATGATTTTAGTATAGTTTTTAAAATAATTTATAATGGAAAATTGAATGGATTAAAAAATTATTTTTTATTTGGTTTTCGATAATTATATAATGTGAAATAAAAGATAGTGTCGATTGACCATGTTATTTCTTATATGATGTGGAGACCAATATAGTGTTACGTGAGACAGTAACAGCTTATATGATATGTGACCCTAATAATGGGGCTTGAGGCCATTGTAGCTCAAATGATGGACATGCCCAAATAGTGACTCAATTAATTGTTTTATGTAACTTACAGTAATAGAAAAATAGGATGGTGTAACCAATGGTTTTCTATTTAGAGTTATCTATCCTATAATTACTTCTCAGTGAGTGCACAATGGGTTTTTGATCTGATTCATGATGTTGACAAGAAGGTTTATTAATTTCATTCTATGGGATGTAATGAATTTTATTGAGAAAAAATATGTGCTTTTTTTCATGTGATATTTGTATTTATTAAGATAAAAGTAATTTTATGATAAATAAAACCATTATATCAGTTATATTATTTTAATAGGAAACATGTATTATCTTTCATTGTGTATATGTTACTTATATATGTTTTCTTTAAAATGTTTTCAAATTATTTCCACTTCATATAAAAATAGTCAACAAAAAGAAATAGGTTAACTTTAAATTCATTAAGATTTTTTATGATGATAAATCATGGTTTGTTTTTAGTTTTTATATCATGGAAAAAATTAAATCTAATGAAAAGTGTCTTACATATATAATATGTTTTTGAAATTTAGGATTTATTTCCACATTCAATAAATATATAATCCTGAAAATATCCATTAAGATGTAGGATGTAAATTTAGAAATAAAACTAAATATTATGTAATGTTTAAGTTAGGTTCCAAATATTTTTAATCAATATAAATGTTAATATAACATTATATATTTTGATAATGACTATAAAATTCCCATGATGGATTTAAATTTATAGTAATGTTAATATGATTTAAAATTTTGAGACTAAAATGTTACTTCATCAGCACTATGTATGTTAAGAATGGCTTTCAATGTAAAAACATGGAAGCTATAGTCGGAAGGAACCATGAAGAAAATATCCATCCACATCAGTATCTTGATATGGATGAAATCTGAATAGAAGGGTTATCTAACGTGATGGATCTTTTTAGAGAAGCTATAATTAGTGGTTGTGTCAATTCTATATTGGAACCAGGTATACAATTAAGGAACATGCATTTCATGGATAATTTCATAAATAAACATCCCCCATTATTCAATGGGACATAATTCAGTATGGTAGTGGAATCATGGGTCAATTTTTTATAGAAGTTATATGACGTCATTGGATATTTAGAAAGTAAATATGAAACTATTTCTTTTTATTTATTTGAATGAAAAGATGGATGATGGTGGTATTTGGTTAAGAATACTAAATATAGAGAAATTTTTGATTCTATGGAATGAGAAACATTTAGGTATATTTTCCATGAAAAATATTTACCTGTTTTTTTATAGCCCCTAAAAGGGGAAATATTCCTAGGATTTAGGGAAAATGTTGGATATATTGTAGATGATTGTTAATAAAAATTTACAATATTTCTCATTTATAATCTATATATTATTTAGGTCTCTGAAATTAAAATTAATATATATTATTTAGAAGAATGTGTGGGAATGTCTTTGTGATTCTTTGTCAACAAATTAGGATTTCATTTTTCCTTATCTTATTATAGAATTCATTGATATAGTATGTTTTTATGAACAATGAGGAATATATATGTTTTATTTATATTGATATGTTAATACCTATTATTTATCCTCCAAGAAGTCTATAAGTATTTTGGATATACCATATAAAGGATATGCTATATTTTTTTCTCATATGTTTCCATAAAATGACTGTTGTTTGGAGAAGGTGAAAGCAACTTACTTTAATATTCTTAAAGTATTTAAGTCATTGAATATTTATCATCTTTCAACAAAATTATATTGTTAGTCTTGTGGATTCATTTATTTCTCATTCTGATAAATAGATACATGTATTTCATTAAGAAATGTCAAATTTTAATGAAGGATTTCTCGGTGAACATAGGAATTATAAATTTAGTGATGTAAATCCTTTTGACAATCATCAATACCAATAATGGAAACCTCATGTCATGGTTCATTATGCACCCATTAATATTGTCCATGATTATTGTCATATGTATATAATCCTACAAAAATCCGTTTTAGTTAAAAACCCAACTTTTTTAATATGATTTTGTTAAGTGATGATACTCTGAGAAGGATGAAGATTAGTTTCATTATTATGTTATGAGAGTTATATGATCTTCTTAATAAAGAGTTTTAAGCTATTATTATGAAAGGTGATGAATTTGAATGTTCCTAGAAAACTCCAAAGAAAATAAAAGATCTGTAACCAAAAGATAATTTTCCTGTACCAGAATCAGTATCTATGCCACTCATGCCAAAGAAGCAGCATACATTTTCTGATGAGTTGGTGGACAAGATGATAGAGAAGAAAAATAAAAAGAATGATAAAAATTCAGTATTTTGTTATACCTTGTTAAGGATAAGAAATTAAAAATCAAAATAGATGAAGATATTGAGATGAATACAAAATAAAAAATGTTAATGAATAAAAAATTATATTCTATGATTTTACAATCCTTTCATAAAGATACTATGAAAGCATCCAAACAAAATTAACTAGTAGAATCCATCATGCAAGAGTTAATTCGAGTTGAAACATTAGAATATAATGATTCAACAATAGAACCAATTTCGGAATAAGAATTAGTTCAATAAGAATAATAAAAATTAGAAGAAGAATATGATATAGAAAGTGATGATGTAAACAAAATAGAGGAATAATACAAAGAAAAATATATACCTTCTGACAAATTTTCAATCAGAATGTCCCATGTTGCATCAACCAAGATAATTTTATAAGGTAATGATGATGATTCTCTGAATGATATTGATAATCCATCAGATGATGATTGTAGATATTAGGATTTCATTTATCATAGTTTTGATAAATATGTTTTTGATAAAGTTCGTGAAAAAACTCAATGATGATGATTGAATTATACACTTTTTTGATAGTGATAATGAGTATCTGAGGGCTGAGGAGGATATCTCTAAATAAGATAATGGAATCAAACTGGTTGTTAATACTCAACGGAATGTTGTGGTTTCAAAATATATGAATGATATTATTGTAACATCTATGAGAAAAGTAGAATAGTAAGATAAACATCTCTCACCCACAAAGGAATCGATATTAGAAACTTCTTTATCCATGGGACTAGTCATATTTTTTTATTATTCAACGAATCCAGTAATTACCATTGCATTATTCCCAACTATTGATTCTAGGATCCAAATTCATTAATAATAAATCAATCAATGGAAAGATACTACAATCATTTTTTTAGAAATGTATATCATACATGAAGCTGATTTCAAAACATTTCATATTGGTTATGATTATCATTGTATATCTTGAATGGAAATAACCAAATGTTCGTAGTCAGTTATTAATTATCTGAAAATCATGGATTATTTTCATAACTCATTAAATGATAATTTTGATATTTTAGAATACATGGTCACGAATCAGACAACAAGCCTTTTCAAAAAGAAGAAGAAAGACCTATTTTCTCAAATCTATGATTATAATGACTTGAATGGACAGATGAATTTAATTTCATTAAATTTGAAAAGGGAAAATGAACTCATGGAAGATTTGGATGAAAAATTTAACGAGACAGAGGAGGTGGAAAAGTCTCAATCAGATATTATTATGTCTCGAGAAGAATGAATCAATGTTCTTTATAAAAAATTTCAGGATTGGAATCATCTACTCAATATGTTCGAGGATGATCATAATGAGTTGATGAAGATGAATCCAACCTTGATAATGTTGATGAAAAAGGAAAAGTAAGATGAATGATTTCTTAACATATGATCTTCTTTTGTATTTTTCTTTGTAACAACTTCTTCATATCATAAAAAAATTTTAATCTTTTCATTATTTTGTCTTATATATTCCTAACCAAACATTTAAATTATTTTATTTCATTACATTTTTTTGAAAATAAAAAAGGTGGAGAAAAGAATGATCAATATATATAATATTAAGTTAAAATAAAATAATTCCCTATGAAAGGGGGAGATTAAATAAGGAATATATTACTCAGATAATATTTTCTTACGTAAGAATATGTAAATTATATATAAAAGGCAATAATATTATCCTTAGGGATTTCAAAACCTATTGAAGAGTTAGTAGTATTAATTATGGGTTATAATTAAAAGGAGATAAGTATTTCTATCAAAGTTAAAAATAGAAAACCATATTCATTATAATAATTTTTTAAATGTTGTTTTTTCTTTCAATAGGTGGATATTGATAAGTCTATAAGTTTCATCATGTAATTTCCATTCATTATTGTTTTGAAAATCACAAACACAATATCTTAATGAAAATTATATTTCACTAAGAATAATTTACTTAAGGAAAATTATCTTTCTCTAAGGAAATCGGTTTTCATAATTATTAGATATATTTTATATTTTATGCATAATGTTTTCTTAAACCAATTATAAACATCTTTTCTTAATGAAAAATATCAGATACTTAGCTAACATCGAATCTTACAGTTTCATAAACAATGTTTTCCACTGTATTGGGGCTTCAAATTCATCAGAATTCAGAATCAAAATTCATTTGAATTTAGACATCGCATTCATCCAAACATAGATTCTGATTTCTCTAAATTCAAAACTATTAATTATCTAAAATTCATTCTCCATATAATCTAATACTCGAACTAAAAAATCTCTACATATTATTCTATGAATTTTCAAAAAACTTGATTCTGAATTTTTTTTAAATCAAACTCCAAACACAATTTTTTTAATACTCTAAAATCTACATAAATAAGATTCCAGAATCCACAGAATTCAAACTCAAGAATATCTATTTTTTTAGAATCCATTTATTCACATCTATATATTCTGATTCACACTTTATAATGAATTAGATTAAATTCGTTTCTTATAGTCAAATAATTCATATTATTTAATGTTTCATTTTATGGAATCCTAGTTTATATACGTTTCATAAATTTAAATTTGTTTTTTCATATATGTGAACATTTTGTACAAATGATTATGTTTCAATAAAATAATTCCATATAGTCTATTTTTAACTAATCGGTTGTTGAGTGACACATATACACATCCCACTTAAATTAATGGAATAATGTGACCATTTGAGAAGGATATAACTACTGGGATTTTTTCTAATAAATACAACCTAAAATTTTAAGAGTTATGGACATGTTTTAACAACATTGGGAAGTGATGGATGTACTAATTTCGAGAGATAGAAATACTCTCATGCATTGTGTGACCTGTGAACCTATTTTTCATCCATGAACAACTTGTTTAGCTTCCCATGTGCGTTTACAATTGGATGATCAATGGAGTACATCTAGGGATAGAATGACAGAGGTGCTGACTACCTTAATAATCCAGGGCATGTGGTGAAAGAATGGATCATTCAGATATTCTTATCAAGGGCTTACACTGGTGTCGTTTTGAAATACATTCTCGAACATATAAATCAAGGGATGTTTAACCAAGTCTGTGGATACCTTCTCATTAGGATAAATGATTAATTATAAATGATTAATTTTATTTGTAACTTGTTTTTATTTCAGTTGCATTTTTTATAGATATAATGTATTACTTTCTTATACATTCCTATAATTCAATACCTTGATAAATAAGATTCAATATAATTTAATGTAAAATCATTATACATGAAATTATTTCTTATGATTCTTTGTTCAATCCATATTATCAGATCCTGTGAAAGATAGTTTCAATTTTATGAACTATATGGGGTTGGTGAATCTATCTTATTTAAATTTTTTAACCATAGATTTCCATTAAGATAAAATTAAATGTTTTTTAACTTAAAATTCAAACCCTTTTATAATTGAGCATCTATAACTATATTTCGATCATATAATGTTGAGAAGTGTCTGGATGTGAATTTAAAAGTACTGAGAAAGATATATGTTGTGATGTAAAAGATGAGATGGAATATTCTTAAATTATTGACCATCAAGATGACTATAGATATAGAGTCTGTTGGTAGAAGGAAACAAATATTAAATATGATATGATGACTCGATGTAAGACACTAAATTATCCAATTTCATACAAGTCCATTTCTAGGAATTCATTACAGGATATAAGAAGTGTTTTGGTGTTGTTATTTTGGTCGAAGGGCTCATAAATGGGAAGAAATATGATAAAAATAAAAAAGGAATTGGGTAAAATATATACATCGATTGATTAGGTGTTTTTGTTTTAATGAGTTCATTTATTATTCAAATAAATTTTTGAAGTGAGTGAAATTCGATTAAAATCACCATGATTGAAAATAGAATGATATTATCGAATAAAATTCTACTACTACAGTTGAAGTTAGTCCATCAAATAAAGTGGTAATTAGTATTATACATTAGTATTCAAATTAATGCAATTCCATGTTTGACAATGTATATTATCATTCATTCATTATTAAAAAATTTGTAACTTAATTTGTAATCTCTCCTCATGTATATAAGATATGTTTTTTTATAAAAAACTAATTGAAATAATAAAATTGCCTGATTTATAGGAATATACAGATTGTTATAAGTGGGATTTATTTATCACATATCTAATTGAACATGGAATTATGTAGCTTGATGTCATTCATTGTCGAGATTGATTTTTTTATCTTTCAATGATGATTTTAGATCTATTAAATTTGAGATCAATGATATCATCTCATTGCTAACATACAATGAAGTTGGAAAATTCATCAAAAATAGAAGTGAATGTTATATAATTGATACTATTGAAATTAATTAATCTATTCAGATAAATAATGTACTAACTGTAAATAAGAACATTGACAATTTGTCACATTCTTTTCCTACTCTTATTATTGATCATGATGTTCATCATAATAATAAATTAATACATAATTATACTCTAATTTTGAACCACCTTATCAATTAGGTATATTAGAGATTTTGTAATTGAAAAATTTAATTAATGAGTTATTAAATAATGGATTAATTTTACATGGAACATATCCCCACATGCTCGAGTTATATATTTTTTAATAAAATGGTTCAAGGCGACTTTTCATTGTTTATAGATTTGTTGAATAATATAACTATTACGAACATGTATACTTTTCCACCTATATATGATTTCTCTAACAACATGATAGAAAATATTATTTTCTATATGTTATCATGGGGATGGGGATCCATTAATTTTATGTAATGAAAACATACATTCTTATGTCTATGTTCAATAATATATATAGGAACTATAAGTTTGTGTTTCTTCCATTCTGGTTGCAAAATGTACTATATATATTCATATTCCTTAAGAATATAATTTTTGATGAGTTCATGTAAAAGTTTATGGTTGTGTTTATTGATATCATTTTCAATTATATAAAATCCTTAAAATAAATTAAATAAACTTCTATATTGTATTTCAAACATTAAAATAAAATAAAACATATGTGATATGTATTAGCTTTGAATTTTTGTTGCAACATATTTCCAATTTTGATAATATACTATCTAATTTTGGAATAATTACTGTCCATTAAAATAAAAAATATATTGATGAATGGCTAAGATCCCCCAATGTCACATAGATTCATAGAGTTATTATATTAACATGAAACATCCAGTGGGTTGTTGGAATTTTTCTTAATTTTCAATCCCATTGGAAATGTTATCTAAAAATTGATTTAAGTTTATACAGATAAAAAAATGTGATTGTTTTCTATAGATCCAATGAGTATTGGGTAATGCTCTAGTTCTATTTATTTCATCATGAAATTGATAATTCATCTTTTATAGTAATTCTTTATTGAGAGACTTCGTTTCATTATAGTGCAGAATGATCAGGTAATTTTTTATGCATCACATAATTTTAATTCTCATGAGTCAAATTACCCTACAAATGAATTTTAATAACTTATTATTATTATTTTCTTCAATATTTCTGAGTAATAATATGTTTGGATTAATGTGTGAAGCATATTATAATAAAACATTTATGTAAATATATAATAATAAATAAAATATCATTAGATAGATAGGATGTTTGTAAATGATCGTGGATATGGATTGTGTGGTTCATTATCATCATGGAAAACAAATAAAAGAGGATGATTTTTTGAGAAGAAAAAATAATGATTGATTATCCCAAATACATTTTTAATTTGGCCCATTATTTAGTATATTTTAATATTTTTGAATTGAATTTTTTGATGTAGTGATATCATACCCTTTTTTTGGATTCAGTAAACTTTATTTTTTTCAGAATGAAATATGAATGTTTAAAAGGAGAATAAATGATAATTTGAATATGTAGTATCCGTTAATAAATCCAGGATTTTTAGTTGTTATATTGATTAATAATGTATATTATGATGAAAAATAAGATGTTTTATTTCATGTTATTTCTAGTTGAGAAAATATTTTTTTACTGATGCTCCTAGTTCACTATTATTCATTCATTCGAGAAGCCCTAATATGTACAGAGACCTTAAGGTGCATTACTTGTTGGATGGAATAAAAATATATTTATATAAATGTACAATGATGTGCTTGAATTTTCAATAAGATAATGTTAAATGGAATTTACATAATGGTATTCTTAACCCATTTCCATTAGTTGTGTGTAAATGCGAAAATATATGCATTGATTCTATGGAGGGAATACCATGGACATCAGGAGGTAACAATATGAGTTGGGGTATTATTTTTATATTTACTAAATTTCATCATTTATTCCATTTCAAGAAAAAATTTCTATAGATAATCAATCTGAAATTTATCAAAAATAAGATAAAAAAGATTCTGGGACTGATTCTATCCACATTATTAAACTGTGATACCAGGTTTACATATAATTTTTGGAATGGACATCATCTGCCGTTGTGCACTCTATTAAATTTTAGTATATATTTTAATCCATAGAAAGATAGAGGTTTTGAGTGAATAATTATAAACATGAAAAATATGCAGCATTTTTACTCATTATATTACTAGGGATGTTGGGATCAACATTTTTATTTGGTTTTTTTAATAATTATTTCATTACAGTATAATGATGTCCCCATTTGAGGCACTATATGTAGTTATGTTTTAAACACCACCATTTTGGAATGATATAGGGGAATGGAGATTAATGTGACTTGAGGAAGTATTGGAAATAGATGATGATCTTAAGTAGATTTAGTGAAACCCAAGGAAAGATATATGTGTAAAAAAATTTATGTAGAAAACCGGAGGAAATATATTCCTATCAAGTTAGGTGATCATGTAATTCTCAAATATTCTCCATGGAAAATCATAATGTGTTATAGTAAGAATGTGAATCTTAATATATGGATCATTTGACCATTTGAAATACTATAAAATATTTTATAAATTTCATAATGAGTCTCCTCACCTTCAAATTTATCTTAAGTACAGAACATATTTCATTATTCAAATTTAAGGAAACAAGTGATGGATTTATATCAAGTGTTAATCCCTAATGTAATTTAAATTTGAGATAACCATTCATATAAGGAATATGATTTTCAGATTCGTAACTTTATAAAGAAAGTGATTTAAAATAATGAAATTCTCCAAGTTATGTATTTATACAAAAACAATATGGTAGAAGAGGATACATGGTAATATGAAGAAGCTATGATTGAATGATATGCCAACATGATTTGTAAGTGAATAAAATTACAAGTAAGAAATATTTAACAGGATGGAAGGATGTAACAGCACTATAAATGATATTATACATAAATTTCATACTTATTATATTAAATTGGATACTTATATTAGTTGTAGAAATATTACATTTTTTCAAATCATAAAATTTTATATTTAAAATACAATATTATTTTATAAGGTTCTATTTAAATACATAATTTTTTAAATTAAATTACTTTATTGTGATTAATTAAATATTTTATTTTTTATTATCATATTAAAATTTAATTTATGTAACATTTATGGATTGTTTTTAAATCATTCATTTTTCATTAAATATTGGAATATACTGATTTTTTGTAAATTTTCATTTATTTTTATTAAAATAAGATATTTAAGAGTCAATATATGTTTTCAATATAATGTTAAGAAACCTATGAATAATTATATTTATATTTAATCCACATAATTAAATTTTCAATTTAATTTATATTAGTGTTTAATATATGACTAATTTTTAATTAAATGATTCATTTGTTCTAAAAACATTTTAAAATTTCATAATATTAATACTATATAAATATTTTTAATAATCCATCATGGCTTATATTTTAAATTAAATATATAAATTATATATAGTTAAATATTAATTTAGTTTTATAAATGAATTATTATTATTCATTAATTCAATATAGAACCATCATCTTCTAAATAAATAACATTTATAAAAACCTATTGTCTAGCCGCATATGAACTATAAATGTAAAATTATTATTTTCCCATTATGTGAATTTAATTTTTAAAACTGGATTCAATAGTTTGAATGAAATGATATTAAAATTTCTAATAATGAAATCATAATTTTTTCTAATTTTATTTGAGAAATCAATTTAAGTTAACAACAAACGGGTTTACATAGAGGATAAGCATTAAACAAAAGGGGAAAATTACTAAGAACCTTGTCAAACACACAATGTCATCTCCACAAATTATATAATCCACTCATTGGGGTGATAAAAAATAATATAATTCATTTGGAGTAATATAAAATTACTTACCCAAATAATATTTTCTTATCCTTGATGATAAAGAGACATAGGTATAGTTGAACTTAAGGTATGTGATATCGACTTAATATCCTATTTTTGAGGAATATATTGATTTTATACATATATATTCTTTTATGAGGTGTATATTCTACATATTTAATATTTTATAACATTAATTTATTTATTCTCAGAGTAATAAATGTTTTTTTCATTGGAATCTTTTTATGTCTTATGATTCGTGTTTTTCCGTTATGATAATGGACATTTCCTCTTTAAAAAATATTTTAATTTTTTTTCCAGAATACTCTCTTACTCTCCTATGACGATGTTTTTGTACATTATTTTGTTAATGATTCCATGTGGAATAAAATATATATAAAATAATCTTGATAATTTATTTTCAATGATTTTCAAAAGTAGTATTTTTACATGAATTGTGTGAAACATTTTGAAAAACAAAAAATGGAATAAATAATATAAATTAATAGGATGCCTTTTCAGAAACCATGAAAATTATTTGATATATAGATTCCTTTCCTATATTTCATATTTACATAAACTTAAATCATGTTTTAATTTATTGGAATATTTTTATATTGAATATTATTTATAAAAATAAAACTGTATTTTTATATTTAAAATACTTTTTAAGTGAAAATAGAATTTTGGTACCCAAAAGTGTCTTCTTTAATAGTTCAAAGAGGTTTTTGAAAAAATAATTTATGGAAAATTAAAAGAATAAAAATGTTTTATTCAAAGATATAGAACTTTATATTTAAAAGATAGGGTGACTTAGATAGAACTGAGTTAGCCCATTAAAACATATATGGTGAGGTGGCCCAGATAACAATTTGGGAGCCCATTACTTTTTTTATGATTTTGATTCCATTATTGATCTTGGTGATCCTATTATATCATAAATGATTAGTGGATCCAAATATATCTCTTACGAATTGGGTAATTTTCTTTTTTAAAATAGAAATGTAAGGATTTACCAAATGGTTTATCATATAGATTTAATAGTGGTCAAGTTAAATTTGTCATAGGTTAAAAATAGATAATAAATATGGTGATATATATTACAGAGAAAGTTATAAATTATTTTCTAAGGGTTTTTATGATTTAATTTTTAGAAGATGTTTTGTTTGTTTTTCATGCTAGGTTTTTTTATTTCATAAACAAAAATAATTTTCAAGATAATGGTAAACCATTTATTAGATTTCATGTTTTTTCATAACATAGGGTTTTCCTTCATTGTGTGTCCCTTACTAATATTACTATTCTCATCCAATATTTATAAATTTTTTTACATGATTTAATGATGGATAAGTGTTTGGAATATGTGAAGTTGATTGTCCTGATAATTTTTCAATAAAATAATTCATGTTTTTGAAAGTGATAAATTATTTAAAAATGGATTCTCTTATGAAGGGTCTTAATTGTGTTATATGTTTTTTAAATTAATGAGATATAAAATTATTCAATAATACTATAAATTAGAAATTATCCATAATGTGAATGATTGAAATTTTTTCAAAAAAACAAAATATTTTGTATTGTTTATCGCTGGGTCCTTAAAAAAATATTACATCCATGGAATAATGCCATGACCACATCCTTAAAATGATGTCCCTCCTAGACTAGAAATAAATAATGTTCGATATTTATCCCAAACTCCTGCCTCTAGTTGGCACAGTAGTGGCGAACAAAACCAAAGGTAAACAATCTTACAAAATTTGAGGAATTTCACTCTATATAAATACAGGATCAGGAGATAAGATGGTCCATCCCAAAAAAACTCCATGATGTATGTATATATATATATTATACAAATCTATCCAACATGAATGTTAGAATACTAAAATTGTGAAATATAATGAAATTATAATGTAAATACCAAATAAAACTCTTAGTAGTGACACGATAATAGTCCCAATGTTCGAGATGGTAAGGACTAGCATTATTCATGTAGTAATCCTAGAAAATAGAAATTAGTTTTATATATGTAGGGGTAGCATACAAGTATACTTAGTATGAAATACAAATTATTCCTTTCACAAGTGATAGAATCATTCTATCTCTCTTATGAGAAGAACGTATAACCCAACAACACATAACAAAGTATAGTAGACATTGAAACCACATCAAGGTACACTCAACAAGAATATAAAGTGAAATTAAGTAATATAGTAAACAAATCACTGATTTGGGTACCCTAAACCAATTTCCCACGAATTATATACTCTCACACCCTAATATAAAATGTCATGGTGCTCCCACATCTTCTAAATTTACCTTGTGAAAACCTTATCATACACACAGGGACCACACAACTAGTTCCTTCACCAATGAAAATGAATAACAACACATCACTCTCTCACACACATGGGAATCAAAACCACATACCTCCCACAGACACATAGGTGACATGCCACCTCACATCTAAAAAAATCCTAGGAAATCTTAGCACATCTCATCTAAAAGACTCCATGGAAAACAAAAATCATCTAATCCCGAGGACACTGGGGAAAACACCCCTCACCTACAGATTATTGGGCCTCACATACCACTTACTTCATAACGAATATAGGTCTACCACCACCTAGAGGATGGAGTAAGAAATAGATGGTTTTATCTATCCAGCCACCTACCAGGATGTTTCGGAAAGACACCCCCACGACAATGGAAGTGTTCGGCACATAGTGCTCAACTTGGGTGGGTGGAATACCAGAATCACAATAAAAATTAATATATATATATATATACCAATCAATGACGCCCAACCAATTGGATTTCAGCCAACAACCATCTCCCAATACCACATTGGTTTATTCCTCTGAATGCACATCTACACAACCAGCCACAAACTGAATTTATACCCCCATCCAATTCATCATACAAATTCATGTTCTTTATTGAACAATTCATTTATTCATTCCATCCCCACTCATGAATCTTAAAAATACTATATATAATTGGGAATATATTAACATTCAACATAGAAGGAGAAGATGAAATATACTAAAGTAGCTTTACAGTCTAATACGTTCAACACCTACACCAAGGAAGAACAACCACATTAAATTAACCCACATAATTTTACCATCTATTTAAGAAAGCATTCTAATTATAACAATCATTATTCTTCAAAGGAATTCCACCCAATCTATCCTCTCCATAGTGAAAACTTCCAAATCACTACTTTATTGAGGATTACACAACCGCCCAACCTGATCATAGACTTGATGTACAATACTTCCCATCCATTCCACAACCACAACCATATACATCAACGTATTTGTTCAAAAACTAATAATCCCTCAATATCATATTCCAATAAACCACCTGAACCACCCAACTTCACACAATCATTCCCAATACCCTACTACAACACAAGTATGAAAAATCCCAAAGACATAACTCCCCTACACTAACCATGAAATGTAATATTTAGATTTAACAAGTAATTTCCCAGTCAATTATACACATTAAATACAGGGTTTTCACAGAAATAATCTAATCATGGGGAATTCATTTATTTTAGAAAAGTTCATGTGGTTAACAGATTCCATTTATTTGTTTAATGAGAAGTAGGAAAACATGAATTCTTTAAAATTATATGAAAACTAAGGACTCCTATTGGGAAAGAATTCCATCATGCAAATAGCGGATACAATTCCCAAATTTTTCAAAATAAAATATAAATAGTATTATCATACATCACATACCCTAGGTCTCACATAATAATCTTATCTGGTTTAGTTATATTTTATAAATGATTTCAAATGCCCTCTTGCTGAAATGTCCATAGACCTACCCCACATGATGAAAAAATAATATAGGGAGTAAGAGAAACCTACTATTAATAATAATTGATCAACACTTACTTATTTCTCTAATGATGGGGGTCTCTATATAGTGGAATTTAAAAGGAAAAATGATCTGACTGTTGGAGCAAAATGAAACGACTCCTCATGGGTGAAATTTTCATGGAATCTCGCACTAAGAGAAAGGGATTCCCACAAGGAAGTGGAGATCTCATATTTAGGAAAGGAAGATCATGAATCAATGGGATAAATGGTTTTTAAAATCCATTAATGCTGGATTGTTTCCATGACCACGTGGTTTAGCAATTGGGAAGGCTCCCAGACTATTAGAAAATTAATGATATGATTTATAGCCCTTGAAATATATTGTAAACAATTTACATATGGTATTTATCTCATTTTATGTCAATGAAATTATTAAAGGGTGAAATTATAAGATGTAGGAGACACTATTCAAGAATCACCCTGGGATTAGTCACTATTGTGAGTTACCATTGTTAGTCACTAATATAATCCATCATTGTGGCCAACTGACAGTGAATCGCCATCAGACCTACCATCAATGACTCCCAATAGCATCTTATCATTAGCAGCTCACTATCGTAACCTACCACTAGTGACACATCGTTAGGATCTACAGTCATGGAATCATAATCAGGACCTACCATTGTGACTCACCATTATTACCTACCAACAACAACTCACTATTAGGACCAACCATCAGCGACTCACCATGAAAACCTACCATCCATTACTCACCATCGTGACCTACCATCAGAGTTTCATCATTAGGACGTACCATCAACAACTCACCATCATGACATATATTCAGTGACTCAACATCACGGCCTACCGTTACATCATACCATAAGAAACATAATTTTTTGTCAGATTATTGGATTAAATCACCTTGATCTCCATGAACTCCTCAATCACCATATTTTCATAATGAAACAGACTAGGGAGGAATAGTCCATTAAATCAAATACATATAAATAATTTATAATCATCGAGATTCAAAAACCATGTATAAATGATAGACGATTCCAAACATCTACACCATCAAATACCTCTCAAATATCCATCTATACGTGAATCATTGTTAACAACCAAACACATAAAAATTCAATTATGAACTAGCACGTGTTGTTAAAAAACTAGAGTAAATCCACGAAATTCAAGAACACATCCTCTAATGTCTGCTAACCCAACTCACTATAGAACACAACAAAAAGTATACAATTCTCATTATTGGAACACATGAGTTAGCGAATTATTTTTTCTGTGTCAAGATACTATCTACTCTAGGTGGCACTGACTCTCTTACATGGGTTTACTCACATCTCAATTAATTTGTCTTGATTAGGAATCATGTACTCCACTTTTTACACATAAATACAAAATCACATATTCCAGCACACACCCCACAAGGCAAGGAGAACTAATCAACAATTAAAACAATTCTCAAACATCACAATACAAGTAAAAATAGATTAAAACACAAAATAAAACATCTTAGGGTTCTGGGAATGCATCTTTGCTTCTCACTCCCATGTACACTACTCCAAACCACCATCTGCCCCCTACACATGAACTAAAAGAATGGACCACCTAAATAAAACCTTCCCCTTACGATGCGAGATCTATACTGGTTTCTCCACATATGTCGCATTGTCTTGGATATACAACTCTTCCTTTTAAATGAAAAGGGAGTAATCATGAAGATATCGAAGAAGATGGAAGACATGAATTGAATCATGGATCCTCTCCAATTGTAGTTGAAGCACCATATATTATGCCATCCCACCAACTCACCCCATCAACAAAAAGGGTCTAATGAAGAAAGGGGAATTCTTACTCCCTATGTAAAACCTCCAATTCCCATGTTAATGGAAATGGTCAAGAACATGTGGTCCCCAACCGTGAACACCAAAGCCATTTTCTTATGACTGGAATACACATTTTTTGACCAAATACATCTTTCATCCTCTTAGAAAAAATCATAAACTTTTTGGTCGTGATTTTCACATCATATAGTCAAATAATTGTTTTATCCCCAACCTCTTTCCAACACAACAGAGAACAACAAAGTCTCCCACACAACGCCTCCAATAGATCTATTCCAATGGGAGAGTGATTGGTATTGTTATAAGAAAACTAAAAATATAGAAGGTGTTGTACAAATGAACACCAATTTCCAAGATGCATTATCACCACATATATTTCAGTATATGGATAGGTTGTTATCTATTCCAATCTGTATAATGATAGAGGGTAGTGTTGAGGCATAAGTGAGTGCCAAAATCGTGCTACAATCCCCTTCATGACTCGTGAGGTAAAAGTTGTTTCTAGATTTATGAAAATGTATCGAATGAAATTATTTAGTAACTCCACATCATCAACATACCTTTATTTCCAGGAATCCATGACACAAAAATCCTCGATCCTTATGATGTGATCCAATTACTATAGTTGATCCACTACTACCAGGATAGAAATGTAGCCTCCATGATCTCTACGTAACCATGTGAATAAATTTATTGACATTCCATCCCACATTCACTCTGGTAAATCTATAGTAAATAAAAAACATCCCAGAACATGGTTCTCAACACTCACCAACCATACCACTAATCATTTCTCCACATACATTACAACTTCCTGTTTCATCATAGGCTACCAAAAATGAATCCCCAATCCATGAAAAATCATGGTAATATCCTAGGTGTACCTCTACGGGTGATCTATGAAACTCATAGAGGATTCCCTTGTACATCACCACTAGTTCAATCATCCTTAAATGGAACATCTTTCAGTTTTGACCATCCATTGATCATCCCTCCAGATCATCACCACGTATAACATGATCACACATCACCTCAACCTCTAAGAATCCCGGATGATACTCCTAAACTAGTTATATCAGATAAGACAACACCAATATCTGAAAAAAATACCTCTACCACTATCACCCCATTCATTATAGTGCAAGGATGTCAACTCCTCCATTATATCGAGGTGTCCAAAAATTCATATTAAACTCTCTTCGGTGAATTCATTCTCAATGAATCATTCCTTACATTACCCTTTCTTATGGTGTAGATGATCTGAAAAACATATTCATGAATAAAATCAACACATTTCCACTATCATATGTTTTGATCTTGATTAGAATGCCTATACCTCAAACTCTCATGATTAGTGATGGCCACAAAATTCTCCCCAATGAGGTAATGCCACCACAAATTCTAGGAAAATATGACCACAACATTCTATAAATAATTGGTGGAATAATTACATTCATGGGGAAATAACTACATATTAACATAATATATCACAACATTTATCTGAATCATGATGCATTCTAATCCTATAAGGGATGCATCACAGAACACCACGATTTTTACCCCCTCTTCAATAAGACATGGCACTTGTGAAATGAAAATCACCACCTTATGAAAGTAAAAAACTGCCTCTCACTACTCTCATCATAGTAAAACATGATATTTTCTAGTCAAAGCTTTCAACGAGGATGAAACATGAGAGAAATCAGGTAGAAACATTCAATAATACCCTACAATACCAAAAAACCCATGAATAGATTCTATATGATTGCATGATTTGAAATGAAATAACAAACTAAAACCTTGAATGGTCCACTACTACATTCTATTGAGACACCACAAGACAAAGGAAATGAATTTATTGTGTCTCTAACATGCACATGGAAAAACATTCATCGTGACAGAGGCATCAATGAACCTGTATGGTAGTTTTGAGATGCTCGATATTCCAATCGTATGACTTCTAGTGGATCAAAATTTCATCGATGAATATGACAATGAAGAGGTCTATAAACTAATGAATGAATGATTTTATCATCCCCATGAACATCATTGGTTCACTTGTAACACCGAACAACTTGACTATTTAGTAGAATTACGTTACCTACATCTAAAAGAAATATTTGGGATATCCCCCTATATCATACTTGATTTGTGACATCTATTGTAGATATCAATCATAGAAAACCAAATTTACCCTCAAATATTTTGAGAATGATCATCTATCTACAAAAGTGTGTAATTGTTATTGAGTTAAACCAGATTCAACCTCCAATATCATATGAAAAGCATCGAACCATAACCTGTATAATTTTAGAACAACACTGGAGAACCCCCAAGACAAAACAGTCATCCTATTATATAACATCTTCATTTAGTGATCATTATGAATCCTGAGATCTCATAACTCAAAAGGTACCATCATAATGGGATCCATAGAAATTGGGGAACAACTAAGATGAATTTATTTCCCAAAATCAATGTCATATTGAGTGGGTAGAGTGACAACCTCCTTTAGAAAAACATCTAGGAACTGATCAACGACTCTAGGAACCTATACTATCTCAGCATCCACCAAATCCACTAGCAACTCATCTAATAAGGAATGAATATGCTCTAATGGTTCAGTTCCAACCTTACAACCACTCTCACCAAATAAAACCACACAATATGGATATATGTCTGAAACACAGCTATTCTCCAAATGAATTTTAAAATATAGAATGTGGAATACAACCATCAGATGTGGAGAAATACATCATAGTGATCTATCTCTAGATAAAAAGTTCCCCACAAGATTGATGATGTCTTACCATAAGTATACTTCCATAACACACATCACAAAATTGAATCTATACTCCTATAAGGGTACTCAATACTGGTTAAAAAGAATGACTCTATAAATCTAGTCCGAAAACATGGGCTAGGCTGGGTGAAACTAATAACTGTGAAGCTCCTAAATCAATTAAAACATAGGGAATGGTATAAAACTATATTATCATACCTCTAAAGATCTATGGGTCAACTGGAACAGCTGCCACTATGACATGAAACTGATGATTCTCAGCTCTTATTTCCCTCCACTAATGAAAAATTCTATGACCACACTCAAATCAATGTCCATAAAAAGAGCCATGAGGTTTGACTCTACTAGATTATTCTCCCCTAGGTGGAGCATGAACCCATTTCCCAACTATTGAAATGACCTGGTTAGAAACAGATACTGTGAATGGCACAAAACCTCCCCACCTCCAGTATACTAAGTTGGAATGGCTACTAGGAAATGATTTTGAATTTTCCCAAGTACTCCACAAATGGAAAAAATCAGTACCAAATTATGGTCATGGCTGAAGTACAAGGAGGTCAAAACGAAAAATAATAAGGTAGAGTCCCCAGGAGAAAAAACCTATATGTACCTATAAATTGATACATGATGTTATTATCCTCACCCTTTTTAAGAACCTAATGAATCCCCTCTCACGATTTACCACCTCATGAGTTAATCTTCTCAATCAATTCTTCTTTATTCTGGACCTCAATGTACATAAACAATGAAAAGGGAGCAACCACATATTGTATAAAAGGACAATGTTCCTCCTCAAGGTTTCTCACATGAGAATCCTCATCCAGAAAATTATCCAACAAAATAAAATGACTTCCTTTATCTGAATCCCCTTCTCCCAAAACTACGCACTCCCCTACTGAAGGGAGAGTAACCCCTAAATCTTTGTTCTCATCATAATCGATGAAATGAATTTGGATCAAAACTATATCTCTAACCGACCTAGAAAAGATCATAATACTTCATCTCCCTTATGTATAGTTTTCAACACTTATGAACCACTCCTTGCATCTGTAGAACTACCAATAGAACCCCATACTCTATCACGTCATAGATAAAATAGTAGTCAATATTAAGATCCTTGATCCTCTTATCCATCTCCATGTCCAAAAAAATACCTCATACATACCCAAGGCCTATATATAGAAATAACATAATGCTCTATACTATAGGTTTCCTTCCTTTACTAGATCGAACCTCCTCTAATCAGTCAAATGGGCCTATTAAGCCTCAATTGACAAATACACACATAGACGATGATTGGGATCCATGGATGAATTTTTTAAACAAGGAATTCTGAAACTCGAGTAGTATGAAATTTTATTTAGGATTCATTTCAACTAATTTTAAATCATTTCATTACCCATTTTAAAATCTCGAAAAACTAATTTTATATAACAAAAAAATTTATTATGATGTATGTACCCTTACTATGGACTCTTCCCTACAAACTGTGTAATCTAACTTTGTCAGTTGGTAGACCCATTGACCATTCATCATATTATAGGGCCCCCTAAAATCACATTTCCTGGAAAGCCTTCAGTGGACTATGTAGTGAACCAGGGTCACCTAAAACCATTTCCCATCCAACCCATCTAATTCCAACTATTCCAAACTCAAAACCACATCATATATCTCAACTGTCATCATAGTTTCTTTTCTTTAATGACCCCCTCCCTCCAATGGTTCCCCTACAAAAATGGAAATAAATAATGGTAGATAAATACTCATGAGTCCCACCTCTAGTTGGCCATGTGGTGGAAACCAATACCAAGGGTATACAATCTCACAAAATGGAAGGCATTTAACTTTTTGTGAAAAATATTATTGGTACATACGATGGTATGATCCTTTTATAGTCCCTTTAAATTCACATCCAAGAAACCAACCACAAACTCAATTCAAACACCAATCCAATTCATTTTACCAGTTAACATTATTTAAAAAAAAATTGATTTATTCATTTAACCCCCACCTCGGAAACTACTGAACACATGGAACAACATGATACAAAAAAATCATCATAGAAGGAAAAGATACAATAAACTAATGTACCTTCACATTCATATATGTTTAACAACCACACCACGGAATAAGAACCATAATAAATTATACCACATCACATTCCTCTACATTTAAGATACCATGCCAACCTCTACCATCATAATTCATCTAAAACATTCAATCCAATCCATCCTCTCAAAAGAGAAAATCATATAATCATGGTCGCACCCAACAATAAACAAAAAACACAACCTAATCACAACCCTGTTGAATAACACTTCCAATCCATTCCACACTGACACCCCATTAATGAAACATATAGGTTCACTAACAAAAAAATATATCAACATGAAATTCTGTTAAACCATCAAAACCACCCCACAACCCTATTACAACACAAGTCATAACAATCCTGCACATTAGACCCCACTGCACGAATCAAGGAAATCCATATTTAAATTTATTAACACAATCCACACACAATTTCCACTTGTTAATTTACGGGTTGAAATAGATATTGTTTGATCCAAGGAAATCAGTTTATTTTAGCTAAGTATACATGGTTAAAATATTTTATGTATTTTTTTAACGAGAAGTAAAAAAACATGCATTCATAAATATTCTCTGTGAAACCAAGAAGCTCCAATGACCTTGATTTTTAGTATGAATATATCCCATAAAATTCACAACATTGGTAAAAACAATAAATTAATGGAACAATAATATGTCACATTCCCCTGGTCCGATAGAGTGGTCTTATTCAGTTGAATTAAATTTTTTACACAGAACCCAACTATCCTCTTTATGAAACGTTCATACACCCACCCCACATGATTCAAAAATATGATATGGATGAAGGGAAACCGACATGGAATATGAACCGATCAAAACATCCTTATTACCCAAACTACCATCAACAACTCACCATTTAAACATACTATTACAAAATCACCATCAATACCATCCATCTGAGACTCGCTGTCAAGAACTACCATTGCGACTCACTATCATGACCTACCTTATACAACTCACTGTCAGACAAAATGTATAAAACTCAACAAAAAAACCTACCCTCAATGACTCACCATTGAGAACTAAGGTTAGTGACTCACTATTTGGACCAACTATCAGTGACCCATCATCAAGACCTACCATTTCAGGCTACCATTGGAAAATGAGAATTCAAAAAAAAATTGCAATAAGTAATCATGATCTCCTTGAACACCTCATATAAATGATTATTCTCAATGTAATTGGCCAGGGAGGTCTCAGCCATTATAGAATTGGTTCCTATGTAGGTCCCTCTAAATTTTTTTCGGCAATTTATTCTATTAGATTGTTCTTTTTGGTGTACTATGAATGTAGATCCCTATTATATAATTATTAGGATTCCTTGGTTAGTGGAACCAATTTTTTCCTCACTGATATAACATTTATAAATCCTTCCCAAATAGACAACATTAAAGTTTTATTTCCATCATTATACTCAATAAGATGAATATGGGAAATATTAATGAATGATTTTCTCATGTAAATCCCATTTAGAGAAATAGTTACCTTTAATTACATTTCTCTTTAAAATTTTATAATTATAGAGTCACATAATAGTAATATATGTGCTAATTACTGTGTGAAAGAGTAAGTTTAGTTTTCATTCTCTTATACACATTATATGAATGTTTTAAGTGATATGCATACATAATTTTATTTAAAAAAAGAATTCAAGGTGTATAACCATTCGGGATAACCTCATTTAACTATTTATTGATGCCTATTTAAGTAAATGGTTTCTATTGGGGATGATTTAGGGTGTTATTGGAAAGAGTGATTTCATGAGAAATACTGATATGGGAGGTTTTGGTATTATATTAATGTTATAATCTTTTGATCGATGTAATGAAATGTTGTAATCAATTTGTATAAATGTTATATGTTGACATTAAGTGACCCTATTGTCCTACACACATAAAATCCAATATCATGTAACTATGGGTTCCATATTATAATTAGATTTGAAATAAATTCATTCAAATAAACCCTAAAATAATGAAAATTTGATTTCAAAAAAAATTCCAAAATGTAAAGTTGATATGATAGTAATGATGGAGATACAATTATTATAATTATATTATCATTGAATTAAGTAGATGTTAAATTGGGTGTTCATGAATAGTTATTGGATAATGATAACAGATGTAGAAATCTTAATTATATGAAGCTCATAATTTCATTGTTGTGATATGCTTGTTCGTTGATGAGAATGGGATACAATTATTTGTAATAGGAAAAATAATTTTATACCATTAACTATATGAGATTTTGGTATATATTAGTCAATTTTACTAAATTTCATAGATTCCATAATCATATAAAACATCTAGTTTAAATTGACTACAACAACATAGTTCAAATTTGATAGTTAAAGATGAATTTTATCTTATTAACATAATAATCCAAGTAAACGTCATCTTTTTAATAATATTTTTTATTCAGTTGGAATGTGAAAACAATATTAATGCAGTTAATGATTATAACATAATATCATCTCTCGACCCCTATTATTTCCCAATTATGAAATTACAGAAGATAATAAATTGCTTCATAATTTTTCCATGTATAGAGGGAACTATATGTTCAATATTTAGATTGAATAAAAATTAAACGGTAATTATCATTTAAATTATGTAAGAAGATGTTTTGGAATATAAGGTAAAATTGAATATCATAAATCGATATTTTAAAATAATTATTCATTTGATTAGATTTCCATTTCTACATGAAAATATTATATGTATGAAACTTATTATAATGTTCATATATTAATATGTTATTGTATATGAGACACCCCTAGAGTCCAATAAATAAATTATATAATATATTTTTTGGAATATCATCTATTTTATTATCTAATTTTTTAAATAAATTTAAAATTAAAATAACAAGAATATAGGTAATTTTGCATTTTTTACCATTCAAAAAATGTATATAGGGTTTATCTTCAGATTGATTCGTGAAAATTTACTAAGAATAAACACATTTAAATCATAATGATTGTAAAAACTAGTTATTCTTCCATAAGATCATCCATGAATAATTATATGGCTTACCTAGTAATGAATCTAAAAAACTGGTGCACGGATTGCTACTCGATTTGATTTATGTTCATCCCCAAAGAAAATTACATTGTTAAACTATGCCACATTTGGATAACAAAATCTAGATTCCTCCTCCTCATGTGGATTGATTTTAATCTTTTTATTGAATGAATAATAATCTATAATTTATAGGGAATGAAAGCCAATTAATATAACAATTTTCAGTTCTATGATTTTAAATATGAAATAAAAACATATAAAATTTTGGTCAAAATCACATAAATTAATATAAATATAGATTTTTCAATTGTAATCTTTTAAAGATGTGATATTATATATCTACATATATATGAATTATCTTAAAAGATATTATATTAATTTTTTAATTACATTTTCATTTGCGTTGACAACATGGGTCAGATGCATCATTCTTGCAACCTGTTGTTTATTATTGTGAATTACTTGGAATACCTTGTAGTTATTGGGACATGGGGATTAAGAATATATTATTCTTTAATATTTCTTTTCAATAAATCAATATATTACATAATTAATTAAAATTATATATATTATTATTAATAATTATTGGTTTTATGGATAAATTTACAAAATATTTCGTATTCCTTATAGAGATTCATTGGTATTATTCTTCCATTGAATTTCCAAAAAGGTTTTTTATTGATTTATTCTCATAATAAATTAGTTAATTATATGTTTCCATGGTAAATTTTCTTCGAATTTCTTAATAGATAAATTATTCAAAAAATGATTCATTCTGCTTATAATTCCTGTAATGAAAGAAGCTTATCACAATCATTGATCTTCAAGAAAATTTGTCATGATTTTCATCCTATTATACCGTAATACTTGGTCATAATATGAATATATGGTGATTTTTCACATTCCAAGTTGTTATATCTCAATTATCATGACCATTTGTTTTGCATGATCCTGAGATCATCACATGATGACGTCACATGAACATTTCTATTTCATAAGACTACTTAATGTGATGATTTTTTTCCATGAAATTCATAGAATATGAAGTTCCATTAATTTTTCTATTTATTACTCCAGATCTAAATATTTAAAGGAATTACCATGAAATATAAGAGTACTATATTTTCTCTATTTATTTATGTAGGAATATTTTCAGGATATGAGCTACATTTGTGCATGTTTAAACAAGTAGGTCATGTTGTATTTTATGTCCAAGATCTATCTCATTCATTATAACAAATTCTATCCCTATAAATTTAGTATTATATTATTATTGAATAATATATGTTCCATAATGAGAATTATATTAAACAATTTTCATGTATTAATCTAATTCATTAAACAACATCCATAATCTGGCGATTAGGGATTAACACCAGTCACATTATAGACACTCCATTTAGATTTTTCCCTATGGGATTATCACTCAGAAAATAACCATGTTTGATAATTAACTCTACATTCATTATAAATGACCCCTCCCATAATTAGTGGGAAATATATATCCTTCAACCAACGCTCTAGCCTACTCTTCTTCTATTAGAAAATTTAACAACTAGGTCCAACAATGTTGGGTTCAATCTTCTCCAATTATAGGTAGTTGGTTGGCCTTTTTTTACATAACATTTAATAAACAAATATAAATTATATGAAAATAATATCAAAATATATAAAAATATTGTATAAGTATATTAATATAATAAAATTAGATCCCATCACAGAATCATCTTCCATCAATCATTCTTCATTCAATAATAGATATTGCATAGCATAGGATTGAATTAGATATCCATATTAATTTCATGAATCATCTTTAAGTAAAAATATAATTTTTTAAATGGTTACCTAAATTTCATATATTCATTTCCTAAACGTAAATATTTTCATAGCGCTCCATTGTTTTATTCATTTTTCTTATCATAAAAATTACTTTTTCACATTCCTTTAGCAAATATCATCATAGAACAAATTATAATAACAACATGAAGAATTGTAAAATAATTAAATCCAATTCCATTTTATTATAATATTAAAACTATCAAAGAACCACCACCCCATCCACCAACACATATTGAATTATTTGCAGTAATTGAAACCTAGTCTAAAAAATCTGTGCATTTTTATTTTTTTCAATATAAACACCTATGAAAAGTCAATATGTAGTTATTATATTCTGCACCTTGTTGATAATAAATTTGAAAAGGGTTAATGATGTATTCAAAACTCATATTTATTGTTTCAAAAACCTGATATCCTTCCTTATATGAAAATATTAATATTACTTTTATGAGTGGAAAAATCTCGTATGGTTCTCATAGAAAATCTTTGTTATTAAACTAAATCCATTTCTATGTGGGATATCCCAATTTATAAAACAAGGGAGACACAACCAATTAATAATATGTTATCCAAAAATACCATGCTTGTGATATCATGATATAAAATTCTCCATTATCATTACAGGGGTTGGAAATGATGAAATATATATATATATATATATATGAAATTCTCAATCCTATAGATACGTCCATAAACACATTTTAAGGATAAAGTAAAAATTTTATATTTCCACTTTTTCTATCATCTCAATATTATCCAATAACTCTCCCTTAAATGATATTAAAAATATAATTTAAAAAATTTATGAATGTATGGATAAAATAGATCATTTTTTAGTTTTAATAAGATATTTAGAAGTTCCAACACCACTATATAGTAATGATTTAATAACTTTTTCTCACCAGTGCTCCCCTCATGGGAAGCATCCATCTATGAGAATTCAATATATGTTATAGAAATGTAAATTGTATATTTCAGGATTCTGGGGGAACATATTTTTCATTAGAAAAAACATTCTATAAGGTATCATTCTCCAAACTTATATTATCATTTTCTACTAATTTCATTCTTTTCACTATGTGAAGTATCCTTTTCCATTTTAGTTTTTTGAGTAAACTATTACATTGTTTCATTAATATTAAATTTATATAGGTCAGAATAATTAGAGATAATATCTCTACATTTTTTGGAGCATATTCTAATATATCAGACCATAAACAGAAGTTACCATCTTAGTGTGGAGTATCCTTTACTGGTTCAATATCTGTAGAAACATGGGGTCATTAAACATTAGCATGGTTTTTGTATTTCAATAATTGTTTATTGTTTTTAAATTTATTTATCTAGATGTCTAAACACTGTTTATTAACATTATCCATATTCATAGAAAATTTACAATATTGAAAACATTTTTTCATTTTTATACTATTTCCTTTTCCATTATTAGGAACATATCATGGAATTTTTTTCGGGAATTTATAATGTTTTTACACTTCAAATTTTATATTATAGTGACAACTTTAAATCCATCAGAATTGATTTTTCATATAATCTTGGCAGAATTTAGAATATCATAATTCATTCCCTAAGGGTTAATTCTCATATTTCAAAATCTCTTTACCTTAATAAAATCATTTTTTGTAAAAAAAATGTCATTCCTACAGGAATAGGCTTTGTACCCAAATATTTTGCAGAACTAGAAAAACCCAGTGGACCAAGATCTTGCACCATGATATGAATTCTATTCAGTCACATATTTTTATTTAAATTATATAATACATTAATATATTTTACTATGGGTAGTGATTTTCATGACTCATTTCATTCTCCCTCTGATATAGTAGGGGATATATCACTATTGTTCATAGTGATAATTGGTTTTACAAACATCGTTTTATATTCACATCTCGTGACTTACTTGTTACCCCCTTTTCATAATTTTCTTCTCTCCAATTTTGATCTTAAATTTATATCATCGGATTATTTGTGAATGATAGGTACACACAAAAATCAATCATAACATTTACCATAGTTATTATAGTACTAACATGAATATTAAAAATATTAAAATAAATTCTATGTTGAGAAATATATTTTATTGGATCATTTATTCACCGTTATAGGTCATTTAATTTTTTAATACTTCCACCCACAAATAAATGAATTATTTTTATTTCAATAATTTTCTTGTTGGGAGCATATTGAACAGAATCATGCCCAAACATCAAATGACACTAATAATTTTTTACAATCCTTATTGTAATATTTTTTCTCGTATTCTGTTAATTATTCAATCATTTTGAATCTTTATGAATTTGGGTGGAACCAAAACACCTTAGGAAAAATTTTAGGGAATATTAATCCATATTTTTTTTCACATCCTATGTAGATGTGGTGGAGTTAAGAAAACAACATCCAAACATTTCAATATATTTCTTTAAAACATTTAGTAGTATTCAAATCATCTTCATAATATAAAATATATTGTGGGTTATGGGATTCCTTCATCATGGAATGTGATTTCATTTTATTACAAGGTGGTCTCAGGTTCATTATAGAATCATGATCCTCAATACTGTCTTGAGTCAATAGATATCTTCTTTCAGTTATTTGGGAAGTTTAATCCTGTATTTATTCTTTATAATTTAATATCACCACTAGATATATACATTTCTTTATGACGGAGTTATTCTCATCATCAGTTGTTACATATTGGATTCCAAATCCTCATTTAACTTCTTAGTTTTTCTTCATGAATACCTCTAGATTTATTAAATAAATTTTAATTCTATATTTACATGTTATAACTATTATCAATCTGACACATTTTTACGACAATATATGTTTTTTAAAATTTCTAAATTCAAGGAATAATTGTAAAAATTCAATCTCAATGAATTATTTTACACAAAACAAACTTTTAATTAGTCAATAGTTTTATCGTATCATTCATTATAATGTGAAATTATTTTTTATCCTCAATAATATGTTTGGTGATTGTATTTGATATAATAAACATTTTAGCTATTGACTCTTCTATATTAGTATCATATTCTTGTAGCTTTAATTTCTCATCCAGATTACCCTTAACTCATCCAAAAACATATTTTATTACATAATTATAATATTTGCTCAAATTTACTTTGAATTATATCCATATATTACTATGTGATTCACAATATTTACATCATGACCAGTTGTTATTAAAAAAAATATTTAATGGAATCACTAAAGCATATAACAACATTATTACTATAACATAGTGTTATCTCTATCTTTACTATAAGATTCATCCATGAATTTATTTCATGTAGCATTTTTCTATTATACATATTCTTGAAAGAAATTTCTTAATTAGTATCTTTAGTATTAAAATTATTTATATCCAACTTGGTTTGGTCAATAATTTCCCAAAATATTCAGTTTATAAAAAATATATTGGTTAAATAGTGGTGACCATTGCTCTAATTCCAATTGTAGATCCCCATGCTGGATTGATATCTAGGGGGTGATAAATCATTGCATTAATTTTTTTAAAAAATTGTTTTTTATTAAATATCATACGAATGTTATGGTTTTCAATCCACTCAATGATATCTCATATTCTTACATAGTCGTCCCAAAAATAAGAGAGAGCAGAAAACCAGATAATTAGATTGTTCTGTACAAATACATAAAAAATTAGGCTTCATTTATTCTCCCTAACATGAATCCCACACAATAATGTTATTACCCATTAATATGGCCAATATAGAGTCACACAATATTTCTTTTTAATACACAACAAATATTTTTTATACTGCATCTGATAGTGTATACAATTCCCACACTATCCGGCTCCATAATTTTCACTACATACTACTTCTCAAGAATGCACACAAGAGGCTTTTACTCCAAAAAAAACAATAGAGACTTCCTCATTTATTACTAGATTCATAAATTATAGGTTGATAACTTGATATTCCTCCAGAATTTTTTGGATTACACTTTATTTTGCACATATAACGAAATATTTCAGTCTGCTACTCTTCATAAAATATCTCTAATCACCTATATCGGATCAGTTTCCTCACTGTAATAAATGATCTAGATGATTCATTATTTTGATGAAGTCCAATACCGAATAATTTTTTACATGTATTTGTAATGAAATTATGAATTTATATATGCATGAAGGCTCTTACAGTATATTATAACATTATTTCAATTTGAATTCTTAAACTCTCTTAACATGAATATAAGCCCTAATAATATTTTGTATAACACCAGTTTACAATTTAGTACACTTCATGCATGAATTTTATTAAATCCAAACCCTTATTATAATATGTAATGAACATTATTATTAATTAATATTTGAATTATATTTGGGTTATATTAGTTTCTCATGTTATAATTTAATTTCATATTTTCTCATGTACATTCCACTTTCACGCCTCATTATATTTTTCAGAAAACTAAATGGGAAATCACATGTACTTAATTTTTATGCATGTAATATATGAAATACATTAAATGAGTTTCACTCAATAAATTTTATTCCTCCCTATTACATTATTTCACATTAATCTCATGATATATCTAAGATTATACAACCAATCCATTTCATTCATGTGAGCCAAGTTCACCTTCCCAAGAGTCGTAACCTAATTAGACAGAAGATTCACAAGATAATGTAAATTTTCAAATTGTCCATCAAATATATTTTGTAATAGTATGTTTAAATGGTGAGTTACAAAATCACCATCAATACCATCCATCTGAGACTCACTGTCAAGAACTACCATTGCGACTCACTATCATGACCTACCTTATACAACTCACTGTCAGACAAAATGTAAAAAACTCAACAAAAAACCTACCCTCAATGACTCACCATTGAGAACTAAGGTTAGTGACTCACTATTTGGACCAACCATCAGTGACCCATTATCAGGACCTACCATTTCATGCTACCATTGGAAAATGAGAATTTAAAAAAAATTTGCAATAAGTAATCATGATCTCCTTGAACAACTCATATAAATGATTATTCTCAATGTAATTGGCCAGGGAGGTCTCATCCATTATAAAATTGGTTCCTATGTAGGTCCCTCTAAATTTTTTTCGGCTATTTATTCTATTAGATTGTTCTATTTGGTGTACTATGAATGTAGATCCCTATTATATAATTATTAGTATTCCTTTGTTAGTGGAACCAATTTTTTCCTCACTGATATAACATTTATAAATCCTTCCCAAATAGACAACATTAAAGTTGTATTTCCATCATTATACCCAATAAGATGAATATGGGAAATATTAATGAATGATTTTCTCATGTAAATCCCATTTAGAGAAATAGTTACCTTTAATTACATTTCTATTTAAAATTTTATAAATATAGAGTCACATAATAGTAATATATGTGGTCATTACTGTGTGAAAGAGTAAGTTTTGTTTTCATTCTCATATACACATTATATGAATGTTTTAAGTGATATGCATACATAATTTTATTTAAAAAAAGGATTCAAGGTGTATAACCATTCGGGATAACCTCATTTAACTATTTATTGATGCCTATTTATGTAAATGGTTTCTATTGGGGATGATTTAGGGTGTTATTGGAAAGAGTAATTTCATGAGAAATACTGATATGTGAGGTTTTGGTATTATATTAATGTTATAATCTTTTGATCGATGTAATGAAATGTTGTAATCAATTTGTATAAATGTTATATGTTGAAATTAAGTGACCCTATTGTCCTACACACATAAAATCCAATATCATGGAACTATGGGTTCCATATTATAATTAGATTTGAAATAAATTCATTCAAATAAACCCTAAAATAATGAAAATTTGATTTCAAAAAAATTCCAAAATGTAAAGTTGATATGATAGTAATGATGGAGATACAATTATTATAATTATATTATCATTGAATTAAGTAGATGTTAAATTGGGTGTTCATGAATAGTTATTGGATAATGATACCAGATGTAGAAATCTTAATTATATGAAGCTCATAATTTCAGTGTTGTGATATGCTTGTTTGTTGATGAGAATGGGATCCAATTATTTGTAATAGGAAAAATAATTTTATACCATTAACTATATGAGATTTTGGTATATATTAGTCAATTTTACTAAATTTCATAGATTCCATAATCATATAAAACATCTAGTTTAAATTGACTACAACAACATAGTTAAAATTTGATAGTTAAAGATGAATTTTATCTTATTAACATAATACTCCAAGTAAACATCATCTTTTTAATAATATTTTTTATTCAGTTGGAATGTGAAAACAATATTAATGCAGTTAATGATTATAACATAATATCATCTCTCGACCCCTATTATTTCCCAATTATGAAATTACAGAAGATAATAAATTGCTTCATAATTTTTCCATGTATAGAGGGAACTATATGTTCAATATTTAGATTGAATAAAAATTAAACAGTAATTCTCATTTAAATTATGTAAGAAGATGTTTTGGAATATAAGGTAAAATTGAATATCATAAATCGATATTTGAAAATAATTATTCATTTGATTAGATTTCCATTTCTACATGAAAATATTATATGTATGAAACTAATTATAATGTTCATATAATAATATGTTATTGTATATGAGACACCCCTAGAGTCCAATAAATTAATTATATAATATACTTTTTGGAATATCATCTATTTTATTATCTAATTTTTTAAATAAATTAAAAATTAAAATAACAAGAATATTGGTAATTTTGAATTTTTTACCATTCATAAAATGTATATAGGGTTTATCTTCAGATTGATTCGTGAAAATTTACTAAAAATAAACACATTTAAATCATAATGATTGTAAAATCTAGTTATTCTTCCATAAGATCATCCATGAATAATTATATGGCTTACCTAGTAATGAATCTAAAAAACTAGTGCACGGATTGCTACTCGATTTGATGAATGTTCATCCCCAAAGAAAATTACATTGCTAAACTATGCCACATTTGGATAACAAAATCTAGATTCCTCCTCCTCATGTGGATTGATTTTAATCTTTTTATTGAATGAATAATAATCTATAATTTATAGGGAATGAAAGCCAATTAATATAACAATTTTAAGTTCTGTGATTTTAAATATGAAATAAAAGCATATAAAATTTTGGTCAAAATCACATAAATTAATATAAATATAGATTTTTCAATTGTAATCTTTTAAGGATGTGATATTATATATCTACATATATATGAATTATCAAAAAAGATATTATATTAATTTTTTAATTACAATTTCATTTGCGTTGACAACATGGGTCAGATGCATCATTCTTGCAACCTGTTAATTATTATTGTGAATTACTTGGAATACCTTGTAGTTATTGGGACGTGGGGATTAAGAATATATTATTCTTTAATATTTCTTTTCAATAAATCAATATATTAAATAATTAATTAAAATTATATATATTATTATTAATAATTATTGGTTTTATGGATAAATTTACAAAATATTTCGTATTCCTTATAGAGATTCATCGGTATTATTCTTCCATTGAATTTCCAAAAAGATTTTTTTATTGATTTATTCTCATAATAAATTAGTTAATTACATGTTTCCATGGTAAATTTTTTTCCAATTTCTTAATAGATAAATTATTCAAAAAATGATTCATTCTGCTTATAATTCCTGTAATGAAAGAAGCTTATCACAATCATTGATCTTCAAGAAAATTTGTCATGATTCTCATCCTATTATACCGTAATACTTGGTCATAATATGAATATATGGTGATTTTTGACATTCCAGGTTGTTATATCTCAATTATCACGACCATTTGTTTTGCATGATCCTGAGATCATCACATGATGACGTCACATGAACATTTCTATTTCATAAGACTACTTAATGTGATGATTTTTTTCCATGAAATTCATAGAATATGAAGTTCCATTAATTTTTCTATTTATTACTCAAGATCTAAATATTTAAAGGAATTACCATGAAATATAATAGTACTATATTTTCACTATATATTTATGTAGGAATATTTTCAGGATATAAGCTACATTTGTGCATGTTTAAACAAGTAGGTCATGTTGTATTTTATGTCCAAGATCTATCTCATTCATTATAACAAATTCTATACCTATCAATTTAGTATAATATTATTATTGAACAATATATGTTCCATAATGAGAATTATATTAAACAATTTTCATGTATTAATCTAATTCATTAAACAACATCCATAATCTGGCAATTAGGGATTAACACCAGTCACATTATAGACACTCCATTTAGATTTTTCCCTATGGGATTATCACTCAGACAATAACCATGTTTGATAATTAACTCTACATTCATTATAAATGACCCCTCCCATAATTAGTGGGAAATATATATCCTTCAACCAACACTCTACCCTACGCTTCTTCTATTAGAAAATTTAAAAACTAGGTCCAACAATGTTGAGTTCAATATTCTCCAATTATAGGTAGTTGGCTGGCCTTTTTTTACATAACATTTAATAAAAAAATATAAATTATATGAAAATAATGTCAAAATACATAAAAATATTGTATAAGTATCTTAATATAATAAAATTAGCTCCCATCACAGAATCATCTTCCATAAATCATTCTTCATTCAATAATAGATATTGCATAGCATAGGATTGAATTAGATCTCCATATTAATTTCATGAATCATCTTTAAGAAAAAATATAATTTTTTAAATGGTTACCTAAATTTCATATATTCATTTCATAAACGTAAATATTTTCATAGTGCTCAATTTTTTTATTCATTTTTCTTATCATAAAAATTACTTTTTCACATGCCTTTAGAAAATATCATTATAGAACAAATTATAATAACTCCATGAAGAGTTGTAAAATAATTAAATCCAATTCCATTTTATTATAATATTAAAACTATCAAAGAACCACCACCCCATCCACCAACACATATTGAATTATTTGCAGTAATTGAAACCTAGTCTACAAAATCTGTGCATTTATTTTCAATATAAACACCTATCAAAAGTCAATATGTAGTTATTATATTCTGCACCTTGTTGATAATAAATTTGAAAAGGGTTAATGATCTATTCAAAACTCATATTTGTTGTTTCAAAAACCTGATATCCTTCTTTATATGAAAATATTAATATCACTTTTATGAGTGGAAAAATCTCGTATGGTTCTCATAGAAAATCTTTGTTAGTAAACTAAATCCATTTCTATGTGGGATATCCCAATTTATAAAACAAGGGAGACACAACCAATTAATAATATGTTATCCAAAAATACCATGCTTGTGATATCATGATATAAAATTCTCTATTATCATTACAGGGGTTGGAAATGATCAAATATATATATATATATATATATGACATTCTCAATCCTATAGATACGTCCACAAACACATTTTAAGGATAAAGTAAAAATGTTATATTTCCACATTTTCTATCATCTCAATATTATCCAATAACTCTCTCTTGAATGATATTAAAAATATAATTTAAAAAAGTTATGAATGTATGGATAAAATAGATCATTTTTTAGTTTTGATAAGATATTTAGAAGTTCCAACACCACTATATAGTAATGATTTAATAACTTTTTCTCACCAGTGCTCCCCTCATGGGATGCATCCATCTATGAGAATTCAATATATGTTATAGAAATGTAAATTTTATATTTCAGGATTCTGGGGGAACATATTTTTCATTAGAAAAAACATTCTATAATGTATCATTCTCCCAACTTATATTATCATTTTCTATTAATTTCATTCTTTTCACTATGTGAAGTATCCTTTTCCATTTTAGTTTTTTGAGTACACTATTACATTGTTTCATTAATATTAAATTTATATAGGTCAGAATAATTAGAGATAATATCTCTACATTTTTTGGAGCATATTCTAATATATCAGACTATAAACAGAAGTTACCATCTTAGTGTGGAGTAGCCTTTACTGGTTCAATATCTGTAGAAACATGGGGTCATTAAACATTAGCATGGTTTTTGTATTTCAATAATTGTTTATTGTTTTTAAATTTATTTATCTAGATGTCTAAACACTGTTTATTAAAATTATCCATATTCATAGAAAATTTACAATATTGACAACAATTTTTCATTTTTATACTATTTCCTTTTCCATTATTAGGAACATATCATGTAATTTTTTTCAGGAATTTATAATGTTTTTACACTTCAAATTTTATATTATAGTGACAACTTTAAATCCATCAGAATTGATTTTTCATATAATCTTGGCAGAATTTAGAATATCATAATGCATTCCCTAAGGGTTAATTCTCATATTTCAAAATCTCTTTACCTTAATAAAATAATTTTTTGTAAAAAAAATGTCATTCCTACAGGAATAGGCTTTGTACCCAAATATTTTGCAGAACTAGAAAAACCTAGTGGACCAAGATATTGCACCATGATATAAATTCTATTCAGTCACATATTTTTATTTAAATTATATAAAACATTAATATATTTTACTATGGGTAGTGATTTTCATGACTCATTTCATTCTCCCTCTGATATAGTAGGGGATATATCACTATTGTTCATAGTGATAATTGGTTTTACAAACATCGTTTTATATTCACATCTCGTGACTTACTTGTTACCCCCTTTTCATAATTTTCTTCTCTCCGATTTTGATCATAAATTTATATCATCGGATTATTTGTGAATGATAGGTACACACAAAAATCATTCATAACATTTACCATAGTTATTATAGTACTAATATGAATATTCAAAATATTAAAATAAATTCTATGTTGAGAAATATATTTTATTGGATCATTTATTCACCGTTATAGGTCATTTAATTTTTTAATACTTCCACCCACAAATAAATTAATTATTTTAATTTCAATAATTTTCTTGTTGGGAGCATATTGAACAGAATCATGCCCAAACATCTAATGACACTAATAATTTTTTACAATCCTTATTGTAATATTTTTTCTCGTATTCTATTAATTATTCAATCATTTTGAATCTTTATGAATTTGGGTGGAACCAAAACACCATAGGAAAAATTTTAGGGAATATTAATCCATATTTTTTATTTCACATCCTATGTAGATGTGGTGGAGTTAAGAAAAAAACATCCAAACATTTCAATATATTTCTTTAAAATGTTTAGTAGTATTCAAATCATCTTCATAATATAAAATGTATTGTGGGTTATGGGATTCCTTCATCATGGAATGTGATTTCATTTTATTACAAGGTGGTCTCAGGTTCATTATAGAATCATGATCCTCAATACTGTCTTGAGTCAACAGATATCTTCTTTCAGTTATTTGGGAAGTTTAATCCTATATTTATTCTTGATAATTTAATATCACCACTAGATATATACATTTCATTATGACGGAGTTATTCTCATCATCAGTTGTTCCATATTGGATTCCGAATCCTCATTTAACTTCTTAGTTTTTCTTCATGAATACCTCTAGATTTATTAAATAAATTTTAATTCTATATTTACATGTTATAACTATTATCAATCTGACACATTTTTACGACAATATATGTTTTTTAAAATTTCTAAATTCAAGGAATAATTGTAAAAATTCAATCTCAATGAATTATTTTACACAAAACATACTTTTAATTAGTCAATAGTTTTATCGTATCATTCATTGTAATGTGAAATTATTTTTTATCCTCCATAATATGTTTGGTGATTGTATTTGATATAATAAACATTTTAGCTATTGATTCTTCTATATTAGTATCATATTGTTGTAGCTTTAATTTCTCATCCAGATTACCCTTAACTCATCCAAAAACATATTTTATTACATAATTATAATATTTGCTCAAATTTACTTTGAATTATATCCATATATTACTATGTGATTCACAATATTTACATCATGACCAGTTATTATTAAAAAAAATATTTAATGGAATCACTAAAGCATATAATAACATTATTACTATAACATAGTGGTATCTCTATCTTTACTATAATATTCATCCATGAATTCATTTCATGTAGCATTTTTCTATTATACATATTCTTGAAAGAAATTTCTTAATTAGTATCTTTAGTATTAAAATTCTTTATATCCAACTTTGTTTGGTCAATAATTTCCCAAAATATTAACTTTATAAAAAATCTATTAGTTAAATATTGGTGACCATTGCTCTAATTCCAATTGTAGATCCCCATGCTGGATTGATATCTAGGGGTGATAAATCATTGCATTAATTTTTTTAAAAAATTATTTTTTATTAAATCTCATACGAATGTTATGGTTTTCAATCCACTCAATGATATCTCATATTCTTACATAGTTGTCCCAAAAATAAGAGAGAGCAGAAAACCATATAATTAGATTGTTCTGTACAAATACATAAAAAATTAGGCTTCATTTATTCTCCCTAACATGAATCCCACACAATAATGTTATTACCCATTAATATGGCCAATATAGAGTCATACAATATTTCTTTTTAATACACAACAAATATTGTTTATACTGCATCCGATAGTGTATACAATTCCCACACTATCCGGCTCCATAATTTTCACTACATACTACTTCTCAAGAATGCACACAAGAGGCTTTTACTCCAAAAAAACAATAGAGACTTCCTCATTTATTACTAGATTCATAAATTATAGGTTGATTACATGATATTCCTCCAGATGTTTTTTGGATTACACTTTATTTTTCACATATAATGAAATATTTCAGTCTGCTACTCTTCATAAAATATCACTAATCACCTATATCGGATCAGTTGCCTCACTGTAATAAATGATCTAGATGATTCATTATTTTGATGAAGTCCAATACCGAATAATTGTTTACATGTATTTGTAATAAAATTATGAATTTATATATGCATGAAGGCTCTTACAGTATATTGTAACATTATTTCAATTTCAATTCTTAAACTCTCTTAACATGAATATAAGCCCTAATAATATTTTGTATAACACCAGTTTACAATTTAGTACACTTCATGCATGAATTTTATTAAATCCAAACCCTTATTATAATATGTAATGAACATTATTATTAATTTATATTTGAATTATATTTGGGTTATATTAGTTTCTCATGTTATAATTTAATTTCATATTTTCTCATGTACTTTCCACTTTCACGCCTCATTATATTTTTCAGAAACCTAAATGAAAAATCACATGTACTTAATTTTTATGCATGTAATATATGAAATACATTAAATGAGTTTCACTCAATAAATTTTATTCCTCCCTATTACATTATTTCAATTAATCTCATGATATATCTAAGATTATACAACCAACCCATTTCTTTCATGTGAGCCAAGTTCACCTTCCCAAGAGTCGTAACCTAATTAGACAGAAGATTCACAAGATAATGTAAATTTTCAAATTGTCCATCAAATATATTTATATGAAAAAGTATTTCTTCAGGGGTTCTCCTCATACCCATGAATGAACTGATCACAATATTGCCTTTAATTATGTCATTTGATCAGTAAGGGTTCACATGATATGTTCACTATATTCTTCTGATAAAAAATGGCTCATGGTTCTCTTATTTATAGGGAATGATGTGACCACATAATTCCCCTCTATAACTAGATAAGTTATTAATGTTACCCAAATCATACCTGTGAGTTCCCTAATGTAAAAAATTATGTGGTATATAAGTTACTTATGAAATTATTTTCAAGTTCAATGGTTTGACATATATAATTTTAATGACATGATGATTGTCTGTGAGAAATTTTATCATCAGTTTACCTAATTAAGTTTCACAAGAGTGTTCTATTTACCATTTTACCCAACACTTAAAACAGGTGGTGTCTAAATTTTTTTTAGTGAGACATTTTCTATTTCATCATATTCTTCTAAAACATCACTATGTGATAGGCAGTGTTGTCTATTGGTTTATCTCAATCACTTCCTGAGACAACAGTTTATACTTTTTCTTTACTTATAAAATATAATCAAGAGATCATAAATATCAAAAGATTATTCTTAGTGTGATTGGATCATGGAGTAATACTGTATTTTGAAATTTTCCCTTGATTAATAAAAATCTCAGCAACCAACCTTGTGATTCTTCTTAAATTTGTATACATAAGTTTACACCACCATTCTCAAAATGTTATTGAATTTGAAAGAATTATTTGAATACCTGAAGATCCTAGGGTATCTCATAAATTTAAAGGAATATATTATATAAACACAACTCTATAATGATCACATGATCAGATGCTTTACTCACATGATTACATCATTGATCAACTGGTACCTCAGTGAACTTATTTTGATGCCTTGGTGGATAAATTATTCATCAAAATTAATTATTTATCTGATAATACCAATAACGACGGTGTCTAAAAATCTATTAATATAATATTAAGTAGAATAAAATATTTAACTATTACTAGGATTCCCAAAATTGAATATAAATTATAAATATTCAATCACTATTCATAAACTATATTTTTACATATACTTATAGTCTTTATAATAACAATTAAATTAGAAAAAGTAGATTACCACATGATTAAAATATTTTAGGAAATTAAATATATATCCAAATAAATTTTCATTAATTTATAAATTTTAATCACTTCAAAACATTTTGTTTTATATATTCAAGTATAATTTAGTTTAAATTATTAATTCTTATACTAACATTTAATCAGGTATGATTTTTTATATAAAATAAAAAATTATAAAGTAATTAACCTTCTTTTTAATATTTGTAAATTATATGAAATTATAAATATAATAGATATTAAATTATTATAAATTATTCATACACAAGGAGGAATGATTGGTTATAATAAAATGGTTTGAATCATAATTAAATATTACTCATGAAACCCATGAAAAACAAAATTAAAATTCCATCATTAGAAATCAATTTTCCAAAAACAATTCTATATATAACTACACTATAAAATAGTTCCTATAATGAAATTTATTACAACTACCCTCAATAATACCTAAATATAAATGTAGGATGATAACTTACACCAAATTAGTAAAAATTAATAATTGTTTCTTATAAAAATTGTCTAGGAAGAAAAAAATGTCACATGACTTTTCCCATTTCAATATCTATACTAAATATCCATCCGCATTTAAAAAAAGTAAAAATGAAATGAATAAATAAAATTACAATTATTTCAAATATGTGAACCATAATAATGTATTCTACTAGAAAAAAACACATTATTTCCCATAAAAATTTCTATAAATATTTTATTGAACATTTAATAGTCAATTCTAATGAGTATTCTTAATCAACTAATATTTTTATATGATGATGAAAAAATTAAATATAATTTATAAAAAATTAATCCCTAGGGTTTAAAAATATATCAATAATTTACTTATAAAATTATATATAACATAATATATTAAACAATGATTTATATTTACCATTTTATATTTTATAATTTAATTATCATGGAAAGGAAACTCTATAAAATATATTAATACACATAGAATCCATTTAAATTCCCCGTGAGAATATAAACAACACAAATATCATTCCACATTCTATATTTAAAAATGATAATAAAAATATAAAAATAAATTTAAACTGTGATAAGAAACCTTCTCATCTTTCCATTATTCAACATTTCATGTCACAAATGAACAAACCATCCCAGTAAAAAAATTATCCCTATAACATTATTTCATTGAGGAATAATGATATGAATTATAATAATAACCATTAATTTTCATATGTAAATAATGAAAAATATTATTTTGAATTTAATTTTTTTATACACATTTTCTATTTACCACCATATCATTATAATAACTCATTTATTCATGTTGGGAACTCTCTCTTATAAACTACATATATAGATTTATTTGTGTTATTTTTTTCTATAATGATATACTTAATGGGATATGACACACCTATCATAGTGTTAATCCTGAATTCCTAATCATGTAATATTATATGATCATATTTTTAATTCTAACTTCATTTTTACTATAATATATCATCTCATAATTGAATTTACCTATTCAACTCAATCACGATTCATTGTTTTGATCATGTATATTATAGAAAATCACAAAAGAATAATTATATGTCATTCCAAATGATTCACATATATTCCATATCTATAGTAAAATAAAAATTACATTCCACATTAACTCATGTTAGGATGATATTTCCACCAATACACCTTGATATATTCATTTTTTATTATAATTTATGGCCCTATTACTATTATAGTATAATACATGATAAAACACGAATCAATAAACCTGGGAAATAATATTCTCTTCAATAAATTATCAAATTATATATCATATCCCTTCATAATATCAATTAAATAATTATTTTGTAATCCTTTCTATATGGTAAATATGTCATCATTTGACAACCATTATGATTTCCCAAAAAAATTAACATTATGATTCCTCTGTTAGACTAAAATAGAGATGTTTTACGGTTTTTTATAATTATATGTATCCTAATGAATGTTCATCTATTATTCCAATTAAAACCTAAATCTATTTAAACTTTATCAATCATTATTTTCATTACATCCTATATTCTCATGTCAATCTATTTTATCAAAATTTCATTCTCCTGCACATTTTTTTCATTATTTACTACTAATATATCATCATTAATTCCACATATTTTTTTAATAATTAAAATTAATATGATGTTACAAAGTGTAGTAATGGAGTGCGATGTAGCATAATTTTTAACACTAGGTATATCATGATATTTTTACATTGGATATATATTAATGGGAAAATAATTTTTCTCGGAAATTATATGATCATGTATGTCAATATTTGAATGGTAATATTATATATTTTCATTGAATTTGTTTCTTACCATGATAAAAATTACTAAGAGAATATGAATGATTTCTTAGTTGTTCAAGCTCATTGAATTCCAAAATTATGATTTTTTGAAGGATAGGGTTAGGCGGACAGTTAGTGCATTTTTAGTGGTTACCATCTTCTTCAATAATATGTAATATAAGGGGTTATACATGGTTAGTTAAACTATGAAACTGAGGCCACAAGGCCATGCATGATATTGAATTCAGTTTCTAAGGTGAAACACTTATCCACCACACTGTTTTTCAAAACATGTGCATTTCCATAAAAATGGGTGTTCCACGTAGACAGTAGTTTCCCATAGATGGTGCATAGTTTGATAAATATATCCAACAAACCATGATCCCATTAAAATTTGTGAAATTAGGTTTATATTGTTCATGTTTTAATAATTTAACCCTCTATTATTTCCCTCATTAGGATATAAAATATCATGCATATAGATATCTCATTTTCTCCTCCAACAAATTGTTTAATCCCCCCATCTAGACTTTAGATAATGTATCATCAGTAATACTAAATTAACCATGATAAAACAGTTAGTTAAATTTATTAATTTACTCATTATCTAGTATGTATTAATTATTATATCTAGGTGTTATTAAATTGTATATTTTCATGGTGTTTTTTCAAGAATCATTTATTTCAACATTCTATCCCCAAACAAAGAATTATAATTGATGAGGAATTGACTATTGTTATGAAAGATGTGGTGTAGTTATTTTTTTAAATAATTCTTTATTATTAAATATTATGGGATATAATAATCATCCATGGAATAACCTCTAAAATGTGATACTAATTAACTAGATTATTGTTCTGAAAATTTTGTTACGACTAGTGAACAAATTGTATTCCTTATGGGATCTTCACTATGACTTAAACCACCCCACAGGGTGACCTAGTTACCTACCAATGATCTTTATTGATATATGTCATTATATTTAACCACATTAATGGTTTGGAAACCAGACCATTTATTATAGATTTATTATATGGAATTAATGAATATTAAAGGAAATGGTTTACCTGATATTATTGAGGGGTCTGATTCCATGCTATTTTTATATTACTTTCCCATTTAATTAATCGACCCTTTATGGTTTTAACATGACTTTACAAATGAAATGGATAATAAATTAAGATTATAGGTGAATGGTATGAACATGTCTACTAGACCTGCTTATATGTCACACATAAAAATTCATATCATTACAATTATGGGTACCTAAGTATTTATTTCATAATTATTTCTCTATGTGATGGCCTGATATTTTTGGTTGCTAAATTTTATTAAATTTTAATGAAATTTTTAATAGGTAATTTTTATATATTTAAAATGTGGTTACATAATATTTATTTATATATAATTAAAAAAAATTGTCCTAATTTTTAATTTAAAAATGATGTTCCCAAATAAGAAATGGGACTAAGATGAAATGAGGTTCAATATTACTTACATAAAATTTTAGGGAATAAAATCCTATATTTTTTTTGGAATTTACTTAAATGATGTTACATATGTTGTTTAAAATAATAAAAGATCAATAAATTTTAATTTTATTATGAAGTTGGCATTATTGGTTAAATTTCCAATTATAAAGATGTGTGGACATTGGTTTAATTCAATTCATTATCTTCTTTTATTAAATTAAATGTTCTCTCTATGATATGATCACAAACTATATTTTACTATACATCATTGGATATGACTTAATGTGTTTTACTCGTATCTTATTCGGGACAATAATTAGGACACGTCCAGTCTTCGTGGTTGAAGGTTGGGATAAGGGAATGTAAACCATTATGGATAGTTTATATTATTTCTTATGACGGATTTCAGAAGAAGAGGATGGGTATAGTTTTGTAGATAATATAGTGTTTAGCTTCTCTATTTTCTATATTTTTTAGAACATTTATTTAGTGTACATAATTCCGTTCTAACCGCACCCTATTTTTTATATTATCAAGACGTGATTATTTTTTTTATGACCCTTATTGTTGACTAATCAATTATTCCATTAGTTTTAATGATTTACATACTTTTCTTCTTTCGTATCTTTATACTTCTAAATATTTATAAATTAATTACTGGTTTTATCAAACTCATATTGGGATTGTATAGTTTCCCCAAAATACCATATTAGACCCTTGATGGTAGTTGGTATCCTCTAGGATAAATTGATGAGTACTTAAGGCCTTGTCTGAAATTGGGATGTGTCACATATGTGAGGAATTGGTCTGAGATTTTATTATTCATACTAGAGGATTTTTTTTAGTTATATGTCTTTTTTGGGAATTGAATAAATGTTGTTATAGATATTCAAACATTAGAAATTATAAATTATTAAGGAGTGATAAACCCTCATTCATGGAAAATCCACATTACAAAGGGAGGGACACAATATTTTTATATTTCACTGTTATAGTTGTAATTATTTCATCATTCGGTGATGCACATGATATGTTTTCTTTAGGATTATTTTTTTTATTGTTCACTCTTATAGAAATGAATTATTACTTCATGAAAAATTATTAGAACCTAAGTAATTTTTTGTTATGCATATGTTATTCCATATTTTCATAATCTTATAATTTTAATATATAATGTTTTAGTGCCATTATTTCTATTTCTATAAATTTACTAATTTTTTATGATAAAATGATGAAAATTATTAATAAATAAATATTTTTTTACAGAAACATAAATGGTTTTATAAGATATTACATGGTGGTGGTACCTTAATTTTCAAATTATGATGTGTTCAATGCATGAAATCCTATAATATTTGTGATGAAACCTTTGAGGGTTTAACTAAATAGATTTAATTTGAAATATATATAATATTTGTGCCTCTAAAAATTTTGATTAGTTATACAAAAAATTAATGCATCATCAAAAGTTAGATTACCATTTCACGAAATACCAATTACATCATCTAAAGCATATGGTTTAAAAACATGGGAATGGAATATGAATCTAATTAATCCATGATATATAGATATATATATATAAATTGTTGAACATGGGAGAGTTATAAAAAACATTTCCATTAAATATTGATTCTAAATGAAACGCGAAGGGTATTTTTCACAATAACATTCAATTGACAATCCATATAATTACAACCTTGTGATTTAATATTAAGACATAAATTTTTTTGCTTTAATATATTTTAGATCTATTTGAATTTTTAGGTCAGAAACTACTTATTCTTACCCAGATATCACAAGTAAATATATTTTTTCCATATTATAGAAAGGTCTTGCGCTTAAATGATTCCTATTAATAATGATTCACTGTTGAATTTTCATTGATGTGTGTTCTTATGATGTATATATTTTACTTAATTATGGATTGGAGTCAAGACCCATTAAGGTAGTGATAAATACACTGTGGATTTGGTTGTACCTTTTTTTGTTATTGTTACCTCATCTAGTTCCACTGACATTACCTCTTTTTACATCATAAAAGACGATAATATGAATAAAAATGTAATTCTTATTTTTTTAATCATCTGATATCACTAAATCGAATGAATTTTTTTATCATATTGTGATGTTCCTAATTTTGAAATTATTTTGATAAAATTAATCAATAATAGAAGATAATTTGAAAAAATGACTTCTCTATGTACAATAATAAGAGGTATATTCTAAATAATCAATATTTCTCAAATGAAAATAATATTTTACACCTCAAAACAGATTGTAAATAATGGTAAGAAATTTGTAAATTTTAAAAATAATACAAATGGAATCCAGAATAAATGAAAAATATATAAATATCAATAATTTACAAGCATATTGATTCTAAATATTATAGGGATTTCCCATTTTCTAAATGATATGCTATAATTTTAAATCAAATTCATATTGTTTTATTTTTTTTCATAATTCGATGTCATGTTATCATTTTTTTCTACTAAGACTACATCAAATTATAAAGTCAAAATATCCTAGTTTGAATAATTAAATTAATATTTTAATACAAATGATAAAAAAATATAAATAAATTCAAAATATAATTTTAAAATTAACTATTTTGTTTTATTATGTAAAATTGGGATGTAAAATAAAAAATCACATTATATGAAATTTAATCACGAAAATTATACTACATCCTTTTATTAACATTTCAATAAAATTAAAATATTTCTCCTATTATTTTATTACCATAATTATTCATATAGTGAATTCGTGATACGAGAACATTAATAAATTCAAATCGTTTGTAATAGTATTTTTTAGAAATATATTCTTGGAATAAGAAGTAATTGTAAAACTGTAGAGATGTTTTTCATTAATTTTGTTCCCAGTTCATAGAATAAGAACTCACTAGAATTATATTTTCATTATTTAGAACTTATAAACTATGATAATTGATGTAATTTATGAATTTATTTGTTTAATGTTTTTTTGAAGGGTTTTATATTAAAAAATAAAATAAAATTTATGGTATTTCTAAATAGCATGATTAGTTTTGTGTTCCCAAATATTTTGTTTTAAACATTTATTTTACAAAAAAAATATTGGTATGAAAATATATTCTTCATATATTTTACATGGTAGTGTATAATCTAAAATTCAATAAATGAAATTTTTCACAATGATTGTGGATTCTCAGGTATTATATGTAGATATTTTTAAAATTATCTTCCTTGTTTAAAATTGATGGAGTATATGTCACACTTATTGAAAATATTAATAGAAAATTATATCAATTGGATTTGTTAGAAAATCAGTTTCATCCCCCAAAAAAAGTTAATTATGTGGAAGGATTAAAAAAACATAAATGAAATTTCATAGCATTGGGAAGAATGTAATTCAAGGAATTAAAAAAATTATAACCTTTGTTAAATATAAAATAATTATATTTAAAACCCCTAAATATATAATAACTATACTGAAGACCAAAATTCATCATTAAAATTTAAACCATGAATTTTTAATAATTATACAAATTAATCATGAATTTCTCATATAATACAGGGAAATTAAAATGTTTATTTATTGATAATATTTTCTATGAATAAAATACCTAAAAAATTACCCAAACATAAATTGATATAAGAAAAAATATGTGGTTCATGAAAAATGATAACATAAATGAATTCAATACATAAATAAATTAATGAGCAATAAAGTTTAGTACTCTTTAACATATTGATATAAACAATATTTGCAACATCTATAATTTAAATATTAGGAGGAAAATTGTTTAATTATGGTTTTTTTATTTCTATTGATTTATGCGGTTTTAAATATTCTTAATTAGAGTGAATATTGATATTTATTTTTTTATTTTATAAAAAAAATTCACAATGAGAATTATAAAATCATTAATTCATTGATATGTGACTATTGATGAAAATTGTAAAACTATGTGTTCAATTACTATTTTTAAAAACATGATATCAATCATTTTCCCATGAGGGACACCCTACAATATTATGCTATTTAATGGAGGAATATGACCTTGAAAAAATGATACAATTATGTTACTCAAATAAAACATTCCCACTCGTTTTTTGGGATAAAGTATTAAATTCCACATATTATCTCATTAATTGAATTCAAATTATTCCAATATTTTAGAAAAAAAATATAAGGTTTGAAACATGGAAATGAAACTCAGATACATTAAGGTGGTTGGATGGAAAGTTAACTTTTTAATCAAAACAATCACGTAAAATTAGATTTAATGGATGGTAATTAATTTTTTCGTGGTTAAGCTACTATATTTATAGATTATATTTCATTTAAAAAAAATTAATGTTTGTTTGAAGAATCACCACATTTTACATTTTTTAAATGTGATCTATTTGATCATAATACTACTTAGGGTTATAAGTTAATTGATTCTTTTGAATTCATGATACGTTATCCATTATTTAATTTCATTAAATGGATTATTATTCGAAACACGATTTTGGTGAATGGAATCACGAGAGGATGGATAATATTAAAAATGAAATATTTCTTGCAAGATATCCCGGATCCTTGAGAAATCACCGCAACGAAACTGTTAAAAGCTTTTAAATAACGGAATTTGGGTTATAAAATGATTAGGAAACCTTAATTTTTTTTTTAAATCTTAAAAGATAATAATTCCATAAACAAATCCTTTTCTGATGAATTTTTGTGTTTTTTATATAAAATAAGATATAATGTAGTTTAAAAAACATGTTATGATAATTAATTTGTAAAACATATAATTATCATAGTTTTGGATAAAATGGCTTTTTATAAATAAAAAACTTCTTCATTTTGTGATTACTTGTGATTAGTTAATATTAGGGGCTTAAGTGTACAAAAAATTAACAGTTAATGACTATAAAGATTCATTTTGACCCAAAACTTGTTTAGAATATTTCTTGATTCTCAAATCATATATATGAGATATGAATTTAAAATTATATCAAATGAATGTGAAATTCAATTTTATATTTGTTTTTTTGTAGATTAATTTTATGATAATCAATATATTTGTTTTAGAAATAGTAATTTTCCATGTTATATTATCAAACTACCCAAATCACTTTAATGAAATATATGGGAACCTAGAAAATGGTATGAGAATTTATAATATATTCATTTATTAAACGGTTATTCAGTATGAGTTTCTTTTCCAACTCATTTCATTAATAATTCATTATTTGATATTATATTAGATTACATTGATACATTGATTTCACTTTTGGTTCTATAGGATGAAATTTATGTATTATGTTTTCAACAAATAGGGTAAAAATTAAATTAGCCTCATGGGTGGGTTAAAATTCATTATTGGTTGTCAAATTTATCAAACTTATTTTTGAAATCTTATAAGTCATAGAATAAATGTACATGACATTCATTACACTCTATTATTCAAAATGATAATGTACAAGATTATATTATTAATTTGAATGAAAATGTGGATTTGGATAATTATGGGATAATTTTTTGACATTGTATTTTATAGACAAAAAAGGGAGTCTACAATATGTAGTATCATGTAAAACATAATTTCTGTTTATACTATGATTATGGTATAGGTTCTAATATAATATAATGTAATCTCATTTATAAGCTACAAAAATAATATTAACACATTTAAAAGAAACAATTTCAATTTCATTACTTTTAAAAAATAATTTAAATTTAAATTCGTATTATACTATGTAAGATAACTTTTTTGGTCCAGATAGGATGATTACATCAATACATCCATTTTTGAGTTAAATATCTAGTAAAATTGATAATAAAAAACATCACATAGTTTGAAAACCTACAACTAAAAAGAATTCATTATTGTACATAGTTGTCATGAAAAACTATTTTGAATGAAACAACACTATATAGATTTTGTCTTAAGTTATAATAACATTTGAATGAAATGTTTCTTCAATCATTCTATGAATATTTTGACGAATCTAATAACCATTTTTGAAAAAATTGATATATTTCTAATGAATTATTTCATAAGAGATCATTCTTTTGTATGTCATATATCTCTTAAATTTATCACCTCATTGAATCAATAAGAGGATCATTTTGTTGAACCCCTTTTACAAGATATAATTTTTTATTTTATTAATATAAAATTGGTAATATTTAAATTTACCTAATTCTAACTTCCATTATTGTTAATTTATTATAAATATATCTGTTAATGTCAATGCATGCATATTTTCATTCTCTGTTAATTTATTATAACCCAATATTTTTTTCCTTGATTAATATTTTGGATGATTATTTAAAAAAAAATTATAAATTAAATAAATTATTAAATTATACTCAATTCCTTATTTTAACTCAAACCAACCACTAAATATAAATTAGATACTTAACAATCTCCCAAGTCAATTTTCTGACATAGAGTATATAACAACATGTTCATAATTAAACACATAAACATGATTTATTACATTAAAATCATGACTTGATACAAAATAAATGGTCAAGAGGTCTATTGTATTTGGGTCATAGACACGTTACATAACAACATAGTACATAAAACAGAACATATTTATTGAAAACTTATTTTACCTCACCACACACATTCCTTCTTAATTAGATTTGTATAGGATAACCTATGGAAAATTATAAGAAGAGGATGATCTATAAACCCTAGTAAGGGAGTAAAAAGGAATAACAAGAAGAATATTGTACAAGTTAGGAAATAGGCATATCAATGGGTCATATGAGATACATGAACATAAAGGCATAATGAGACAAAATTATCGTAACATGTAAATGTGGAAACAACACATAACATGGTATTAAAATAATCCAAGGACCTTGCAAATAGATCATTAGTAAAACCTCATTGATCTTTAATTATCATCAGTAATCCCTCATTGCACATTATGTATAATTATACTAATATTTACCTAATTAATTGGAGCGCAACCAAGTCACACCCTTCTTAATCATTTAATTTCAGGCAATAGTATTCCACATGGATCATATAAAATGGATTCATAAAACATAGTCATTTAATCCATGATAAAGGAATGTGTAATTAAAAATGAAAAACATAATCAGAATATAAATTCACAAAAAGGGTAATTCCCTTTATAGAGAAATGAGCATGTTATTCAAAACCCGGTGAATTTGGCTCGGAAAATCACAGTGCAATTTCCTTAGCATAACAACGTTACATAATATTTAAAAAAATGGTTAATGAGATGGATAGGGGTGCCTCATTAATTTTAACATGAAACTGAATTTAACGGATCATATAGATACATTTCTAAATATATGTAATTGAATTTAGATTCACAATACAAAACAAATGTTTGAATGTAAATGTGAAGAGAGAAATTTGTTACGGAATATCAGAATGGTAAATGGAGTACATGGGTTGCATTAATGAGAGATAAAATGGTCTATAATCATCAAAACATAATGAGAGAAGTATGGGGGGGTTATAAATCATAACCCGACATTTTTTAATTGAAAATAAACAAGAATAACATCATAAATAAATTTTGATGAAAATAATAAAGGAAAAAATCCCTTACATATGAAGTGTGTTCCCAAAGGAATGAGATAGGAATTATAATGGATTTTGGGAGATTAGAGGGCATTGGGAGATTTATAGAGATAGTATGTAAGTGGATTGTAGAGATCCAAAGTCGTTGACTGAAGAGGAAATGTGATCTTGGTTGGGTTTATATAAGAAATGAGATGGAATTCTTTATTATTTAGATTTAGGGCACCACACATTAAAATAATAGAGACCACTAACCATCACATGGTTTTTGCCCATGGTTTATGAATAATTATAGTAGAAAATATTATTTTATAAAAAAAATCTACGAACATGTTAAAACATTATGGTTTATTATGTGGAGGTGAGTAACACTCTCAATGAAATCAATTTAGAAGGTTAAAATTTTTTTTAAGTCACGGAGGGTCCACATAATCATTGTAAATATAATCTAAAAAAACATCAATCACATTATTTTAATTGTAAAAAAATATATTGGCCAAAAAATCATTTATATTATTTTATTCCACAACTATTGGGACATTATGATGTCATAAAACACATTATATAATTAAATGGTATTTAATTTTTACCCAAAAATTCTACTATCTCATAAAATTTTGAAAAATTCACCATTGGATAATTTAGACATTATGATTCCAAAAACAGTATTCATTTTATCTAAATAATTTAATAATTACGTAATTTTATACTTTAAAAAAACAGACATTTAACAAAATTTAATGGGTTTTGAGAAAAATAGCTTTCAAAACATTATAAAAAAAGTACAATTTTATTCATAAAAATTATATGATCATTTTTATTAAAAAATTTATTTAGAAAAAAATTTATTAAAATAATAATATATTAAAAAATATTTTATTTCATCAAAATAGATTTTTTTTAATTTATTGTTAACTGAAAATACTCTTCGGGATTTACAAATTATTTAAAATGTTACAATAATAAAATGATTGAATATTCATTATTTGATAAAAAAATAATGCACATATTCTTAGTGCTAATGTACTCGTACATAACCCCTTATTTCTCCTAAATTATACAGAAGGGTAAGTTGTGTGATGGTGATAGACTGATGTTGTGTCTTAGATAACGTCGCTCCATTGGTAATCTCATTCAACTTCCACTTCTCCTATTGGGGTCCCGTTAGAGATTAACATGTTGAATCTCTTCATGGTCCTGGTCGAGAGTGAAGCCCAGTGATGCCTCATTTTTTTTCATGCTATAAAAAAGGGCTTCATAATGAGCAATTCTACTAGATGAGTCCATCACTTCTATTGACTGAGTAAATTGGATTTTTTATAACCATATATTTATACTAATCATGTGATCAGTGTTTAATGAATATATTAGCAATGGTCAAAATTCATTATTGTATTTTAAAATCAAAATAAATTAAATCAAGGAATTGAATATGTTATATAAAAATTTTATATAATTATGGATTTAATTTGATCAAGTAAAATTTTCATTGATAGATTTTTTGGTTGTTACAGAGTAAAAACATGATCCTAGACCGTATTTTCGTTATCCAATGTCCCTTCCTATCTTAATAAAAAATATCATCTATAACTATTATTACCAAATACTAATATATATATATATATAATGAGGAATTTTATTCACAACGATGAAAGTTGATTGACATCATATATCAATGAAAATAAAGGTGGTGCCCCGTGGAGGGTACTGGTAGGAACTTTCATAAAATTTTATTGTTTAAAAGAACATATATGTTTTTAATTGACGGTCTTTTTTTAAAAGGATGTACTTTTATCTTTGATGATAAAATATATGGATTATTTTTAAATATAATTTAAATTATTTTATTAGTAACACTAACTTTTGTTCATACCAAAAGGTATATATGGTATCAAAAAAAGAAAATTCGAAGGATTTACTCATTTCATATATGGATATTGAAAAGATTATGAACTTACCCAATGCAGATTGGAATAGTTTTTGTTAGAAATAAGTTTCTATAAGATAAATTAATTATGTTAATAGAATAATATTTTTTACTCTTATTTTGAGATTTAGTCTTTGAAAAACCTAAAAGTAAAATGTTATGAGTTATGAAAGACTATTCATACTGACTTTACTCAAAGAGAAGGCGATGTGGAATATATTTTATAACATAAATAATTCATGTATTCTGTTAAAAAATTTAAATATCAATCCTTAATAGTAAATGATGAGTTTCATACCTCACTACTATCACGGTAAGGTTATATAGATTTACTACACTTATGGAAGGATTATTTTCATAGTGCTACTAAATAATGATGATGACCTAAGTGAAACATATATTGTGAATGTTCATATTAGTATAAAAATATTAATGGTTCATCAGAACATACATTGCTATAAATTGAATTATTACTTTAATTATCTAACTTTTGTTCAATATGATGTTATACTTTTGGTGTTTTACCACATTTTTCAACAAAAAAGGGGATATTTACAATAAATTGCCTCCATGAATTGATACAACTTATAGAACTTTTCATACGTCGGATGTGCGTGAGACTCATTTAATTTGATTAGAGCATGTATTGAAATATATAAGAGTAGTATTGTAATTAGTCATTATGTACAATGAGGTTTGTATTAGTGATACATAGTCGGTTCATCTGGTTGTGCAAAATTTTTTGAAAACTGATGTAGTTTAGTATGTCAGGCCAATTGAGATTATACATTTTATTAATGAATGAATAAAAAGATAACATATAGTAATTATAAAGATAATAAATTTTATTTTAATTAATATTTGAACCAAATGTAATACTATTCATATATTTTATATGATCATTCCTGGTAATTCTTGTAACATTAATTCTTGATAAATATGACACATAAATGTATGCATTATAGAATTTCTAATATCTAATTTTACAATTTTTCACTGGAACACCTTCATTATCATACAATAATGTTTTTACTCATGAAAAATATAAAATATATATACATTTTTTTCATCATTTATATTATTTTGGATCTAGAACTATAAATATTAATAAGATAAATCATCTTCCATTGTGAGACATTTAATGTTAGAGAAATAAAAAATATAGAATTTCATTTTTTTTGTTCTAAATAGGCAGTAATGTGTTTATATAAGAAATTTTATTTCACGATAAGTTGGTTTCTTTACTAATTCTAACATCATCTTCATAATTAATGAAATAAAATATGTATCTGGGTTTTAAACTATAATTAATTTTCTTTGAACTATATGATATAATAACCAACCATAACTACTATATTAATTATCAAATTTTCAATAAAGCATCCAATGTTATATCAATGAAATTTTTCTACATATGAAGAGAATTTAATAGTCTATACATGTATGTTCTATAATATCAATGGATGGGATAATATCTTTCATCACCCATGTCTATATAAAAACTAATCAACCATATGTTAATTATTTTTATTCATATATGAGATTCACATCATATGATTTGGGTCTTACTTTATAACTCAAATACCATTATAAAATTAAATTAATAAAATTTTAATGTAGATATTGGTGGAAATAAAACCATAATTTATTTAACAATGAACTGGTTTATATAAAAATGATTCACTAAAATTCAATTAAATTCTAAATTTTATATAAGTTTTTTTGTTTATTTTGGGAATAAATTATTTCTAGAAATCTAAACCATAATTACTCTATTTTTATATATTTTTAAATATATCAAGATAGCTTCATCAATTAATAAAAATATCCTTTATTCTAGAAATTTCTTGATTATATGTTTAAATTATTATGTCCATTTCAACTCATTCTTTTCCCAACACCATGATGTTATGCCACAATATATATTCTTACATTGATATCGAATAATAAGAAACAACATTAAATTAATTAATGATAATGAAAATTTTTCCACATAAAACTTTTTTATAAAACAATCCCTACTCTAAATACCCAAATTGGGTAGTAATAACACATTTTGGGAAATAAATATAATATGTACCATGCTTATAAACATCTTAGTAGTGTTAGAAGAATTCATGTATTCATATTTTTCATATTTGACGTGAATTCATTAAAAAAATAATGAAACCCTGTCAGAATTTTATTTCCCCTTCTATATTTTCCATGAATATTAAATATAGTTATCTTATTAGATTTCTAGTTAAGGGTAAATAATATAAGGGTGATATTTGATTCTTATTGAAAGTCTGTATACACCAAAATCTATCAATGAATAATCTTGGTGTAAATAGTCTGACATAAATAAATGTAGGAAACAATTTCACACTAAATAGATATTATTGGATTAACATATCCTCAATAAAATACATTGATAATAATCTTATATGTATAATTATTGAAATAATAGTTCTAGAAATTATTTTTTTCATTCAAACCTTGTGTCATGATAACATATGTAAATGTGTAAGGAATATTCAAATACCATTTAACGAGTTTCCAATAAGAAATTCTAGTTCATTGAAGGGACTTCAACATTATAACACACTAACTAGTACTGAAATATAATTACATAATCATTTTATTTGATTATAAATTTCATCAAATGAACCTTGAAATATATTACTTAATCAAGGATAATAATAAATAATTATTTATACATAAATTGGTAATATGGAAAATATTTATTTCCATATTGAATGAAATAATGTTGATATCTTTGTAATTATCATGATATGAACATAGAATATATAGGGAGTAAGAAATTCACATTTAACTAATTTTATTATTGATTTTATGATGTTGTGGTGGATATGGTACTTTAAATGTGGTTAGTTATGAATAAAATATTATATGTGAAATTATTAGTCTCTAATAATCGGATACCAAATAAATGTTTTTGAAAATACATCCTTATAATTCATAATGATTTTTACACTCTCCAATGAATTTCCTACATGGTTGTATACATGTATGTATAGTCCTTGTCCCACTTATCATTCTCCTAAGAAAAAATTGATTTGATAATATATGAAACTTTTCATGGTGATTACCCACATGTGAGTCTGTGACATAGCCACATACAATATCCCTTATGATTACAGGGATTATATTTATAAATAAATAAAAAAATGTATTATCTTAAAAAAATGTTTGGTTGGAAATTATGACTTTGTAGATGTGATTTCAATAAAAACTATTTTAAAATATAGATTTTCTAATTGAAATTATTAAACTTTTAATAATAAAATAATTCATGATATAATATATCAAATATTTTATATTTAAAATATAGTTTCTAAAATATTTGAATTGAACAAAACAAATCTTTGAAAAATGAATGCTCTGAGGAAATGTCCCTTTTATTTAATATAAAATAACAGATTACCATCAAACCTAATTTTGAACCTGATTTTTCCCATTAATGACAGATAAGAAATGATGGTCATACGAATGAAATTATAAAAAAATATAAATAAAGTGAAAATGATTTTTAAGGAATGAAAAGGGATGAATTTCCAAAGGGAAAAAATTTTAGAGTGGTTATGAAGGTAAGGTTAGAGGAACCCTTTTATAAGAGGTGATAATTTCATATTTGTAATTATATATCATTTATATAAAGTGATCACATGTTTCACATGTCAATAATTCTACAAATAGAAAAAATAGAGCAGATAGAATTTTTTTGTGCCACTAAAAATGAAATATTTTTTTTCTATGAAAATATTTCTTTAACCATTTGGTGGACCACTTTCTCCCTTATTGATATTACATATAAGGACTCGTCCTTAAACATAACATAATATTGAATTAAATGAATAATTCACATTGAGGATCTTTTCAAGTTTAGAATTTTAGATAATTAGGACATAACTATTATATCTCAAAAGATTGCAAGGTAGACACTTCTACACAATTTCCATTTTTTCTCATAAAATAAAAAACACATAAAAAAGAGTCATGTCTAGTTCCATGATTTAGATAGCATGAATTTTCCTTGATCCCATCCCTGATCCTATTCATCTTTAGGTCCTGTGAAAACATTTCAAAACTTGGGATGATCATAAATTGCTTAGTAAGGGTTACAAAACAATGACTGAATAATTTTGATTAAAAATACATTCATAACATGAACTATTTTACTTACCTCATGAAATCATAAGATAAATGAAAGACATATAGAAATCCTAAATCATAAAGGTAACTTATGTCATCTTTATCATACTTAAATTGTAGCTATGATAGCTACATTGGAAGAAACATTGAAATACCCATCAGAGTATATTCCCTAAATCTCTTAGAAGAAAAATTCATGTTTACCTCTATCAAGTTACCCAGTTAATTAGAAGGATATCTTGGGCTCACCCACCCTAAGTTTATCATGGAACCACCCGTACACGTAAATAATTCCCATGAACCATAACATGATCATAACACATAACAAAATCATAATTGATAGATAGAATTTCTACATTTCAATAAAAAAATATCATTTCAAGATATTGAAATAATAAATCCATTCTCAAAATCATTTTCTGTACCAAAATACGTAAAAAGAGTTTATTGTATTTATTTTTCCTTTTAGAAAACATTATATCTTGTTAAAGAAGCCAAAGATCAAATAATACACATGGCGGCGGACAGGTCGTTGTCCTTGCTTACATAAAAAACATTACTTTTTTCATTTAGTAAAATTCTTGGAATAAAATTATTCCCAATGAATGAAATGAAAATTCAAAGGTGTTTATAAAACGTATAAAATAAAATAGTGAATTAAAAAAAATCCTTAATGAAAAGAGATTGTGATGAAGTCCCTTAACTCGTGTCCGACATGACTTAATCATTATTTAATGTCCTGAATAATAAAATGAAGTTAAATTATAATTGCATAAGAACCTTTTTCTAGTTAATTATACGTTTTATATCACTTATTAACATGTGATAAAAATTATGTGATAATTTATGTTAATAACGTCCATTTTGTCGATATTTGGTTCTTCAGTCAAAAATGAAAACCTTATATTTACAAGTTGTCCTCGTGGTAAATATTCCATTATATACAGAATGATATTCATGATTTATATATCATATATATCATATATATCTTCTATATACATGTATTTATAATAGTATAAAACATTTGGAGGTAAGAAATGAAATGCACCGTTCATGGAGATGGTAAGCCGAACGTACGCATGAACACTACTTCCATTTCTATTTTTTAGTTTAATGGAATTAAAACATGATGATACATAGGTATAAAATAATTTTTTTTAATATCATATATAGTATCATTAACTCTATCCCTTAAACATCCCACATAAGGAAATAACGAGTCACATCACATTGAGGGGCGATAGTCTACACTTCCTCAAATAGGATCATCATATTTACCCACTATGGAAACCATAATGACTTGATTTCATTAGAAAGTAAAGAAGTATAAGGAAATCATAAACATTATATATATCATATATAAATGCAGTTTCATCATAATGGACACCATGAGAGGTCGTAATATGTAATCGAACAATCATTGTTTCGTGAGGCGTTAGTTTTCCATCCACAGAAACAATATGTTATTCATCCATTATATTGAGGTGTGTGAAACTGTAGCTCGAATACAACTCATAAAAACAAAGTTGTATATTTAGAATGCTGGTGTAGTTATAAAATTAAGGAATAAAAAGAGTTCAGGGGTTGGAGAAGTAAAATAAAAGAAAATAAATTAATAGAAACAGTTACCTTTAATTTGGGTAACTCCCTTTGGTTGGAAACAAATGACATATTAATGTGACTTATGTCTAATGTATGGCTTCTAGGAGGAGGAGATGGATGTAGGGAGCTTAATTCGGCAGATTTTGGACATTCCAAAAGGCTTGAGAGGTTTTATTAATTGGTTAGAAGCGGTCTCCTTTTATAAGGGAGAGGAGGGCCTCTTTTGGAAAGTGTGAAAACACTATTTTATTATAAACATATATTCGGATTCAAAAGGCAAAAAATCATTATAGTAGAATTTAAGGTGACTCATATTCAAAATAAAGTCATCCAATCAGAATTGGACATGTTTTGGATAATATTTTAATCATTATAATCTTTTTTATTTAAATCATTTATAAATGAGGTATATACTGCATCGTTATAGTGTCATGAATAACTTAATTTATTCGATGTATAAAAATTATAAAAAAACTAATATAATGTAGTAAATCTTCATATATTTCCAATTAAAATTTATAGTTGAATATAGTACTTATATATCACCATATAGCAATTAATTAATAAAAGATTTTTGTTAATGTCAATTTTGTCTTTACATTAAATTAATTAATCTAAAGTGACATTATCTTTCATAATTGGCTCCATGGGGTCCCAAAATCGACCCAAGAATGTCAATGGTGGGCTAATACTCATCAAATAAGGTTAAGACAAGTTTTAATGTAATTTTTAATTATTATAATATTATATTTTTTCCCTTATTTACCTGATATACCCTTTATCCATGATAAATAAAATATTTACTGAAATAAATAATTAAAATGTAAAATAATAAAAAGTTACCTATTTACACAATTTGGGCCACCAGATTCCAAATATGTAATACATTTTTCTAGAATCATAACACAAAAGTGGCAGAAATTAATTTAAAAATTAATTTCCGCTTTCAAAAAACTGAGCGTGTTTTTAAGAAACAATAACTATCAAAAGATTGATACTTATTTATGTCCAATTTCAAAGTGAAAGTAATTACAATGACCAAAATTGTATTAAATGGAAAAACTATATTCTAATTAAACTTTAAAACCTATTAGAAGGATAATCTATCCAAATAAATAAATTAGATTAAAACATATTTTTGAATTAAAATACAATATTTTCACTATTCAATGAACAATTATCTTTATCGGAAAAATACCAAAAATTTACCCAAATTAAACATTGATGTCCCCATTCTAAATAAGGAATTTATTGGGTAAAATATAATGTATTAAATTAACCAAAACTATATTTAAAAATGGTTCTCCATTAAAAGATGATAAATAGACCTTTTAATGTAAATTATTCATAAAATTAGATTCATTCAAATTTTATGCCTCTAAATTTTTATTGGATAATGTAAATATATTTAACAATCATGTATAATAATATCGTAGTTTGTTTTGTTCATTACCTACAATAAAAATCCTAGGAGTTAACTACCATTTAAAGTAATAATATTATATTATTAGTGTGCAACATCAGATTTCAAAGAAACCCGTTGTTGCGTTTCAAGTACGCTATCGAAATAGCAATCATTTTAAATTAAAATTAATATTTAATTCAGAAATATTAATAAATATGAAATATGTATTATTCATCATTTACATGTAATGTTACATCCTTCCCCCCTTTTGGAAATTCCATCCTCGCAATTATTATTCACTTATCAAATTAAGTGTTTCTATTTATCCCTCATAGCATTTTTAGATTCCCACATTGCCTCTTCAACCATATGGGTTTTCCACGAAACCATTAAATATTGAGTTACCTTATTCCGAAACACCTGCTCTCTACGGCCAAGAATCTGGACTGGTTGTTCTTCATAAGAGATATTCTCTTCCAACTAAACTAACTCTAGGCTCAAAACATGAGATGGATCTGGAATATACTTTCTCATCATCAAAACATGAAAAAAAATTGTGTACCTTGTATAAACATGGAGGTAAATACACTATGTACACAACTAATCCAGCTTTATGCATGACTTCATAAGCTCCAATGATCCTTGGACTCAACATTCCCTTCTTACCAAAACGCATCACACTTTTCCATGGAGAAACTTTGAGAAAGACATGATCACCTACATCAAAGGAAAGATCCTTCCTCTGGTTATCTACATATCGTTTCTGTCGGATCTGAGCTGTTCTCATGTGCTTCTGAATCAATTGAACTTTCTCTGCGATCCCTTTTACAAATTTTGGTCCCATTAGCTTCCTTTCACATACATCATCCCAAAAAGCTGGAGTTTGAAAACGCTTTCTATATAGTTCCTCAAATGGAGCCATCTATATAATAGAATGAAAACTGTTATTATAAGAAAATTCATCCGAAGAATGATGTTGGTCCTAACTTCCCTGATAATACATAGAGAAAGCACGTAACATATCCTCCAAAACCTGAATTGTTCGTTCTGATTTCCCATATAACTGAGGATGAAAAGTTTTACTAAAATTTAATTCAATACCCAATGTCTTCTGAAGGCCTTTCCAAAAGTTAGAAGTGAACCTGAGATCATGATCAGTTACAATAGAGAGGGGAACTCCATGCAACCTGACTATCTATTTATCATAAAATCGAGCAAGCTGATATAGAGACAATGTTTCTCGAATAGGAAGGAAATGAGAATATTTGGTCATTATTTCAATTATAAGCAAGATTGCATTATTACCTCGAGCTTCACATAACAACTGAAAATGGAGAACTACGAGCCTCACATAACAACTCATTCTTCAACTTTGAATCACAAGGCACATGTAATCTCATTCAAATCTTAAAACACAATCATTAAGAACGTTAAAATCAGGCAACATACCCTTCTGAACGAACACAACCTTTTTCTACAACTCATTTTCTTCCTTCTGTGCTTGCTTAATTATGTATGATAGAGATGATTTCACTGACACCTAAAATAAAACAAAAATATTTCCTACAACAACAACTTCAATTAAAAATTTCATTAAATCAAAAACTAAATGATCTCATTCCAAACGTATCATGGCTAATGAGGTATTACTTTTTAGACTCAAAGCATCATCCAATTTATTTTCTTTTCCCAGATGATAAAGGATCGGGAAATCATTTCCTTGATTAATTCTAGCCATATCTTCTGTCTCATGTTCAATTATTTTTGATTGAATATATACTTTAATCTTTTTTTGGTCAGAATATTTATCACATTTTACTCCATACAAATTATTCCTCCAAAATTTTAAAGAAAAATCAACAGTAGCTAATTCCAAATCATGTGTAGGGTAATTTAAATCATGAGGATTCAACTGACGTGAAGAATAAGAAATTATGTGATCATTATGCATAAGGACACATACATGTCCTTTCAATGAAGCATCACAATAGATAAAAAACTCTCCATTTCTGAATGGTAGTGCCAAAACTGGAGAATTCACCAATCTCATTTTCAATTCTGGAAATCAATCATCACATTTTTGGTCCAGTTGAACTTAACACCTTTTCGAGTTAACATAGACATTGGACTAGATAACCGTGAAAAATTTTCATCAAACCTCCGTTAATAACCTGAAAAACCATGAATACTATTAATCTCAGTTACATATGTGGGTGTTGTCCATTCTTCAACAATGGTCATTTTAGTAGTATCAAGATTTATGCCATTTTTTAAAATAATTTGACCAAGGATTGAAATTTTTTCAACCAAAACTCACACTTGCTGAATTTTCCAAATATTTTATTTTCATTTATGGTTTGTATGAAAACCATTAAATGACTTTCATGTTCCTCCTTACTTTTGGAATAAACCAAACTATCATGAATGAACACAACCACTAACTTATCCAAGAACTCACAGAAAATTCTATTCATAAGATCCAGAAATAAAGCAGGTGCATTGGTTAACCCAAAAGACATATATAAAAATTCATAATGCCAATATATAGTATAAAATGCGATCATCGGAATGTTTTCTTCCTTTACATTCAACTGATGGTACCCCGACCTCAAATAAATATTTGAAAAATACCGAGCTCCCTGGAGCTGATAAAAAAAATCATCGATATGTGGAATAGGATACATATTCTTAACAGTAATGTTATTAAATACTCTATAGACAATGCATAGTTTCATTTAACCATATTTATTTTTAACAAACTATACAGGATCACCCCATGGTGATGTGCTAGGTTGGATGAAACCTTTGCCTAATAACTCCTGCAATTTCTTCTTTAACCATAAAAGTTATGATTGAGCCATACGATAAGGGGGTATTAAAATTGGCTTAGAATCAGGAACTATGTCAATAGTAAATTTAACTTCCCGATCAGGTATAATATAATGAAACACATTAGGAAAAAAATACAAGGTACTCATTTAGCACTAGTACATCATTAATCTGAATAGTTCAATTGTTTCAACAATATGTGTAAGGTAACATTAATTTCCATATTTTACTAGTTTCTCACCTTCCTGATATGTTATCAACATCAGGGGTTCATTTTTGTATAGAAACTGAAAATAATTCTGAAAAGAAACCTATTTACCTTTGCAGTCAATCATAGCATGATAAACAGAACGAAAATCCATTCCCAATATTACATCAAACTCTACTAGAGGCAAAACAAAAAGTTTTGAAAATATATTCTTTCGAAATACAATAATATGATTGTTCTTATGTTTTATTTTTGTCTCAAAATTTCTTCTATGTGTTTTTACCCTAAGTTTAGTATTCAAATCATGAGATGGAATTCCAAATTTACTAGAAATCTTCTCAAAAATGAAAGAGTGTGTATGCCATGAAACAAACTACACATTGGCATAATCTGATCAAAAAAACAGTGTAACTGATACTACTTCATTTGATGGCCCAATAACTATTGAAGTGGTTGCAATGGATTTCACCACCCATTTCTACTTTTACTGTGACTGCTTTCCTTCAGTTGAGTTCTTTTTTGGACACACATTTTTATAATAACCAATTTTATTTCAAATAAAACATTATACTAAATTTAAATAAAAAATTTTCATTCCAATACCCTGAACTTTTTCAATGCAATTACATTCCTTATGCCACGTTTTTCCACATCAGTAGCACGTACAAGAATTCAAAAGACATTCCCCAGCATGCTTTTTAACGGAATTTTCACATACTGTAAACTTATGTTTCTTACCATAAGATTTTTTTAAGAGTTCTTCCCTTTCTCCTGCCACCTCGACCTCTTATTCTGTTTTTTGTCAAAGAATAACTGATAATTATAAAATTCCATTTCCACCTTCTCCACACAACGAACAAGTTTTTCGTAACTTTTGAACTCATGATATGATAACGCCATTCGATACTTTGGATTTAATCATGAGTAAAAATGGTTGATTTTACTATCAAGATCTTAAAAAAAATGGGAGCATACCTTGCCAGTTGAGTGAATATTTCTTCATAAGAAGCCACTCAGTCATCATCTTGCCTCAATTCAACGAATTGTTTTTCCATCCTATGACAAACCAGATTAGTAAAATATTTCTCAAGAAACATACCTTCGAATTCATCCCAATTGTGATCATCAATCTCCTCACTATCCACAATATTTTTCAACATAAACCACCATTGATCAGCATCACCTACCAAACGGTAAAAAGAAAGTCTAAAATTTTAATGTCTTTAAAACCCCATGACATCAAAAATATTTTCTAGTTCTTTAATCCATCCATCAGCTAGGACAAGGTCAGATTATCCTCTGATTGATGGGGGATGTTGCCTAGTGAAATGCTCCAATAATGACATGTTCCTCTATGGTTGATCTGGCTGATCACATATAAGGATATAACCACCATTTTTATCCTGAGTCAATTGTTCCATCGCTGCAACAAATTTTATAGTTCCGATTCCGAACATCTCATGTTGCTGAATATGAAGGTTGTCTTCCTCTTGATGTCGTCCTAACATAGCTACCATGTTTCCTATGTGGAAAGCCATTTTGAACGATGAAATATCTTATTCTAAGCAACATGGTAATCCGTAGATTCTATATGATATCAATATTAACATAAATTACTTTATGGTTATTAATTTATCAATACCCTAACTCCTAAAGTTATCTAAACTGACCTATGATACCAACAATAAAGACTCGTCACTAAACATTACATAATATAGAATTAAATGAATAATTCACATTGAGGATCTTTTCATGTTTAGAATTTTAACGAAATAGGACATACCTATTACATCTCAAAAGATTACAAGGTAGACACTTCTACACAGTTTCCATTTTCTTCATAAAATAAAAAATCTTGAAAAAATGATTCCTTTCTAGTTCCATGTTTTAGAAAACATGACTTTTCTTTGATCCCATCCTTGAACCTATTCATCATTAAGTCCTATGAGAACATTTCAAAACATGGGAAGAGCATAAACAGATTAGTAAGGGTTATATAACAATGAAGGAAAACATTTTTTCATTACAAAATACATAACATGAACTCTTTTACTTACATCATGAAATCATAAGATTTATGAAAGACACATAGAAATCATAAATCATGAAGGTAACATGTGGCATCCATATCATATTTACATTGTAGCTATCATAGGTACATAGAGAGTTTCTTTGGAATACCTATCATAGTATATTCCCTAAATCAATTAGGAGAAAAATTCACATTTACCTTAGTCACATTACCCAATGAATTGGAGAGCTATCTCGGGATCACCCGCCCTATGTTTATCACGTAACCAACTATATATGTAAATAATACCCATGAACCATAACATGATCATAAAACATAAAATAATTATAAAGGAAAGATAACATTTCCACATTGAAATATAAAAATATCATTAAAAGATAATGAAATAATAACTCCATATTACAAATCATTTTCAATACCGAAATACGTAAAAAGAGTATATGGTATTTATTTTTCCTTTTAAAAATCATTGCGGCTTGTTAAGGAATCCAAAAATCAAATAATACTTGCGGAGACAGAAAGGTCATTATCACCACTTATATAAAAAAACATGCCTTTTTTCATTTAGTAAAAGGATTCATATAAAAAGAATCCATTTGAATGAAATTTAATTTCAAAGGTGTTTATATAGCATATAACAGAAAATCATGTATTAAAACAATATAGGCCTCAAGGAATGGAGACTGAGACAAAGTCCCTTACCTCTTATCCGACATGACTCAATCATTATTTAATCTCTTGAATAATAATCTAACGTTAATTTCTACTTTTTTAAGAACCTTTATCACGTTTTTTAATCTTTTTATATCACTTATTACCATGTTATAAACATTATGTAATCATTTAAGTTAACATTGTCCATTTTGTCGATATTTGGTACTTGAGTCAAAAATGAACACCTTATCTTTACAAGTTGTCCCCATGTTCAATAGTCCATTATATCCAAAATGATATTCATGATATAGATATCATATATATATATATATATTATACATGTATTTATTATAGTACATAACATTTCGAGGTATGAAATTGAATGCACCGTTCATGGAGACGGTAAGCCGTACGTACGCATGAACACTACATTAATTTCTATATCTTATTGTAATGGAATTAAAACATAATTATACATAGGTATATTATAATTCCAGTATAATATTATATATATAATATCATTAACCATATCCTTTTATCATCCCACAGAAGACAATAACGAGACACGTCACTTTGAGGGGATGGTAGTCTGCACTTCCTCAAATGAGATTATTGTATTTACCCACTATTGAAAAAATAAAGTCATGATATAATTGGGAAGTATAGAATTATAAATAAATCATGAAAATAATATATATCATATATAAATTTAGTTCCATCATAATGGCCACCATGAGAGGCAGTAAGATATAATTCAACAATCGTCGTTTCATGAGGTGTTAGTTTACCATCCATGGAAACATTATATCCTCTATCCATTAGATGGAGGTGTGTGTAATTAAAATTAGAATCAATCTCATAATTAAGTCCTAGTATATTGAGGATTTTGGTGTTGTTAGAAAAGATATTAATAAAAAGAGTTTAGGGGTTGGAGAAGTAAAATAAAAAAAATAAGAGAAACAGTTACCTTTAATTTGTTTAAATCCCTTTGGTTTGAACCAATGGACTTCTTTGAAGTTCCTTATGCCTAAGGTAATTCTTATAGGAGGAGGCGTGGGATTTTCGGAGCCTAATTGGTCAAATATTGGATGATCCAGAAGGCTTGAGAGATGTTTGGAATTAGCTATAAATGCTCTTCTTTTATAAGGGAGATGTGGGGCTCTTTAGGATAGTGTAAAAACCTTATTTTATTATAGACATATCTTAGATTTCTAAATCTCCAAAAATAATTATAGTCAAATATATGATGACTCATATTCTAAATAAAACCATCCAATCAAAATTGGACTTGTTTTGGATAATATTTTAATCATTATAATCTTATTTATTTAAATAATTTATTAATGAGGTAAAGACTACACCATTATTGTGTCATAAATAATATAATTTATTCGATGTCTAAAAATTATAAAAAATTAAAATCATGTAAGAAACATTTTTATATTTCTAATGAATATTTATAGTTGAAAATAGGATTTATATATCATGATATAAAAATTAATTACTAAAACCTTTTTGTTAATGTCAATTTTGTCTTTACATTAAATTAATTAATCTAAAGTGTCATTATATTTCATAAGTGGTTAAATGGGGTCCCAAAATCGACCCAAGGATTACCATGGTTGGAAACTACTCATAAAATATTGTTAGGACCAGTTTTAATGTAATTTTTAATTGTTATAATATTATTGTTTACCCTAATTTACATGATTTACCCTTTAACCACCATAAATAAAATATTAACTGAAATAAATATTTAAAATGTACAAAAATATAAGTTACCAATTTAAACAATTTGGGCATCCAAAATCCAAAAATGGTATTCATTTTTCCAAAATTAAAACACATAAATGGTAGAAAATAATTTAAAAATTAAATCCTACTTTCAAAACAAAGAGAGTGCTTTTAAGAAACAATATTTATCAAAAGATTGATACTTATTTATGATCAATTTCAAAGTTAAATTAATTACAATTAACAACATTGGATTAATTGGTAAAAATATATTATAATTACACTATATAAATATATTAAAAAGATAATCTTACCATATCAATAAATTAGATTAAAACATAGTTTTGAATTAAAATACAATATTTTCACTATTCATTAAAAAAATGAACTTTATCGAAAAAATTCAAAAAATTTACACAAAGTAAATTTTGATGTCCACGTTCTAAATAAAGATTTTATTTTGTCAAATAGAATGTATTAATGTAACTAAATCTAGATTTAAAAATGGTTTTCCATTAAAATGTGATAAATCATCCTTTTAATGTAAATTATGCTTAAAATTAGATTCATTCACATTTTATGCGTCTAAATTTTTATGAGATGATGTAAATACATTTACATATCATGTATAATAATATTGTAGTTATTTTTGTTCATTCCAGCCAATAAAATGGCTAGAGTTAACTACAATTTAAAATAATAATATTATATTATTAGTGTGCAATGTAATATTTCAAAGAAACCTGTTGTTGTGTATCAGGTAAGATATCGAACATAGCAACCCTTTTAAAGTAAAATATATATTTTATTCACAAATATTAATAAATATGAAATATGTATTATTATTCATTTACTTGGGATGTTACATTATGAGTATAGAATTGTTTAACACAAGTAATATATATATTATTAGAAAATATAAAGTAAAAATCTCAGAAGAATATAATATTATATTCATAAATTTATTATCCATATAATGTAATTATTATTATAAATAATATGAAATTAACTATTATTTCCAATGTATAAATTTATATAAAATATATTTTATTAAAAAATAAATTTTTTAACTTTATTCTTCTTTAATATTTTTTTTATTTATTACCATGAAAATGACTGGTTAGAATAAAATAAAATATTATTTTCATTTTTGAAAACCAATTAACTAATTTCATAAGAAAAATTTACTCCATATTAATTTTTTAACATAATAGTTTTACCATTATCCAAATGCGTAACTTTAACCACAGTAAAAATATTTTCCTCTGAATGATCTAAAAAATTAAATATGATTTGATTAGTTAATTTATATAATATAAGTAAAATTATTTTTCTATTAATCTACTAATTTTTTTTATTAAAATTTATACATATTGGTTTATATGTTAAAAATATTATTTTTAGTAGAATCATTCGAATCCTCAAATACAAAATTTATCATAAAAAAATTTATAAATTTAGTGTCACACATAATTATTGAAATACTCCTAATCAATATTTTTTTAATAAAATTATATATAGTACGAATCAACTGAAAATTAATTGTTTTGGAAAATCACAACAAAATAACATAGTGATAAAATTTTCCTGCCTAATATAAATTTGAAATCCATTTATAAATTTTAAATACCTAAATTTTATATATATTAAATTTAAATAAAATCTTTAATTAATTTCCTTTACTGTATTTATTGTGTAATAATATTTGTATGTATTTCATACCTTGTATTCTATTGTATTTAGTGTTACATTCTACAATATATAAAAACATACATTCACTAAAATTTAATATTAATTATATATTAAATAAATTTGTAAATACATTCTTCATATATTCTTCAAATTACCATGTTTACTCCCCATTTGTTTTGATTTATCTAATGAATAATATCCAATGAGGATTTTGGATTCCATAATACTAAATCACTAATGTCAATGATTTGAAAAATCAATTTATTATAAGACATGTCATGTACTAAATCTATTTCATTATATGTGATTTCTCTCATTGAATTTGAAAATTTTTAGTAATGAAATAACAATGTTAATAGGTACATCAGAAATTATATGTTTCATTGTCATTATATAATCCACAAGACAAATTCCATTAAATATTTTTAATTTTCTCTATGTATGATGGTCTATATTTACCGAATTTACCAAATCATATGACATCCATCCATGGGGACCCTAGACCAACCACATCAAATTCCAAACCTTTTAATAAATTGTGTAAATATAATATTTTTTTCTTTGAGTTTCATTGATATTATTTTGAACAATCCATTGTACCATGGTTATCTAATCCTTATGTTTTCAATCGATAAGAAAAATTACTTTAGATTGCTCTTAAATATTTTGGATCATAAAATATATTCCCACACAATGCTATATATAAAACCATTTCATTGCTTGAATAAAATATAGTATGAAATAAAAGTTCCACCATAGTTAGATATTAATATTTTATTTCATGAATTCTATTATAACATGACCTTTTTTCCCATAATGTATAAATAGTAGTTTTTGATAGCTAAAAATATAAGGGATGAAAAGTGATTGATTAATATATAGTGTTATCAGGATCCTTTTAAATAATTTTATACATTTCCGATGGTATCTTGGGGTTCTTATTTTTTCAATTGATAATTTAATTTTTTAGATTATCGGCCACATTAATATATATTATGGAAGGGAAATCAAGGGAGATATATTTCCATAGAACTATGTAACATGCACTCATGGTCATGTCATAGAAAAGAAACCATATATAAATGTTTTTTTCTAAAAAAATATATGTTCATGGGAAAATATCCCTGAGATGTTTTCCCATTTACCTAGAAAAATATATAAATTTTTTAGGAAATGTATATGGTTTTGTCTTTCAGACATTACCAAATTGAATACTATGAATATATACATATAGTACAAAATTTTAGACTTTATACCATGAAACAAAAATTGTTATCTAAAATTTTAATATGAATTTTTTATAATATGGTATATTGTACAACGATCCTATACCCTAAATGTTGATGCTCCTTCTTGGAATCCACGAGACCTAGGATAATATTTGGTTGATGGTAAATTTCTGAGGTACTATAGTAGTCATAAAACATTAATATAGCGGTTACTATTAAATAATGTAGAATTCAAAAATATTCATCTAATTCGGGCTGTTGGGATGGTAGTTTGGTCTACGGGTCTCATGGACTTTAGGTTTCCAAAGGTCTTCGAGAAACATGGCCTTCAGGCTATAAGGGAATTTGTCCAACCAATGGCATTTGGGCCACAAGGCTTTCGGGCCACCAAAAAAGTCCATGAAGTAGGGTATACAACACCAGAGAAGACCTAGATGATGATTCCGATATAAAATTGCAACCAATAGAAAAAAGATATAATGATTAGAATAATTAGAGTGTGTGTAAAATTGCATTGGGACTAGGCATCGTGATTCTCTACATGGAGTAATGATATTTAATTCTCCATGTGAGGTGGCGACCGTGGAGAAATCAAGATAAAGAGGCACTGGAGGTGTTGTTTCAAGTAGGTCAGGTCTCAAGACTTTAATGCCATTTATTAGGTCATTTTTAGACCATGTTACATGGGAATAAGAGTCATGTAAGGGTTCCCCTTCAACCGTTAATAGTGGTATTATCTCGAAATAAATAAAAATTATGTATTCAGGCTATTATGCCTATAATAGGTTATTTAGAGAAATTTGAGTGATGTGTTTCATCTTATATTTACCTCTTTAACAATATAATGGATGAAACAAATAAACCCATTCCAATTTTCTACAATCTACCTTAACATAAGAAAATTATTCATTTTGATTCATTAAATGCATTAAACATCCTTTCTAAATTTTCATCATCATTTTATTTCTTCGCTATCATTTATAGTGAGTATTTTACTTAGTAACATCATTGGCAAATACCTTTTAAAAAATAATACCATATCAATTTTTAGTAGAACCATAAATATATGATCATTGATAATCATAAGCATTATGAACGCATAATTTTCCCTTATACACACAATGATTATCCACATTTTTTTATTATGCTGGTATTAAATTGAAAAATCGTAGAATTATAGAATTTATGATATTATTAATTCCACATTTTGAAATGTTGTTAGGGAAAAATCTAATTAAAACAATTATTGTCCCTTTATATATCCCACCATTCACTATAGAGATAGTTCTTCTACATCACTAGGAAAAATATTACTACACCCAAGTCAATTTCAAGTGTAGTATAATTATATTCATGGTTCAATAATGACTTTAGTTCATAATAAAAATCTCCATTATTATGCATAAGTATCCATTATACTATATATAACTCTATATTACAAATCGTTCTGCTACTAATGATAATGAATGAAAATATTCATAAATGAAAATAAAAATTTTCTCTTAAAAAAATATTCACATTACCGTAACAATGTCAATTTTACCCATTTAAATGTAAACATTCTAAATGTGTTCTATAATCCAGAAATGTCCTTATCTAACAACAAATAATGACCTATTAATCACTAGAATATAAAAATTTTAGTTATATTATTTGTAATGGGAATTATACATTGAGAATTATCATTAAATTCTCAATATATATTTCAACCATTATGAAAACTTGTCAAATAAAACAAACATAATTAACCCAAAACACATAAAGTAAATTTACCAAATAATTCATTTTCTTGGAGGATATCATATGTGGTTCTCATGGAATCAATATCATTTATGGAATATAAATATACCATTAATGTATACTACCCAAATTATATATATGTAATCTTGGAATAGTATATTAATAATAGATATAAAACAGAGTTTTCATTAGACAATTATATTTCAAAAATCATAAACTCAAAATGGACATACATTGTATGAAATGTTTTCATTGAAATTATCTCCTACTACACACATCACTGCTAATTTATTAAAGGAAAACCAGTACTTCAGAAATATTGAGGTCGTTAAATATAATAAAATGAATCATCAATGTGTGTAAAAAGAAACATATTATTTATTAGAATTGAATCTATATCCAAATAGTGTATTATAAAAGACTCAAACCAATTGTCCTAAATTCATTTCTAAAATCATAACCATAAGGTTTCTGGACCTGACAACGATAAATTTGAGCAAAATATTTCCATCCACTTCTTACAAAATCATAATTAAAAACTAGAGCACCGAAATTATCAGGGACCATGTATGTTTATATTTTTTCGAGAATTGGGTCAAACAAATAAAAAAACAATACTAATGTCATTAAATGAGTATTTATTTTATTTAGCCTAGATTTTATTATATTAAATTATAGCATCATCATCATACATAGGAAATATCATTTGGAAATAATTCGTTCAACAACATTATTTATAACATGTGGAAATGGGATCAACTGAATGGTGATCTAAATTGGTCAGTTTCTGTAAAAATATCATATAAAATTGAATTTGATCATCAAGCATAAGATGTTACTAAGCGTATGATGAAATACCAAAAATTCATAAACAAATTGTAATAGAACCCAAACCCAAAATGAATTAAATCATTAATATTACTAAATGGAATATGTATTTCATAATGGAATGAGTATTAATTATCAATAATCATGATCCATTGGATAATAATATTGATCAAATGAAAATTATAAACTCACTATAATAATAGATAAAACTAGTTTGTATCATTAAAATCATCATCATATAATATAAGTTAAAACATTATCAAACCCATTAAATTTTTATTAACATATGTATAACATATATGTATATATAATTATCATGTGATCATTATATTTACGCAATGTATAGGTTTTATATCTTGGTTAAACTATAATTTATGATTTTACAGAATAACATAGTGCTATATGGGTGCACCAATCATATAATTAATGTTCAGGAACCACCAACTGAATGTAAAAAATACATTTCCATTCATTACAAATATCATTAAACAATTCATAAAATGTTTAACCCATATAAAGGAAATAAGATGCATGATAATTAAATTGGAACATGATTAACTCTTGTAATATAAATGGTTTCAATAAATATATCTTTATAATAATATTAATCTATATAGGGAAATAATATGGATTTTTTAAATAAATATACACCAAATAAAGAAAGAATAAAGTATAGTATAATTAATATATGGGAAGACCACCAAAATATCATTAAATATATTGGGAGAAAAATAAAATTTTTATTTAGGAAAATATTTATAAAATCCTTCTCTTTAAAAGAAATTATAAACATATAAATGATTATTTAAAAATCAATTTAATCATTTCAAGAGTAAAAAATCCCTTCATTTCTAAAAATCCCAATTTAAAACATTAAACTCTTTGAAATTATTTTTTATTGAAAATTACTTTTGAAAACATTTCATTTCCCAAATATAATAAAACAATTGCCTTTAAAATTATCTATTTATACATTGATGGGATGATATAATGAAATGGAATTCTTGATTGTGGGTAATTCTATATATGTCATTAGAGTTTAAATAAAAATTCCTTTTAATTGTGAAAATGAATGACATGATCCTTGTTTTGAAAATGACAGGAATAGTGTTTTCATATTTTTTAAAAAAAGTGAAAAATCAGTTAAAATAGGTTTAATAGGTTATTTTTAAATGGATAATAACTTATTTTAAAAAAGTCCTAGAACTCATAGTTTCTGATGAAAAAGGTTTTCTCACTAACGATTTAAATAATATTTCATTTTCTCAAATATATTTTATAAATTGTTTTAGAATAAAATAGATAAAAATGTAATAAAAATTTAAGATATCATGAATAATCATATTACAACAAAATTAATGATAATAATTATGATTTAGATCGCTCTATTGTATCACAAGAGACTATCATGAATAGTCCTTATAAACAATGAGATTGTAATATAAAACTGTTACCATTTTGGAAACCATGAATCATAATCCCAATGAATGAATATATTGAATTGAATCATATAATATCATTAAAATATTAATATTAAATAAAATAACATGTCATGGTAATTTGTATACCTCATAAAATAGGATATGTATATTACCTAAGATAAGATTCAAGGATGGAAAATTGGGAAAAATTACTTTTGGATTTGGTACCATTAAAACAATAATAAACATGAAGGACTGAAAATAAAAATTATATTTTAGCCCCAAAAAATTTATGAATAATAAAAAAAATGTCATTAATGTTTATTAAATACACAACACAACAAAAATAAAATATTTATATGGAATCCATATCAATGAAAAAAAATTTGATGATAAAACCCCCCATCGCTATTATTTTTATAGGATCATGATTTATCATCTGATATAGTTATTTTAAAAATTTTATTAAATTATTTAATTACATATTAATATTTCTAATATCTGATAATATCCTTTTAAAAAATATTATCACCCATTCATTAATAATATTTCATTATTTTAATTTTTTTAAGCGTTAATTGACTTTTTTTCTTATTCATGGTTTTTTTAAAAGTTACTAATTTTTTATATTATACATTTATATAAAATACATAATAACAATATCGACTTAATTATATTATCTAAATATAAATTATAATTTTGGAGAAAATAAAAATTATTATTATTAAAAATGGACTATGTTATAATGATGAAAATATTAGGATGGTCATACGCATGTGTAACATTTCCATTTTTCAGTTATGATTTTGGAAGGGAAATAAATAATATTTTTTAAAAATAAAAATTATATCATAAATAAAAAATATTTTATTTATATATTATTTTATATTTCATCCATGTAGTGTGGTGATGAAAGGTGAGTCACATCGTTTCTTGAATATTGTAGTCAATACATACATGAATGATGTTAATATCATTTTAGTGTAATACAGAATATGATATATTTTATTTTTATAATGAATAATATTTCATTGATATAATTATTATTAAATTTATATCTCATATATTCATTAAAATTATTCTTATTAAATTCCATGTAATGTGTTAATGAAATTCAAATGACATCACTTTACAAGGCATTAGTCTGACAAACCAATGAACGATATGTCATATACCATTTAGAATTTAAAGAATATATATATATATATATATTAATATTATATAATGAATCAATAGGTAAAATTATTTTGTAAATATCATATCTATATAAATTATATTGATTACCATACCAAATGTGAATGGTTAAAATGGAATAAAATAATGATATCAGTTTGATAGGTGGTAGTCTGCTGCAAACCCAAAGGATGGTTTCTGACCCCATTTGATGAAAGTGCATATGGTTTTCGGTAATTAAAATATTATAATAACATACCAATATATGGGAGATACTTAGGATAATATATCATCATGGTTTGACTAGAATTTAATTAGTTTGGGAAATAAATACAATAAAAAATGTTGAAGAATCTAACCTAATCTTTAGGATCCTTTTTATAATTGCAACATTATCCATCCAATTTTTTATTTCAAAAAAAATTAAATATAATCGTAATATGGGAGGGATTTTATTAATTTATATTGTCTGGTATTTTCTAAAATAATGATAATTTAAGGGATGAATAAGATAGGAGATAGTGGCCTTTTATTAGTAAGGTGAGTAAAAAACATGTAATTATTTTAAAATATTCTGCCAACACCATGTTAATATAATAGAAAGACATCAAAATATTATATTTTAGATCATAAAATACATAAGGTATAATATGGATATAAATTGATTGTTGGAAAAGTTTTTAGGATATTTTAATCATTCTCTTTTTATATTTTATCACACAGATCAATCAGTTTTTTACCATAACTGGATTATTTATTTTTTATTATTTTCACAATTAATTTTGCTGAAAAATTATGATTACTTTTCCAAAAATCATAGATGAATTTTTCTCAAAAAATGGAACCCATTTTTCTCAATTCAATTCATATATGTAGACATTTTAATTTATAAATACTCCATTATATGTGATAAGAAATTGAGTTTTTTTTAAAAGTTGACCAAATGGTTAAAAAAAATTCATATAATAAATTAGAATGAATAATTATATAAATTAAATTAATCAGATTAATATATATATAATTGGACTAATTTTAAATAAACATAAAATACATTGATATTTATATTTAAAAATAATTTAAAAGAAAATGTATTTTGGAATTGAAATTTTCCATTTTTCACTCTTTGTCAAAAAAGTAATATTTTCAGACAATTATAAAAAAATGAACAATAACAAAAATTTTAAATGGAGGTTTTAAAAAAAATTGAAAAAAATCTCAAATTGGATGAAATTAAATATATAAAATAAAACGAAAACATGAAGAAAAATTGTGTTTTCAAAAAGTGTATTTTTTTCAAGAACAAGATGATTTTATATTAATACTATTTCTAATAATATTCAACATATGAATATAAAGAAATATTTATTTATATATAACATATATTTAATTTAATCATATCTCTATTAGTGTAATTGTATATAATTAAACTGGATGAAAATTACCCATCTTAAAATAAAATTTATTCAAACCAATTTTGGAAATAAAAAATCAAATTTGGAAAAAAAATACAATGAAGATTCATATTTAGTAAGATTATTACAAATAAATAGGAAATATTATGATACATGAAATAATATTGAAAATAAATTTATTTTCTATTTTATATTTCCTTGAAAAGAACTGATTTTTTTACAAAAATTAGTTTTTGTCACTAGTAATTAGTAAAACAATGATTTCATAGAATACTAAAATTTTTGTAAAAAGGAATTATATTAGTATTAAAAAATAAAAGTAATTTAGAAAATTTATTTAGTTGTAGGCTCAAATAAATTATTATAATATTCTTTTCTATAAATGGAATAATTTGTTTTGATGAAATCATATTTTCAGAGAATAACATTGTTTTAAAAAAATGGAATTCTTTTTTACTCAAAATCGATAAATTATATATATTTAATAGAATTTATAAATATATATATAAAATTTAATACCATTCATTAAATCTAATTTAACGGCTATAAAATAACATTTTTTTATATCATGGGTCATTTAATCTTGGTGTTGCATGTTGAATACACTTATCAAACATAAAAAATATCATAGTTATTAATCCATTTAAGAGATTTTATTTATTTTAAAATATTTATATCATAAATTATTTGAGAGGTACATTATTCTCTATTATCCATGATGTTCCTTATTTATTTTATGAAATATAATTTTATTCTATTAAAATATGTGGGTGTTACATCCACAAATTAATAAATTTTTTCCTCATAATTTTTACATTGTCTGCATAAAAATTTTATAGGAATTTGAAATTAAATTTCTTGATAGACCATTTCATATAAAGTATCTAATCCCATCTACTTTATTATATTGAAAGGGTGGAGTGAGTGTTATCTAGAATAACATGTGACATTGTTTCGGTTAAGGTAAAAATTAGTATAATGTGAATATATAGACATGGGGTAAGAGTATAAATAATTATTTATATTTTTATAGGACATTGATTATAATAATGTGAATGATCAATATAAAATAAAGGACTCCAAATCCATATATATTTGATGATCAAAAATACCATCGATTCAACCATGATGAAAGTACTAGGATAATATATATGTTTGAGAATAATTTTTTCTTAATGTTAAGGAATTTTGTTATGATGTAGAATTAGATAATATAGAAATATACATATGTAATTATTATAATATCAACCTTTAATAGATTTATACCAAAATAACCTATTTCTTCCAAATGATGTTTATTCATGAATAATTTGTAATTCATGAAGCAATATAAATTAACTTCTGAATAACCAAATCTTCTTAAAATGCACAACAAGATACTCATCCTATATTTATTCATTATCCAAAACTGAAATTTTATCACTGAGTATGATAGAATCCGCAAAAAATAAATCATTTGAATTTAAAATCAAAATTTCAACTATAATACACAATGTAAAAATCAAATCATTCCATAAATAACTATCCTAAATATTTTAAAAATATTTCATAACTATGTTTGAACCATAAATATAATATGAATTTGATAATATATTACTCAATGAAAAATAGAAATTTATTCCAGGAATAAAATACAATATATATTTTAAATAAACAAAATATTCACCTATAAAAAGTTCTTCATAACCCGTACGTCATGAAAAATGTGGTAATTGGTAAACCATAATCACCATTCAGTTGTGGGTTTAAGCCCACTAGATTATCCATTTGTAATGGTTTGTCACCCATCCTTTGGTTTGAATTTTTTTGTATTTTTACATGAAAAAATAAATTCAACTTAAACAACTCTTCATATTAACCTTAAGGTATAAATATACTTCAACAAAATAAATCATCTACTAAAAATTCAAAAAAAAACAATGACTATTTAAACGCACAAAATGCGGTTTTAGGACATTGAGCTTATAATAAACTTAAATAATTTAGTCCTATAATGGAATCGATAAATAATATTATAAACTCACCTAAAATTCATAATAACCAATGTTGTATAAAATTTTCCTTTCATACCAACTATAACATCCTTTAGCACATATTAGCTGATCCCATGATGAAATCATATACATTACATTTTCATCATTTAATATCTATAATTATGAATCCATTTTTTCCATCCACACATGTAGACATCAAAAAGATAAATTATTTCAATAACTTTTTCATGGATAATTTACGATTATAGTGTTACGATCTGTGAAAATCTATTACATAAATAATAAACATGTCATTAAAAGATCATTTCTCCCACATTACAAATAATTTTTTGTTTCACATAAATCTGAAATCATCATCCAAATGAAATACATTGAACAAATAATTTGTTAAAAAATCATCCATTATAAACTAGGAAAATGTAAACATAATATGGGTGAGCTAAAATGATCAGTAAGGATAAACACAATCATTTATAATTAAATTTCATCAATGAGTATAATACTTTTACAAGGTTATGATGAATTATTTAGTGTATATGAGAGAATAAAAAAATAAATCATACATTTCATGAACCAAGTCAACATTCATGAAAAGTGGAATATTTCCTTGACAAATTAATTCATATGAAGCAATAATCATTGTCATGACCCGTCCCCCGAGGCCTATGCGGTGACTACATCATGACCTCCTTCCATAGGCCAGGGGCTGGCGACAACCACAAAAGGCTTAAATCTGTAATCTGGGAAGATATTGCCTTTATATCATGAAAATGCACACAAAATAATATGAGTTGTAAACAAAACAATTAATAAAACTGTATAAAAAGGAGTTCTAAAAACTAAATGGGGGGCCGGAAATAAAATCCCAACAATAATTTACAAGGAATCTGAAAGTAAAATTATTAGTAAAAGGGAAAATGGCTCTTGGATTGTCCATCAAGAAATCATACCTGAAGGGTAGGTACTGATAACATCCATAACACTCCACGTTCGTATGTCTCCTCCGTGTACCGTAACTCCATGTGGTCCACCTCCAGGTACCATACAGTCCTAGTACACTCAGCCTTGGTCAGCGTTGTCTATCATCTGCATCCAACACAACGAGGTGAGGGCATCACCTATGTAGGGGTGAGTATAACAATACTCTGTAGGGACCCCGAGACATTCAAGGTCTCACAAAATCAAAAAGGATAATACACAAATAATGAAATAAACAGATAACCCCACAAAGATATATGCACATACACATACCTATGTTATCATCTAATCTATATCAATCATTAGGTAAACACAAATGTTACTGCCTTTACTCAAACATGGATTTTTTTCTAGGGGTAGTATCAAGTAAAAACTCCAGTCAAATTTTCAGAACCTCACCTGCTATAGAAATCCTCCCCTATCATGTATAGTGGTCATGTCGCGTCACCAAGGCACATCCCACAAACCTTGGACTACTGAGGTACTTCTCCTGTCGAGTACTGTGGGTCTGATGTTTCACCAATGTGCTCCCCACCATTGGTTTTCCGCGTCACCAAGATGCTCCTCCTCGCATCTTGCAGAGGTAATCCTCCTGTCGAGTACCGTGGGTCTTCCGTGACACCAATGCGCTCCCCACTGTGGGTCTGGCGCGACTCCAAGGTTCTCCCCACTGGGCAATTTTAATCACTCAATGTCGAATCAGTCATCAGTCATCAGGTCTCAGCCAGCTAGTAGGTCTTCGCACTAAGCTCGCTCTTCTATGTGAGAATCCACTCCACGAGCTACAGGTTGATATTCCCATTGTCACGATGTCCCGTGTAGAAGTATCTAAAAGGTTCACCATTTCATAGAGGTCTCAACGGAATAGACGGTGTGTCAATCAGATTCATGGTCTGAGAATTATTATCCTTTTAGTCTCAGGGGCCCTTTTGGATTCGTGCACGATCCCACCTGAGCGTATCTCAACCAGACCCCGAACTCCAGTGGGGTATACTCAAAGGGACCGTCATGGTCGTAGAATACTAGTGCCACTGATGGTTCATCAAATGGTCATCTGGTGACAATTATATGGCCATAGAAAGCAAAGGGGTTGGTAGTGGGCCCTGGTCCTGTGAGACCTGGTCGGATCGACCTGGTCCTACCAGGTCTAGGCTGACCCGGTCAGACCCGTTGGGTCTGGCCCAACCCATTAGGCTGGACAGCCTGTTATGTTTGGCCCGACCCGCCTAGCCTAGCTGATTAGGCTGCATGGGTGGTTTGGCCCAGGTTCATGGCCGGATTGGCCCAGAGCACCACAAAGGTGTGGCCCGACGCGGCTCGGCCCGAAGGGCACACCAGGCCAGTCTGGCCTAGGTGCCTCTAAGGGGCCGCTGGCCGGCTTGGGAGGCTAGTACGGCCAGGGCACCAGTTCGGTCGGGTGGAAACTCCTGAGGCCTGGATCCGAGAGGCGGCGGGGCAGGCGGGAAGGTTGGCCAGAGGGAGTTCGGGAGGTGGCCAGGCAGGCGAGGAGGCAGTCGGGCAGTCCGGATGATAGTGTGGCCATGGCGGCTCAGCCAGAGGAATGTGGTTCGACCCGGAGTGTCACGCGACCGGGGGCGGCGTGACTTGCGGAGGCCGCGGGAAGCACGACCTTTGAATTTTTCTTTTTTCACCTTCAACGCCACATTGTTGTTATGTTGCAATGTTAAAGATCATCACACGCAAGAACAGCAGAGTGGTCGGCCTCATTTGGATTGGCCCGCACCCTCCCTGTTAAGGGTGGTAACATTTGGCACATCATGAAGTAAGAAAAGTGAACTTAAATTGTTTCATAAATTCTGCAACGATTCTTTTTCAATAAAATAAGATATAAGGAAGGTAATATTTCTCAAATTAACCCCCTACCTTGATCATTGGTCGTCGATGGAGTCGCGGGGAAGAAGACGGAGGAGATCGTCGTTCATTGTGTCTGTCGCACACTTTCAATCATGAGCTCGTGCGTTGTTTTTTTGGCAACTATGAGGAGGGATGTTGGTCGTCGAAGACATCCCACATCAGTTTCCTCTGAGTAATAAGTCTAAGAAACTTTTTGTCGGCGTTCTTCATTAGAAGAATGCATTCTTCATTCTTCGTTCGGAGATGGGGTTCTTAGTTGGAGAAATCTAATTCTCCCACTCTCTCGTCTCCCCAATATTCCAACCAAATTACAAAAGTGAATAGATATCCCATCAAAATAATATATTTTCAATTATTTAATATTTTTGGGTTTAAATTTCAAATTGTAGTATTTAATTAAGAGAGATGGCTCAATTAATTAATGTGTAGAATTTGGCATAATAAATTATTTGTTGGCTCAAATAATTAATGGGGTGTTGTGGAAGCATAAAAGGTAGAGGAGATCAAGTGGCTGACCCACATTAATGAAATGAGTCGAGAGATTTCTCTCTCATCCCATTAAGAGGGGACGGGTGGTCCCCACCCCTATTATTCAAATTGGGAGGTTATGTGGTCTCGGGTGGTCCCCACCACTTTAACCCCACCTGGGATGTTGAGGCATGGTGGTCCCCACCACCATAACCTCTAATGGGAGATTATGGCCTGGTGGTCCCCACTTCCAACATCCACAAAAAGGTTATAGATCCTGTGGGTCCCACCTCCAAACACTCACATTGCGGATCTAATAAAAATAAAGTGAAGCTAACTTCATTTTATTATTTTCCAGGAAAAACCAAAAACTAACTTTTATTCTTGAACCACTTTTGTTAAAGTGAAAGTCTCCTTAAGTGAATACATGCACTACGATTTCAACGGTGCCTTAATAATTAAATTCTGAGAACCGGTTCAAAAGATATAAAAACTCACTCATAGGTTTACTGAAAGTATGCGAACAAAATATAAGAAATTGATTCTGGGCACACCAGGCCACGGAATCACGTGCCGTTAGTTTTTATGGACTTGTAAAATTCCAATGTATTTAAGAAAACAAATTTCCATGAAAATTCTAGGTCATTAAATTCTCCCCACCTTAGGTCTTTACATCCCCGTAAGCTATAACACTAACTATATAACCAAACGGGGGTACTGAGCACACATCTGAGCCTCCCGCTCCCATGTGTTGTTCGGGAGGTTCTTGTGCTACCAGTGAATGCGCACAAGAGGTATCGAACATCCACATAGGACCCACTCTATCCGATCCTCAATCTCCACTAGAGCCTCCGTGAATGTCGCCTCATCATTGATGTCCAACTCTATATGGATGATGATGTGGTAAGGGTCATGTACATATCTCCTTAGCTGAGATACATGGAAGACGTCGTGCACCCGGTGCAACTGAGGTGGAAGAGATAAGTGGTCAATCCCCATGCCAACTCTATTGACGACCAGGAATGGTCTGATGAACCTTAGGGATAACATTCTGCCTCATCCAAATTTCCAGAGTCCTCGTCGAGGTGAGACCCGTAGAATGACGTGGATTGTATCCTCGAAATCCAGAGGTCTCCGTCTCCAGTTAGCATATAAATTATCTCTACTTTGTGTAGTCTTTATCAACTCTTGGATGATCTGCACATTCTCTGTGGTACCTCATACCATCTCTGGTCCAACTAGTGCTGACTCCCCATTGTCAGTCCAGCACAAGGGTGATCAGCAAGGTCGAATGTATCCTCAATAAGAGCCATATCAATGGTGGAGTGTTAGCTATTATTGTATTAAAACACCACAAAAGGTAAGTTATCCAACCAGCTACAACTGCAGTCGAGGACACAATCATTTAGTATGTCCTTGAGGGTCAGAATTTTCCGCTTAGTCTGACTATCTTTCTGAGGATGGAAGGTGGTGCTCAAATGAAACTACGTCCTGAAATCCTCCTACAACCCCTTCCATAGCCGGGAATTAAACCTTGTGTCATGATCAAAGATAATATAATAAGTTAATCCATGTAGCTGCACAATATCATGCAAGTAGAGGCATCCCAAGCCCTCTAATGATCCATGTTCTCTGATCTATAGGAAGTAGGCAGACTTGGTGATTTGGTCGATGATCACCCCAATCGAGTCATGTCCTCTGGATGTACGTGGAATTCATGTCCTAAAGACCAAGGATATACCATCCCACTTCCACTCTAGGACCTCTAATGGCATAACCAACCTGCTGGTACCTGGTGCTCTGCCTTCACATGCTTATAATTGAGGCACCGAGAGACAAAATATACCATTGTATTCTTCATCCTCAGTCACCAATGTTGTTGCTAGAGATCCTGGTACATCTTGGCCACTTCGGGATGTACCTCTAGAGGGGATGTGTGAAAATCCTTCCACACACCCCCCTGAAGTGACACTAGCACCATAGAATGTCAAATAAAGAGGAAGGCGTGCTCCCCACCATAATGAAAATCCATTACCCTGTGGATATATGAGCACGTCATGTCTCACAGTCAACATATCCACATTATGCCTCCCCGACATGCTAATGAAGTGGATGCATGATTGTAGGAGACTGAAGGAATGATCCTCCATCTCGGTCTACAATGGATATCTTTAAAGCAACCAGCTGCTCTGTCCCTCTCCTAGAAGATTATACCAGATCTCCTACTGAGTACATCTACTACAACATTCCCCTTCTCAATCATATAGACTATCTCTATGTCATAGTCCTGGTTGAACTCAAGCCAATGCCACTGTCTCAGGTTCAGGTCCTTCTCAGAAAAGATATACCTGAGACTATTGTGATCCGAGTACATAGTAAAACGCTGTCCCATCATGTAGGACCACCAAATCATCAAGACGGAGACCACTACTTCTAACATCATGACATGGGCAACGTAGTTCTACTCGTTTTGTATCAGCTACCGAGAACCATACATGATCACTGCTCGCTATTGCATCAGGACACACTTGAGTCCATTCCCTGATGCGTCGGAGTAGACTACGTACCCTATGCCCTCCTCTGGAAGCCTCATGATGGGTAACTAGTTAGCCTCTACCTTAGCTCTTAAAATCCCTGATGAAATCTCTCCGACCACAGAAAGGGATGCCCTTTAATCATTAAGGCTGATAGTGGTGCTGAAACTCAAGAGATGTCTGGAATAAACCACCTGTAATATCTAGCCAAACCCAAGAAACACCATACCTCCATCACACACCTGGGTGGATCCCATAAAAGTACATCCTCAATCTTCACTGGATACACTGCAACTCCAGCCTCCGAGATAACATATCCCAGAAAGTGAACCTATTGGATCCAAAACTGGCACATCGAGAGATTATACTAAAACTGGTGCTCTTGGAGTGCATCCAGTACTACCAGAAAATGATAGTCATGATCCTCCTCAGCAGTCAAGTAGATCAGAAGGTCGTCGATGAAAACTAAAAAAATTCAATTGAGGTATTGCTGGAAGAACTAGTTCATGAGTCCTATTAATACTGCTGGATAATTGGTTACACCGAAGGCTTAACCAAGAACATGTAGTGGTCATACCAACGACTAAAGTTCGTCTTCTGTGCCTCCTCTTCTAGAACTCTAAGATAGTGATAGCCTGATCTGGGGTCTGTCTCCGAGAACAACCGTGCTTCTTTCAGCTAACCAAAGATGTTTAAAATCATTGAGATTGGGTACTTGATCATCACAGTAACCTGGTTCAGGCGATGGTAGAAGACACAAAGCCTCATGCTTCCATACGTCTACTTGGCGGATAGAATCGTGGCTTCCCAGGGATAAACGTTGTGCCGGTTTAATCCCTTCCCCTACAAGTCCTCTAGCAATGTTCGAAGATCGTAAAGCTCTGTGGGAGCCATCCAATACGCTGGTGTAGATATTGATAACATCCCAGGGTACAAGTCAATGTATAATTCCACCTCTCTATGAAGAGTTAGACCTTGAAAATAATCAGGGAAAACATCAGTGTACTTTTCCAGCACTACAGGATAAGTCATACTCTCCACATCAACTGCTTTGAGGGTAAGGCAAGTCAACAGATGAGTGATCAGTTGTACTCTCCTCTGGTAAAGTCCATCATGCATTGTAAAGGCTCCCTTCTCGCTGGTGAAGGTGAACCCAGTCCCATCCGTGAAGACACACCGCACATTGAGCCTAAGACAATCGATCTAAGAATAAACATTAGATAACCATTCCATACCCAGGATGACATCGTAAGGCCTCGATGCTGCTACACGGATATCCCAGGTGAAGCTCTTGCCTCCTAGAGTAAGCTCACACTACTGGAACTAGTGTGCAATAATCAAGTATTATTCTGTAGGAGTCTATAGCCGTAAGGATCGATCCAAAAGATCTGTCAGAATCTCTGAGATCCAAACGAGGGCAGTGGTAATGATAGAGAGTCTGATACCTATGTCTATAAGTACTACAGCTAAGGTAATGTTGACAGAGATTGAACCTTGAATCATCTCCAGAGCACCGTGATTGTAAGCCTCATCTTCCTGGAGCTGAGCTCTCCCCTGTCCACCTGCTCCTTGAGGTCGGGGTGCATATCCTGGTGGCGGTGGAGGTAACACCTCTAAATTTCTCCCACAATCAGCTTCTCGAGGAGCTCCTCTGCCACATCCGCCTGCGTCCTGTGGTCAACCTAGATCGAATCACTATCTTTTCCGGGGTGGTTCTTCAACTGTATTTTGATCATACAACCATGTGACCCTACCCGCCGCATGAGAAACACTTTCCGCTTCTGGTATGTTTGTCTCTACCCATAGTTCTCCGCACAACTGATCCTCAGTCATGTTGTCATCCACATTTGGGTCTTGTCCACCTGGACCTCTACGACATATTTTTACTGCCAGTTGTAGACGACTCCACTACAAGTCGACTAGTGGTGGGTCTCACTATTGGAGACTACTCAATAGGGAAACTCTCCACTATGTAGTCTCGCTCTGACACCCCTTCCCGCGTCGAGATGCTGAGGGAGATCATTAAAGCCCACATCTCTCACCTGAGCCCATTTTCAATGGTCTGAGCCCTGAAGAATGGGTCTTGTACCATATTTATTGAGTATCATGAGAGTTCGGTGAACCTCGCTGAGTATTGTGCCATCATCATGCTACCCCTACTGTAGGGGAAGTAACTCCTGTATCTGCACTGCACCAAGGGAGGTTGGGACAAACTATGCCTGAAATATGCTCTCAAAGTCTACCTAGAGTAGTGTCGCATCATCATGAACCTGGAGAATCAGGGTCCTACATATACCAGCTTCTTCATGAAAGAGACTCACGACAACAATCACTTGAAGGTCAGCTGGTTTCCCTACGAGTCTGAAGACTCTCACCACAGCCTCCATCCAATCCTCAGCTGCATGCGGTTCCATCTCTCCCTAGAACCTGGGCGGCCTCTGGTGCTACAACTCGTGCAGAGCTCTAATGTTGTGTACATCGTTAGCTACTGGGGCTGGTGGAATCGGTGGCCCAACGGGTAGTGGTACCACTGGTGCCTCTGCTGGAAGAGGGCCCTATATCGAGGCCTCATCATTCGGTGGGCTATCTGTGCTTACAAATCTCAGGGCTCTACATGGTCATCTATAGGGTGGAATACTGAATGAAACAGATGCAACACAGTAAAATATTATACCTGGTGAGCTGACATGGTTGAGCTGACTAAAAGAAAACTTTTGAAAACTTAGACACAATCAGTGTTTTCATGCACTGAGTAAAAAATCAGTAGTTAGAGTCCTAGTGTATGGATTCATTGTCTGCTGCACCAACACTATACTCCCTGAACTGAAATCCACATTTAGTACCCTTAAAACTATTGCTTCATAGAAAAGAATAAAGCCCTAATTTCTTCGGTATAACTTACACCATTGATACCAAAATGTCACGACCCATCCCCCAGGGCCCATTCTGTGACTACCCCGAGCCCGCCATCCATAGGCTAGGGGCTCGCGACTAGCACCATATTTGTGAATCCCTAAACTATGTAGGCATTGCCTTTATAACCTGAAAACACACACAATAGAGTATGAGCTGGAAATAAAACCCTAATTAAAATTGTATACAAAATGAGTGCTGAAAAGTTAAAGGGGGTTAGAAATTCCAGATGAACTGTAAAGTACTATGAAACTAAAAGTACAAGACAATGAAAAATGGAAAACAGCTCTTGGATATCCAATAGGAAATCCTACCTTACGGTTAGTTACAGATAGCCTCCACAATACTCCACGTTCGTCTGTCTCCTTCGTGTACTGTCACGCTGTGTGGTCCACCTCCCGGAACCATCCAATCCTAGTACACTCAGCCTCGGTCAGAACTATCCATATTCTACATAAACACAATGTGGTGCGGGCATAGCCGGTGTAGGGGAGAGTATAACGATACCCAATAGGGACCCCGAGACCCTCAAGGTCTCACAAAACAATCATGAGTAAACAATAGACATAGAAATCAATAGATAACCCCACTTAGGCTTATAACTGTACATATACCTATGTTACCATGTAATCCATCTCAATCATGATCTAAATAAAATACTAACTGACTCAGTTAAAACTAGGATTTTATTCTAGGGGTAGTATCATCTAACAACCCCAGTCACACTAATGAAACCTCAGCTACTGAAGAACTCCTCCTCTATCAATTATAGTGGGCATTCCACGTCACCATGGGGCCTTCCACTAACCTTTAACTGCGGAGGTACTCCTTCTTTCCAGTATCTTGGGTCTACTGCATCACCAAGGTGCTCCCCACCATGGATTTGTCGCATCTAAAAGGCTCTCCCCCTAGTAGCATGTGGAGGTACTCCTCCTTTCGAGTACCATGGGTCTTCCAAGACACCAAGGTGCTCCCCACTATGGGTCTTCAACAACTCCAAGGAGATACCCTCTGGGATGTCGAATCACTCCAAGTCGAATCGGTCAGTAGTTGTCAGGTCTCAGCCATCTACTAGGTATCTGCACTATGTTCGCTCCTCTCCGGAAGGATCTGCTCCACGAGCTACATGTTGATACTCCGAATTTAATGATGTCACTTATAGAAGTATCTTAATGGTCTGCCTTGTCATAGAGGTCTCAACACAATAGATGACACATCAATCAGATCCACGGTCTGTGAATTATTAGCCTTTTAGTCTCAGGGGCCCGGTTGGATACGTGCATGATCCAACAAGACAGTATCTCAACTATACCCCAAAATCTAGTGGGTTATACTCAAAAGGACCATCGTGAATTAAGAATACTAGTGCCACTGACAGTCCGTAAAATGGTTGTCTGGTGTCAATGATATGGCCAAAGAAAACAAAGGGGTCGGTAGTGGGCACGGGTCCGGTCCCACCCTGTCGGGCCGACCCGTTCCAACCCGGTCATACCAATCTGGTTTGACCTGACCCACTGGTCAGGCCAGAATATTAGGTTCATCCTGGCCCACTGGACCAAGCCAAGAAAGCCACATGGGTGGTTCGGCCCGGGCTCGGGGCCGGTTCGGCCTGGAGCGCCTCGAAGGAGCTGCCCGGTGCGGATCACCCCGGGGGGAACCGTCAGGACGGTTCGGGTAGGGCACATTGATGGGGGCCACTGACTGGCTCGGGAGGCCTGCGTGGCCAGGGCGCCAGTTCGGCCAAGGGGAGGCTTGGGAGTCAGGTCGTCCAGGAGCCAAGAGGTGGCCAGGCATACCAAAAGGTGTTTCAGCAGGCGGTCGAGAGGTGGGTCGGCGGGCGGCCGGGCAAGGCGAGAGGCGGCCGTGCAGGTTGACGGATGGCACGACTAGGGCTACTCGGCCAGAGGGTCATGGTTTAGTATAGAGTGAAATGCGGCCGGGGTGCGTCATGGCTCACAGAGGCCATGGGACGCGCGACCTTTGCATGTTGCCTTCGTCGCCTTCAACAATGCTTCGTTGTTATATCGACGTGATGAAGATCATCACAAACAAGAATGACAGAGGGGTCAGGAAATGTTGGTTTGTCAAGCACCCTCTACATTAAGGGTGGTAATATTTGGCTCGTCATGAAGTAAGAAAGATGAGCTTCAATTTTCTCACAACCTCCACATAGATTTCTTTTCAACTGAAGAAGGGAATAAAGAAGGTAATATTACTCAAACTAACCCCCTACCTTGATTGTTGTTCATCGATGATATCATAGGGAAGAAGACGGAGGAGATCTTCATTCATCACATTCACCACACACATTAAATCCCAACCTCGTGAATCGGTTTGGTTACAATGATGAGGAGGGAAGTCAGTCGTTGAATACGTCCCACGTTGGATTACATCAAGGAATAATTTGAAGATGCTCCGTACCAGCGTTATTAGTTGGAAGAACATGTTCTTTCATTCTTCATTGGGATATGGGGTTCTTTGTTGGAGAACCCTAATTCTCCCAAGCTCTCCTCTCCCCAATATTCCACCCAAATTTTAAATGTGAATAGATATCCCCTCCAAATAATAGATTTTCAATTATTTTAGATTGTTTGGTTTAAAATTCAAATAGTATCGTTTAATTAAAAGAGATGGCTCCATTAATTAATGGGTAGGATTTGGCATGTTAAATTAGGTGTTGGCTCATATAATTAAAGGGGTGGTGGTGAGACTATAAATGGAAGAGGTGATCAATGGGATCCCCCTCATTAATGAGGGAAGATGATAGATTTTCCTCTGCTCCCATTATTTGGGGTCGGGTGGTCCTCTCCCATATTATTCAAATTGGGAGGTTATGTGGTCCCGGGTGGTCACCACCACATAAACCCCACATGTGAGGTTAAGGCGTGGTAGTCCCCACCACCATAATCTCTCAGGGGAGGTTATGACTCGGTGGTCCCCACTTCAAACCTCCACAAAGAGGTTATAGATCTAGTGGGATCCACCTCCAAACACCCACATGACAGCTCAAATCAAAATAAAGTGAAGCTCACTTTTTGTATTATTTTCCACCAAAACCCAAAAAATTACGTTTATTTTTTACCCACTACTGTCGATGTTAATGTATCCTTAATCGAATACTGGATCTGTGAGTTCTACGATGCCCTTGGGTTTCAATTCGGAGCACCGATTCAATAGTTATAAAGACCCGCTCATACGTTGACTGAATGTACCCAATTTTTTTTTTCAGAAATTGATTCTGGGAACAAAGAGCTTTATAATCACGCGCTGTTAGTTTTCACGGAGTCAAAAAATTTACATTTATATAAGAAAAAAATTCAATGGAAATTCGTGGTATTTAAAATCATGATCAATGTGATATAAAAAATAATCATAGATAACATAATAAAATCAAGAAAATCATAGATAAATCATTCGGGTATCTTAGAACTTCAACTACATATAATATTTAAAAACCATTATAGACCCATTATAATTATAATTACCATACAAATAACAATAAATATTAGTGTCTTCAAAATAATATTAATTATCTATTATATTGAAGAACTATCTTGTGACTCCAATTTTTTAAAGTTTTAACGGGGCCACCCAATGCTATCTTGGCACACACATTTTCCATAAAATGTAAAATAACCATAATTATAAAAAAAATTGGGTGATTAATTTCACCATAAAACACATAAAATAATTATTATCAATTTTAGAACATCACAGCCTCGTGGAAATTAAATAAGTTCCATGAAAATCCCTTTGGAAAATGATTATCCTATGAAAATTAATTAATTATATAAAATTATCATTCAAAAAAATTTATTAATCTATAGAATGAGTTAATATGGTATCAATAAAACATGTACCCATTGCAACAGGAATAAAAGGATTTTTTTTCCAATAATGGGATTATAATTAATGTATCAAAATTTTCATTTTTAGAAAATTTAATGTTTTATATTTTAAAATATTTTGAAAATAATTTTCCTTAAAAATAAGATTTGAAATATATAAAGTAAGATATAAAAATAATGTTGAAAATATCTTGAGGAAAGTATCATTTATATTGTCAAAAAATATTGACAAATTGAAATCTATTGGAAAATAATTTTCATTGAAAATAACATTTAAAAAATAAATATTTCATAAATATAGGGAATTTTTTTACAAAAAGTCATTGTAAACATAAAATTGAATCATAAAAGAAATTGTGTTCTTAAAATTAGGTAAATATATAAAATTAATTAAAGTAAAATAAAACATTCCATTTTAATTTTAAAATGGCTAAAAAGAACATTTTTCAGAAAATCACATTAATATTAGTTTTAAAAAGTATAGTAAATTTTTAAAAAGGCTGAAAATTTATAAAATTAATAATTTTTAAAATTTTAAAAACATATTAGAACAAATATCATTAAACCATAGGTTTTGACAGAAAAGGATTTATTAACAAACAGATAAATAATACCAGATTTCCATTAAAACTAGTTATCATTTATTTTTAGTAGTAACATGTGGAAAATTTTAATATTTATTCAATATATCGAGAATAAATTTTTTTTTCAGAAAATTAATCTTAATTGTTGATATTCAGATAACAAGATTTCAATATTCTATAGATAATGATTCTGAATATCAAAAAATGTTGATATTGTAACATAAAACTCCTACAACATTGGAAATAATGATTAAAAAATCCAATGAAATAACATCATCAATTGGAGAATATAAAATAATTAAAATAAGTATATTTATCATATAAAATATTAAAGTGAATGTATATACACCTCATAATATAATATCAGTGTATAACATAACAAGCATCTCATTAAAAGAAAATTGAGACAATATTCTCCTATTGCTTTTGGAAAATATATGATGTAAACAACCTGATATAGAGATAAAAAGTTGGATATGTAAATTTATATAAATATTTTTAAATTTATCATAACATACATTTTTGAAATCAATACATAACATAAATCAAAAATAAATTGTTAATATAGAATACATAACACAAAAATATAAGTGAGACAAGAAACACCCAACATCACACAGAGTTTAGAGTAATTGTTATCTAAAATAATATATATTGGTTTCAAAAATGTTATTTTCTTATTATTAAACTAAATCAATTTTAATAATATCATTTATTATCAATTTTTTTCATATAATCACATGTTTATTAGCAATTAATTATTATTTTCTCAATTTCTTTTGTCAATTTCCTTATTTTCTATTTCAAGATTTATTTTGAAGGGTTAGGTTTCTACGAATATTAAATAAATATTTACAATGAAAAGTATTAATAATTACATTATATTCATGTTTATACCTCAATTATAAATCTATGTGAAATCAAAACGAATGTAATGTACAATGTACTATGATGAAATCATTAAGATGGAAGATCATTTGTACTCATGATTATAATTTCCATCATTCAAGGATCATTATGTAAATTATATAACTAAATTTTATCTATATAGAAAAATTATTACAAAAAATTATTTATTTTAAAATTTTTAAAAACATCATCCATGTTTTTTTGGTGATTAAAATAGAGTCTCCTCACATTGAAATGGTTGGAGTTTGATTTGACATGAACGATGATATTATTTTTTTAGTAAAAATATAATATATTATCTTATAATAATAAAACAATTAAATTTATATCCCTAAAATTTATTAACATTAATCTTATATATATTCATTTGAAGAGTAAGTGAAATATAAATCACATCGCTTTTTCATGTTGTAGTCCACCATACACAAGAGAGTTGTAATCTTATCCCTATAGAGTGAAATTTATAAAGGTATGTATTAAATAACAGAACAATATGTATTATTATTATTATTTAAATATAATATATATAATTTAGATATATCATCTTACCCAAACATGATATGTAGTAATGGAGAAATTAATTACATCAGTTTGTAGTGTTGTAGTACTCCGTACTAATGAATGATGATTTAATAACCTATTTGATCGACGTGGAGATTGTTTTTGTTCCTAAATTTATAAAAAACATCCAATTATAGGATATATATATATAGAGGATATTTTATATTAATTTTTTGAAATTAATTTCATTTAGGTTGAGAAAAAAAAAATAAAAATGCTCATTGAAGGAAATTACCTATTATTCAGGCATCATCCTTAGTTTTTCATAAAATCCATTCATAGGATGTATTTCTGGAAATAAAAATAAGGCCTCTATGATGATGTGTAGTAATTTTATACGTGTTTGTTTTATGGATAATCCAATGATGTGTTGTTTTTTGAATAATAGTTGAGAGACTGTGGCCATTTTATGTATCTTGAGTGGAACACTTATATATGTTTTGAAATAAATAATTCATATCCCTGTATTTATCCTTCAAAAGGATTATTTTTTTTAAATTATAGATCGTAGAAGATTTAGGGTCCAAATATTTCCATAAAATTGGTTGTGAACAATTTTTTAATTCATTTTAACACTTCTCTTGTTTTGTAACCCCACATTAAATTAGTTTTTACCTTATCCATAGTAAATAATTTTTACTGTTTTCACAATTAATTTTTTTATAATATTGCTTAAATATTATATATTATATATTATTATTATTCAAAATATGAAATTAAATTTTTAAATGAAATTTTAAATAAGTAGAAATATTTAATTTAAAATAAATCTTACAGAGGTGACAAGAAATATGAATTTTATTGATAATATATCCTATAGATTATAATGTTTTTAAATACAAATTCCACATTAAAATTAATATATTTACATAACATGAGTAAAATACTATATTATTTAAATAGGTTTAACTAATAATCAATTTAAAATGTTTTTTATCTATACAAATAATTTAAAGAAAAGTCGGTTTTAAATTAAAATTAAAATTATTTTAATATTTATCAAAAACATTGTATTTCATAAATGTTTCCAAAATTCATAATAATATAATATTGAAATTTTAATTTAAAAATATAATATTATATAAAACGATATTTTTAAAATTGGAAAAAATTAATTTTAAAACAAAACCCAAAATACGATGAAATAGCGGGTTCTTAAAATATGTATTTCTTTAAGCATTTGGTGACTTTATCTGATCATTTTGGTAATAAAAATAAATTTTTATATAGAATAATATTTTTATACTTGATCATAAATTTTATTTAAATATTCATTAATTTGGTGTTAATTTAATTTACTGAAATAGAGAATATTATGTACATTAAAACACTTCTTAGAAAAGCCGATCTATTAATCCAAAAAAAATACTAAAATACTTCATAATGATGACTAAAATATTTTTTTTAATAAATATAAATATATAATACATATGTAATGTTAAAAAATATTAAAAATTTAATATAACTTCAAAATTTTATAATTTATTGAAATCAAATCACATTTATTTGAAAAAATTAGATTTAAATTTTCATTTAAAAAGAATATTTTTTGAAATACTTTAAAATATCATTAAATGTAATGTTTTTTATAATTATTAAGAAGATAAATTTATTTTTATCCAAAAAAGTTTCAAAAACATCAAAAAAATTATTAAAATATTCATTTCATGGTAACAAATAAAAAATCAACATTTATGAAAAATCCTTTTTTAAGATTAAAATCACATAAAAAAATTAATTTCCAATTAAATTATCATTAATAAATAATTTATATTGTGTATGATATATATATATTTCATAAATTTGATAATACTTTTCAAACTATTCAATTTTACTGCACTATTATAAATGTAAAATATGTTTTCGGTCATTTAAACTATGGAGTTATGCCTTGAATATGCTTATTGAACATAAACTTTGTTTGGTTCCATTCATCAAAAATAATTTTAAAGATTAAATTTTTTTAAAAATAAGACTATAGTGAATTATTAGTGAGTTAAATTATTGTTTAAATTTCATTTTTCTGATCATTTATGAAATTGAACATATTGTTCTTCTTTTTAAATCTTTGGGTGCTACATTGATTGATAATCTCAAATACTCATCCTTATTTTCCATAAATAATATTGGGGATCAATCTGTTAAAATACTAGGGAATATTTTTCAATATACACCCAAATATATTTTTTATAAACTATAACAATTATCTAGTGTTATTCTATAGGTATTTCTAGATATAGGCCTTTTATGAGGAAATACATAAATAAAATTCATAACTTCCTACTTCGATAGAAGCTAAATTTTTTCCTATAAAAATAAATTAATGTATTTTTTTAAAAAAATGTGTACATATTCAGTCTCAATAATGTACTTCCCGTCCATATATAGTGTTCCTGTAAAAACCATATTTTTGGATACAAAGTACTTTTGAATATTCTTCATATTATTCCAGAGCAGTGACCTCAGACGGCGTGCGATTCCGAGCCCCGGAGTGGCCGGAATGAAATTTTCAGTGCTTTCACACTAAGAACGCCAATTAAATGGGATAACTCCTAAACAGTGTTTTAAATTAGATATCTGAGTGTACAGATGGGTCTGGAATGGGGTGTTTACCCTAGGAACGACATAAACCATGTCGGCAAGAGAGGTTTGGACCCCTTGCTCGCTTTCGGAACATTAAACGGATAATTAAATTAATTAATTTATTAATTTAATGGATTAACTAATGTATATCATAAACGGTGGCTCGGATTGGAAAAATGATGGCACTGTTACGTTTGGAACGTGCCTTTTACCCTTGGAGGTGTGTAAGTTTCACGGGCGTAGCCCGTCTGTAAAAATGGCCCCTGGGGCGTTTTCGTAATTTGGCGGCCTCGGGCGCAGTTGTTGCAACTTTTGAATCGGGCCTCAGATTAAAATTTTGAGACCGCCGTTGCACTCGGAGTGCGGTTTTTTTTCCTATGGGAGGCATAATCCCTACCCATCGAAATTTTGGGTCCAGGGCTATCAGGTGGGCGTTTAAGTATTTTTCTACTTAAACACATCACGTCCCCTCTTCTTCTTCTCCATATCCCCCCAAGCATCCCATATCCTCTATCTCCAGCGTGGTGGTTCTAGCAAAGTAACTCCGACGAGGCGCGGTAATTCCAGGGGATCGACGTGAAGCTCCGGGCGAAGCCCAATGAGGTAGGAGGTTTTGTTTCGCATTTTGATTTCCCGTAATTTTTTAGCTTAATTTATATCATCTAACTGTCACTCGATCATCGATCGATGCCCATGAACGCGTAGTACGTTATCCGAGCTTTCGGACACTTTTTTCGGATTATAAATTCGATCTCCAAGGCCTCCACAGCGGTCCTACGATGATTCATGGGTTTTTGCGGTTCTCTGGCCGGCATGGTGGTCCGACGGTTTCCAACGGTGGCAGCGCGGTGGTCCGGCGAGCTTCAGGAGGCGGCACGATTGCGGGTTCCAGCATGGGGAGACGGTCAGCAGGGCGGCCCGGCAAATGCCCGGCCGAGAGCACCGGCCGAGAGCGCCAGCCGAGGGTTCCTGCCGAGGGCGTCAGTGAGGGGGCGTGATCGGGGTCAGGGATCGTGACCCTGCTTGGGAGACCGAGACCCGCCACTGGTGGTTCTCCACATGGAAAAGGACAGGACGTGTCGGCCGGTCGGTGGAGGAGGTTCCTGTGGGGCACACAGGCGAGGGGGTGGTCACGTAAGAGGCGGCGGGCCACGTGATCGGCTGGGTCAGACCAAGGCAGTCGGGCCGCGGTCCTAGCAGGCCGGCCGGAGCGGGCCGACCGGAGCGGGCCGACCGGGCCGGTCCGGCCCAAGGGGGGTCCCTCCCCACTTTAAAATATTTGGATGCCCGTATTTCATGCTACAGGCGTCCGTTTTGAGAGTCATCTGGGTCAGCGCTGACCTATCTGCGAGGCGGTATTTTTGAGACGGTCTCGAGCGATTATAATCTCCGAGACTGGGGCCTCGGTAGCGTGACACGTACGTCGAGGGGATTGACATTATCCTAGGGATTCTTATTTTGGGCGGCACAGACGTATCCAACGTTCGTTTTGAGCGCCGTCAGTGGCGTTGCGACCCTGGCACCGAGGCATAGGTTTCCAGGGTGGTTTCAGGCATTGAGACTGGATTTGAGGCGTGGGCCCCATGGGCCGTCTTTCGAGCTACGAGCAGCGTTTACCACCCTTTTCACCGGACATCCATTTGGGGATTGCGAGCCGTCGTTTCTGGGTGTTTTTCAGAGGGCATTGCAATGGTGCAATCCACCAGCTTTAATTCTGCATGACGGTGGGGGCCCCATGAAAGCTGTTTCAGGAGTTGACGGGGATTTCCAACATCTTCACCGGGTGTCCTATTAGGGCGAGTGAATAGTCAATCTTTTGTGCTTTTTCAAGAGGATCACAACGGTGTGATCCATTCATTGCGCTTTGGGAAATGGATGCGGGTCCCACAAACAACGCTCGTGTGTGGTGCGTCAAAATGTGTCCTTTTCTCTGGTCATCTGTTCCACGTAAGTAAATAGTCGATTTGACGTGTCTTTCTGAGGGGATCGCAATGGTGCGATGTGCCCGACATTTTTTGGGGCCGAGGTCCAGGACCACGTGATGCATATCGGGTGTAAAATAACGTGGAGCAACTTCAACGTCAGATGTATTTTGGAGGCGAGTGAGTAGTATATCTCGTGTGTTTTTCCATGAGGATTACAACGGTTCAATCTGTTAGGATGTGCAGAGTCTCATTTAAGATCTCATTAATTGTGGAAGCCTGGAAGTTTACTAGTGGTGGTTCCTTCTACGATGCTTGCAAAGAACCCTTGGCGCATGATCGCATGCACTCTCGTGTGAGAGGAGTAAATTTTTAATGAGATGTGGTTGGCCGTGTCTGGGCCGATGAAGTGGAAACTTGGTGAAGTTACGTTTACGCCATTCGCATTGACGTTGGGGTGTCGTGTGCACGATTTCCTTTGGGATGGAGATGTGGCATACTCTCGGATTATGTTAGAATGGTGGGAGGCACATGTGGATGGTTGTACGTGAGAATGTTTTTGTGCTTGGTTGGGGTTAACTTGGGGCCACACATCGTGTGTTCCCCATGTGCCTTCTGTGTTCTTCTTTGCATACTTTTGACCTCTCAGAACGTAGAGGGTCCCTCTGTTCTCGATTGTTGACCAATGAGGTCGAGTTTCTCCCCAGGATCTGTGCTCGATGGTTTAGATCAGCAGGGTGGAGTGGTTTCCCCTGGTTTGTTCTGGAGTCGGGAGGTTGCGCGATACCCACTCCATGTTTAGTTGTCCAGTGTTGCACCATCCAGTGGATATGTCCTATGTAGTTCTGGGTTTACCCTCTAGTGGGGCTGGGAAGTGGGTTACTCATCGACTTATTAGTGTTTACCCTCCAGTAGGTTTGGGCAGCAGGTTTCTCATAGAATTCTCAGGGTTTACCTTATAATAGAGACTAGGCAGTGGGTCACCCAACGACTGTTGAAGGTCTACCCTCTAGTAGAGACTGGGCAGTGGGTCACTCTTCGTCTTGATTCAGGTCTGCCCTCTAGCAGGGATGGGCAGTGGGTCACATGTCGACTTGTTCCGGGTTTACCCACCAGTAGGGCTGGGCAGGGGGTCACCTGTCAACTTATTCGAGGTCTACCCTCCAGTGGGGATGGAAAGTGGGTCGCCTGATGATGTATTAGGGTTTACCCTAATGGAGAGACTGGGTATTGGGTCACCCGATATCTTATTAGGGTTTACCCTCTAACAGGGCTGGTCAGTGGGTCACCTGATATTATATTATGAATTACCCTTTAGCAGGGCTGAGTAGTGAGACACTCATTGACATTCCAGACTCAGTCCATTCTACTAGGCTAGTCTGAGTCTTTCTTCCGTGATCACTGGAGTGGGACCCTTGGATGTATGGGTTAGTGATGGAACAACCATAACATTAAGGAGACATCCCGACTGTGGGGCAGTGACGAGGTGTGGTTTGACTTAACCCGGATCTCTCAATTACGAAGGGCGCTTTTCCCCCCAGAGACACGTACATGAGACGTGACCTAAAATAGTGTGGGAGAGTCAGTTCCACCCAAAGCAGATAGTTTCAAGGTCCGGTGATTTGAGCCCATTGACTTGCAGTTCAGGGCAGACATGAGGGATACTGGGCATTGATGGGGGTTATTTCTTGGACTTTTGGATACTCTTTTCTTGGGAAGAGCTATGGGATACAGATCCCAATACGATCATGTTCGAGCTTCTTGATTGAGCATAAGGATATATATATATACCTTCTTCCAGTGCCCACTTCTTTGGATTGGTTACTCTCCATCAAGGTTAGGAAAAGACGGGCGGTGTATGCCACATGCTTTCTGTGTCTATCTTCTCATTGTTGGATGAGTCTACTCTCTTGCTATAGGTAGCGAAGACTCGACGAGAAGTTCATCTACTCACTATTTCTAGCTCCTAGTGTCTGGACAAGTCTACTTACTTCCTCTTGTTGGGATGAGTTAGACTCTTTACATTACTCTTTACTGCACTCTCGGTTATACTCCTTTACTTTTCATATTCGATCTACTGCTCACCCTTTGGTAGCTCCTTTGTTTCTCCCTCAAGCATTTGGGGTATCCTACTGAATATTTTTATACTCACCCCTACTTGGGATTTTCCCGCACTTGGTGTGCCCTTGCAGACGATGGATAGGTTGGTCATGACGTCAGCAGAGCTTGGGAGTTCGGGAGCACGGACCGCGTGTGGTGGTCGTATCGGGTTCCAGATGTGGGAATCTTCAAGCTTTTTACTATTTTTTTTTACCTATTTCCAGGTTGTGTCACTTTTTGGTTGGGCGCGTTTTTTCCCTTTTCTTTTCAGTTTACCTTCAGCTTGTACTTTGTACTATTTATAGGTCGACGCACATTTGTGGTTTATATATAGTAGTTTCTCTTTTACTCTTCTTGACTTTTCTTTTACTCTGCACTTTTGCATTGAGTGTGCTGCGTGTGTGTGTACAGGTGCTTAGGCAATGGCCTCCACGAGTTTTTGTACCTTCGGCGCTGGTCACCATCCCCTGGCCTATGGAGGCGGGCTTGGGTTAGTTGCAGCTTGAGCCCGGGTAGGGTCTGGTCGTGACAAAGTGGTATCAAAGGTGGTTCGTTCCATGGTACGTTGTTCGGACGTACCTAAAAAGGAATTGGATGGGATTTAGGGAAATAGTGTTAACATGTCTCGAGAGTGGCTCTCAGGCCAGGGAGTCCAGTGATGGTGCGGTGCCTGACGTATCCATTCACCAGGACCCTTATAACCAGCTTTTTGACTCCTCATGATGAGACACTTGTCGCTGGGAAATTTGGTTTGTGCATCAAAAATGATTGAGTCTTTGACTATCCTTCTCGAGTCATCTCCCCATCTTTGTTATTGGTATATACATATAGGTTCATCTGACCGCGACACTCCTTGATAATATTCTTGATGTATCAGCGAAGACAGCCAGCCAAGATACCAGCTTTGGTGCATGACGATGACCATGTGAGCTACGAGGCCGCAGCCTAGGACCCATCATGCGAGTCCCTTTCCTTGTGTGGGGCGGTTGCAGCACCCCCACCTGGTGAGCAGCAGACAGCTCCAGGAGAGCAGGCAGAGCTCGATCTCTAGTTGTGGGCGCTCCGTGAGTTCCATCAGTAGAGACCACTGAGGTTTAGCGGTGGACCAGAACCTCAGGATGTAGAGGTTTGGCTAGAGATACTGGTTTTCCTTTTCAGGCTTGGGCAAACCCCAGCAGATCTGATGGTGGATTTGGCCGCCAGCCTTTTTCATGGAGCAGCTGGGCGTTGGAGGATTCTGGTGACTCAGTTACTTGACGAGTTGTCACTTTCATAGGACGGCTATTAGCTACTGTTCCGTGAGGAGTTTTACCCATCCTGCTTGCGCTCCACCCGGATTCGGGAGCTTCCGCAGTTTCAGCAGAGAGGGATGATGGTGGATGAGTATGCGACTAGTTTTGTAGACCGTGCACATTTTTATCCGGACTTGGTCTGTGATGACGAATTCCAAGCGCGGTAGATCGAGAAAGGTTTCCGTAGATAGATTTGTGCTGTCATTGTACCCTTGGTAATTTCCACTTATGCTGAGATGATAGAGTAGGCATTGGTGACAGATAGATTCCTGTCACGTTTTGCAGTTGGTAGTGGCAGTGGGCATGATGGAGCCGAGACATCTGCCATAGTTAGTAGGCGCTGGATGATAGAACCTCGATGCAGGTGGCCTTCCCACTGCCAGTTTCGGAGATGTGGTCATATACCACATTGGAGAAAAGGCACAGGGCCTTAGACGAGTATGCAATTCCGTGAGTGGATCTCGGGCCGTGGTCGTACATCACAGTGGTGCCGGAGGTCGCTAGGGCAGCCCAGAGAGCACCGGTGTTATGCTGTTGATGAGAAAGATCACTTTTCATGAGACTTCACAACCCGAGTTGTTGAGAGATTCGGGCAGGCCGCAAGCGCACCACCATGGTAAAGGCATCGCTGTGATCAAAGTAGTGCCCAGAGAGGTGGTGCTACCAGTGGAGCTGGAGGAGTTGGCGGTGGGGGAAAGACGTTACGAGGTCATACCATCTCTATCAGGTGGTCCACATCAGGCTCTAGGATCTGACATATGGGACCACAGAAAGCCGCGATCCTTGGATGTCTACGATCCTACAGATAATGGGATGATGAGAGGGACCCCTTGTTACCCGTCTACTTCTTGTAGTAGAATTGTTAGACTCTATGTGTGAAGTTCTTTTTCACCCCGCTCTGTGCTTGAGTTGATACCAGGGTGCCGCAGGGCGTGGGGTGTAACCATGTGTTGGTAAAGTAGAAGGTGTCAGGCCCTTCTGTTTAGTCAATTGTGGCAACTACTTCTCCTTTCGAGCATGTAAGAGAGTCTTGGTCATGGTAGATTGAATGTGAATCTTGTGTGACCAGATATCATTGGGTGATTCACCATATGGATATTCTGAAGGATGGAATCACCGGGACTTGTCCCATTTCCATGTAGTGATTACTGTTGCGGCGTGCGATATAGAGGTTTTACTGGGGAGGTGAGCTACCCCCGAGGACCTTCGGACCGTTTGAGACCGTGCAGAGGGATGGTGAGGTTCCCTACTGCCTTTCCCTAACCAAAAAAGGCTGGTTTGGGTGCGTGATTTCTCCCATGTGACTCACCCGAGAAGAGATGTGCATGCTCTTATGCACGACATCAGTAAGGGAAGACCTCGCATGAACAGATCAAATTCTTTGGTCTGTGTGTAGTGGCGTAGAGCTGTGCAAGAGTTCTTCTGGGTACAGGGGAGCCAGGTGTGGGATTAGTACCCTAAGTTGTTCCATAGTTTTTCTTTTCAAGGACAAAAATCATGAAGGAGGGAATGATATAAGAACCCCGTTTTTGGATAAAAAGGACTTTGGAATATTCTTGATTTTATTCCAGAGCAGCGACGTCAGACGGCGTGCGATTGCAGCCCCAGAGTGGCAAAAATTAAATTTTCAGTGCATTCACAATGAGAATGCCAAATAAATAGGATAACTCCTAAATGGTGTATCGAATTAGAGATGTGAGTGTACGGATGGGTCCAAAATGGGGTGTTTACCCTAGGAACAACATAAAGCATGTTAGTGCGGTACGTTTGGACCCCTCACTCAATTTTTGAACCATAAACGGACAATTAAATTAATTAATTTATTCGTTTAATAGCTTAAATCAAGTATCTCATAAACAGTGGATCGGATTGGACAATCGAGGGCACCGTTGAGTTCATAACGTGCCATTTACCCTAGGAGGGGAGTAAGATATGCGGGCGCAACCCGTTTGTGAAAAATGGTCCTGGGGGAGTTTTCATAATTTGGCGGCATCGGGCAAGGTTGTTGAAACTTATGAACGGGGCCTCAGATTAAAATTTCAAGACTGCCATTGCGCTTGGAGCTTGGTTTTTAGCCTAGGGAAGGCTTAATCCCACCCCCGCCGAAATTTCAGGTCTACGGCAATCGGGCAGGCGTTTAAGTATTTTCTACTTAAACGCATCCCCTCCCCTCTTTTTTTCCCCTTCTCCCCCCAATCATCGCCTCTCCATCATCTCCGGTGAGGCGGTTTGGGTGATGTGACTCCGGAGAGGCGCGGTAATTCCGGCAGATCGAAACGAAGCTCCGGTCAAAGCCCATGGAGGTAGGAGGTTTTGTTTCGCGTTTTCATTTCACACAAGTTTTGAGCTTAATTTATAGCATCGAACTATTATCTGATCATCGATCGATGCCCATGATCATGTAGTACGTTATCCGAGATTTTTTACACTTGTTTCGGATTCGAAATCCAATACTTGAGGCCTCCATAGTGGTCTGGTGAATATTCCCCGGTTTTTGGGGTTCTCTGGCTAACACGGTGGTCCGGCGGTTTCTAGCAGCGGCGGCGCAGTGGTCCGACGAGATCCAGGAGGTGGTGCGACAGTGGGTTCTGGTGAGGGGAGCCGGTCAGGGGGGCAGCCCGATGAACGGTCGGCTGAGAGAACCAGCTGAGGGTGCCAGCCATGGGCGCCGGTGAGGGGGTGCGATTGGGGTCGTGGCTCGCGACCGCGCTGGGGAGACCGAGACCCACCACAGGTGGGTCTCCACATGGAAATGGACCAGGCGTGTCGGTCGATCGATGGAGGAGGCGCCCGCGCGGCCCGTGGTCGAGTAGGGGGGGGGGGGGGGGGCTCGCCAGAGGCGGTGGCCCGCGGGCGGCGGCCTGTGGGCTCGGCAGGGCCGCACCCAGGCGGTTGGGCCGCGGTCCCAACGGGCCGGCCAGACCGGGCCAGTCCGTCCCCAGGGGGTGTCCCCCCCCCCCTTTAAAATATTCGGACGCCCGTATTTTGAGCTACGGGCGTCCGTTTTGAGCGCCGTCTGGGGATGCACAGACCTAACAATGAGGTGGATATTGTGAGATAGTCTCGGGAAATTATAAACCCCGAGACGGATGACATCGGTGGCACGACACGTTCATCAAGGGGATTCATGTTATCCCGGGGATTCTTGTTTTGGGTGGCGCGGACGCATCCGACGTCCGTTTTGAGTGACGCCAGTGGCGTTGCGACCCTGGCACCGAGGCAGAGCATTTCAGGGTAGTTTCAGGCATTGAGACTAGATTTGAGTCATGGGCCCCAAGGGCCGTCTTTCAAGCTACGGGCAGTGTTTTGCTCCCTTTTCACCGGACATCCGTTCGGGGCGTGCTAGTAGTTGTTTCTGGGTTTTTTCTGAGGGCATTGCAATGGTGCAATCCGCCCCCTTTAATTCTATTCAAAGGTGTGGGCCCCATGAACGTCGTTTCGAGAGTTGACGGGGATTTCCAATTTCTTCTCCAGGTGTCTGATTCAGGCGACTGAATAGTCAATCTTGTGTGGTTTTTCGAGAGGATCTCAATGGTGTGATTCGTTCATTGTGCTTCCGGACCAGGATGCAGGTCCCACGAAGCACCGCTCGTGTGTGGTGCGGAAAAATGCGTCCATTTCACCGGGCATCCATTCCACGCAAGTAAAAAATAAGATTTGACTTGCCTTTTTAAGGGGATCTCAATGGTGCGATGTGCTCGACTGTTTTCGGGGCCGAGGTCCGGGACCACGGAACGCCTATCGGGCGTAAAGCAGTGTGGAGAGGCATTCACGCCGGATGTCTATTGGAGGTGAGTGAGTATTTGATCTCACATGTTTTTTCAGGAGGATTACAATGGTGCAATCTATTTGGATGTGCAGAGTCTCGTTTGAGATCTCATTAATTGCAGAAGCCTGGAAGTGTACCAGTTGATGCATACAAAGAACCCTTGGCGCATGATCGCGTGCACTCCCATGTGAGTGGAGTAATTGATTAATGAGATGTCGTTGGCTGTGCATGGGCCGATGAGGTGTAAAGCTGGTGAAGTTACGTTTACGCACTTCGCGTTGACGTTGTGGTGCCGTATGCACGATAGCCTTTGGGCTGGAGACGTGGCATACTCTGGGTGTATGCGAGAAAGCTGGGAGGTACATGTGGATGGTTGTACCTTAGAATGTTTTTGCACTTGGTTGGGGTTAACATCGAGCCAGACGTCGTGTTGGCCCCATGTGCGTGTCATGTTCTACTTTGCGTACTTTTGACCTCTCGTGACGTAGAGGGTCCCTCTATTCTCGATTTTTGACCAGCGGGGTTGAGTTTCTCTCCAGGCTCTATGCTCGATGGTATAGATTAGCAGGGTTGAGTGGGTTCGCCTGGTTTGTTCCAGGGTAAGGTGGTTGCCTGATACCCACTTCGTGTTCGGTTGGCCAGTGTTGCACCATTCAGTGGAGATTACCAGAGCAGTTCTGTATTTACCCTTCAGCGGGACTGGGCAGTGGTTTACTCATCGACTTCTTAGGGTTTACCCTCCAGCAGGGATGGGCAGTGGGTTGATCATGGACTTCTCCGGGTTTACCCTCTAGTAGAGACTAGGCAGTGGGTCACCTGATGACTCATGAGGGTCTACCCTCCAGCAGAGACTGGGCAGTGGGTTTCTCGTCGTCTTGATTCAAGTCTACCCTCCAGCAAGGCTGGGCAATGGGTCGCCAGTTGACTTGTTTCAGGTTTACCTTCTAGCAGGGCTAGGTAGTGGGTCACCCATCGACTTATTCCAGGTCTACGCTCTAGAAGGGCTGTGTAGTGGGTCGCCTGATGATGTATTAGGGTGTACCCTCCATCAGATACTGGGCAGTGGGTCACCCGATATCTTATTAGGGTTTACCCTCCCGCAGGGCTGGGCAGTGGGTCACACGATATTATATTATGAATTACTCTACAGTAGGGCTAGGAAGTGGGATACTCATTGACATTCCAGACTCAGTCCTTTCTACTCAGCTAGTTTGAGGCTTCCCTCCGTGACCACCGTAGTGGGAACCTTGGTTGTACGGGTCAATGTTGGAACGACCTTGAATTTGAGGAGACCTCTCAACTGCGGGGTAGTGACGAGGTTTGATTTGACTTAACCTGGAACTCTCAAGTACTAAGGGAACTTTTACACACCGAGAAACATCCTTGAGATGCGACCTAAAAACGTGCGGGCGAGTCAGTGCCGCCCAAAGTGGATAGTGTCCAGGTGCGGTGATTTGAGCCCTTTCAATTGAAGTTCAGGGAAAACATGCGGGATGCTGGGCATTGATGGGGGTTATTTCTGCGACTTTTGGATACTCTTTTCTTGGGAAGAGCTACAAGATTGAGATCTCCATACGATCTTGTTCGGGGTTCAGGATTGAGAATAAGTATATGTATATACCTTGTTCTGGTAACCACTTCTAGGGTTTGGTTACACTCCTACCAGGTGAGGCGAAGACGCGTGGGGTATTCCACGTGCTTTCCATGTCCAGCTTCTCGTGGTTGGATGAGTCTACTCTCCTGCTGTAGGTAGCGAAGACATGACGGGAAGTTCATCTTCTCACCATTTCATGCTCCTGGTTTCTGGATGAGTCTACTTACTTCCTCTAGTTGGGTTGAGATGGACTCTTTACTGTACTCTTTACTGCACTCTCGGTTGTACTCCTTTACTTTTCCTGTTCGATCTACTGCTCACCCTTCAGTACCTCCTTTGTTTCTCCCTCGAGCCTTCGGGGTATCCAAATGAGTATTTTTATACTCACCCCTGGTTGGGCTTTGCCCGCACTTGGAGTGCCCTTGCAGACGACGGACAGGTTGGTCGTGACATCAGCGGATCTTGGGAGTTCGGCAGCATGGACCGCGTGTGGTGGTCGTAGTCGGGTTCAAGGTGCGGGACTCTTCCAGTTGTTTATTGTTGTTTAACCTATTGTCGGGTTGTGGTAATTTTTGGATGGGTGCATGTTTTTCCCCTTTTCTTTTAAATATAAATTCAGCTTGTACTTTGTACTATTTAGAGGTCGATACACATTTGTGGTTTATATATAGCAATTTCTCTTTTACTCTACTCTCATTTTCCTTTACTCTGCACTTTTTCATTGAGTGTGCTGCGTGTGTGTGTGTGTACAAGTGCTTAGGAAAAGGCCTCCCCGAGTTGTTGTGCCTTTGGCACTGGTTTCCAGTACCTGGCCTATGGAGGCGGGCTTGGGGTAGTGGCAGCTCGAGCCCAGGTAGGGTTGGGTTGTGACAGTTCCCCCAACGTTCTCCCATAATTTCATTATGTTGAGCTCTTACATGGTCATCTAAAGGAGGCTCAGTATATATAATTTCTCTCATGAAAACATTTTATTACATACCAACTTCACATAATGTAATATACTTATATCTTCATTAAAATAATCCATTATACATTGATAAGTAACACAAAATAGTTTCTTCAGTGAAAACACCATTCATAGAGAAATAGGTTACAAGTCAATTATATTAGAAAATATGAGAGAATAATTGTTTATGATGATTTTAAATCAAATAAATAATTTTATAATGTTGAATTTAGGATAAATTTGCGGATTAAAAATACATTTGGGAAGTCATTAATGGTTGTAGGAATCGCATCATCTCAACCTTACATCCCAATAATTTTCTAATGAAAATTAACTATTATGTTTGGGGAATTGAGTTTCTTAGTTTTGAATCACCTTATTGTTAAACAATTAAAAATTATAATACTTATTAAATTTCATTTTATTTAATATTGTGATTTATACCTTCTCTAAAATTTAGATTATTTCTGTTCCATTCAATAATTTCCTAGGGGTTATATATTCACATTTAGTACATTGTTAAATACCACTATTCCTTTCATCCCCCATTCCACATATTTCCTCGAATCATACATAGTGGAACAAAAATTCTCCTAATTTCCACTAATGGTTTATGTATTGGAGTACTCCATTCTGATATTAATCACACTTTAGACTATTTTATCATATGATATAAATATCAGAGAGATGAATTCTAATTAAATATTCTTATTTTTTCCATCAAGGAAACTATCATCATATAGTTTTTTCTTACATATAATTTCACCAAATATATTGTTATAATCATAATGTTATAATCATAATCAACAAATGATTCCTCCTGCTCCAATTTGATATTGAGTAATTTAATTAACATTTTAATTTTTCTCTAGCTGTTATGATTTTTTATGGAATATGTTGTTAAAATATCTTAATTATATGTGCTTTATTCATATTTCCTCATTATATATCTATCTCAGAAAGAATCACTATTTTTAATCTATAATAATATAATATAACACCATGATACGTTTTCATCTCTCAGTACATGAAAATGTGAGACAAATTTAATCTATAGATATAATCCAGTTCATAGTTACCAACATATTAATATTTTATTTAAATGATAATGTACTTGTTCTCATGAATCCTTCCATAATTGTGACCCATTGTTGGGGATTATAAAGATACATTATGTCAAATGCTATTTTTTCAACCGTAGAAAACTACTTTGTTATATTTTTGATCTAATAAATTAAAATTCCAATCTTACTAACTATATTAATAAGAACATATATAAATTGACTAATGATGTAGAAATGAACATCATTCCATATCATAGTATATATCTATAAAAAAATTACATGTGATTTATGAATAATATTTAATTTTAAAATAAAATTCATGTAATTTTTTCTTAAAAATATCATTAAAATAATAATGGTTCATTAATAATTTTAATGATATTGGTTATTCAATATTCAGTCAACATGGTTTATTCGAATGATTCACTTATACCATATATAACAACCTAGACTCTAAAAACAAAAGAGTTTTTGATAAAATATAAATATTTTCACAAAGTAATATAGTTCACATATGATCTAAAATGTCATTATAATTTAATAAAAACATATCTAAATTTTTTAATCATTACACCATATAACATAATGTAAAGGACCATAAAATAATGTGTGTAAATTTGAATCCCCTATAAAATATGGCAAAAAAATATGTTTCAAAAAAATCATGATTTAATAGAGAAATGAAAAGAAAATATTGTTTATATATGATAATTAGTGTGGAATAAAATAAAATGGAACATATTATAGAATAAGGATACTGTCAAATACCAAAAATAAGTACAAAAAAAATTGTATCACGATTTTTTCATGACATGGCATGTGGGTCATTCCTAATCTACATGGGCTAACAACAAAATGAAAGAATAGTGAAAGTAAGTTTTGTTCTGTTTTACATTAAAAGAACATAAAATATATTTTAATAATTACTGGAAGTTATAATATTCTAATAATTATTCATAAATGCAAAGATACAAAATTAAGAAAAAATAAAGTTTCTAAGACCAAAAAAACTAAATCATATGTGAATGTAAAAGAAAACCATATCTGTATGATGTTTCATCCAACTTAGACTACCATACACAAGTGATAAAAAATGGCAACTAAAATGTGATTCCATACCCTTACCGGAATCAGAGACAACATGATCTACATAAACCCAAAAGAGTATGCAGGGTGTGATAAAATCAAGCCTAGTAGGATCATTCAAAAATGTAATTCAGATTATTTGTTAAAATAAACCAATTATAAATATTTGAATATTAACAAGGCATGGTATATAGTTGACATAGTTTAATATGAGATACAATGAATGAATTATTTTCAAAATAAATAAACAATTTAAAATTCCTTTCTTTTAATGAATTTTAATAATAATCCAATATGATATTTCAAAATTGGCCAATAAGGAATAAATCAATTTATGCCATATTGATAAAAGGTTATTAAGTATCATTGTATAACATATGTCCTTGATAGGCCACATGGTGTTCACATTAGATATGCATTATAGTTATAGGGTTAGAAGATCACTATATAGAGTAATGTTTTTAAAATAACTAGTCCACCTTGCGAAGAAATAATACTGGAAGAATATTTCTTTATCATATGTTTTTATTCCCAATTATGTATCCCTACCTCAACATTAATCACATTTATGTGTACCATATCAAAATCTATCAATTGAAATTACATAATTGAAAATATATAAGTCCTGTGTAAAACAAATTTTTATTTAGTACACCAAATGGAGAGATATATTTTTTAAACCATAAAAATACCTCCATATTTTTTCAATTACTATATTTTAACATTAAAAAATTTTTTAAACAAATTTCACGAATAATGTTTGAACTTATTAAATGATAATTCATATCCATGAAACAACCTACATTGGAACTTATGGAATATCATCCTAAACTAGAAAACCATAAGATAAGATGAAATTGGGACTAATGGAATAATGGTGGAACCCTAAATAATTAATTATATTTAATGAATATACATATTAAAAATTGATAGAATTAATAAAACAAGTGTTATTACATTCATCCACATTTCTTGAACAATTATCAATTGAGGAATAGAAATCCAGATAAAAACCCTCAATTCTAAAACTAATCAATAGAAAATGCAATTAAACAAATGGATAAAAAACATTCCCATTGATTTCGGGGTCCATGAATAATTATAAATAAGGGGGATATATAAAATAATGACATAAAAGGATAAATAAGAAATAGATTTAAAAAATTAAGTTCATATATTCAATAAAATGATTGATCTTATAAGGAATTTTCATTACCCCTACCCAAAATGTGTAACCCTCCTAGAACAATAATGAATGTATAGATATAGTGACCCCCGAATCCTGCCTCTAGATGGACCCAGGTTGGTTACTAGTACCGATGGTATAGTAAACTCACAAGTGGGAGGCATTACGCTCTAAGAGGACACATGCGATATATTGAGATAAGACATACACCAAAAAACAACTGCCTAGACTAAAATATATAATGAATCCTAAGTACACATATGTAATGTCATTAAGTAAATAATACAGCTGAATGGAAAAAATGCTAATACTAAAAGAATGAAGAAACAGCAGTGACCACGAAGCTTGAACAACTCCTACAAAACCCGCAACCTAGTAGCAATCAGCCTGATATCCAACCGACTCAAATTATCCAAAAAAATTGAATATATAACATATTGTGAGAATAGAATTATACTCAGTAGAATTCACCCTATAGACCATCATGAAAAAATAATGAAATCATGCATAATAAAAGAGAACCAATTGAGAAACAAACTCATCTCCTAAATAGGTATACCAGGTACCAATACTCACCATGTCCACTCTCACAAAGTATCAGATAAAATTGTTTATAATATGGTAATAAATATCAAGGGAATTGTACATAAACTTCCCCACTAATTTTTTACTTTTCCCAAAATTCGAACGTCCTAAGCCTCTCTTTCCAAAATGTCTTTCCCTTATACACCTCAGTGTAGGACCACATTGTGCAACTCATGAAACACAACCACCATGTCCTCATAACTACATTTATCATGTTCTTTTTGGGATCCATTAAGACATACATAACATGTATCATACATTATGTAGTATAACTCAATCCATTAGAGATCATACACTGAGTAAGGATCCTCAATCTATCACAGCCTATACATGTTACACCTATAGTATGCTATATGAAACTATCCCAATAATATATGGGTGTGAATAAACAAAATCCATTACATCTTTATAAACATTTATATAGTGAAAACTAAACTCAATTCCAACCTGCATAAGTAAATACTATGATAAGAGAGCATAACCAAAGGGGGAAGCCAGCTATAAATCACCCCATAGGGATGTTAGGGAAAACACCCCATAGGGATTATAATCCATAGGGTTTCACTTTCTCAAACACAAAGGGTGTAGTAGCGTATTGAAACATATATTGTAAAAAATATTCTATATCTCGCAACCACACAATCAGCATGACATATTCGTTGTCTTACATAATGCAAATATATCTCAGACACCTGGTTGTCAATACTAAGACTAGATATCTTATAAGCACACAACCATTCAATGAAATTTAATTAATTACTTATCCCTTTTTATCAATTTAACATTACATTAATTAATTATTTAATAATTAATTAACCATTATGAATTATATATTATATTTCATTACCTTCACTACATTGATAAAGGCTTTCTAGACATAACCAATCAATGCCTAGAGTTACATGGAAATTTAACCTCATCATAGCATCCCAAAAAGGACCAAACCCTTGGTTAACATCATTTACTAAATTTTTTATTAATATTATTATTAATTTTCCATAATTCCTAGGAATGATATAAAATCATTATATGCTACCAAACACAATGGGATCAACATATTGAAAAGGTGAACTTCCCATAGAGTATTTTCCTCATATAGAAGTTGTTTATACACATAAATACTTGAGAATCTAAACATAGAAAGAATGTGGAATAACACATGAAAATTCACATATTTTAGAAGGATTGTATAATAAATGAATTGGGTCAATATGAGGGAAATTTAATGGAATCAAACAAACAACAATAATAAAAAAGAATCCATCCTTTACATCTAATGTGTTTCATTAGCTCTAATGCCCCCCCCCAACACCCACATGAATTAACTGGTGTATCTTGACACTCAAGGAATCAACTACTATCACCAACAATGGTCATCCCTACCCCCACATATAAAAAAATCCATCTCGGTACACATCATAGCAAAAGAATCAGGAAACAATCAAAAATTTACTGGGCTCTAAGCCCCAAGCATGGTATTCAGCCTTCACACATGATGAGCTCTCATGGATCTAAATAAACATTGAATCTGACATAAAATAATGAGGGTAACCCAAAAATATACATGGAATTACATTTAATAAAATAATTATCTCTTTAATCCATTTTGAATTAACTGATTTAATTAAATATTCATAACAACATTCATTTGAATGTCATCATCGCACAACAACAATAACAACAATATTCATTAAGCATGACTCTTTAACATTGGAAAATTAATATAAAATTAATCTAGTATTTACATTATATTCCAAATTCTCTAAATAATGAAAATATAAAAATTATATAATGGGTATCACAAAATATTTTAAACAAGAGGGAAACCATTATCAAAGTATAAAGCAATAAGATACGATCATATCCAATTGAATAATCCAGTTATAAAATATATTATGACAATTTCATTATGATCCAATGGATAAATCTAGATTACTCTAGGAATAAATGTAAATTACTATAGAATCCATGATTCCCCTACCTAAAAAGGTTTCTAGTGTTCATTGTATGAAAACAGTACTACACAGAAGATCACGTCCACCCCTCCCGAAACTGCTGCATCCACCAGAGGACATTGTGGCACAATCGATTCCACAAAAACCCAAGAATGGTTTATCATAAAGATTTATAACATCTTCCATTACATGTAACGAATTTACAGGAGTAAATGGGTGGAAGAAACCACAATTAAAGTGATAGAACATACCATTTATCGTTGCTGGATCAATAATTACAACTTGCACAAAAACTGGGGGTATGCATGTAGTATGGAAAACATTAGGGAAAACATGATCCAAGATCCACACCACAAGAGATCGAATCCTCAGAAAATATTGGTTCTGGTAACCTCTAACCAAGAAAAAATATGTGTAAGAACAAGGGGGAATGTATCTCAGACTTTTGAAAATCCAAACGATGTTTTGGTGTTGATATCATTAATATTTTCTAATAATGGAAGATCTATTCAATACTATGTTGTTCGATTGAGTAATTTCACCTAGACCCTTAGTAAAATTAATAAAAGAGTTATGAGTATTGAATAGACTGTAAATACCTTAAAAAGTATTTGAATTCATATTATATGATATAAAACATCAAATGGGAGAAACTGTAGGATTCTAGAAACATTGTTCACTAATTGATTTGGAAACATTGTGTCACCTAATTATAGATGAAGACAACTCACCGACACCAACAGATGAAGATGAATCACCGACACCAATAGATGAAGATGAATCACCAACACCAATAGATGAAGTTAACTCACTGATAATAAAAGATGAAGATGACTCACCAACACCAACAGATGAAGATGGCATTGTGAAATCAACAGATTAAGTTGACTCACTGACACTGATAGATGAAGATGATGTTCCAATAATAACAGATAAAGAATACCCACTAACACCGACAAGTGATTATGACTCACCAATGCCACTAGTTGCATATGACTCACCAAAAAATTAGTTCGCATGTGTCTCACTGATAACATTATTCACATCTGTCTCCCTGACATCACTTTTCCTAAAATTGAAAACACTATTAATAGAACTGGAAATTTGGAAATTTCTTGGGAATGCATCACATTGACCTCCCAGAACACATCAAACACCAGATTTTAGAAATTGAAGAGACTGGAGATGTCTGATACATTACATCTGATACCCCTAAAAATATTCTTGTACTAGAGAAACCAAAACTAACCTAGAGTGGATATAGAAAAAAGATTCAATGCAACCACCCTTTGAGATACCTCTCAATGATCTCTCCAACATAGGGTACCATCATATTGAAAAATCAGCACATAAATCTATGTCAAAACTAAAACCACCTCCATAATACTCTCTCAACGGAGATATCTACAAAAATTGATATGGACAAATCAATAAACAATAGGATCAAACTCAGAAATAGTAAAGGATTACAACCCCAAGATGAACACTAATACAATAAAATAACTAAACATCAAAAGAATCAGGGTATTAAGAACATATATACAACTAACAGTACCAATTTCCTTCATTCACACACCAATTTTCTACAATAAATGAAGAATGGGGATAGAAAACTCATGTATCAACTTCTCTTTTTTTTCCATGGTCTATAAAACTGCTCCTTGAAAGTCATATCATCATCAACATTGTTCTTTCCCCAATCTATGATAGGAGAGTCATCCTGACTATAATGAAGGAGATAAAACACATGAATAACATCATTTATCTATATAATCTATTCGGTAAGTGCTACCTGATATAAAATGGATCCTACATGATCCAAACTCCTTCAAAGGGCCAAAAAAAGGAGAAATCAATCTCCCAGAATAAAACCATCACCATCCATGACTGGGGTCACATTTAGAAACAAATGATCTATATCATAAATCTCCAAGGGTGTCCTCCTATGATCGACAGAGGATTTGTGATGATCATGTGTAGACTTAATCCCTTCATGAATCACCTAATCCATAAATTTTTTATTCTATACCAGTTCAGGCATAAAAATTGATGACTCTCTGACCCAGTGCAGTACAATGGTTAATGGAAAGGTCGTCCATACATGACTTCAAAAGGGGTCATACTATTAGTGGAGTGGAAAATAATATTGTAGAGTAACTATACCTTGGTTATGCGCCACATTCATGAACATCCAAAATCTTGGACACATGAGTGAAACTTGTCTTCCATAGTCTAGATGGCCCATTCTATCTAACCTTCTATTTGTGGAGGAAAAGAAATGTTACGGAATAGCTGAGAACCAAAAGCATGCTAATGGACTCTATAGACCTTGGATGTAAACTGATGATCTCTTTATTAAATGATCTTCATTTGGACTCTTTAAATTCTCACAACCTACTCCATTTATTGCCTTAAAAAAATCTCCACTGAGCATAACTCGTTGATAACTATGAAGTGGAATGATTTCATCAATGGTTACAGTAACACCCATATAGCATCATAGACACCGTACGATCTATGTAAACAGATAACAATGAAAATTGTATTGTCCTCCCAATTCAACCAAGGCACATCAATCTACTGGAGAAAATAATTAGGAACACAATACTTGGCCTTCACTTTATGGAAGACCAATCAATGAGACACAAAATATGTAATTTCATTATTCAACCAAAGAAACCGAAAATGAATCCTGAATTATTTGTAAATATTTTTCATTATAGTAAGTACTATAATGGTAGAACTATGTTAATCCCCAAGAACAATCTACCACATTTTTAATGGAATGAAAATCATTCCATGAAACAAATCCTAGGGTTGTCAATACTCATACCATTCATTAGGGGCCTTGCCAAAAACAACTCAGTGCATTCATATTTCCACCACAAGATCCCCCAAATCGAAATATTCCACAAACTTAAGAAAATATAGATGCACGGTAATCTGAAAAATACATCATATGCCCCTACTTATCCCATTTCATGATTTAATGCTTGATGTTATTCCAATACCCTCATGGAATCACATGATTCACCCACAAAATTACTACATGACTTCCGAATTAACATATCAGATACAATATTTCCCTTAATAGGTGTATATGATATTTCAATGTTGTAATCCTATAAGAACTCCATCCCCTAACACCGTCACATGTTTAAGTAACATTGGGAGAAAAAAACATCATGGTTTTATAACTAGTGAAGACCCCAAAGTTCTATTTAATTAGTTAATGTCTCTACAAAATCAACGAAACCCCCAATAATACATAATCATGGTCTGGGTGGCATAGATGTGCTCATGGGGACATAACTTCTGAGACCTATAAGAAATGATTTATCCGTGCAACATTAGAACATAGCCTAACACCAGAAGTGAAGCATCATCGAAAATATAAAACTAAACTTCTACTACTTGAAGAAGAAGAACTAGATCACTGAACGACTTATCATTCAGTTAAATAAATGATTCCTAACACTACTTAGTTAATACGAACACCTGATCCATTATGTTTAATGCTTTAGTGGGTGTCACAACTCATGATTTATTCACAATAAAACTCATGTAGTATCTTGAAAAAAATGGAAACTTCAAACCAACACAACTATCTTGGGGGATTAGAAATATATAAATGCTTCACTAATCGATGGATCAAAAGCTACTCCCCATTGGTAAACAAAATTACACAAGACCTATACCTCATGTGCCCACAAATAACATTTCAGAAACTTCCAAAAAACTATGATCAACATTGAACTCCCAAAACTACATGCAGATTTTCTGCATGCTCTTCCTCAAACACAGAGTACCGAAGGATGAATAAGATGAACACCACCATGAAAATATCTTGAAAATCCTGGAACAAATTTTTCATAAACACAATTAATAATGTGAGATAATTTGTCACACCAAAAGGAATCACAACATACTCTTAATTCCCCTGAAGACAACTAAATGTACTCTTCAAGATGTCCTTATCATTCACAAGCATCTGATGGTATCCTGACCACAATTAAATGTTAAAGAGAAAAATATCAAACATTAAATAATTTATTATATCATTATTCTAGAGAATAATATAGATATTATTCATTATCACTTTGTTCATGTAACGATAACCAACACACAATCACAGACTACCATCAACCTTCTTTATGAAAAAAAGTGGTTCACCCAATTGTGACACCCTCAACAAACAAAAATTCATTGTTAAAAATAATATATCATTATGTGCTACCCTAGAAACCCATAAGGTGTAATAATATATATATATATATTAATTAATAAGAGGCTCTTAGATATAGATCGATCCTGAACACGATCTCTAATTGAGGGGGTTACACAACAACCTATTCTGGAAAGCCATTAGGGTAATCCTCTGTGACCTTCGGAAACCCCAACTACTATACCTCTGAGGAACTCATCCTCAGCTCATCCATCTCGGATGACGATGGAAAAACACTCACCTAACCCATCAGAGGGTCTTTCTCACCAAAAAACACAGCCTTCTCTCCATCAGCATCATAGAACACCGCCTTCCTTCAAATGAAATCCATGAAATCCTACACTGAATACAACCAATCCTTGCCTATGTTGACATCATTTGGTGGTGTTAACAAAAATAGGAAATATCCCCACGAAAGTTGTTTCCCCTACACTATCTCACAATATCTATATACTTTAAACAAATCATCTTGACCCCAAATCGGAGTAGTTAATTCCTAGGGCACTAGAATCCCCTCTAACTCATGTCCCAATGCATGGGAAATGGTATTTTATAACAAGGATTGTGTATATCTTGATTCAATCAAAGAATACAAACCAGTATAATAAAATACATTGTTACCTTGAATGTTTCCTGACACACCCAGAAATAGAAACGCTAATGCATGAGGCAGATCAAGACCTACTCCATGGCCTATCTGACCCTTATGAAGACCACCACAACAACTGTACTCTAATCTATTGGGATGGGGAGAATCCCATGGCTATCCTCTACCTCAAGCATCATCTCTCCACCAATCAAAATATGGTGCATCCTAATGCTGATAACATGGCTGGAAATGCCTCAATAGAGGAACATGAAGCAAAACAGCATATGGGTATTGACTTCTATCAAAGGCCAGGAACTCATTTCAGTAATTAACTCAACCACAAAAAGGAAAAATGCTCTGTATATCTTTATATTGTTTTGAGAGTTTCATCCCCAAGAGAAACATGGTATAGAGTTCTCGAACCTACCCACCGGCTGAATGAGAAATTTTTTTCCCAACAAAATGGGAACCCCAGACCACATCTCTATGTCGTGAGAAATCTGGATGACTCCCCTCTCATGTGATCCAGTTCAATATTGCATCCTGTTGTTAAAATATTCCCTCCCCAATACCTCTAGACATGTCTTCAATAAAAATATGGTGACCTAGAAATTGATCTCTAGATGAAAAGAATCCTCAAAATGATTCACTCTATCATCCTCATCTAATAATTGGCCTGAAGAATATAAAAAAATGATCTTGAAATGGATTCCCATCAATTTCACACTAGAGCTCGCCTGTCATATGTTACATTTATCTTAGTGAGTGGCCACCATCATAGCTGAAGAAATGAACTCAACTCTAAACATGTCTCAAATATCATCCGATGAGACCTCTAACTCCTCTCGATCCCCGAGAAAAATGAACCACAACTTCCATTATGTTGTACACAACATCATCACCGCCAACGACACATGTTCGTCCTTTCGAGAACTTATTGGGATGAATTATATCTCAATCTCCTCCAACCTGTCTTCTATTAATGAATTTATAATGTATCCCTCATACTTCTACAAAATGTAGCTCAAAAACTATTAGAAATACCTCTTCCATGTGTCATCTTCGTAAACATCTAGTCTACGGAGATGTCCTGGCACAATATAATTAACATATTCTACGTGAACCTAATGAAGACGTTGACCAGGAGGCATACCTGATAAATAATAAATAGCTAGAGCTCCAAATCTAGGAATAATTTATGACTCAATATTAATTAATTAATTAATTTTTTTATTTCATTCATTTTAGGTAATCCATTCCCATGTTATTCCCATTCAAGCACATGTTCAAAGAACAATGATTTATGATTATTTCCTTATTCTCTATGATTCAATAAGTTTCACGTTTTTCATAACCATTGTAAATGTAACAGTCCATGAAATAGATCAAAGGGGGGCCAAAATAATAGTGTCTTGTCTGGTATCTCGTGTTTAGAGTGCTTTCAATTTTTTTGCCACATTTTCCTTACCAACCAATGTAACTTCACTTATTCTTAACTTAAAACTTCATTCTATCCCTCAAAAATACCTCTGATACAATTATATCATGAACCCTGTCCATAAATTGTATTCATATTAGTCCGAACATGATAGGATAAAGATAGTGACCTCACCCCCCCCCCCCTGAGCCCACACCTCCTACAGGCTCCATATTGGATACTGGCACCAAGGGTATACTAAACTGAAAATTGGGGGGAATTACCCCCTTAGATAAAAAATGAGAAATAGAAAGATATAGATTACAATAACGTAATCCTAGTTAAAATACAATATAAAAAGAAACTACTATAAAAAATGAAATTTAATTCCAAAAATAATACAACTAAATGAAAAAAAGTCATGAAATAAATTAAGTAAAAATGACAGTGACCACAAAGCCCGAACAACTCTTACAAAACCCAAAAACAAGTAGTATACAACATGATCCTCATCCTTCTCCATGTGACTTAAAAACAATTTACATAACATAGGGTGCGTATAATAGTATACTCAGTAGGATACTCCACATATCATATCGAGAAAAATGAAATAATGAATGCTAAAGCACAGTGAACAACAAGGAAATGTAACTGTTCACCTAAACAAGTATACATTGTTCCTAGCCTCTCCATGGCTACTCTAACCATGTATCACACACAAGTGTATATTACAATATAACCATTATCAAGGTCACCCCACTAGTACTTTCCCATTGGATTTCTGCTCTACCCCAATAACACATGTCTAAAGAATCTATCTTTAATAAGGATTTCCCGCAGACACCTGGGTGTAGCACCTGAATATTTGCCTCATGAAACACAACCACCATGTCCATGTAACCAATGTAACCAGGTAGTTTTCTTGAGCCACCACATCTTCCATAACATGTATCATACATCAGGTATCATACCTCATCCCATTGCATTCCATTCACCGTGTACGGATTCTAAATCCATCACAAACTATACATGTTAAACCTATATTAGTCCATAGGAAACTTAATTAAAAACATATGTTTTTGAATATCCTCAATCCATTAAAGCCCTCAACACAAACATATGAATAAAACCAACAAATTTTCCTAGAAACAAAAGTAACTAGAAATATAACATAAGGGACAAAGGGGGGTAGTCTTCCATCCACCCCTGGATGTTGGGGATAACACCCCTCATTGATCAGAATCTCTAGAGTTTTAGTTTACCTTACCAAAATTGTGGTGTAACATATAGATACTGAAAAAAGTACATAATATAGTATATCTCATAACAACACTATGGTACTAACCAATTCTTTGAGTCAGATTCATCTATCTTCTCTCAGGCTCCAGGCTTCCACTACTATGACTATATATCATATAAGCACATAAAAATTCAAATAGACTTATAAAATTACATATACCATTATAAAATTTTTATTTTACTTTAATTAATTCATTGAACATTAATTAACCAATATTAATTCCACATTTCATTTCATTATCATTATAAAAATGTTTTATGCCCTCCATGTATAACCAAACCAAGTCTACAGTTCCTTTAAAATGTATGCTCGACATTGAATTAGAGAAATAATCAACCACATGGGATAGCATCATTTTTTAATATAATTATAACTTTTCAATAATTCAATTTCATTATAGAAAATAATTCTATGATACCAATAATAAGGGGCTCAAAACGGTGAGTAGGTAATCTACCTATCGAGTCTTTCCCACCTATTGAAAAATTGTAGACCCATCCATCCGTGAGAATGTAAACCCAGAAATCACGTGTAATAATATGTATGCCTTCTCCTCTTTTGGAAAGAGAGTAAGAAAAAATAGCTACCTCTTGTAGTGGAATAAGTGAAGCAGAAGAAAAAAAATATTCAACAAGCATCGAGCATTCACATCCAACTTGTTTCATCATCTACGGGGTCCTCCTCGACACCCACATACTTAAAATAACTCATCTCACCACTCTAGGCATCAAATGATGCTACCACCACTAGGAATACCTTGCCCTTCATATGACAACATCAATCTATGTATACATCACAATAACAACAACAAGAAAAAATCATTAAGAAACAAGGAATCTATCCTGATGAAATGGATTCAATCGCCTCACACAAAAATATCTCATGGATTTAAAGAACAAGCCACTCCACCTTACAAGAAAGTGGGTTTTTCAAAACCCTTCAAGGTACTATCTTTTATGAACAATCAATTTTTTAATCCATCTAGAATTAACCAATTCAATTAAACATGCCTAATTACATCCATTTGATTATCATCAATGAACAACAACCACGAATAGAATCATTAAACATGCCTCTTAATATTTGGACAATTAATATTAAATTAATCCCATGATTATGTTCCTTAAAAATTACCATCAATCATGACATTATAAACAAGAAAACATATATATCACAATACCTAGAAGACAAGAGGAAAACAATTATCATGGAATAAACACACAAAATAAGATCAATTACAATTATTTAATCCAATTATAATTTTTATAATACCCATTTCATTGTGGTCCAATGGATAAAACATGATAACACTACGACTGCACACAAAATATTATATAAGCCTTGATCTTGTACCTCATAATATTTATGAAATTCTTTGCATGAGAATGGCTAACACAATGGATCGAGATCACCCATCCTGAAATTGTTGCATCCAACCAATGATGAATCATCACAATCATATCAACCAATAACCAAGAAAGTAACATAAAATATGATGGACCCAAAATCACTATATTTCTGATGTAAAGTGTTTGAGGAACTCTGGGATGTAAAAGAAAACAAATTGATGAACCCAAAATCACATAGAGAGAAAATTACTTCAATTGAAAATGGATCGACACTTGATTCTTGCACCAAAACTGGGGTGGATATGCATTAAGAATAACTATAGGGAAACTCCAATCCAAGGTATACACAAAAATCACTTTTCGTTTTTGGAAACAATGGTTCTAGATGCATCTTTCCATCAAAAAGATTACGGATGAACAAGGTGGAATGTATCCTAGACTTTTAAAAATCTAAATGGGGAAGCATTTTGAATGCGATTTAGATTTTCAATTAAAGATGAAATACATCAACACTACATGGTATTACCATGTAATGTCACCCGAACCCATAGTTAAATAAATATAGCAGTTTTGGGATTTGAATCGGATATAAATACCTTAAAAGAAGGCTTTGAATGCGTTTTACGTAAAATATTACATCACATATGAGAATGTATTGAAAGTTAGAAACAATATTCACTGATTGATCAGGAAGTAACATAGCACCTATAGATAGTCGAGGATGACTCACAGACACTGACATATGTTGATTAATCACAGAAACCAAAATATGATGATGAATCGCCAACATTGAAAAAATGTAGATGACTTACTGACACCATGAGATTAACATGAATCACCGACACTGAAAAAATGATGATGAATCATAAAAAGCAAATTATGAAGAATTCTCACTAACAAAAACAAATGAAGATGACCCACTGACTCCTATAAATTATGACCACTCATCGATAGATGAATCACCGATTATTGATGGTATACTCATTGATAGAATTGTTCACATCTAAGCCATTGCTAAAACTGTTCACATCTGTCTCCCTGAAAGGAATATTCAAAAAATTAGAAACACCATTCACAGAACTAGAAAATTGGGAATCTATTGGTAATAAGACACTTTGACATTCTAGAGCACCTCAAACACAATACTTCAGTATAGAAATGTACCGGAGTGGTCTGGACCATTATAGGACGCATGTAGAGTGATAAAAATATATCCATATAGTGTATTGATGTTAAAATGTATAATTTACTGGTCATGGGAAATGGATTATGAAATAGAAATAGGGTTTTAGTGGTATAAATATATTATATTACCATTACATGTCGAACCCAATTTGGTTCCACCGGTGAGACGATAGGGTCCATCATCATGAAGGATGTTGAATTAAATATGATGTAGCCCATTCCCAGATTCCAGTATACCATACTAGTAGTGGATTGCTTTATTATTCATAATTTGTAGTTCTATATTTATAGACCCCTAACACCTCGAGATGAAAACCCATCCCCTCTAATAAATCTAAAGAACCCATGAAATTCAAAGATCAATAATGGAAACAAAAATCAAAATTGAATTTTGTAACAAATAATAATAATAACGTGGTGGGAAAATTAACCCCACCATATTAGTTTCCACCCTCATAATTCTATGATTAAAAATATTGATTCATAATGATATGAGTTTATTGCTGCCCCATCAAAAAATCCTTCTCCAAATTTTTTGGAGATGCCAAATAATTTCAAAAATTAACATGGAAAAAAATTAAATTCCATCATATAATATTTAATTTAGAGTCAACTACTTGGAGTGATAGTATGTTTACATATATATTAGCTTCTTTATCTAGATACTCTTAATTCATAACAGTTCATGGTCTAGTTGACAAATTTTGAGTTGGGACATAAGGAAAACATTGTGGATCAATGATACAAGTTGTCATAAGTCAATGGGATATTCCCCATATGAATTTCATTCAATGATATCAAATAGATAAATGTTTCTATTGGTCTTATTCCCTTGTTTTACAAGATATCATTGACCCAAGCATAATGACACATTAATAAAATATATGAATAGTAAAAAATATCCAAAGATCATTTATTGAAATAAGAATAAAAATATTGAATTCATTAAGAACTCCACAAGCACTAATAGATCAAATGTATCAATTCCATTTTATATTGAACATAGATATGTCATATATATGAAACCTATCCTATCTCAAAAAAATAGTTGGTGTGTTATTGGGTCTTCCATATAATGATTCAATAGGATATGTTTTCATACATGAATGGTAACTATCATTATAAGAAAATTAAACCATACACAATACTAGGAACCTATAGAGTCTTTAAAATGGAAAAAATAATATCCTATAGAATATAAATATATTTTTCTATCTTGAAATACATCTGGATATGATATTTCATGCACATGTTATGCTAATTTCAAATTTCCTCCGTCAGTAATTTCCAAAAATGAGAGGTAAAATGAGAGTTTCTTAATAATACCAAAATAATTGGAATCCAATCAATGCATACCATCTAATTTACTCAAGACAACCCCTAATCTTAAAAATTATTAATATCGTGAATCTGTAACAAATATGATCACTCAGTCAACCAAACCATCACCCAAAATATAAAATTTTTACGATGACGATTATTAGTTAAAACTATAATTTATTTCATTAATACATCAGTGAATAAACATGTTGTCTTAGGGAGAACTTGAAGAATTCCAAAAGGGGTTTTATTATCAACATTAATATGTTTTTATATGTTTCATTGAAAAAATATGTTGATTATTTCTTGTTATATTCATGGACACTAGAAATAATGCTTTATTATATAAATCCTCTTTATATTTTATAGGTGAAAAACCCACATTGAATTTTGAATATATCCCATAATAATAGTCCTCCTAGTTAATAGTGGAACATGTGGATTTCTTAATAAAAAATACCTTCAATGGATAGTGACCCCTAACTGATGGTCTCCCCACCATAAAATGATTATGTCACATCATGAAACTCTTTATCATGTTTATTATCATATTTAATCATTCATGAAATCTAAATCCCACAAAAATCATCTCAGAACCGCTTTCTTACAAATAGTATAACTCAAATTAATATAATCAAATCAATCCATTAATTAAATGTTACTCTCATTATTACCTAACCAATCATGCAATTTCTCATGATCAATCATGTCATTACAATAATAATATTTTAACTAATAAAACACTTAATAACATTTTCTATTATCATCCCTTTTAGGTGACCCCACTATTTCTATAACAATGGTTTCTTCCACAACACGATACATAGAAATATCTATTTGAATAGTTAATTTAATGAAATTTTGATCAATTATATATTGATTGTGCTATTTTTATTTTCTAACAACCCAATAGATTTTTCTAGGTGCCTTTTATGTGGTACAATACTACATATCCTAAAACAATGGGATATAAAAATAGGATATAAAATATTTAATAAAAATTAAAATAATAAATATAAACTGTAAAAATGAAGATGCACGGGAAAAATTTGGGATCCAAATATTTTGAAGCACAAAAGAATCATTTTCGGATATTAAATTGTAACCAAAGGGACATCATGATGATAAATAGATTGAAACTCACTCATATCCAATATCATAAAAAAAATATTCTTATTCATTGTCTACAAAAACATCACAAAATTTATACAAGTAATGAATAATGAAAAACCTCCCTTTGATTATAATTTCACACACACTGATAGTGATAAAACTATCCACTTCCTTACGCTGCATATCCTTTATCCACATCGAAAATATGAAATTATATATTTACACTGAATGGTGCATATAGAGTGTTAATATAATAAGTATAGGGGTATCCCAAATCATTTTTTATTATAAGACATTAAAAAATAAACTAATTATTCAAAATTAAATAATAAAATATAATATGATGTTATTTATAATTATTAATATGAGTCATGGAAAATAAATATTCTTCAATGATTTTAAAACATTTCAAAAATAACAAGTTTTCAACCAAATTCCGTAAAACTCAATTTAATGTGTCAATGTTCATCAATATAAAATACTACTTATTTGGTCAAATTTATTCCAGGTCAGAAAGGATTCATTTGTAGCCTATTTTACTTGTTTGTACACATGTTTTTTACATTACCCAATAAGAACATGTCTTTATTGTATGGTTTCACCCCTAATAGTGGCCGCATACCACAAATTAGGCCATCTAATAGACACAATACCCTATCAAAATAAGAAAATGTTTACAAGATAATCCCCTTTGATGTGACATTATCTCACCATTGAACACAATCATGTTTACCATATCAAAATCAATTAATAGAAATTTTATCCAAAAGCCATATCATTCATGATTCAACATGATTTTAAATATCAATACCAATGAGATATATGTTATTTGAAATATATCTTGAAACATCCTGGTACAACCGAAGAAGTTACCCAATCTTGCCCACCAAAAGGTATCAATCATTACTTTTTATATGAAAGACGCGACCAGAATGTATAAATGGTGTAATAGAAGATATAAGAAGACTGCACCATTTAGTTACAATTAAATAATAGCATAAGAGAACCCAACTCATACACATCGAACAACATCTGAGTATACATAAATAAATAAACATGAAAAAATAATGCTATAATAAATTGAATACATCATATGGACTCTAAAATAATGAAAATTATATATTATTAAATCTCTCACAAGGTCGACCTCATATATAAGACTTGAAAGATGAAAAATACAACATATTCCACAACTGTCATTGATCCAGCCCATGTACCTATTACTGATGATGTATAATCCATACCTATATGACCCAAGACGTTATACTAGTGGCTCTATGTGATGCATCGATATGTGGAAATTACCCTAATGATCACGCTACTTATGGTTCAACCTAAATGAAGTCATCATGTTTACACACACAATGATTCACAATCACAATGGTATGGAAATAAATTAATATACACCACCCTAATGGTTATCCTATCAATATTCTATAAAAACATGTTTATATATTATTGATATTCCCATAAAATACCAATCCTAGCAACAACAGACATTAAATAATATACTCTATAATAAGAAAATACAAGAAAATAGCTAATTAAAAAGTTCTCGCATGACACCAATTGTATATATACCCCTTCTTTGTCCCTTTACATAGGATTTATAGCTTGTGGCTCAACCAACAACATGTCCATCAGTCCATCGACCAGATCTATGCAGGATATCCAGTGAAACTAAATTCAATAGGAATGAATGCCAGACCCTATAGAGTAACAATAGGCGACCACACAAAAAAACATAAATCAACTATTCACTTTTTCTCTAAGATATCAATATAAAATACCAAAAATAACATCAACATAGAACCGAAGAGAAACATTCAGTCTTAAAGGTCCTATAAAACGAGCCATGCACTTGCTATAGAACCAACAAAATATTCCAAGGGATCCCACAGTGACATAATCCAAATTTCCAATAGGTACCTGCATGGACATGAAAAAATGTCCCACATTATATATAAAATCATGTAGCACAATGAATACATGATGATGGTAGGGAAAATGTTAAAAGGTATTGAAACCTAACTCCAATTGAACCAATAAACCTAAAAACCATAAATTCATAATTTTCATGGATATCAATCAGCTAAATGTGAGTTGAACTCACCTAGATCATCCATTAGATCTGTAATTCTATCTAACCATAGTTATCAAATGGAAGAGATAACCAATTTTTAAATTATGGTCAATACCTGATCAAATATATCTTAATGGAATCCTCATATTCCCTTTAACTGGGCATCAAATCATCAATAATTATGTTTAGCGGCCAACTGATCTTGGGATGAACTAACCTCATACCCACCATCCTTAAAGATGATTGAGAATCAATGATCACCACTCAAACAAGAAATCATGGGGCCACATTCAACAACATGTATCTCAGAATCCAAAAAAATACACCATTTGATCACCATGGCCAATGCCAGTGTCATGCCTAACACTACTGTCCCACATTACTCACGGTGACAACATAATGTGACATCCACCTCAGTACTCTCATGATGCACCCATGTTATCATTCCAATCTCAATTAGACTCAAACAATTAGTCTAAAGGAAACATAAAGAGAAATAAACCCTAGCTATGTTTCTCTATCTAATCTAAAAGAAAAAGACAAACCTAGTCTTGAAACTACCCATATTTCCTTCATCGTCCTCTAACTCACCTTCAATCAAAAACGCACCCAACTAGATTCCCGAAGAACATTCCATCCAATAAGGGAATTCTCAATGGTCCTTATGAAAACTCAAAGTACAAGAAACACAATACATTGGTTCCCCAACATACAAAAAAATAGAAACATGACTACAAGGATTATTATAATCCAAATACAGAAAATAAACATCAATTCATTAGAAAATAACACACGATGGATCTTAAAGAGTCTATTAGACTCATCTTATATACCCAATGGCACATGGTTGAAACCCCTAACCAAATCCATAAACATAAACTAAATTCTCTTAAGACTATGATCATAAAACCTATGATATTAACTCTAACAACTAAAATACAAAGCAATATGTCATGACATATATGTAGAAACAAGATCTCGCCAAATATACCACTCGATATGGCCTTCCAAATACTTTACAAATAAACCATGAATAATACTATTAGAAATACAATATCCATACTAAAAAAAGATGGTTAAATCATAACATCGGCTTCATAGATATGAAATGAAGCCCCAATATGAATATGAAACCACCACAAAATATACTTATATTGAAATATTATAGTAAGAAAACACAATTCAGATATTCTCTGAACTCCCAAATGATAGGTCCATCCTGATATATGTGTAAAAAAACATAGAATAATCTATCTATACATCCAATTCAAGAAACAATTTGTAAATAGGGAAAAATACACATGGTTTATGAATGTGCATGGATTTCTCTTCTAGTAGAGAGTGTGTACCCACATAGGTCCCCAATCCATAAACCAAAACCCCACATGGTGTGTACTTTATCGCAGTACACATTTTGTGACTTCTAGTACATGATTGGTAACACATCAATGTAATATTATTCTACAAATCATCCCAAATTGCTTGTAAAATTCCATATTACATGATATGTACCACCTATTCAAGTAGGGTACGCCAACATGGCTTCACCACCCATGTACCTATCCTTGCACAACACATGTTATTATACAACTAGATAGTGTCTGTCCTATGTAGGGTTTGTCCTTGTACCATACATGGCCAATTACCCACACATGGCTAATAAGAATGTTCACATGTCCACACACCCATGATCAAAACATGATTTGTAGCCTATTTAGATGGAATGTAGACCCAAAACCAAGTATTCTTTGAATAGTAATAACAAACAACATGTGTTATCATAATTATATGTAGTTTACATGGGTTTCATTGAATGGAAAACACTTTAATCGGCTTGGTATGTATAATTTATCTCAGTAACTCCTAGATCGACAATGAATGGTTATAAAGAAACCCATAAAAATTTGTAAAAATAGAATTCAATTATTCATATAGAATTTGAGTAAAAAATAGCCCTACCAATAGTCAAAAATGTTTGATTATTTAATCCAAATATTCTTCTTTCAACTGCCACACTACTATCTATGTTTTCCTAGTCTCCGTAGTGGTGTTTGATAAATACAATGGGAAAATAAACATGAATCATAAAGGACAAACATTGTAAAGAATAGGAAAAAAGGGGTAAGGGAACAACCCAATCATCTAACACCATGTAATGCCTCACAAATGAAAACATTAATTACAGACTCAACAATTGAGAAATAATACAAAACCATTTGTATTTTAAAATAATATTACCAAATTAGAATTCATTATTATATTAATATTTATTGAAATAAATAATAAATAATTTGGAAATTTTCAATAGCATGAATTTCAACAAAAATTCATTCTTATTGTTAAAAGAACAATTCCATTTCCAATAGAGTGTTCTGAAAATTTATTAGAGTCCTTATCATAAGATAAATTACCATTTTCACTTAAAAACACTAGGTAACATAATGGTTTAATTTCTCAATGACTTTCCAAATATTATAATGATGTGGGAAATCCAAAATTTCCTAACAAAAAAGAACATTATCCCCCAAGAGTTCTGATTGGATAACCAATAAAAAAATCCAAATAACTAATGGAGCCAAAAAAATCACAAACATCCAAAGATTGGTATTCCTACTTACACAGATCTCTCTACCACTATAGAGAAGTTAAATAATGACCAATTTGTACCTCCTATAGAACAAGAGTATCCTTATATGACCTCGCTTCGCAATGATGGAAAAAACACATGCTAGGTCATTAACCTAACAAAATTCATGGACATGGAGAAACCTCTCACACCTTAGGAACAACATGGAATCCCATAACAACAACACTGTGAAAACCAATGAAACATGGATTAAAACCACCAATAACCTATGATTATGACCTCCCAACAAATATTTACTTACTATACTCCCAAAAAAATTGAATAAAATAATATTAAATGGGAAATGTAGTAACAAAACTTGGATAACATTCATAACATCGCACACCACCCTCCAAATAGGTGACAATAAAAAACCAACTGTTCATAACCGAGATCTCACTTTTCTATCCAAGGATGAATGTAAATTGAATAAAGAATGGGGTCTATACAAACCCAAACTTTATATGTAGCTATGTTAATGGAAATTTCATTGAAATAACTTCTAAAAATCTAGGTGTCCTCAACCATGAAAACTACATTTTGATCTTACAAATAAATTGTCAAAGCACGGAAGATTGATTATGGACACCCTAGTCATTACTAATATGAGGGTCATAGGCCCCACCACATAACCCAATAGAAATCACGTTCCATGAAAAAACACCTCCCTATGAATAGTTACCATGGACATTAGGGGAACCCTTATTTGAGAAAAACCATAGAAAAAAAAATTGTCCCTAAATTATCAATTCCCACATCAAAGCCCCCAATATCACACTAAGAAGTAAATTCTATCCCACATGGTTTTCAATGAATCAATCTTCTAAGGGACAACATCTTCACAACTAGTGAACTACTAAACGCATAATCTGTATGTCTTTTTATTAGAATAAAATATATAGTAAAAAAATAATGTAGTAAAATTTCATGTGAATCCTACAATCCTAGAATGACTCATGCAGACTTGCCTCTTTTCCATAAGGCAATAGAAAAATAATAAAACAAACAATTAATATAATACCTCAATTTAATTATCTGAGGTAAAATAATTCAACCATAGTAATATATACCTGTAATATTAATCCATTACCCTATAAAATTAGTCTTTTTTTCTCTGAACTTATTTTCCAAAAAAATTTCTGATATGCATAATAATTTATAAAAAATCTCTTGTTAGCCTATCTTCCAACTCCCCAAATAAGAAAACTAAATAAATCATCTGATACTAATATTTTACATCCTTGACCAAGCTGACCAGACTCAACAACCAATATATCCCTCCACAATTCCATAATCATGCCTCCAAATATGATAGAGGCTGGTAAAACGAATTGGGGGTGTAATAGATGACGTGACGAGTCAATAGCCTCTAGAAAGAGTGAAATAATTGAAGAAAACAAACACACTCTTACATAGGGACCAACATCACAGTACTTATAAATAAATAAGATGCAACAAAGTATATTATACTACATATATTGAATAAGAACTACTCTGATACCATGATAACAATATAATGGATAATTTCTCACTTAGATGGATACATATACTATATAAATGAAATAAAAAAATCACTCTACACTTCCATTATAGAGAGAAACCATGTACTCAACCTCTATGATGTTTGAGCTTCACCAGCTTAACCCTAAAACACCACACGAGCAGTTATTCTTGATCTTGATAAAATGGGCATAATTTATTATTACAATGAAATCTGTAGACGAAAAATAATTTTGTAATAATATTTTCATTCACACCAAGGTTCACATAAAGAATGGGTGGGATAAATCTCAGTAGCCCACGCCTATGGTGAAACAATAAATAAGTTTTTTCAACAAGTGAATGTACAGTTGTTGTCCCAACCACTCAAAATTTGAACATCAGTTTTCATAAAAGAAATATCTACAAAAATGTGGGTGGAATCAAATACAAAAAAATAGAAATCCAAGTTGATCTATCCAGAAACATGTTGTAAATGTACCCCACATTGGCCCTTTATATGGGATTTGTAGAACAAGGATCACCTAGCTACAAGAAAAATGGATTTCATTCGCTTTTTAAATAGGTGATCTATGGTGTCTAAATGTTTTTAATGAATAATGTAGTCATGGGATATAGACTTGAAAAAAATATCACACGGTTGTCGGTATGGACCTAATAAGTTTTTTCCCATGGGAACCCACAAGGACCCGAAAATTTTTTCCATGCTATCTAAAACAATTGGAGAAAAATGATTCAACAACCTTAGTATATAAAATAATAAATTGTAAAAAAATAACAACTTTAGTAGTTATAAATATATCAATATCCTAATGCCATAGTAATTTGGGATAAGATTCAAATAGATGGGGGTTTTCCCACCAAAATCATCCATGAGCTCCATAAACCCATACAAAAACATCTATCAAATACTGGAGAGAACCATGTCAAAATTAAATTCTCACTCCTAATCCAATATATCAAAATTGTCTGTTACATAATGATAGTATTTAGTAAATACATCCTCAAACATCAAAGACAATAGAAAACAAAACATGGTACCAACCTCAAAACCTCCAAATATATAGATAAACTAAAATTACTGATAAAATATTAACCAATTAATCATGGGGACTATATTGAGACCAAGATCATAACATCCAACAATGTTTCCACCTTGGTGTTAATACAAACACAAGGCTCACACAGTTTCCATGGCCACAATAGTATGTGACACCCACCATAAGAACCCCTAATATGTCCATACTTTCAGAAAAAACCCTTATAATGAGAATAAACATATATAAATGATGAAAAAATGAAAAATAATCTCGTAGGGGGTTCTTATAGATCATCAAAAATAGGTAGACATTCCCAGGGATGAAAAATATTAAATAGAACTCTATGACCAATGTATGATCCTCGACCAACAATGCTACCAATGAGAATCCAAATGAACATGACCACCAATAGGGGCATTCAGAATGGTCATGATAAAAAACATTAAAGTAGGATGTATTCCATATGTTTTTCATATCATAATTGAAAATAATTTTTTTACATAAACTCTTAGTAGGTGTCCATGGAAACAATTATATCTTTATCAGAAACTCGCAAAAAAAGAATCAGAAAGAGTCACTCAGACTCTTATCAAAAGTAGGATAGAATATAGACACAAAAACCATCCAAACGATTCAACATAACAAAAATTATCTAGTAAATATATTTTGGAAACCACATATTCAAACCCCACAATATATAAAAGTGAGAAACAGGTCTCGAAAAATACGGAAAACCAAGATCTCTTTAAAGAGACTAAATGATCCCACAATCATGGATCTGTTCAATGAACATAATAAAAACTTGTATGCATCTACATGCCACTACCTACTAATGATCCCACACCCTCACATGAGCCTCGATTCATACAAACCCCCCCCCCCCCCCGAGGAGGAATCTAGAACCACCATAATAAAATCCTCACACAAAACCCTCTTTGTTCAAAAAATCTTCCATAGGGTTTGTGAATTCTAAAAGTATTTCCCAATCATGATATATTTGGGAAAAATGGAAAATAATGACTACCCATAAGTCTATTTATGAGGGAATGGTGTAAAACCTGAAAAAATATTTTGGATGGAATATAAATGGTATCCACTTTAGGTACTTATATTATATATATAGACCCCCCAGACCATGTGTATATGGACACTTAGTTGTACTTTAGATAAGTACAATGCATGTCCCACCCAATATGTGGATTGTAACATATCATGTGTACTAAAAACTATACCTAACCCCCACCCAAAAATATTGTGTAATGAGTGTGAGTACATGGATTCTTCCACCGATACCTGGAATGTCACTCTATACTGTGTACCAGACCATGTACATGTAGTTACCAAATAGTATATGTAGATTCTCGATTACAAGGGGGTTGAATTGTATGTTTAAATACATTCATTTTTAACCTCATTTTAAATCATGTTTAACTAATTTAAACAAGGTATATTCACAGATCCTCTTTAGTTATTAACTATAAGACTTGCTTTCTTATTGTTCGGAAATATGATTCTTGAAATAAAAGATAAGAACAATTTTCATAAAGGATTATTATACCTTAATTCATATAGAATCATATTTATCAGTCCAAGTAAAATAAAATAATGTATAATAATTTCATACATTTTTATTTTATCAAAATACATCTTAAATAAATACTTGATACATAAAAAAGTAACAATTATGATATCTTTTCACCCATAGTGTGTGGTTTCCATGAACCTTGGATAAATGTCCCTTGATTTATACATTGAATAATGTATGTCTTACCCACACCAGCGTAAAACCATGATTAGACTATATGAATATATATTAAAATCCCTCCAATCCCTCAAACATTAAGGTAGTCATCATCTATGCCTTCATATCCTTGGAAGCCTCATATTGTGATCAATAACAATCAGAGTCGCACAATGCAAGCTGAACAAGATGTTCATGGCAGATCAAGATATTCATGAAACACACTTAGCCTGGGAGTATATCACTCTCGAGAAATAAATTCATACCATGTAATATCTAGGTTCATGGAATGATTATACGATCAATTAAATGAGCTCATATTTATAGTTAATACATCAACAATCGACTCTCTTCTGTAACAGTCATATTTTTCCATAAATTTTTGTAGGACCAATACATTTGTCACTCAACCAATGGTTAGTTATAAACAGATTTCTGGACATCCTTTAATAATAATTACAGGTCTATGGAAAATGGAATAGCCTAACCAAATATGAATATTCAGAGTCTAAGGAAAAATACAATTTAGTGTCTAATTATATAAATAATAAGATTCTATAAAACATAAATATTCAGATTCTGTTTTTCAAATTATCCAGAATATGAATTCTAATGATTCTATTGTCAGTATTCCAATGAATTCAGAGTCTGAATTTTGAAGAATTTGGAGTCTGAGTTCATTGTATTTCAGAGTCCGAATTATAAGATATTTGATGTCTAAATTTTGGGGAATTATGAGTCCGAATTTCAGGGAATTGAGAGTCTAAATTTCAGACAATTTGGGGTATGAATTTTAGATAGTTCGGAGTATTAATTTTAGATAATTTGATGTCTTAATTTCAATGAATTCTGAGTCTCAATTTTAGAAAATTTGGAGTCTGAATTTTAGAGATTTCCGAGTATAAATTTCAATGAATTTAGTGTCTGAATTTTTGATAATTTAGAGACTAGAAACAAATTAATCTATATTTAAGGAACTAATTGATTATATGGTTTTTAATAAGTATCTTAATTATATATTTATTAATAAAATGGACTTGGTTTTAAGAGAACATAAATTGAGATATTGAAAACAAAGGTAAGGACATAAATACCCATACACAAGGAGATTTTTTATTATGAAAATAATCCTTAGTGAAAGATAGTTTTTCATAGTAATAATTTTTTTTATATTAAAAACATATAGGAATAGAATGGTCACAACAAAAACATATTCACTCAACTATCTCCCACTTTTTAAAAAGCATAAAAAACCTTTGAAATAGAATATATGGAAAGGGAATTTTATTTATGAAATTTTAAAAAAATTCATATCTCCCTTTACTTATGAATCCTGATGAATACGACAGAATCACTCTTATGTTTCAAAATCCATATGGATCATATTCTTGACTTACATAGAAATGTTTTACATTTTCTTGCATAAGAAAATTTCTTCTTTAAGTAAAATTCCCCTTACTTAAATTCACCCCTACATTGGGCATTCTCATATTTTTACACAGTATTATTTTAACAATTCTTTTATCCCCTTTGTGAGTTTTAACATTGAATAGTTGGAATGGAAAAAATTAGTTCCAGAAAAATTATGACTGTACAAATCATAACAAATGAAGGATAGAAAAAATATTCAATATGATTGAAAAAATTGATACCGGGTAATAAAACAGTAGATTAGTATTAAAAGGAAAAATTATTCAACCTTATTTTCTGTCAGAATGATATTTCTCACAATGGACTCCAAGTTCTTGATCTCGTTATGATCTTCCTCACAGTGAAAGAGAAACTATTCATAATACAGATTTTTATTCTCTAGAGCCTTGATTTTTTATCCTGAAATATAAGGATTTATGCCAGAGACATCAGTATGTCTTCTTAGTGATTAAGCTTTTCGGTAAAATCTATATTGAGTTCCCATTATCTCTTTAAATTTAATGTAGCTGAATTCAACATTCCACTCAGATATTTATCTTCTTACTCCATAGATACTTGTTCAAGGATTATAATCCCTATAAGACTTGTTGTAAGGTCATTCACTGAGTATTAGATTCCATCAAATATTCTCTTGTCTTCAATTGTTCTCTAATTCTATTTTGTATTTTCCTTAAAATATCTCCAATGAGAATCCTAACTAATAGAGACAGTTTTTAAATTATCCTCAAGAATGGTAAATATTTTTATTAGAATGCATATGGAATCCGACTTCTGATTAAAGGAGTGTTGAAGCAACTAAAACCTCTAATCAAAACCCAAAAACAGGTGTATGGTGTCAACTAAATTCTTCTGAGACTATACCACTAAATATTGACCCATGGAAGAAGATTCAAAATTTAGTTCCATTGTAGGTGAATAATTTTATTATTTCTCAACATCCTTCATCTTCGATAATCTAGTAACATCATTTTAACCACAACATACTTCTTAGGTGTATTATCGATCACTTGTATTCCTTTTTATACTTTGAATATAGACTCCACCGACTTTGGAGATTCATGCTCTCTATCTGAAAGTTGGAAAATTTATTCTTTATTAATATCTCCTTTCTCATCATATCCCATAATATCATCATGTTGGATGATTTCATGACTGCTACTTTCATCGTCAAAATTTTTATTAATCCTTTTTTGACCCTTGACCTCTTTTCCTTGAGAAACAAATTTAGTTCATTCAACAAGGGATGTCCAGATTGATTTCTTTTCAGAGGGACATTCCTTTTCAGGGTAATCTTCCAATGGTTTTATTACATAATCACTATAAACATTCTATTCCTATTGTTCTTCATAAAATTCTTCTTCCTAAACTATTTCACCTTCAACTTCAGGTTCTGGAATTATGAAATTCTCTCCCAGAGTCTCAACTAGTAATGGTTCATTGTGAAATGATTCTTGTATTTTATTTTGGATAGATTATTTTTTACAATCCTTGATATATTCTTGAACAATCTCAGATTTAGAAATTTTATTATTTAGTTTCTTCTCGTTTTCTTTCTTCTCTAGCCCTTCAATAATTTTAATCTTCATGGCCTTTTCCACAGTAGGATCTAGTCCAAAACTAAGATCTTATTCATTCATAAACTTTTTCTATTACCTAAATTTTTTAAAACATCATAAGAGAATTTTTTTTGTTCTTTGGTTTTGGGGGTGCTCACTAAATTTCCTGAACTAAAAAATTCTCTTTGATTTCCAGTTCATTTTGATTTCTCTTCCTCTGAGCATTAATAGAACTATCTCCTAGATAAAATTTCATAGCTAATAAATGAATCACTCTTTTTTAATGATCATAAAACTTCTTATTATATCATCACATATAATCAAGATTTTGAAATTTCATGTCTTAGAGTTGCATCAAATTTCAAATGATTTTAAGCATATCACTATGATCATAGAAAATATTTCTAGATACATAATGATTTTAGATTTGGCAGTTCTATTCTGGATGATGGTGATTTTCATAAGGATATACATCCCCAGGTTTATCTTCCTTGGGTTGTCTATGACATCGTTGAAAATTATGTATCTTTTTTAAGGAGTCTTTCTCTGATTTTCTCTTAATGAAGAAACACATTAACCATAATTACAGCATCTTAAATTTATTGAGAGATGGTTGATCTTCTGTGTTTTTACTCATTTGAGTATAAGGCACTAAATATCCTTTTTCTATATCAAAACATCCTAACGGATATCTAATCATGTGTGTACCAAATATAGTATCTTCTTTATATTGAAATGTATTGTTATTTGCTTCCATTTTGAATGATAAGGAATAAATTTTCCCATATCTCTTGAAGGAAAATTTTCTCCTTTCCACCTTCGTTATAAAAGAATACATTATCATAAAACTCTATTAAAAATCTGAAAAAATGGAATCCTGATGACTTTCCATGGCTACGCAACAGTTCTCCCATATGTCCAGCATCATTTTTTTCATAATAAATGAATTATACTTAATGAAAAATTTAGGATCAACTAACCTTTCCTTGTATATTTTCCCCTCGTTGACTTCCATCGATGAAGACAACTATTTTTGTGGGGATAAATCTAATGTTATTTATAGTCTTAGTAAACATGGAAAAGTGGAATGGAATTTTTGAAGAGAGGCAGACCTTCAACAAAAAAACCATTAAAACCAATGTGGGATAAGGAATAGGAAGGCCATTATAAAGTCATTAGAAGGGATGAATTGGATTTTAGATTTGATCAAATGGTTTAAAATACCAAAAACAGATTTGATAGTTGATATGAAATCTGAGGAAGGATTTGATAAGTTCTGATATTTTGGGGTTTTGAAGATAAATTAGGATTTATGGAAATTGATTCTGATAAGATTTGTCTTCAATAACAAAGAAAGAAATTCAATTACGAAAATTTATGTAAGGAAACAAACCTTCCAGATTTGAAGGATATTTTTAAATGATGATAAAAATTATTCTTGAATAACATTAGATTCTGGAAAATTATAATAACGAAAGGAAAAGTTTTTGTTTTGGAATTATGTTAAGGAATGGAAATTATTAATTACGGAATTTTTAGTTCAAAAATTTTATTGATTAAGAAAAATATTTTTTTAAAATATTGATTGATAAAATAGGTTATGAAAATATTGATTATGAAAAAAATGTCAACCCCTTTGAAATATATTTTTTTCATGTAAGGAGATAGGTTTCTATAAAATGTTAATATGGAAGATAACCTTAGAATTATCATTCATAACTTCTATTTAATGTATTCAAATCAATTATAGGGTAATGATTTTGTGAAAAAATTAGGATGTTGACCTTGCATTATGATAAATTAAAGAATTATATATCCATTAATTACACATTTGAAATAAATGTGTTTCTTAGAATAAAAATGTTACTTATACCCAATATTTCTCCATGATAATTTTCTTTGAATAATACATTTGCTATATTCATCTTGATAACCATTTCAAAGATGCTCATAATACTAATCATATTTTTGGAACATATACTATCCATGAACCATGTTTTTCTATTGGTTATTTCTTTATATTCATGAAAATGAAAATGTTAAACGTTCAAAATCAAAATTTTCAAGGATCCTGATATTTCAAAAAAGTGTGATATTAGGAATCCACTTTTTATTAGTAAACTAAAAAGTATGAAAACATAAATATTCAGATATATTTAAAGAAATTTTTTTATCTCAATGACCACCACACTGACATTCAGTACAAAATAGAGCAATGTGGGGGAAAATAATTATTACTAAAAATATGTTTTGATTAAGTATATCAAAATTTAGAACTATTCATTAACTGAAAAATTTGGGAAATGTATCATGTCAATATTTTCTATTCTAGATGTAATGTTTGATAGACATTTTTAGAAGGAAAATATTTTTGTCATTAGTTTAATATCCATGTTATTATCCTCAAATTTATTAGTTTTAGAACTAGTGATAGCCTCTAAAATATTTGTTATAAAATTAACATCTTTATGATCCTTATATTGCATGTCCTTCCCAGAATTAAATTCTTTTCGTTTTTTAAAACAGTTTCAAAATAATAAATATTTTGATCATGATCTTTATAAATACTTGATACTTCTTATGTTAGAACAAAAATTCTAGAATTTTCTTTTTCTTACAATTTTTTCATTGTCAAATTTACATTTTGATGCAGTTTTAAAAATCTTGAAACTTATTCAAATGAATGTAAAGTATTTTCTCGTGATGAAGATGATTCATCATTTGAAAATTCATAATATTATTCATTTGAAAAAATATCATTTAATGGAATATTCATTAAGGATTCATTATTTTTTACCTTATACATATGAGAATGATTTTCAATAGTTACTCTCTCTATAAGACCAATATTTTTCTAACTATAGGATTCAGAATATAAAAATTCATCTAATTAGAAACCATCACTAGCACCCAAGGTGTAATTTTCTTTTAATCTTTTCTTAGCCTTATTCTTGTAATACTGAATCATAATTATCTCAAAATGATTTACCTTACTGTCTTTTCTATTTGGCATAAAAAAATCTGGTCAGATACATCAATCCCTTTTCTAATCATATTAGGTTACATCAAAATCATTCTCGTCATTTCTTTATTTATTATTATATCTCTATTGAAAATAATTATTTCCCATTATCATCTTCATATTTTGAACATCATTGGATTATTAATTCTCTAAATGATTCCATCACATCATTGAAATATAACAACTTTCTTTGATTTATATCAAGTTACCCTTTTTGGAGTGATGGATTTTGATGTAGTAGTGAAAGATACACATCCATTACCATTCATATTTTTTTGTTGAAATAAACATCTATCTTCATTTTAGTTTCATGCTGATAAAGAGTTAAAAATAACTCATCCATATTAATGATAGATAATTTTATGTTCTCATCTATAGCTATATTTTTTATACCCACCCATTTGGCATAATTTTGTTTATTTTATGTATACGGACTTAATCATAATGTCCATTCTATCCGATATATTTAATACTATAGTAAATGGTTATAAATGTTTTTTATTGCAATATATTAAGCTCTTAATACAATTCTACTAGCTTCTATAACATTAGAAGTACCAAATTGTGTAATTTCATGTTTTGTCCAATGCATTTGAATGTTTCCAATGATGATATTTGACAATATATGTTCATGGTCATAGAACACACCAATGTATTGTGTACGTTTTAATTTTTTTGATATTCTAAATTTTCATGACTGGTAATGGTTTTGACTTCCTTGTTATGAATTTTGTAATCTCTTGTAATCATTTCAAAAAATCCTTATCTTGTGTTCATTACAAAAGACCTCATCCTATCTCTCCATTACACAATAGAATTACCATCAAAAGAAGGTGGTATGGAAGAATTAAATTTATCAATGGAACAATCATTTATACTAAACCTTATATAAGAAAATATATTATCCACAATAACATGTTAATAGAAAATTTTTATATAAAATGTTAAAAATACTTAAGAAAAACTCGAACAAGGAAAACTAAGAAATATGAATTCCAAAAATTTTAAATTTGAGAATAAAACATATATGTGAGTATAATTATTGAGATATATTCTCTGATACCAGTTTTAGGGTTTAAATAGTATATGTATACTCATAAATACAAGATGGGGTGAATTGTTTGTTTAAAAAAATTAATTTTTAACCATAAGGAAAACAGTGATCAACTATGTTATTCAAGGTTGATTAAAAAACCCACTTTAGTTCTTAACTATATAAAAACATGCTTAGTGTCTTGAAATATGAATCCTGAAATGAAACATAAGAACATTTTTATTAAATGGAGATTATGACATAATTTGTTTAGTAACTAATTTATCATTGTAGGTAATTTACAAGAAAGTATAAGAATGTTATACTTTTTTTCTTTATCAAAATATAGTTGAAATAAAAACATGAAACAAAAAAAGAGTAGGAGGTTGGAAATCTATTCACCCAATTAGTTGGGTATCCAACAACCTTGGATAAAGGTCCCTTTATTTATACATTCTATAAAGTATGTCTTATCCACACCTGGGTAAGACCTCAATAGAAATATCAGAATATGTCTTGCTATCCTCACAAGAACTTGAACATTAATGTATTCGACATCACTGTCTTCATATCCTCAGAAGCCATCGATTGTACTCAGAAACAAATAGAGTCACATGATGTAAGATGAACCAAATGTTCATGGCTAGACAAGATGATAATGAAATTCACAAATCATTAGGGTCATTCTCTATATATAAATGACATCAAAACATGTAATCTCAAGAATCATGGGATAATAATATGCTCGTTCAAATGATCACATGTTTATAGGAAAAACGTCAACGGTCATCTCCCTCCTCTAACAGTCGGACCTTTTCCTTATATTTCTGTGGGACCTGTAAACTTACAACTCAACCAATGGTTAGTTAGAAAAAGATTTCCTAACATAGTTTCATAATAATAACATATGTATGGAAAATTTAGCGGATTAAATAAATATTAATATCCTATGTCAATGGAAAAATAGAATATAGAGACTAATTATATGAAGAATCAGTCTCTATAAAACATTCATATTCACATTAAGTTTTCAAATAATTCAAAATCTAAATTCAAGAGATTATGGAGTATGTATTCCAATGAATTCGGAGTCTAAATATCATTGAATGCAAGGACTGAATTTCTGAGAATTCGAGGTCATAATTTCAAATAATTTGATATCTAAATTTCATAGAATTCGTAGTCGGAATTTCTGATAACTCAGAATCTGAATTTTATAGAATTTCGAGACTAAATTTTTTAGAATTCATATAATAAATTACAGAGAATTCGGTGTCTGAATATCATAGATTTCGTTGTCTAAATTTCTGAGAATTAAGAGTCTAGAAATAGAGTAATCTTTATTCAAGGAACTATAATATTTTTTGTTTTTTAATAAGGATCCAAATTTTAATATTTATAATAAAATGGACTTAGATTTGACAAAACATAATGTGTGATAATAAAAACCAAGGTAAGGATCATAATTTTCATAGAGAATTGATATTTTCATTAAGAAAATATGGGAAATATAATTTTCCGTAAGATAAAGAGTTTGTGATTTTAAAAATGAAGATGAATTCAAAATTCATAAGGAAACAGTATTTACTTAGCAGTACATTGTCATTTACCCCATTAGGTCAAGTAATCCTAAACAGTTTTTATCAAACCAAGGATCTAGTTGAGTACTCAACGAAATAACCAAGATAACAACTTAGAATAAAAAATTCAGCCACAAAATGTACCACCATAACATTCATGTTCAATGAAAATGTAAAAAAAACCCAATTAGAGTCTTCTAAACAACACATCAGTAACAAAAGTTTTCATAAGTAATATTCCTGTAAATTCGCCTGAAATGTTGAATTTCACCCTGACACTCCTGGATCAAACCATATGAAGTATCATGAAACCCATAAATGTATATAAAAACAATGATAACCAAATATTATATGAATATTAATAAAAAATTATAATTGTTCATATCTAATGGTGGAATCCATCAATACATTATATTGAATCTACCTCGCTCAACTACCGCACTACAAACATGTGTGAAATGAGATGTACGATGTTTTTATACCATTCAATCTCTCAATTATCTCCCTATATCTCTCTCATTCATGAATTAGTATGTTCATGAGGTAATATAATACATGATAAGGGAATAAAATGATGAATGAAAAACATTAAAAAGCTAAAATAATCAATAATAGAAAATGAAATAGGGTTTGTGGCCCAACCATGATGCTCGATGAAATATCATGCCTTTTATATGAAAACCACCCATTCATGACTAAATAGTGAAGATATAATCTTATTCCTTTTAACCATTTAAAATATATGACCAAATAAAAACACATGAATAAATTCATATTAATTTAATAAATTATTAAACATTCCCAGAAAATTTTACCATCATTTATTTCAACCAAACTTATATCTTATGTTAGTCACTCTATATCAAGGCCAAAAGAGTGGAAAAATATCAAATATCATAACAAATAAAAAAAATTCAATTTTCCTCCAAACGAACCTATACATAAAAGGGTTTATATTTCCCATAATTGATTATGTCTGATGATGAGGTGGGTCACCACAAAAACTATAATCAAAACACAATTCTTTGAAATAATAATATATCTTTTACCAATTATGGAAAATAATTTCATAAAGAATCACTAAATCTTTGTAACATAATTCAAATTTATGAATTTTCCAATTTTGAGCCACTTAATAAATGCACCCTCATGCGTAAAACAAAATAAATGATTAAATTATTCCCCAAGCAATAAATTAAAGGAAAAAAATTAATTTGTTAATAATCATTAATTATTATTTTACATGTATTTAGAATGAACAAAATAAATGGAATATTTGACCACAAATATTTATGAACAACATCAATGGGGATTAAAAATATTGACAAGAACCCTTAATTTAACATTTGGCCTTTATGGAATACATTTTTGTATAGATCCAATATAGTAATATCATTTTAATTTTCTTTCATATATAATAAATTTGAGTGATACCAATTTAAAGGTGATCCATTAAAAATGATGGGGTTTTTGTATTAAAATTGGATTACATATTTTTATAGACATAATGATCCACCAAGGAATTATTTTTCTTGTTCCAAATACATCGAAAAGAACTATTTATGTTCGAATAGTTCATGTGTGGCTTATTGGAGGAGAATTATGAAACATGATAGGGGTTTCATTAACATATAAATCCAATACAACAATAAATTATCCTATCTATATTGGCATAAATATATTGATAGTTAGTGCTGAATATATTTAATAACCTTATAAAATTCATCCATATTTCTATTTGATATTACATAAACGTGATACCCACTGTTTTTCCCAATAGGGGACAGTGGTGACACATCAGATCCCTGATGGCCACTATCAGCATACTTGTATTCTACATGTATCTTTATTAGTTGTTCACTAATGTCTAAACCTACCAAACTCATTTATAAACAACCTGATCCCCTTGTGTAGGACTAAAAATTAAGAGATATATTACTATTTAAAAAGGATATTAAAAACAATATGAATAAGGTAGTACCTAAATATAACTATAGGATATTATACAAAGAATATATAACATGGCATAAATAAATGGTAAAAATAATATGATAATAAAAATAAACATAGAGAATAAAATATCAATAAGAATAAATAAAAACAAGAATAATAATACCAATCGCAAAAATATATAATAAATTATTTTAATAATTATAAACATATCATCAAATCATTATTTCAAGAAATCTTCTGTAAATTGTTAATGAAAAATCTAATAGCCTGTATTTTTTTCTCATGAGAAAAAATGAATATTAGCAAGTCCATCAAATTTAAACCACAACTGTCACTAATTAACTCCAATTGAATCATTTTAAGAGTTACCATAAATTTAATAAAATTACTACAGGAAACCGTAACATTATCTAGGATTTGAATAAAATAATATAAATTATTATAATGAGAATACTGAAAATATATGTTAAATAAATTAATGGAATAATGTACATTTCTATTAGAATATCTTGAAATAATATTATAATTGAGTTGATATTAAACCAAAATTATTCTATGTGTTGACCCCTTAGTTTTTCTATTACGTAGCTGCATCATCCTTCTAGTAACTAACATTATATTAAATATTTAATTTAACACAGACACTTAACATTATAAATTTTAGTATTTGGTGCTTATGATGACATATATATAATTTCAATAAAAACCCATATGAAATATAGATATTGTGATTTAATTATATATAAAAAAACTAATAGTGAAATCACAACAAAATAAATACAATAATTAGTGTGTATATATTATAATATAAATTACAATCATAATACTAGGAAATGATTCATGTAAAGGTAATTTAAGATAAAAATTACATTAAATATAATCTATCTTAGCAGATTCAGATTTATCATCATCATGATCATGAATTTTCCCATCAAGAAATTCAAGAAAAATATGTATTAGGAATTTTTTTTGAGAAAATATAGAATGATGTTTAAAATGATTATTTTTTATTCAAAAAATATATTTTTGTTTGATGAAACCAAAATTTTTTAGTGGCTTGATAGGATCATGATATTACCTTTTTCATGTATTGGAAATTTTATTTTTGTAAGTATATTATTTTAATGTAATGAGAGAACATATATCACATATTATAAAGATTAAAACATGAAAAATTTATTGAGTGGAGATTTGGTTTTTAAGATCTACACCTCAAACACTAAATTCGGAAAACATCAATTTAGGTCTATTACCGCTTGGGTTAACCAAATTTATCTTTATGATTTTACAGATGTAAGTATGTGAACCAATGTAATTTATATTTTCATTTAAAAATATCAAGAAGCATTCCAAGAATAATTTGATATCCTAAACCAAATTTTATCTCTATAAAAATATATTCACTTTAAAAATAAATCAATAATATCTTTTAAACGGAATCATTAAATATATTGAAAATATATGTTATAGAAAAAATTTTTCCCTACATTTATAGTCATCAATGATATTTACTATAAATTACTAATGGAATAAGTATCATTAAATTTATAAATTAAAAAAAATTAAATATGGGTTATTTTATATAAGAAATTAATTAATTTTAATGTATAAATATTAAATAATTTTAACGAAAAATGATTAAATAAAGTCTTAACACTATTATTTTAGTAATTATCGTTAATCTAAGCATCATATTTTTAAGATAAAATGAAATTATATAAATTATAAAATATTACCATGTTGATATTAAATATGATATATATTATTTCAAAATTAATTTCTACAATTGGTGGAAACAATCATTAAATATATTAAAATAAAAACATTTTTCAGACTATAAAACATCAATCATGGGTTTTATAAATTCAACATATTATTTTTAAATGAATCATTCTACTTGTTAAATACATTATTTATCATGAAAATATGTTTTTATTTTTTTATGTTATTAATATATATTTAATAAAAAATGATATCATTTTAGAAAAAAACCTTTTTTAAATTTATCCACATAATAATTAATTATAGAAAAATAAATCAAGAACTATCATGCTATGAAAATGTTAAAATTATTATTCCAAATATATAATACCATTATCAAATTTAAATCCTATAGTTTTTATGATTTTATCTTTTTGAACATAATTTTTTTTTTTAAATAATTTTTTTGGTGAATTTTAAATTTTTTTGCAGTGTAGTGATGTAACAACCTTATATATTAAGGGAATAAACTCATGTTAGAAATAATATATTACATGAAACACTAACATTAATCTACTATAGAAATATTTTACCATTATAAAATTTTTGTTAAATTTGTGGGGATGAATATGATTAAAAACATTATGAAATATATATATATATATATATACATATATATATATCTTAATATATATGTATTAAAAATTCGTATTAATTAATTATTAAATTTTTTTAATGAAATTTAATACATAAAAAATATTTTTTCATCAAAAAACTATTTATTAACTTTGTGATTAAATATTATAATTAATTTTTGGATCTCTTATAAAATATTTTTATAAGAATAAATTAATTTCATAAATCAAAAATACAAAAATTAATTATCCTGGAATTGTCGTATTTTTTAAGAAAATAATTTATCTAGATTAATGAAAAATAAAAAATTTTGTAAAACAACCCTCCACTCTAAATAAATTAAGTAATTTCGAAGAGAAATTATTATATATATTTATATATAAATATATATTTATTTAAAGTATAACATTTATTAATTTTTTTATAAATATCACATATAATTACATTGGTAATTATCTTAATAAGTGAATTTTTGTATAAGATTAATAATTGTATTAAGACTCATTTTTTATTAAAACTATTACAATGTGCATATGTTTCCTCCATTTTAATTAGTTATAATTTCTGAAAATTAAAAATTATATAAATGATTTGTATTGATTATATAATGAATGTTTTTAATTTAAATTAAAATGATGATAATAATTGTTAATTATGTTCAAATAATCTCAGTTATTTCATTAAAAACACATTTCACGAAAAACATGATATTTCTTCAATTATCGTTGCATTTTTTTAAATTACATTATTAAAATATCTTAATCGAATTTTTTAAAATGTATTCCATGTTTTTAATAATAATTATTGATATTATATTTTTTTTAAACAATATTTTCTATCATAATGAATAATAAAAATAGTAAAAATTATGTAACACAGTTATAGTTAAAACATGTTTATTGATGGGTTAATCAAAAAATATAAGTGCTTAAATGAAATGAAAACAAATTAAAAGTATAATATTTGTTTGTTTTGTGACATTATATCAATAAATCATAAATAAGGATCTATATTAGAGAATTTTACATTTTTAACTCTACATAAAAACTTTTTCTATTCTATAATTCCAATAGTGTCTTCTCATCCCTTTATAAAAGGCCACCCCTATCTAATCATATTCACGACATCGACGCATTTTCTTCCAACCAATTACTATCAAATTAAAATTCTTTATTCACTATTAAAATACTAATGGGGTTTTTTTTATCAAAAACCCAATCAAGGAATATTATATGTATAATCCTATTGTGGTGGTCCGAGGAAGAGTTACTATTTACAACTAGGCCATTTTTTTCATTCATCTATATCATTCAAATAATCATGAAACATTATCATAAAATAAAATAATTATATCCAATAATTTTTTTAATTATTTTATTTTCATAACATCTATCCATTTAATGCTCTATCAAAGGAAAAAAATATTCATTCTTGTGTACGGTGTACTACCGCCTAACTAAACAATGTAATTCATTTTCCAACACCGTCTCAAATAAAAATTTGAAATAATGGAATTATTGTATATATATTATATTAATGAAATATTTATCATTATTAAAAGGTAATATATCCTTTAATATTTACATATCTTATTACAGAAAAATGATAAGATCATTTATGTGTACATGTGGATGACCTCCTCCACAAATCGATGTGATTTTTTTACATCCCCAAACTACATGGATATTACAGTTATGTTTATTTAATGAAATAGTCCATATTTTTTTAAATTATCATTATTATATTATAAATAATACATACCATATCATTATTATTATTTTTGTAAAATGAATATATTACTCATGAGTACAAAAGTTATACTGTCTACATGATTGTCATGTTTTTCAATTTTCAAATCCAAATGTCAATATTTATTATTTAAAAATAAATTATGTATAAATATTATAAATATATATTGATTATTATTCCATATATTACGGAATAATATCCTCATTGATCATTGTGAAACTACTAAATCCATTTTTTGAATAAAATTTGCATACCATAAAAACATAATAGAACATAAATGATTAAAAAAATATTATAGCTTGGTAAGAAATAAAATAAATAAAATAAAATGAATGAAAAAGGATCTTAGTAAATTAAATAAATATCATATATTTATTATTCATATTGATTAAGATCATATGTGATGATTTTGGACTCATGGTAAGGAACTCTAAAACTGAAAACCACATTTTAAATGATATAATGATTAATTTATTTAATAGTTCTCTTACAAGTCCATGTTTTGAAAATTTATTATATTAATATACTAATATGGAAATAAATTAACTATAATAGTTATTTTTTTATACTTTACATTCCTTCAATATTTTTTGAAAGTAATATTTTTACGGAATGTTTTTTTATTTATTTTAAACCATTGAAACACATTATTTTAACATATTATGAAAACAATTATCCTTCTAAAACCATACATTTATTTTGAATTATAAATTACATTTTATGATTAATTTTTTTCTTGAATGAGTAAAAAACCAATCCCTTTTAATGTTTTTTTTATCAAATTTTTTTTTGAGGGAAGGTAAATTTATTCAATATGCAATGGTTTTTCTGGTATGAGTATGATCGTGTGGTTTAAACATTTTTTTGAAGAAAATTTACTAGATTTAATTGTTTTCTAATGGATAAATTCCTTTGAAATTGAGAATTATAATTATTGAGCCCCATTATAGTGTAAGGGTGAGGATTATATATCGTATAAGAATATTTAATCCCAATTATAGATACCAAAAACGGTGATCCTAATATATCTTCTACGAAAGGTGAGCATCATAATTGCTCCCCAATACAGTTAGTAATGACTATGTTATCTAGATATTTATATTTTATGTCGGATGTATAGTTTATCAAATTTATATGGATTCTTTAAAGAATTTTACCTGTTGAACTGAGATGAAATTTCTATTCATACTAAAAAATTGGAAATTTTTTTTTAATTGTAAGATAATTGTATTTTTAATATAAAAATGACTCAAATTCAATGTAAAATTTTTCTGTTTTTAGTAAATTGGATTTCATTGGTTTTTATGATTTTACATTAAAAATTATTTCATTCTTATTATGATACATACTCTTCTTTGTATTGTTATCCCATGTATTTATAACTTCATTCCACATGGTTTATATTTGGATAAAGAAAAAAAAGTAGTTGACTGTTGTGAACCCATGTAATTAAAATAGAATTGATTTATTAATTTTAATATTTAGGAAAAATGGATATTGATGAAAAGTGTTCACCATGTGATTTATGATTTTTATGTAATATTAATGTTCAATATTTTTAAATAAATAATCTTATATGATCATTGGGAAAGAATAATTATATTTAATAAAACAACCGTACAATATGTATCGATTATTCTATAATCAATGTACTTGTAATAATAGAACATTTTAACATTACATTAGAAGTTATAAGTTAATTTTAGATTATGATGATATTAATATATAAACCAAAATTTATGTATGATAATGATAATTATCATTTTTGGATAAATATATTGAGTTTAACATGGGATTGAATGCTTAATGATATCTTAATATTTATAACACACATATTTTTTTATACTATATTGGATATACTCACAAGTAGATTTTTTTGTTTTATTAAGTGGTTGTATCTAATTAATAATATATCTAAATTAATGTTAATTTCTTTTATGATAATGAAAAAAATCGAATAATATATTTATTTCAAACAATTTTTATTATTATTAGAAGTATACAATGATTATGATTGACTACAGGAACCTAGGTGGGTTTCTAAAAGAATAAAATATGACCAAAATGAATCTCTTCGGACATTCAGGGGATAATAAATATTGCAAAAATACCCATAATCTTATTTTTCTATAATGTGGGAAGATAAATCTATGAAAATGACTCTAAACAAGTAGAATAGGTTTTATATGTTTGAAAAGTCTTAAAATGAGATAATATTCCAAGATATAATAAGCTTGAGTTTAATACCATCATGATGATAAAATATATTCCCAGAGTATGAAATGAATGAAGTTAATATGAAAACTATAATCATTGCGAATTTATTTTCCTAGGGGAATTCACACAAATAGAATTAGAAAGACTATTCAGTAAACATATATTAATCCCTAACTCAATTTTCATTGAATATGAGTATACCGGAAATTAAATATGAATGGTGTGAATTATATCTTTTCCTTATGTTTTGAAATATTAGTATCCTAAGAAAAGATTCATATTTTTTAAGGAATGATGTATTAAATAATTAGATAGAATATCAGGGTAAATAGATTATGATGAACATTGACTGATTATGCTTTCTAAATATAGGTATTCAATTGTTATGATATATAGGTACACTAAAAGTACCTCAAAGGATTAAATTCAATAATTATATTATGAAATTTTTTGTTATGGGAGAACCATTGGGGATATATACAATTTCTTCCTCAAATGATTATGGTATATATAATACTAGGATTACATTGTGAAAATGGTACTTGGTTGAGAAGTCCCTTCTAATTTGGTGGAGATACGTCTAATGGTTTTGATAACATTTAAAATTTATATATTTTCTGATTATTAATATTATTTTTAATAATGTTCAATATATGTTTTTCAATGATACAAGAATTATCTTAATATTGTTTTATAAAAAAACCATGTGATGAGTGAATGATAGTAATATCTGGAAAGTTCATGGGTATTAAAGCCACAAATTATGGGAGAAAAAGGTGACATGCCTTCCACTGGGCTATATAGTTTCCTCATTAGTATGTAATCGCTTATTATTACATAGAATTTTTTAATTACAAAGATTAGTTTTCTTGGAAATTTATTTATATAGATAACAATGGGATTGAAATGTGATTTGGTGATTAGTTGATTCATGTTATTTCAGTAGAGGTTATATAATTTTGTAACCTTAAATAATTTAGGTAGAATGAACATTATGTTATTTTATATGACGAAGAAACATTTAATTTATTATGGAAAATATATGATTTTATAATTGATTTTATGTGATTAATGTAATTAAGACGATTAGTACATATCAATGATTATATGATTAGAGAATATACATTGTTTTAACTAAGACTATAACTTTGATATTTTATTTTACATAGAGATAAATTTAAATTTTATATTAGATGAATGGATAACCAAATAATTCTAATATTTAGTATTTATTCCTTGTCAGAAATTTTTTGACAATTATATTAAACTGCATTTATGGGATAAGATTGTTTGAACAATGGGTATTACTATTTAACGTTGTAAATTAAGGATATGATGGTTGATTCATTTTTGAAAATATCATAACTCTTCGGATACATTTTTTGAGTTTTATTAATTTTAAAATACATAAGGAATACCCTTTTATACATTTTTTAGATTATGTGATCTGTTAGAATTTTATATTACTCCTTTAGGCTGAAAACACACATCTTGAATACTCATCATTGAGAGGGATGAATGAGATTATGGTGTAATTCGATTAAAGAATGAATTTATTCTAATATAATATATATATATATTTCTTTATATTATTATTTTAAATTATTAATTATTTATGTATCAATGTGTAATGGATATTGAAAATGAAAACTTATTACCGTAATTTTAGATGATATTGGTGTCCTTTTTCACAAACCCATTTGTTTAGAATTTTTTTGTTATTGAATATCTCAAGATAATTCAGTTTATCCCTAATATATATCACTATTAATCATTTTTTTAATAAAACATTTCTCAAAATCTATATTTTTACTTTCCATTAATATTTCCTTACATAGAATCCTAGTTGGTTACTATTATATGTTACCTTCTTATTTTATTTTCTCTACTATCTAGAATTATTATCATAAAAACATTTCGCAATGTGTTTTATTGTGAAAAGTATTTTATAAATCCATAACATTCATTATAGAGATAATGTTCAAATTATGAGGACATGATTTTTGGAATGGAGGAAAATATAACACCATGATATTTTAAATGTGGCACATTATTTTTAATAGGGTATATTATCAGTTGCATCGATATTAAACCATCCAAGAAATATATATCTAATATAAACTAGATTATTAAAAGGAATGTATGAATAAAATTAACTACTCTATGAAAATTATATATATATAAATTTCATACTAAAGAATAAAATATTTATAATATTTTACTAGTAAATCATTCTATTTTTAGAAATTTCATTATATCCATAAAAATTAATTTTTTTAAAACGTTTTTTACTCTGTGAGAAATATATATAATTAACTATATAAAATTTATAAAATTTATTTTGAAAATTTGAAATCATTTTTGAAATCATAATTTATATAATATTGTATCATCTTATTTTGGTTATTCATTAAGAAATGTTGAATTTTCAAGGAAAAGTAAAAAATACAATTTTTTCCAAAACATCAAAATAATTTGGAATGAATAATGTAATTTAAAATTTAATTTATTAAATAATTTTTAAGTAACATAATTATTATTTATAAATTTTTAATCAATTAAATTATATCCAAATCGTCCTTATACTTTATTTTAGTATACTTCTATTTTTGTGCTTAAAATTACTATTTTCAGAAATATTTTTTGAAATTCATATTGTTAACCCATTTTAGTTAAGTAAAATAATAAATAATATTATTTTATTAAATTAATTCATTAATATATATCTATATATATATCATAATAAGAATTATTAATTTTATGATAAATTTTCATTAAAATAATATAAGACCATTATCAGATTAAAAACCTTTCTTTAAAACCCGCATATTCATCTCATATATTGGTTTTATATTAAAATATATTCTAGCAATTATATTAAATTAATTTGTTAAAATTGATTCCATATTATAATCATTAATAATTTTACTATTTAATAAGTTGAAAATAATTTTTGGGCTTACTAAATTGTGAGATTAGAAAATATATTTTACGGTACCAAAAAAATTAAAATGGGTTTACTGGCGTATTAGTATATATATATATAAAAGATTATATGATCTAAAAAAATTTCTAGAATATTTTTAATATAATAATTCTTAAATTATTTCTTTCAAGGCTCAATAATTTTTCATTAATGATCATTTTATGAGTGTATAATGTTTGAAAAACATTTTCGTTTCAAAAATTTAATTTATTTCTTCACCAGCACCTATAAAATTGAACCATAAATGCCCTCCCCATCACACTTTAAATGACTTTTTATTCATCCAATTCCTCCTCAAATCATTTATATAATTCTTGTAATATAAAATATCAAATAATATTGATTAGATATCAAATCTATGATGTCTATAGTTATAGTCTTAATATTTTGATCTAATAAAGAGGAATTTTTCTTAACTGAACCATTTTTTGATATCTTCATCTGACTCCTTTGAATATTCTTTAACAATGATTTTATTGTCACGACCCGTTCTCAGAGATCGTGTCGTGACTACCCCAAGCACCCCTTCCATAGGCCATGGGCTAGCGACAAGCACCAATGGCGTAATACCGATAAAAAGGGAATGCATTGCCTTTTATACTGTAACACAAACTATCTAAACATAAGCTATAGAAGCAACAAGTACTAAAATAGAAATAAAAGTGTGCTGAAAGTAAGTGGGCCAGTATACATATCCAACTGAACAACATGTACAAGTAGAAAGGTAAAAAACTCTTGGATCATCCACTTAGAATCCTACCTAATGGGTAGGTATAAAACTCGAACAACTCATACCTTCGGTACGTCCTGTCTATTCTAGCTACGAACCGCCTCCCGTTTGTCACCCTCAGCCTCTATCATTGCTGACTGTCATCTGCATAGAACACAACAAGGTTAGAGAGATGCCCTTAATGGGGTGAGTATAACAATACTCCGTAGGGGACCCCGAGACCCCTGAAGGACTCCCAGAATCCATAAAGAATAAAGCACAGCATAAAGATACAATCACAAATTATCAACCAACCCTATATTGGTATATTCCCATATATATACCTATGTTATCAAATGGAGTCCAGCTCCAACTCGCAAGCCCAAGCACAACCCATTCCATAAATAAGGAAAAGTCAATCACCTCGATGATAATGGATGAAAGACATGACTCAGCTCACATAGTTATATATATTTTGTAGAGTGATAGAGATTATCAAATGTCGTCACTGATTCATTTATGCTATAAGACCCACATATGATACAAGAATAGAAAAACTGTCGGACCCACACAGGATACAGGATCAGATATTCTATAGGACCCACACAGGATACAAGAATAGAAGTCAGAACTATGAGACCCACGAAGGATCCCGAAAAAGTAGTCATCATAGTCGAACACACAGAAAATTCTGGTATATTAGTCATCATTGTTAAAAACAAGGAGGATTCTGTTACAGTAGTCATCGTTGTCCAACCCGCGAAAGATCCTGGTATATTATCATCACAATCGAACCCATGTAGGATCATGTTATCTCAGTCGCAACAAACCCTAGGGTTCCCGCACACAACACGTTTGATTTTGGGAGGGTCTGCACGTCGAGAAATGTTTTGATATATCAACCATCATGAAGTCCTGAGTTGATGTATCACATATTTCCTTCTCATCATAAGGAACCCAATGCGACAGATGATGCATCAATCAGATGCCCGGTCTCAGAGTTGTTGGAATTTCTGTTCCAAGGGCATGGTTGATTTTTAGGTTCAATCCAACTCGACCATACCCCAAATATGTCCAAACCTCAAACAGGGTATGCCAAAATAATTTTTCTGATCTATTCCTTCAATCTCCGTAGATTGTTCATCGTTCGGACACCCATATCCCAAAATAAAGATGAAAAGGAGATTCCGGGTTAAACAGTCCGAACATGGGTCCGACCTGGTCAAATGGAGCGGCCCGGTCCGATGGCGGTCTGACCAGATGGCGGTCGGACCAATGGTGGCGTGGACCGGGGCGGCTCGGCCAGTCAAGGGTGGCCTAACCCGTTGCCGGCCCGGGCCGCTGACCGTGTGGCCCGGCCCGACTTGCCGTGTGTCCCAGCCTAGCTGGTAGTGTGGCATGGCCCGACATGCTGTGGGGCCTTGCATGGCTGGTCCTGTGGCTCAACCTGGGAGGCAGTAGGGCACCTGACCCAGCTGTTCATGCCGGATGGCCCTGACAGGCAGTGTGGCTCGGCCTACCAGGCAGTGAGGCGCCCGACCCAGCTAACCGTGTGGTGCCTGGGTAGCCGTGTGGCTCGGCCCTGCTGGCCGTGTGGCACCTGGATAGGATGGACCAACTGGAACGATGGCCATGTAATAGGGGGGGGGGGTTTACACACCCCAAATCCCTAAAAGGAAGGCGCAAGGTGTCTGCCCTTCTAACCGCGGGACAGGTTGGGTCCTGCCTGGCATGCATCGGTGGCCGGGTTGGCCAGCCGCCCTATCCTATCTTCCTCGGCCTAAGGTCGCGGTCCTGATCCATTGCAACGGCGTGCCGACACTATGCCCCTCCCCCACGGCCACTTCCCAGTTGCAACCTCCTACAACACTAGTGTGGTGCGCCATCGCCATGCCCCTCGGCTGCCACCCAACTTTCCTCTGTGTGACATGATGATGTTGCGCCTTTCCGGTGACCTGACGGTCTTTCGTTATCAGTCTCCTCATGGCCGGCCCAACGGTGACCACCGTCGTCCGCACCGATCATCAACCACAAACAAGATCACAAAGGGGGAAGGGTCGGCTGTGTTTGTGCGGTCTGAATTTTCCCATGTTTCGGTGACATCATTTTCTTGTCACACTATAATTTCAAAAATGTAGAACGGGTATATGAATTAAAAACCCCTACCTTGTAATCAGTGTTCTCTTCATGGAGTTGTGGAAAGTGGCGTCATTATATAGATTTCATGAGGATATGACATTGTCATTGGTGACGTTCTTCGTGGGACACGTCTTCCCATTCTTACCCCAGTTGGAGGGGGAGAATACAGCGTCGTCGTTTCTCGGTGGAGACGGGAATTCTTCGTTCCGAGAAGATGTAGTTCTTCATTTGGAGGATATTTTCTCAATCCTTCCAAGGATCCACCACATGATTAAGCTAACCCCAAATTAATAAAACAACACACCTTAATATAATGTTATCTTAATGAATTAAAAATGATTAGAATTCATTAAGTTACATCACTTAATTAAAAGGGGGTGTTGGCTCATTAATATGGAGAAGAAAGGTGGAAAGGCTCCACAATAAATTGGCAGTTCCAAGGGTTAAAGGGGGTTTAAAGTAGGTTTGTGATTATGTGCGCCCACCACATAATATCCTCCCAGGGAGGTTATGTGCATTTGGGACCCACATCCAACATTCCCTTGGAGGATTTAACCACCACCAAATAAAAATACGTCGCACATAATTTTATTTAATTTATTTAGAAAACCACCAAAATTAACTTCCTCTCTCAATAAAACACAACTGTGGTAATGGTCTCCTTAAGAGAATACTTGGGCTGTGAAAAAAAATGTGTCCTCCTATTTGAATTCCAAGCAACGGTTCAAAAGATATAAAAATCCCGCTCGTACGTTTTCTGAACGTACTCGAACAAAACATCAGAAATTGATTCCGGGCACACCGGGTCTTGGAATCAAGCACCGTCTGAAACTGCACATTCTTAAAATTCTTATGTATTCTAAAAAAATCCATGGAATTTTAGGGTTTTTAAATTCTCTCCACATTATGACTTTACGTCACCGTATTCTACATCACAGAGTAGGGAAATAAAAGGGGGGTACTGAGCACACATTTGATCCTCCCGCTCCCATGTGCTCTCCTGGAGGTCCCCATGCTACCAGTAAATGCGCACCAGAGGAATCGACCATCTAGGTTTGGATAGATTCGGTCGATCCTCAATCTCTACTAGAGCCTCCGTGAATTTCACCCCATCATCGATGTCCAGCTCTCCATGGTCGATGATTCAGGACGAATCGTGCATGTATCTCCTCATATGAGATACATAGAAGATGTCATGCACTTGGTGAATCTGAGGAGGAAGGTCCAGGCAGTTAGCCACCTCACCTACTCTACTGATGTCCTGGAATGGTCTGATGAATAGTGCTGATAACTTTTCACCTCGACCAAATCTCTATAGACCTCGTCGAGGTGAGAACCGTAGGAAGATGTGGTCGCCATATTCGAATTCTTGTGGTCTTCGTTTCCTATAAGCATAAGAAATCCGCTTGATCTATACAGCCTTCATCCACTCCTGGATGATCTGCACCTTCTCCATCTTAGCCTGCACCATCTCTGGTCCTACAAGAGCTGACTCCCCTGGGTTTTTCATGCACAGAGGCGATCTGTATGGTCGCTCGTACAGTGTCTCTTAAGGTTCCATCCCAATGGTAGAGTGATAGCTATTTTAATAGGAAAACTCTACCAAGGGTAAGTGACCCTCACAGCTATGAACGAAGTCGCGAACGCATGCATAGATCATGTCCATGAGTGTTTAAATGGTCCTCAATGTCTAGCCATCCGTCTAAGGATGGAAGGAAGTGCTCAAGAAAAGTTGTATCCCTAAATACTCCTCCAACCCCTTCACTAGCCGGGAATTGAAACAAGAATCTCGATCAGAGACGATAATCAATGGAACACTGTGAATCCATATGATCTTCTGTACATAGAGGCGTCCCATGCTCGATACTGAGACACACTCTTTGATCGGTAGGAAGTGGGCTGACTTGGTGAGTCAGTCAACAATCACCCAGATAGAGTCATGTCCTCTAGATGTATGTGGAAGTCCCGTCATGAAATCCAGGGATATCCCATCCCACATCCACTCTTGGACCACTAAGGGGTGAACCAATCAAGCTAGAACATAGTGTTACACCTTCACTACTCCTGTATGTATTGATAGAGGAGATGTGTGGACCCATCAATGCTTCCTCTTGATGTGAAACTTGTACCATGGTACATCCTCTAAAGAGAATAATGTGCTCCCCAACTTCAGAAAATCTATTAGGTGTATTCCCTATGGATATCTGAGCACGTCACATCTCAGGGTCAACGTACTCATGCTGCTCCTCCATGAATCGATGAAGAAGTGGATGAGTGACTGTGAGAGAATACAGAAAGGTTGATCCACCTCTATCCGCAAAGGATATCTGCAATGCAACCCGCAGCTCTATCGCTCTCCTAACATCTGAATGTTTGATATCTTGCTGAGATAATCTGCTATAGCATTACCCTTCCCAGGATTAAATGCTATCTCAAAGTCATCGTTGTGGAGGAACACGAGCCATCACCGCTGTCTTAGGTTCAGGTATTTCTACGAGAAGATGTACCGGAGACTATGGTGGTCAGAGTAGACCGTAAAATGCTCGTCCATCAGATAGAGCCTCCACATCTTCAATGTAAAGATCACTGCTGCTAACTCCATGTCATGAGTAGCATAGTTTTCATTGTGCGGTCTCAACTGCCGAGAACCATAAACGATCATTGCCCTCTCCTACATTAGGACACACCCGAGTCCTGTCACTGATGCGTCATAGAAAAATATGTGCCTAAATCCCTCCTCTAGAAGCCTCAAGATGGAAGCACTAGTCAACCTCTGCCTCAGCTCCTAAAAGCTCTACTGGCATCTCTCTGACCACATAATGGGTTTCCCCTTCTTTGTAAAAGGTGAAAGCGGTGGTGCAGCTCTAGAGAAATCTGGCACAAAGGTATGTCTGGCCGACACATGAGTGATCGGCTGAACCCTATTATGTATGATTCCATCCTACGCTGCATGGGTATTCCTTTTCCCTGACCATGGGGATCCCCATCCCAAAATTGTAGATAATCCACAACCTTTTTTCCTAATACTATAAATCTGTGTATGAATTGTGGTTTCCCAGTCTATAACCAAACTAACGTCGTAAGGCCTCGACGCTGCCACCAAGAGGTTCCAATTGAAAACTCTCGCCTAAAGGGTATGATCACACCATTGGTGTATGTTATATTATCGAGTCTCCTCTCAAAGGTTTCACCAGATGTGAGGGTCAGGTCAACAGTTTAACCAGAAACTCTAGGTTTGGGACAAGATTCATGGAAGGAAGGAATGATCGGTGCCTATGTCTATTTACACGGCAGCTAGAAGATTACACATACCATACATCAAATAATTATTAAAGCCCTTGGGTCACACTCCTTGACCGCATGCTGCTACTCTCTTTCCCATCTCTCTAGCTCACTGAGCCTAGAGGGGACTAAAAAGGAAAGTGGTTGCAACATGTCAAAATGTTCACCACATCATGCTTCTCTCCTAGCTCTGCTTCCACGTCTGCTGCCCTGCAGATTCACATATCTTATACACTTCCTCATCCTGAATAATTTTACATGCTCAAGTATCTGAGAATGGTGCCAGTTTCATGATTTCCAACTGCTAACATTCATTGGTTGTATCTACTCAGCCAACGAACATTCAACCAAAAAGTTTCTCCATAGAAACCTAACATAAGTTGGAATGCATATAAAAAAACGTTTAGGCTCCGATATCCTTAAACCCATGTCCTTCAGAGGTTTGAGCTCTAATTCATTGATCGTATCATATTCATCAAGTACCAGGAATGGTCGGTATGCCTCGATGAATAATCAGCTACCGACACATCGTAATGTCGAAGTTGTATAAGCTGTAGAAAACTCTCAGCCACCACTTCAAGCCAGTCCTAAACAGCATGTGGGTCGGGCTCTCCTTACAACATGAGGGATATCTTGTGATGAAACACATGTAAGGCACTAAGCCTACAAGTGTACTCTACTGGTACCGCTGGTAGTGGCTGCTGACCAACTTGCATTGATATAGTTGGCACACTGCATGAAGGGACCATCTCGGAAAACGGTCCAAGTACTGAAACCTCATCATTATTTGGACCATCCTCATGGTCACTCACTAAAAAATATTAGTATCTAAGATCAACATAAAATCTACTAGTGTCTCAACTTGGCGGAAAACTCCAGTAATCGCCTTCATCTAGTCCTCTGCTACCTAGGAATCTGTCTTGCCTCGAAAGCTCGGAGGCCTTTGCCGTTGGAACTCATGAAACACGCTCCGAAAGTGTGCTCTTTCCTCCAATGCATTTGATGGAATCTACTGTCCAATGAATGGTGGTGCTACTGGTACACCACCATAAGGTGCCAACATAGAAAAAGGGGCGTGCACTGGAGCCTCGTCCCTCGGTGGGCCCGTCATCTTGTACTTTATCAGGAACCCTAGATAGTTGGCTTCGCATCGGCATCCTGATAAAGAATAAGTGCACCACAATCAATAAGTTATACCTGGTGAGGTGATGCAAAGAGACCACAAAGGAAACTCTTGAATCACACACGCAATCAGTGTTTTCGTTCACTGAGTCAAAAATCAGTGGTCAGGGTCATGATGTATGGATACGTCGACCACCACACCAACACTGGACTCCCCGGACTGAAAACCACACTCAATACTCTTAAAATTATTGATTCACATTTAGATAGATCAGGGTCCAAAGTTCTACGGTAGAACCGAATCCTCTAATACTAATTGGTCACTGCCCGTCCTTGGGGCCCGTGCTGCGACTAACCCAAACCCACCTTCCATAGTCTTGGAGCTGGCGACTAGAACCAAAGGCATAATTGTAGAGACCTGAAGCTTAAAGTACATGTAAATTACATTACTTTTAAGGAATACTTTGTACATAACAAAAACACACACACAAGGACCGTAATAGTTTAGTGTCTTTGGAAACTCGGAATATAATCTTCTAATCGTGGTGAAAGATCTTCAACATCTCCCATAAAGATCATCCTTTTTTTACCTAAAACCATTATTTATATCCTGGGGAAAAGAAAACATAAAAGGGTGAGCTCAAATTCTTAGTAAGGGTAAACAAAATAAATATCAATCACATCATATTCATAAGAACATAATATTTTGGAAATCTTAACCTGCAAAAGAGATCATAATATCATAACATGAGATAAATAATTGTAGTGAAATGTAATCCCAATAAGCATAACTTAAAACATGAAACTTTGTGTCATAAACACATAATCATTTATAATCATTTCTTATTAGTCAAGACTCATTGCCAATAATATCTTAGTGGACAAAGTCCATTTCTGGACTGAGTTCATTCCTCGTTTCAGTCCTGTTTCACTGAACCGGTTTAACCTGCCGTTCCAGCCATGTCAATCTCATGAGATATAAAATCATTACCCAATGCATTGGAGGGAGATATAGGTCCCACCCATCTCATAATTATACCATTCATATGTGTTCCACAAAATCATAAATCATTCATCATTGCATAACCCATGTAATAAAAATGGGATTCTTAAATAACATGAAATCATAAAATAATTCATATAAGATAAAGGAATTAATAAAAATAATTCCATCACAACATAATCAAATCAATGTAATAATAGGGATATAAACTGAACCCTATATTATCTTAGATGGAAAATAATTTTGATAAAATACTTGAACTCCATTCTTGAGGAAAATATCTTTTCTACTTCAAAAACACTTTTCCTTTCTTAACATTTCATACAATTCTAAACTAAAATAAGTTGATTAAAAATAATCTTGAAAACTTGTAAAGGAAGATTCTTGGAAATAATATTATAAAAATCCATTCATGCTGTATAAGTTAAAAAAACCTTTTTCTCATACTTTTGTCGGAAAAGTCAAAAAGTACCTCGTACAAAAAACGACAAAAGATTCCTTTCATATCTTTTACTAAAAACTCACCGAAGGGTAAAATTAGATTTAAAAAATTGTAGGTGGATAGAAATAGTATTACATATTGAGGAAACATGGATGTGGATGATAAAATACACCCCATTTAATACCAAAGTAAAAACAATCTCGGATAAAAATGAGATTGTGATATTTCCCTTACCTTAGGTCCAATTTGATTCGTACATGTCCTAACCTCTTGTATAATGATTTAAATAATGTCATTGACTTATTCCAGAATCATACTCATTGTTATGATATCATATATGGTTCACTTATGACTTTATATTACCCATTCATTTGTAAATTCCATGTTAAAGAGCGTTTTGGGTAAAATTGTTTCATCTGTCATCCGTGTTTTGACTTGTAATTATTCATATGATTACTTAGATCATGATTACATAATTCCAGAATATAAAACATGATTTATATATAATATATATTCAGAATATACATATATATAATTGATCTATAAATGGAAACAAATACACCGTTCATGGAGACGGTAGGCCGTACGTACGCATGAATGCTATTTTCGTTTTTTTATTGAATTGAGTGGAATTAAGTAGATGACATAAATATATATATAAATAAATCCAGTAGTATTATTATGTCATATATTTCATTATTACTTATTATATATAATATATAATAATTCATGAATGGTTAACGTGGAGAATGAATCTCAGCGCATCATGGAGACGGTTGTCCGTATGTACGCACGAGTGATGATATCTTTCTCATTATCGTGGAATTGTATTGTAGTGTATGTATACTATTTCAGAATCAATATTACTTTACAATAATCATATATAGTTATTATTTATACCATTATACCCATCAAAGTAAGTTGGTGGTGGAAAATATATTACGCCACGGTGTGGAGACGGTATTCTGTACGTACGCACGCGCGGTGATTTCGTTTTCCGTAGGATGGATAGATGGTGAAATAGGGTTGTTTAATACTTATAATAACATATAAGTATATGAGTGATACTGAAGTTATTAATTCATAATGAAACAACTAAATAAAAAGAAGTGGAAGAAGAAATAAAGATGAAAGAATCGGTAACGGACATTACCTCTTCTTTGAAGCGCTTCTTTGAGACCTTCTTTTAGGACAATAAAATAGGTCTTTGAAGAAGACCAGGACCTCTAGGATGTCTCTATGGAAGTGGAGAAGAGAATTTGGCAGGGGTTGTCTGATCTTGAAGGCTCAATGTTGTGTGAGGAAGAGAGGGAGGAGGTGCCCTTTTATAAGGCAGGAGAGGGGCACCTTTGAAAAAACTAAACATATTATTTTATTATAAAGCCATATTCGGTTTTAAATAGCTGCAAATTGATTTATTTCGAATATATGGTGGGGATGGGTCGAAATAATCTCATCCAATAGAATTTGGACAACTTTAGTTTACTATTTTAACCTTATCATTTAGTTTTAACTTTAAGTTAGATAATTTTACTTTTACCGTGTCTTTTTGTATTCCTACACTATAAGGTTAATAAACATACTATAACAAGACAAAAGAAACCCAATATGTTTATTATTAATATATATAACCGTATCTAAGTCTTTTTTCCGAACCATAGATTTTTAGGAATAATATATCAATAAATAATATAATATTTGTTTAAAAAAACTATTTTATGTCAATTTTGACACTATTTAGTAATTGATTTTTGTGAAAATCATAACAGACTGATTAATTCAAAAAATGTTAACTAAATAAATACTAACATGTCATATTAACCTATAAAATTAGTGGAATTCATAAAAAATCTCAAATTACATTTATTTGTGTATTTATAACATCAATTATGCCAATATTTCATTAATAAGATAATTAATGCATCATTGTTGTGTCATAAATAAATTAAATAATTTCATGTCTAAAATTTTTAAATAAACTACCATTATGTAGGAAATATTTTTATCTTTTTAATGAATATTTATTGTCGAATTTATCTTATGTATAACCCTATATTAAAAATTATCTACTTATCAAAAGTTGATTTTAACTATTTTAACCTTTCTTTAAACAAATTAATAATAAATGTTCTAATATAATCCAAGTGGTGCTAAATGGTCATATTTTATTCCTATGGTTGTTTTTGGTCCAATTACACTTATCCAATAGAATTAGGACATGTGTTAGGGTAATAATAATATCATTTTTACCCTTAACTACCCTATGTACTTTTAACTGTGGTAAAAAAGTAAAAAGTTACTATTCACCAAAAATTATTTTCATCTCATTGAACCACATTTTAGTCCTTGATATTAACCGTGTCTCTCAAATTTTCAAAAATCTACTCACAGAAGCGGTAAAATTAAGTTTTATGAAAAATTCATTTTTTTAACTACCACTTAGTGGTTTCACTATTCATCAAAAAATGAAAGTTTCTAGAAAAATACCAAAAATTAGGCCTAAGCTATATTTGATATTATGAATTCTAAAATTATGTTTATTTTAACAAATTCAAAACATATCAGTTACATTAACTAATTTAAAAATTAATTCTCGTCGTCAAAACAAATAGCGTGTTTTGAAAAGATAATAAATATCAAAAGATTGACACTTGTTTATGTCTGGTTTAAATTTGAAATAACATACAATGAACAAAATTGTATTAAATTGTAAAAATATATTGTAAAGATACTTTAAAACCCCTCAAATTAATAATTTATCACTATTAATTATTTCGATTAAAAAATTTGTTTTTAATTAAAATTTAGTAATTTTCACTATTCATCAGAATATGAAAGTTATCCGAGAAGTACCAAAATTTCACCCTAAGCTAATTTCGATATTCCAAATCCAAAAATGAAGTCCATTTTGAAAAATAAAATTTACAAAATTTCACAAAGTGGTTATTAATATTCATAACGGCTAGTTTTAATAATATTTTAATAGCATATCGTTGTTTAGTGAAACTTGGTATTGCGTACTACACACGCTATCGAGGAAGGTCACGATTTCATGTAATGAAAGGCAATTCAAGGATGTGTTTTGTGCATGCTCCTTTTGATGTAGCGTACAACACAAGACAATAATGAAATTAAGAATATTTTTCATAAAATATCATGGTGTTACATTCTACCTCCCTTAAAATGAATTTCGCCCTCGAAATTCATCAAGGTTATAAATGGTTTACTACTCAAAAGATTATTTAATAGAAACCCACGTCGTAAAAAGGAATACAAAAACCAATATTTTAAAACAAAATTATCAAACGTAACGGTTTCCCAAAAAAACTATTCAATGGGTTTCCACATAGGTGAAAATATGGATATGGAAGAGAAATCTAACCATGATGTTCTGATGGAGAGTGGTAGAGAACATGGCTATGGAAAATCCAGAAATCACAAAGCCATAAATTTGTGATGATCTAAGGTACCATCTGATTCCTCAGATATAAGAGCACTAGGACAACTTGTTTGGTTTTCAAGATCATTACCCTAAAGTTGATGAAATTGGAATTAGAAGAAATACTTTCGTGATTTTGGTATAGTCTCCCCGTTGGTCGTTCTTTGGACAATTTTCAATTCATCTCTTATAGAAATAAAGATGAATTTTTCATTCGTGATGTGTTAGCAGATCATGTGATAGAATGATGGGTCATTCCATCTGTCTCAAACAAAAGGTTAGAAATGTTATAAAAAAAAATACATAAGTCCATCTATAGTGGGATTAATCATATATGGTTCCAAAAATGGACATATACTTCTTATATCATACTGCTTAATATAATAAAAATATCTTCCAATAAACAGGGACATCCTGTAGGCTAGTGGTTGGCGATAAAGGCCAGTCGCACTTCAGTTGTGGGTTCGATTCCCACAGCCTTGTCCGACGCGATGGGTAGTCTCCCATCCTGCAGGTCGTCCTTTTTCTAAAACTTCATTACTATAACACCCCATAACTAATATCGAAAAAGGTTCTATCCTTAAACAATACTAACTTATGTCCAACATATTCCATTCCAATCTTTAGGCTTATCCATTATATTGTAGTCCATTGTCATATTATAGTGAAAACAATTACCAGAGATTTCATATAACAAGAATGTTAATATCATCGTTGATCCCCATATATCATAAGATATTTCTTGTTGGTCACATTCCAAACATTTGAAGGCCTTAATCATGTATTCTCTTGAAAAATGAATACCCATTGAACCTTAGTGAAAACATGAGTGCTATAAAAAATTAACTCTTTCCACATACCAAAACCCCAATATTCTATATACTCAAACCATGATATAACTATTTCCTTATATCATTCATGAGCTCATGAATACTATCAAACATTTAATTTTCTCCTTATCCCTTCATTATGCGCATATAATCTAATTTCCAAAAATATCTTAATAACCTTTCACGATTACTGGTACCATTCATCATACACTTTCAAAACATAAGGAAAGTCAATAGTGTAACAATCCTTAGATGTCTCTTTATTCCATAGTACCATGAGATTACTTATACAAAATTACACTTGATAAACATGTAATCATTCCACTACCTTCTTAAACCATTGATCGAGCTTCAACAATTATTTCAACTCACATATCATTTGTAGTCTCTTCATCATCATCAACAAAAATACTACCCATACGACCATACTGATTCTCTTCATGAGACTTTCCCTTAGGGAATTGGTTTGCATAATTCCTGTACATTCCACATTTAAACCATTTAACCATTGTTGATGTCATAGCAATACCATTATCCTTATCCCTGGTGTTAACTGAACCTTTTCCTTTGCACTTACTGGCTTTGTGTAATTCTTTTCCACACCCAAAGCATCTTCCACTTCCTTTGAAACATTCTCCTTGATGACTCTTACCACATGATTTTCATAGGGGTAATTTAACATTCTTTCCACTATGATACTCATGAAACACCATCTTTCTCTTATTAGCCGAGTTAGGAAACTTACCAAATTTGAGTTTATTGATCATATTATGAGATTGTTGATTCATCATAATAATGATGTTTGGACTTCCAAATCCCATTTCATTTGGTTCTTAATGAAGAATATCATTCCATTGTCCGTCATGTCCTCCATTATCAGGAATCATCTTGTTTACAGCCATTTTCTAAATCCCAAAAAGAATAGTGTGAGAGGCAAAAATCACGTTAGGGAAAACAATATAATAAAGGGGGGGTACCTTCAATATCTAACATCTTGGGTTACCGTAATTCTAGTACTATAAACTATACTTATACTTAACCTTAAGGACATCCCTAGACATACCTTAGAATTATCTCTGGGGATATCACTAAAGTTCTCGCATCCTAGTTTCCAAAGGATGACTAAACCTTTCCTCTGATACCAACTGTAGAGTCCCGAAGCTTAACGTACATGGACATTACATTACTTTTGAGGAATACTTAGTACATAACAAAACACACACACAAGAACCGTAATAGTTTAGTGTCTTTGGAATCGTGGAGTATAATATTCTAATCGTGGTGAAAGATCATCATCATCTCCCATAATGATCTTCCTTTTATTACCTAAAACCATTCATTATATCCAGGGGAAAAGAAAACATAAAAGGGTGAGATCAAATGATCAGTAAGGGTAAACAAAAGAAATATCAATCACATCATATTCATAAGAACATAACATTTTGGAAATCTTAACGTGCAAAAGAGATCATAATATTATAACATGGGATAAATTATAGTAGTGAAATGTAATCCCAATAATCATAACATAAAACATGAAATTTTTTGGCATACACACATAATCATAGATAATCATTTCTTATTAGTCAGGACTAATTTCCAAGACTATCTTAGTGGACAAAGTCCATTTCTGAACCGAGTTCATTCCTCGTTTCAGTCCTGTTTCACTGAACTGGTTTAACCTGCCGTTCCAGCCATGTCTATCACATGATATATAAAATCATTACCCAATGCATTGGAGGTAGATATAGGTCCCACCCATCTCATAATGATACCATTCATATGTGTGACACAAAATCAAAAATCATACATCATTGCATAACCCATTTAATAAAAATGGGATTCTTAAATAACATGACATCATAAAACAATTAACATAAGATAGAAGAATTCATAAAAATAATTCCATCACAAAATAATCAAATCAATGTAATAATAGGGATAGAAACTGAACCCTATATTATCTTATATGGAAAATAATTTTGATAAAACACTTGAACTCCATTCTTGAGGAAAATATCTTTTCTAATTCAAGAACACTTTTCCATTCTTAACATGTCATAGAATTATAAAATAAAATATGTTGATTAAAAATAAACTTGAAAACTTGTAAAATATGCTTCTTGGAAATAATATTATAAAAATACATTCATGCTGTATACGTTAAAAAACAATCTTCTCGTACTTTTGTCGGAAAAGTCAAAAAGTACCTCGTACGAAAAATGACAAAAGATTCCTTTCATATCATTTACTAAAAACTCACCGAAGGGTAAAATTAGATTTAAACAATTGTAGGTGGATGGAAAAAATATTACATATTTGAGGAAACATGGATGTGGATGATAAAATACACCCTAGTAAATACCAAAGTATAAACAATCTCGGATAAAAATAAGATTGTGATATTTCCCTGAGCTTAGGTCCAATTTTCTTCGTACGTGTCCGAAACTCCTGTATAATGATATAAATAATGTCATTGACTTATTACAGAATCATAATAATTGTTATGATATCATATATGGTTCACTTATGACTTTATATTACCCATTTTTTGTAAATTCCATGTTAAAGAGAGTTTTGTGTAAAATCGTTTCATTTGTCGTCCGTGTTTTGACTTGTAGTTATTCATATGATTACATAGATCATGATTAATTATTTACAGAATATAAAACATGATTTATATATAATATATATTCAGAATATACATATATATAATAGATTGATAAATGGAATGAAATACACTGTTCATGGAGACGGTAGGCCATACGTACGCATGAACGCTATTTTCGTTTCTTTATTGAATTGAGTGGAATTAAGTAGATGAAATAAATATATATATACATAAATAAAGTAGTATTATTATGTAATATATTTCATGATTACTTATTATACATACTTTATAATCATTCATGAATGGTTAACATGGAGAATGAATCTCATCGCGTCGTGGAGACGGTAGTCCGTACGTACGCACGAGCGATGATATCGTTCTCATGATCGTGGAATTGTATTGGAGTGTATGTATACTATTTCAGAATCAATATAACATTACAATAATAATATATAGTTATTATTTACACCATTATACCCATCCAAGAAAGGTGGTGGTGGAAAATAGATTACACCACGGCGTGGAGACTGTATTCCGTACGAACGCACGCGCGATGATTTTGTTTTCCATAGGATGGATAGATGGTGAAATAGGGTTGTTTCATACTTATAATAAAATATCAGTATATGAGTGATACTGAAGTTATTACTTCATAATGAAACAAATAAATAAGAAGAAGTGGAAGAAGAAATAACGATTAAAGAATCGGTAATGGACATTACCTCTTCTTTGAAGCGCTTCTTTGAGACATTCTTTTAGCACTCTAAAATTGGTCCTTTTAGAATACCAGGACATCAAGGATGTCTCTAGGGAAGTGGAGAGGAGAATTTGGCAGGGGTTTTCTAAGCTTGAAGGCTCAAAGTGGTTTGAGGAAGAGAGGGAAGACGTGCCCTTTTATAAGGGAGGAGAGAGGCACCTTTGGAAAAACTAAAAATATCATTTTATTATAAAGCCATATTCGGTTTTAAATAGCTCCAAATTGATTTATTTCAAAGCCATGGTGGGTATGGATCGAAATAATATAATCCAATAGAATTTGGAAAATTTTAGTTTAATATTTTAACCTTATCATTTAGTTTTAACTTTAAGTTAGATAATTTTACTTTTACCGTGTCTTTTTGTGTTCATACACTATAAGGTTAATAAACTTACTATAACAAGCGAAACGAACCCCAATATGTTTAGTATTAATATATATAACCTTATCTATGTCATTTTTCCGAAACATAGATTTTTAGGAATAAAATAACCATTAATAATATAATATTTTATTTAAAAACTATTTTATGTCAATTTTGACACTATTTTGTAATTGATTTTTGTGAAAATCATAACAGAATTATTAATTCTAAAAAAGATAATTAAATCAATACTAACATGTCATATTAACATATAAAATTAGTGTAATTCATATAAAGTCTCAAATTACATTTATTTGGGTATTTATAACATCAATTATTTCAATATTTCATTAATAAGATAATTAATGCATCATCGTTGTGTCATAATTAAATTAAATAATTTATTGTCTAAAAATTACAAATAAAATACCATTATGTAGGAAATATTTTCAGATTTCTAATGAATATTTCTAGTCGAATTTATCTTATATATAACACTATATTAAAAATTATCTACTTATTAAACTTTGATTTTAACTATTTTAACCCTTCTTTAAATAAATTAAGAATTAATTTTCTAATCTAATCCAAGTGGTCCTAAATGTTCATATTTTATTCCTAAGGTTGTTTTGGTCGAATTACAATCATCCAATAGAATTAGGACATGTGTTAGGGTAATAATAATATAATTTTTACCCTTAACTACCCTATTTAATTTTAACCGTGGTAAAAAAAGTAAAAAGTTACTATTCACCAAAAAATATTTTCATCTCATTGAACCACATTTTATTCCTTGATATTTACCGTGTCTCTCGGATTTCGAAATTAAACTCATAGAAGCGGTAAAATTATGTTTTATGAAAAATTCATTATTTTTAACTACAACTCAGTGGTTTCACTATTCATCAAAAAATGACAGTTTCAGAAAAATACCAAAAATTTGGCCTAAGCTATATTTGATATTATGAATTCAAAAATGATGTTTATTTTACCAAATTTATAACATATCAGTTACATTAACTAATTTAAAAATTAATTCCCTTCGTCAAAACAAATAGCGTGTTTTTAAAAGATAATAACTATCAAAAGATTGACACTTGTTTATGTCTGGTTTAAATGTGAAATTACATACAATGAACAACATTGTATTAAATAGTAAAAATATATTATAAATATACTTTAAAACCACTCAAATTAATTATTTATCACTATTAATTATTTCGATTAAAAAATTTGTTTTTAATTAAAATTTAGTAATTTTCACTATTCATCAGAATATGAAAGTTATCTGAAAAGTACCAAAATTTCACCCTAAGCTAATTTCAATATTCAGAATCCAAAAATGAATTCCATTTTGAAAAATAGAAATTTACAAAATTTCAAAAAGTGGTAATTACTATTCATAACGGCTAGTTTTAATAATATTTTAATAGCATATCATTGTTTAGTGAAACACGGTATTGCATAATACACTCGCTATCGAGGAAGGTCGTGATTGCATGTAATGCAAGGAAATTCAAGGATGCGTGTTGGGCAAGCTCCTTTTGGTGTAGCGTACAACACAAGACAATAATGAAATTAAGAATATTTTTCATAAAATCTCGGGGTGTTTCAGTAATCTTGATAAAAAGAAAAGGCATTGCCTTTAAACCTGTAAAAAAAATTGTCTGAACACAAGATGTATAAGAAACCAGTACTAAAATAGAAAATAAGAGTGTTCTGAAAGTAAGTGGGCCAGTATTCAAAACCAACTGAACAACAAGTACATTTAAAAAGGGAAAACAGCTCCTGGATCATCCACTAGGGAATCCAACCAGATGGGTAGGTACAAAACTCGAAAAACTCATCCCTATGTTACGTCTGGTCTTGTCCAGCTCCAAGAAGCCTCTCGTTCGTCACCCTCAGCATCGATCACTGTCAAAAATCATCTGCATAGAACACAAAAAGGTGCGGGTGAAGCCCGTGCATGGTTGATTAAAACAATACTCAGTAGGGGACCTCAAGACCCCCAATGGTCTACCAGAATCCACAAAGGATAAACCAAAGTAGAAATAAATAATCCTGAAGTATCGAACAACCCTACTTATGTATATTCCCATAGACATACCTATGTTATCAAACACATTCCGTCTCAAAATTGCAAGACCAAGCACAACCCATTCCAAAAAGGATGTAATGACAATCACCTCGATGATAATGGTTGAAAGACATGACTCTTCTCACATAGGTATACATCTTTTATAGAGTCATAGAGATGATCAGATGTAGTCACTGATTCATCTTTGCTATTATAACCACACATGATACAAGATCCGCTATTTTATCAGATCCACACAGGATACAGGAACAAATGTTAAGACTATCGGACCCATAGAGGATCCTGGTACAATAGTCATCACTATCGAACCCAAAGAGGATTATAGTATAGTAGTTATCGCTATCGACCCCCCAGAGGATTCCGGAACAGAAGTCATCACTGTCGAACCCACAGAGGATCCTAGTAAAATATCGTCACTATCGAACCCATGAAGGATCATGTCATCTAAGTCGCAACTCGAACTAGGGTTCCCGCACACAGCACGCTCGATTCCGGGAGGGTCCGCTCCGTGAGCAATGTTTCAATACATCAAATATCACAAAGTCCTAATTTGATGTATCTTGTAGATCAGTCTCATCATAAGGAACCCAACGCATCAGACGGCTCGTCAATTGGACATCGGGTCTGAGAGTTATTGGAATTTCCGTTCCAGGGGCCCGGTTGGTTTTTAGGTTGAAACCAACATGACTGTACCCCAACTGCATCCAAACCTCAAGCGGGGTATTCCAAAAGAATCGTCCAACTCTAGGCCTTATTTCATTGCAAAAGGTTCATCGTTCGTACACCCGTAGCCCAAAAAATGGATGAAGAGGTGATTTTGGGTTAAAAGGTCCGGATAGGGGTCTGACCCGGTCCGATGGAGCAGCCCGGCCTAATGGCAGTCTAACCCAATGGCAGTCCAGAACGATGGCGGCCTGGCTTGGGGCATCCCATCAGGTTAAGGGCGGCCCAGCATGGTGGAGGCCCGGCCCGCTCTCCGTGTGGCCCCGCTCGTCTGGTCGTGGGCCCCTGCCTGACTGGCCATGTGGCTTGGCCTGACTGGATGTCTGGCAGGTCCCAGCTGGTCGTGTGGCTCAGCCAGGTAGGACGTGTGGCGCCCGACCCGTTTGGGCTTACGGGCTGGCGCAGTAGGGCATGTGTCCTGGCCTGGCAGACCGTGTGGCGCCCGACCCGGCTGGTCGTGTGGCACCCGACTGGCCGTGCGGCCCGGCGTGGCTGGCCTTATGGTGCCCCGCTAGGCTGGCCCGGCAAGCCAGCTGGCCATGTAAAAAGGGGGTGTTACACCCTCGGCTATTGAAATGTCCAGCGCAAGGCGTCGACCCTTGTAACCACGGGACCCGTAGGGTCCCACCTGGTGCTCACCGGCGGCCGGCTCAGCCGGCCGCTCTCTCCTGTCCGCTGATGCCTAAGGTCGCGGTCCTACTTTGCCGGTGCGAAGTGATGGCGCCACACCCCTCTGCCGCAGACCGCCCTAGTCGCGGCCTCCTGTTGCATTGGCATAGCACGACGGTGATGCGTCCCTCCGCCATAGCTCGACTTGGACACGACCCGACATTCCTCCATGCGGTACGACGATGCTGCACCTTTCCGATGACATGGCGGTCTTGCGTTGTCAGTCTTCTCATTGCTGGCCCGACGCCGACCGCCATTGTTAACTCCCATCATCAACCACAACCATGATCAAAAAGGTTAAAGGGTCTTCCTTGTTCGTGCGGTCCAAATTTCTTCATGTTACGGTGATATCATTTGGTTGTCAAAACATAATTTCCACTACATAGAACGGATACATGAATTCAATACCCCTACCTCATAATAGGTGTTTTCTTGATGAAGTCACGGAAAGCGGCGTCGTTCCGTTGACGTCGGGATAAGATGACATCATCGTTGGCGATGTTCTTCATGGGTGGCGTCTTCCCTTTCTTGCCCCAGTTGGAGGGGGAGAAGACGATGTCATCATTCCATAGTGGAGACGGGCATTCTTCATTGAGATAAGATGTCGTTCTTCTTTGGGAGGATATTTTTTCAATCCTTCCAAGGGTCCACCACAAGATTAAGCCAACCCCAATTTAATAAAAAAAACACATTTTAATATAATGTAGTCTTAATGAATTTAAAATGATTCAAATTCATTATGTTACATCAGATAATAAAAAGGTGGTGTTGGCTCATTAATTTGGAAAGGGAATGTGGAAAGGCTCCACAATAAATTGTGCGTTCCAAGGGTTAAAGGGTGGTTAGAGGGGTTTGAGCTCGTGTAGGCCCCAACAAATGATATAATCCTAACAGAGGTTATGAATGGGTTGCCACCACCTCCAAAGTTCCCGTGGAATATTTAACCACCACCAAATAAAAATATTTTGCACATAATTTTATCTAAATTATTTAGAAAACCCACCAAAATAACTTCGGATCTCGATAAAATGTAATTATGGTAAAGGTCTCCTTATGAGAATACCAAAACTGCAAGTTCAATGGTGTCCTCGATTTTCAATTTTGAGCACCGGTTCAAAAGATATAAAAATCCTACTTGTACGTTTACTGAACATACCAGAACAAAACATCAGAAATTGATTCGGGGCACACTGGGTCTCGGAATCAAGCGTCGTCAGAAACCGCTGACTCCTAAAATTTACATGTATTTTAAAAAAACTCCACATGATTTCCAAGACTTTACATATATAATAACATTAATATTATCCATATATATATATATATTATTTTAATGGAATAGACTACCAATTTCTCTTCTTTTATAAAATGTGAAATGAATGCTTCATCTCTGTGTATGCCAAACTACCTCACCAACGACCAATGTCATCATTTTCTATTATCATATGTCAAATATAATTATAATGATGAAATTATTAATTATATATGATTATAATGAAATATTTATAAGCCTTATTATATAATATGTTATTAATTCATGACCATTCTGTATACTACAAAATGATAATTTCTTTCATTCATAAATGTGGCCAACTACCACCAAAAAGAGATGCATTTATTTTTTGATAAGCACATGATATGGATGTTATATATTAGTTTATTTAATTAAATTAGCTAATATTTTTAATATACTTATCATTTTTCAAAAACAAAATATTACGTATTTTCTTAGTTTGATGATTTTTCAAAAATGGAAATGTTTCTCATTTGTACATATTACCTATCATCTCCAGGAATATAATATAGTTCATTTCTGTAACCATATTTAAATAATGTTTTTTAAAATATAAATTATGTATATATATCATAACTATATCAGTATTATTATTCAAGATAATATTGAAAAAATATATATTTGAAAACATTCAACCTACTAATGTATTACTAGATTTGTAATCCAAATTCCATCAAAATGATAAATGTGAAGTTAAAATGATTAACTTATTGTGAATAACATGAAGATAGATAAAAGAAAATGAAAAATAAACGTGAACAATTTTTATAAAAAATTAATAACTTATATAATTTTATTTTTCATGAATATAAAGAATATACGAGATGATTTGGACTCAGGTCAAGGGATGCAGTAACTTAAAACCTAATTTTTAATGTTTAATAGATATATCATTTAAATAATTATATTTCATGTTAATGTCTATAAAATTTATTTTATACATTTTTATAAATTAAATTATAAATAAAAAGAATTTTATTTCACTTTTTATTGTTATTAGCGTGTCTCAAAGGGAATAATTTTTCAAAATAATTTTTCCATTTTTCAAAAAACAAAATAAATCATTTATTTTCACATATAATATGACTATAACATTATTTAATCCTATATCTATTATTTGAATCATATATTGCTATAATATTTTTCATTATTTATTTAATTAAAAATCCACTTTCATTTTTTATATATATATTATTTATTATGGATTTCAAAAATATATAATTCGATATCAAAACATTTTTTCTATAATGAATGATTTTTTTTAAAATTTTTATGATGAAAATATTCATAATTAAGATGTTTCTTCATGATATATTCCTTGTAAATTGTTTATATGATGGGATTATCCCCATTCTAGCTCACATGTCAACCAGGAATAGCATATTGAAAGGGAAAAACCTCTTTATAGCTAATGGAAAATTGGTCAGCCCAATTTATTTTATATGTAAGGTGAGCAAAAATATAGATCTCAAATGCATTTTTTATGGGTAATGTTATCAAAAAAATTATTTCCTATATAAGTTGTATGGTTATAATAATATTAATGGGTTATATAAATAAAAACAATAAAGGAACCTATATGACTTATTTACGATTTTTAATGTGTTCTCTTGGAAATAATTTGGTTTCAAACAGAAAGCTAGAGGATTTTTTCAATAGAAATATGTTATCCCCTATAGGTAAAAATGAATGTTTTTATAAATTTTGGTGTCGAATGTTGAATTGTTTTTAATTGGTGTAATTTTTTTAATTTTATTAAGACTAATACTGAAAAATTTATTCTCACCCCACATTTATTGAATGTTATTTATCGTGTTTGATGATGGATAGAGGAATTGATTAATATAGGATGAATGTTGTGAGGATTTATCATGAAATGACGACATGTATTATTTTAAATATTTTATACTATGGGAAAAGTGGATACTAATAATATTTCTCACCTTCAATGTTACAAGTTTTTTAGGAATGAGTTATGGAATAAAAAAAATATAAATATAAAATATGATTTCTAAAAAATTGATTTCTTGTCTATATTCACATGAATATTAAAGGATTATAGACCAATCATTATTATTTTTCACATAATATAGCAGGGTCTCAGGTATTAAAATATAAAATTATGTATGAAAATAATATTAAACATATGATATGAGGGACGTAGTTGATCTAGAGAAATATTAATGCAATTCAATTCGATGATTATAATGCCCTGACCTTAGTTTCCCAAATTATGTGCATTATTTTATGTTACATTGGAAGGATCACAATTAAATCATATCCAAAAGTTACTATTATTTTAGTATCCTTGTAAATACTATAAAAAAACACAAGTTTTACATTACAAATTAAAATGAACAAAATTATATTTTCACTTACGAAAACAATCTTATTCTATAGACATTTTGTACAGGCCAGTTATGATATATTTCATGATATCATAGGGATAAATGAAACATTAGGAAAGGGTAATCTCAGTTTATTAGTAAGGATAAACAATATAGCTACAACTATAATAAATAAGAATAAACATTTAAGGTAAGGTAAAAATTGAAGTTAAAACGTTTTAAACACATTCCTCAAAATAATATGTCATGAATAAATCAAATAACACCATTTAAAAATTAACATGTATATTATACTAGTACAATAATTAAATTTAATATCAATAACTAATATCTGAATGAGGTAATTTCCTTATTCTTGACTATTTAAACATAGCATTGAGGATTTATGTGAAGAATTGTATATTAAAAAGGGTTTATTCCAAGAATATAATACTTTATTGTCTTCATGAAAAGAATCAAATAAAATAGTAAGGACTCAGCCGAAACCTTATCTATTTTTTTTTATGAAACCTATTTCAGAATTGAGGGGCTATAGAGGGCCCCACAATTCACATACTGTGTCCAATGTAAGCCACATGGGTAATACATAACATAACCATTCATATCAAAACTACCATATGAAATTTTAATATTTTAACCATAAACAATGAATAGTATTAAAATAGCACATCAATATTCGATTATATCATAAAAACTTAAATATAATGTTGAATATTATATCATAGTAAACCATCTACAATTAGTAATAAAATACAAAAAAGGATGTTGACATATATGAAAATAATAAAATAAAATAATTATATCACTTTTAGAAAAAATATAATTTTACTACATTGACATAAATTAGAATTCATACAGGTACAAAAGAAAAAATATATTTGGAAAGAATCATGTAACATTTTAAGAGAATATTTAAAATGTCAAGGAATAATAATTGAGAATAATATATCCTTGTGATTTATAATATTGAAAACATCCATTTATTTATTTCTTAAAAAGGTTATAAAGTACCTCGTTTTGAAAATGACAAAAATATTACATTAAAAAAAATTTAAAAATAGTAAAACAATACTAAAAATGACTTTGAAAAGTTGTAGGTAATATTTTGAATTAAATTTTAAGAAACATAGACTTTGATGATAATGATGTCCCATTAGATACTTATATGTAAACAACCTTGATTAATAATGTTATTTTGTAATTTACGATTACCTTCTACATTCATTTTGTTGAGGGTGCATTAAACTCTTACATAATGTATTAATCACGTTTTAAAATAGTACAAGGACCATATAAAAATTAATGATATCATATATTATTCTCTTATATCATTTTGTTAATAAAATTTCTGTATTACCATTTATTTCGGTGTCATCTACTTCATTTTCACAATCATATTTTCCTATGTAAGTCATGTTTATTATGAATAGGATGTATTTTATTGATATATATAATGAAATTAAATACATTAATTATTTTTATAATTATAATATAAATTTGATAACCATTATTGAATGGTTAAAATGGATTATAAATCTCACCACAACGGAGAGATGGTAGGTCGTACATACACACACACAACGATATCATTCCCATTATTGCTAAATTGAATGAAAAAAGATGGTATATTATTTATAAATAATCATTATCATTTGATATTAATTATGTATATTTTTTATAATTATCATTATACTCATCCAAATAAATTGTTGATGAGTAATAAATAACACCACGATGTGGTGACGGTAAGCCTTACATACAAACTTATGGTTATATTATTATTCATATGAAGAAAAAATGATTAATATATTTGTCTAATGATTATAATAAAATCATATTAAATGTATTATACTTTATTTATTATTTTTTGGAGGAACGTCGAAATATAATCTATAAGAATTAAATTACATTGAAATAGGTGATAAAACAATTACATCATTTTCAAGTGTCCCTTTTTGATTTACAAAAATTACTGCTTATGATTACTTTATACCCAATGTATGGACACTATGATATATTGAGTGATGTTGTGAGAGGATATTGGCAGGTTTTGTCTCAGATAAAGGGATTTATATGAGTGAATTAATGAGATACAGAAGTTTCCATTTATAAGAGAGTGGAGGGGAACCTTAAGAAACCAATAAAATATTCAATTTATAAAAATTAATTTTCAATTATAAAGGGAATAGTTTTCTTTTAATTAGATGATGATATTTGGATGGGTCAAAATATCATCATCCAAATAATTTTATACCTTTTTAGCTCATTAAATTAACCTTATATTATAGGGTTTAACCCTTAGTTAAATAGTTTAACTCTTACTGTGTTTACTAGTCTTTTTATAATATAAGGATAATATAGTTACTATAAAATATAAAATTAACCCAAATTGGACCGGTAATGACATATTTTACATTATTAAAGTTTTTATGATGAATCTTTTATCTTTATGAATTTTATAACATTTAATAAAATTATATTTATTTTAAAGTATCATTTTTTACAATTTTGATAATATTGAATATTTTTATTTTTAAATAAAAATAAAACCAATATAATTACATCAAACCATTATTTACAACATTTAACTACAATTTATATAAAATTTTAAAATAATTATTTAATTTTATATGTAAAAAGAAATTTATTTTATTATATTTAATATCATTTTTTTGATATTATTATTTATAAAATAATTTTGACTTCACTATTTTATTGTCATTACTGGTTGTTATTTAATATCTAAAAATGATAAATAAATTATTAAGAGGTATTTAATATCATTATATATCCATATAATATTTATAATAAATGTTATCTCCTAGATATCTCTATATTTAATTTATTATTCCTATAAGAAATGAGAGGGTGATATTTTTTCACATTCATCAATTTGAATAATACTCATTTCTTATTAATGCACATGTGTCCATTAAATGATTCAATTTAGAAAAAATATGTTAAAATTGTATATTTTTGTAATCTGATATTATTTTTAAATGTATTTTGGTAAATTTAAAATATAATTATAACCTTGTATTACCTAATCTACCATTAACTGTTGTAATAAAAAATCACTATAGTTTCTATTGATAATATCCAAAAAAAAATAAATTTAACATATCAATATTATATGATAAAAATTATTCAAAATATATAATATATTTTTCAAAATTATAAACATATAAGTTGTAAGAATTAAATAAAAATTATTCCCTATTGAAAAAAATTAGAAAATGAATCATTCAAAAGTTAAAATCATTAAAATATTAACAGGTGTTTATATCTTATTTTAATATGAAAATAATTAAAATGACCAAAATTATGTTAAATTTTTTAAAACATATTCTAATTATACTTTAATCAAAATTAAAATAATAATCTATCAATACAAAAAAATTATATGAAAAATCATTTTTCAATTAAAAATTTGTATTTTTCACTATTCATATAAATATAAATGTTTTCAGGAAAACACCAAAAACATGTCCAAAACTAAATTTTTCTATCCCACATATAAAGAAGATGTTTACCTGTAAAATTTAATATATAAAGCCAATAAATATTTTATTTAAATATTTTTAACCATTAGGAGTTGGAAATAAACATTTTTTAAAAATACATATTTTGTTCAAAAAAATTTATTAGATCTTATATCCAGGAAACAAATGAGATGAAAATTAAAATTATATAAAATTTATTATTTGGATAATAATATTCATATGCACTTTTTAAAAAAATGACAAGTCATGGTGTGCTCATACCCAGTGTTATCAGTAGTGAAAGTAAATGAATTATTAAAAAAGAAGTGTATCGTGGAAGTTATTGGTGTTAAATTCTTCCCTAATTCATATAATTTCATGCAAATAATTTCTAGAATATCACTTATTTAAAAAAATTAATTGAATCATCTTTATATTTTCTTTTGGTTCAAACAAAATTTTTTCTGCTTTATGGTTTCACCAATGAACCTTTAGTGGACGAGTCACCCGATTTCTCAACACATGTTATCTAGTATCAAGAATCTGGATAGGCTATTCACAATAAGACCGATCAGTTTGATGTTCAATTACATTACAAGTGAGTAATTGATTTGGGTATATCATGTATTTCCATAACATTATTAGATGGAATATATAAGGATCTTTGTAGATAATTGGCGACATTGAAAAATAGTAATTTATACCTCCTATATATTCTAGAATCTCAAAAGAATTTATGTACATGGGACATAATTTACCTTTTTTTCCAAATCCCATATCACCAATTCATGGATATGCATTCATTAAAACATAAAATACACCATAAAATTATAAATTCTTCCATCAGATTCTTTAATAGATCTTTTTCTAATATTGATCTATTTTGATATGGGTCTGAATAGTCTTTACATTTTTCATCGATTCCTCAACATGTTCTGGGTCTATGAGTTTTCATACACCAAAATCATCTCAATAAGTTGGTTTATGACATATCATTCCTTATAATTCCTTATGTGGTTCCATATTAATACTTTAATGAAAACTATTGTTATAGTAATATTATATTCGAGGAAAATAATAATCCCACATTCCTTGAATGTCAAGTGAGTATGATCTAAACATGTTTTCTACTATTGGAATATCCCACTCTAATTTTCATTCACATTGAGGGTATAAGTTAGTGATAACATGAATCATAATATCTAGGTCCATCGGAGGACTTCTGTAGAATTGTGATATAAAAAATAGATCATGCTTAGAAAAAATCAATAGGGGTGCACCAGGAAGTCTTACAACATCTTTAATATATAGTCATTCTAAACGTTCAACTCCTAAATCATTTCATATAAGAAAAAAATATAATTATTTTATATGATGATAATTAATAACCCATATCACATAATTTATTCTGGGAGTCTTTGTTATACCCATGAAATTTTACATTGTTATATCACCATATTTTCCACCTTGGTATAGGAAGAGGATGCATGAATCCTCCTGGATGTTGTCTTCCATCAATAACTTTTTGACAAGCCAAACATTTTGACAGATAATCAAAATACCTCTATTGATGTTTCCCCATCATGAATGTTCTTTTAAATACATATACATCATAGTTCTAGTAGGGTGTGTAGAGAAAATGGAATAATTAGAATTATCCAATGATTTGATTTTTAAATCAGGTATAATAGGAATAAAAATCCTCATCCCAACTATCAAAATACCCGCTTCAAATACAAATTCAATCAGTATACCTTAATTCAAAGAATGGATTTTGTTTTGAAACTCCTTATCATATGTTTGAGAACCTTTTATCGATTCTAATAATGATTTTTTGGAAACCATTATTAGAAAGTATTTATGTTTCACCTATCATGATAATAACTATATCCTACATTACTAGATCCATGAAAATAGGATCCATTTCAAATCAAATTTCTAGAACCCCATGGGCCTTTCTTATAAAATAATATTTCCCCTTATTTTCATTCCCAGGTTGGTAGTGTATTGTAGAATCATAATCATTGAGTAGCTCTAGCCATATCCTTTGTGTCATGTTGAGTTCTTTTTCTGAAAAATATATTTAAAACTATTTTGATCAGTATATATCTCACACATTTTAACATAGAGATAGTGTCTTTATTTCATCAGAGTAAATATTAATAATTCTAAACCAGGATTAGGAGATAGAGATATTTGGTTCATCAATTTTTCAATTTTTTGATGCAAAAGAAATAAACCTATCATTCTATTTAAAGACACAACTTAGTCTTTTCAAGGATGCATCACTATAAATCACAAACCCATCATTCCCAGATGGTAATATCAGGATAAGGGCATTGAGTAATATTCTATTCTATTTTTCACAAAATTATAAACACTCTATTTTTTCAAATAAATTTAATAGCCTTACGTGTGAGTATTGTTAATGGGTATTACAATCTGGAATCTTTCTAGATGATACTCTATTAGTAACCTTATAAATGATAAAAACTGTGTACCCTAGTTATACTTGTTGATGTGGTCCATTCGTGGAGTACACGTCTCATGGCTGGATCAACAGATGTTTCATCCTTATAGACAATGTGGACATGAATATAAATTTCATAATTTGGGAATTAACACATTCTAAACATACCATGTAGTTCATTTTCTATGAGTCTTCAGAATAATATGTATGTGGATCCCAATATCATCATAGACTTTGGAGTATACCAGGATAAAATCAATAAATACTTTGACAAAATCATAAAGGTATTCCTCAAACACTTTTTTAATTAGATCTATGATAATTTCAGGTCCATTTTTAAATTCAAATAGAATTACCATAAATTTATAATGACAATACCACATTTATAATGTTGGCATTGGAATATATTCCTTTAATACAAAAAATTTATGATACCCATAACAAAATTCAATCGTTGACAATCATTGAAGTAGGTGGATTTGATAAAAAAGTCATCAATTTGATGTAGCAGAAACTAATACAATATTTTAATAACCAGTATCTCTCTAGAGATAATGCAAAACCTCATTGATCAATATTTATTCTAAAATAATGAACCAGAGACCCCTATGGAGAAATACATGGGAGAATGAATCCATTTTTACTAAACACATTTAGTTTTTTACATATATAATAATTACACATTGGCCATTAAATGGGGTATTTTTTATATTGTTTTGGAATAAAATATAAAATCAATAGTAAACTGAAATTCCCTCTCTCAATGATGTCTAGGTAAATCCTCTGAAAATAGTACAATATATTCTCAAAAAATTTGTGCAAAGCTCAACGTGAATAGTTATTTATTTATCCATTAATGTTATTATCTCTTCCTACCAATTATTCTCATTCAGCAAAGCTAATAGAGTGGATTTAGATAAGAATCTAGATATGAAGTTTCCTCTCTAAAGATAATGGATTATACATCATCCTCACTAATCAAAACTTCCTTATTCATGAAATAATTCACAGAACGTATTTTTAAATAAAATCCATAACAAGGAATATATTATAGTATACCATAGGTATGATGATAATTTCAGCAAATAAATCATGTTTATATTCCATAATGGGAACTTCCTAACACATATACGTTGTAATGATACATCCCTTAGGGGTGTGGACTAACAACTCCCCTGTTCAATTCAATTGAAAATATCTAATTTTTACATAAAAACGTCAATATATAATGGAATTTATGGATCCTTGTTCCAATAAAATATTCGATAAATTTGAGTAAATGATTAAAGTACTTGTCACCAAATCAATTTTCACATGTAACTTACCAGTTTTGATCAAAAAAGATTAAACATTTTCCACTTTCCTTTTCTATGGGTATTTTATTTGATGCATTGGACAATAATGTTCACAATATACCATCTCATTACAATTTTAGTACAGAACAATGGTACATTATTTCAACCTGTTGTAATCACGATAATGGGTGAATTTTTATCCACACATGTAACAATATTTCATCCCCATTAGGGAATTATTTGGGTGCTTCTTCGAGTACTTATTACAAGGTGGAATGTCAACATTTAATTTTCCCCATTATTTCATTATCCTTATTGTTCAGTGTCCCTGTTCATCTCTTACATTAATTTAATGTCATAAGACATAGAGTCTTCCATTTATATCCTGATATAACATTATATTTTATCTTCATAATATGAGAATGATTGTGAGTCTATAGCCCAACAATGTAATCGTTTTAACACATAAAATAATTGAACAATCTTTCTTCTTGTGATACTTATGTAGTTTGTAGCATACATTTATAACCTTCTAAATTTTGTTTTATAATTATAACATTATCATCCTCATTCATCCTTAGTCTCAGTATTTTATTCTCTATATTTGCTTTTATATATTGAGGAATTTATTTTTCTAGGTTGAATTCATGAAATTCCCTCAATTAAATATTTACAAAATTATTATCCTCATTCTTGCTTTGAATTAATTTATGTCATTGATCTGTATCTCCAAAAATATAATAGACATTCATAACTAATTTTTTCATTTCATTACTCTGTAATGTATAAAATATTTTCTCTATTGAACTTATCCAGTTCTTAAATAAAAATGAATTTATAGTCCCATGAAATGTTTGGGGTTGTTGCCTCACGAAGATGTCCTACACATATCCTTTGTGTTGCGGATTAGGCCTATCCATTAGGGTAGTATTATTATTCAAAAAAATATTTAGTTTTGCATGTATGTTTATAAGTTGTTCAACAACAGTTGAATAACTAACCCCACTATCATTATCATACATTGGTGGAAATACGTACATGGATTATGTGTATTGATATGATTTCCATTCCTTCCATTATGTGAAATTTCTAAACAATGGAATACAATAGATTAGGTTATGAATCATAATGGATAATTCATAACTAATAAAATAAATTGAACTTTTTTTTGCATATCTATTACATAATCATAAAAATGGTTTCTTTGGGGACATATTTACTCATAAATGCTTCATAATTGTCTGTAAATATAATTTTAATTTTCTTAAGCATATCCATTGGGAGTTTTAAATTTTTTTCTCACTAGGACCAATTTTTGTCTAATAGGTTGCCCAAAGTCATGCCCAGAGCAACTTGTCAGAGTTATTACTACTAGGTATCTCTACGACAGACCCATACAAACATGTGGTATCTAGAATGGGAGGTATTTTTTAGGAATACCCACATAATATTTACATTACAAATATTTTTTGAGGTTATTATATATTTATTCTCAATGTCAATATTATGGGTATTATTATCTAATCAGGGGTTTCTAAATTATCTCCCATGATCTATACTAAACATCCCCTATCTCAAAGGGTAATGCCATGATCACAGATTCCTAGATTCAGTGCATTATTTTATATTAAATTTCCATAATCACAAGAAAATAATATTATGATGGACTGATCAGTTTAGTATCCTTAAAAATACTATAAACAAACATATGTTTTCTATGTCATATAGATGTTAAAATATCATATCATCTCGTATGAAAACATTCGTATTCCATATTATATCTGTACTGGTCAGTCATTTTACACATATAAAAATTCTAGGAAAAAATAAAACATAGAAAAGTGGTGAGCACAGATGCTCAGTAGGGGTAATGAATTTTAAGGAAGCAATCATAAATAAGAATAAAAGTTTTGTGAAGCATACAAAAACTAAAATATGATCCTTTTTAACATAATATTAAGCATAATATGGGAATAATAAATTAAATAATTCCATTTAATCATTTAAATGGGTATTATACTTGTCGAATAATCACAGGTAATATCAATTACTAATCTCATAATTAGGAAATGAAAAATGTTGGATATTTGAGACAAACTATCAAGTCATTATTCCACAAATCTAAAATATATAAGGCTTTATTCAATGAATATAATACATTCATGGATTAATGAAAATAATCTAATAAATTTGTTAAGCATTAACTACAACCATATCTATTCTGTTTTATGAATCCTACCAATGCATCAATGGGCTATAGTAGGACCCACCATTCACCTTCTATGTCTAAAGCATTCAACTTTTATAAAACATTACAATTTTTTTTATTAAAAATACAGTAAAAAACATTAAAACACTAACCATAAATCATGAATATTATCAAAGTATGAAATATGAATTTAAATATATCATAAAACCTTCAACCTAATATGAAATATTGTATGATAACAAATCAACCACATTTAATCACAAAATCCAACAACGAATGTTTACATAAATGAAAATATTCAAAAATATTATTCAAAACTCATTACGATAAATATGAATTTTTATTTTAAAATAATTTAGATGTTATACAATTATAAAAGAAATAATTTCTTTTGAAAATAACCTTTTAATATTATATATAATTTTTTAAAATTTTATAGGATCATAATAGTGTAAACTATATGCTTTCACCATATAATATAAAATAATTATTTATATAATTGGATTAAAATGATATAAAGTACCTCATTAAAAAACAATAGAATGATTCATTAGAAAATATTTTATAAAAAGTAAAACAAGTGTAAAAATAACAATAAATAATTTTCGATAATATTTTGAATATAATTTTATGAAACATAAGGAGGGAAGATAAAGTTGACCTTGTATATACTTATGGATAAACAACAAGGAATAATACTCATAAAATGAAATTATCCTAATCTTAGTACATTTAATTTGTCTAGGTTGCATTAAAATCATATATAATTTTTATAAAAATTTATTAAATTATATGGGGACCATATCCATATTTATGATTTTATATACAATCCTCTTATATCATTTTGATTGTAATATTTCAACGTTACCATTGTTTCAGGTGTTAACTACGTCATTTCAAAATCTAATTTATTAATGTAAGTCATTTTTTTTGATAATAGGACGAATTTTATTAATATCTAAAATAACAAAAAAATCACTATTTTAATTTTGTAGTTAACATATAAATTTTATAATCATTCTTTAATTTTTGAGGTTGAGAATGAATCTCACTACGTCGTGTAGGTGGTAGGACATATATATGCACGAGTGATGATTTCATTCCTTGGTCGTTAAATGTTTTATTATTCGATGTTAAATTAATTATGGTGAAAAATTATCATGTTATATTAATTATATATATCCATTATAATCATCATTATAAAAATTCATATAAATTACTGTTTAATAACAAATTACACCATGATAGAGAGACGGTGAACCATATCTACACAAACATGGTGATATTGTTATTCGTATGGTAGATAAAATTAGGAATATGGTTTTTCTATGAATATAATAACATATAATTATATGTACTATACTATATTTATTCCTTTGGTATGGTAAAAACATATAAAAGGGAAATAGAGGAAGGAAAGAACTTTGAGATATGTGATGAAAAATATCCTCTTTTCGGGTATCTACATATAATTTACAAAAAAGAATCCATAAGATAAATTTATCAGAAATATATAGACTCTAGTATGTATTGATGGATGATGGGAGTGGATATGGGAATGTTTTGGCCAAGAGAAATGACATTAAAAGTGTGAAATAAAGAGAAGGATAATTTCTCTTTTATAAGAGAGGGGAGGATCACCTTATGATACTCTTAAAATATTAAATTAATATAAATTAAATTGAAATTAAAAATATATATCCAAAGTGGGTTTATTAGAGTCTATGATTATTATTGTTTTAAATTTAATTATCTAATTAATTTTATATATGTTTAGAATATAAAATATACCTTATCCTTTTTGAATAACCCTTAGTTATAATGTTTTACTCTTATAGTGTCTACTTATCTTTTTATATTATAGGGTTAATATAGTTGCAATAAAATTTCAGTAGAACCCCAAATGAATCATTTACAAAAAATATAGCACTATCGTAGTTATTTTTCATAGAATTATATTTTAATGAAATAAATAACAATTAAAAAATATTATTTATTTGAAAGTATCATTTTTTGTCAATTTTGATACTATTCAATATTTTAATTTTTAAAAAAATAAACCAAACATTATAAAAAACATGAAATTCTTCCTATATGTTAATATCATTTATATATTATTTTATAAAATATTATTTTATTTTTAAGTCAAAATATATTAATGTTAATATATTTAAAATAATTTATTTGGTGTTTGTATTAATTTTATAATTTCAACTTCACTATTGTGTCTTCAATAAAGTTGATTATTTATTCAATAAAAATTCTAAATAAATTTCAATGAGGTAGGTAATTATATTAAATTTCAAGATACTATTTATAATCGACATTATCTCTAGGATATCACTGTATTAATAATATTCTACATATATGAAATTAGAGTATGCCATTTTTTCACGTTCATTAATTTTAATAATATCCATGCCATATTCAATGAAAATGGTCCATGAAATGTTTACATATCTAAGAATAAGTTATAGGGGTATAATTTCATTATCAAATATGATTTTTACTAGAGTTAGAGTAATTTTGTAAACGTTGTTTTACCATAATTTATACAATTTACATTAACATCGGTAACAGAAAATTACTAAATTTACTATTACAAATATCCAAAAAAGAGAAACCTATTAACATAATTTTTACCCACTAATTCCAAATATGGAATCCATTTTTAAAAATTGAAGATAAATAATTTTTTAGTAATTAATATAAAATTAATCTCCGTCGAAAAAAGAGAAAGCGAGTTTTTCAAACGTAAAACCATCAAAAGATTGGCTTCTATTTATATCTAATTTTCATGTGAAAATAATTCCAATAAACAAAATTATATTAAGTTATAAAAACATAGTTTAATTATAATTTTAAACTGGTTTAAATAACAATCAAACAATATATCTAAATTGGATGGAAAATAGTTTTGAATTAAAATGTAGTATTTTTCACTATTCATTAAAATATGAAAGTTATTCAAAAAGCACAAAAAAAATGTAAAAAGTAAATTTTCATGTCCATATTCAAAATTAAACATTTATTTTGTAAAATTGAATATTTTAAATTTCCAAATAATATAAAAAATGGGTTCTCCATTAAAAGGCGATAAAAATTCATTTTCTAAAAAGTACTACTTTTATTCGAAAAAATGATTTTTTTGTATATCATGGAAAGAAATGTGATGAATATTAATAAAATATAAAATATTAAATGTATTTTATACTATTAATAACATATTTTTTAAATGGATAGTTGTGGTGTGCTCAAACATTGTGTTGTGTGGAGTGCATGGTATTTAATTATTAAAAAAAACTGATCATGGAAGCATGGGATGTTAAAATGAACATATTGTTCTGTCCTAATACATGAGATATATTTGATAAAGTTATTTTTTCTCCCAATTACAGAATGTGTATAGTGTAATATAATTTCAAACAATGGGATAAAAATTTATAATATAATATAGAATAATATTAGATACTTGTTTGATAACAAGCTTGATTTAAAAATTTTACATAGTAATATATTATATTTAGATGATTTAAATTATTAAATATTAAATTATCACTAACTTCGTTTTCATTATCAAATGTATGATATAACATTTTGGTGTCCATTTTTTATAGTAAAATGATAAAATTAGTTATATTATTTAAACTTATTATAATGTAATCCTAATTTTATAAATTCTATACAAGGGTTTGAAACCGAAAATTCTAGTAATGTGGAATTTTTTTTTCATTATCGTAATAAATAAGACCTATAATTTTTAATTACATTTCATGTTGTATTTGAAAATGTATAAATTACATATTTAAACATATCCCTAAATAGTGAGAATGATCTATAATAATTTATGAAGTATTTTTTTCTCTACCTACAGGGAGATGAATTTATTTATATGGATTAAATTTACATTCAATCTATAACAATACCATAAACATCAAATAAAATTGTGATAAATTATTAAATTATTATATATTATCATTTTCATCCAAAACATATTAAATTCTTTTTCGATGAGGTTATAAGAACCCAATTACTTTTTGATAGAATCAAAAAATGATTTTAATTTTGTTTAAGTACTTTGGATAGGATAAACGAAAATTATATCACATAAATTTAATCATATACATAATCAATGTTGATCAATCGTATATATGCATAGTATTTTCATCAACTGTTAATTTTTTAGGTAGTCTAGTTGTTTTGGATTTTTTGGTTATATATCATTGGGTTAGCGTATGATTATTAGTTTAAATTTATATTATAAACATAGATAATTAAATAATCATTAAGGGTAATAACAATTTATATTGGATGGAGGATATTATTTAATAGAATCTATTAAATATAAACATTAAGGGAAATATTTTAACATGCGGGATTTTATTGTGATACTTATCTTATGTCATAGATTTCAAGATTTTTCAACAATTTGAGTCGGGATTAAATTATAGAATGGGTACTATCTTATGGTATGATGTTCCTTATCAATAATATTATTAATGTTATATGAGGGTGGTTGTGTTTAAGTGTGTGGTGATATGATATAAATACATGAATCAAAATGGATAGCCTTTGAAAAATTAATATTTTTTTATGATAATTATTATAAGAAATGATATAACAAGTTAGGATTATAATGTATATCATTTATTGAAATGATCACTGATTATGTGATAGTGAAAACATTGTAGGTGAGTTATGATAAGATTAATATATTTTTAATCAATGTGACATAGATCTATATTTCATGACATAGTTATTTTTATTTTGATATTTAATATATGTTTAGATTTCTTCTTGTTTATATGTAATTTATATATTATTATCTAAATCCCTTTGTATATATGAAAGCGATTCTTTTTTTTCCACTGCCACTTGTGGTCAACTCTCAGGTTCTTCATCATATCACATAATCTCATAAAACTATTTTAATTAAATCATCTAATTCTTACTTATCCTCCTTGTACTATGTTGTTGTGGTGACATAATTAGTGTATTTATCGTTGTTTGAGATATTTTGTTATTGATATTTATTTTATCATATTACTTTCTCAGTTATTCTGGGTCATTCATGGGGATTAATGAAATTAGCATCCTTATTTATCAAATAAATCATGAAAAGTTATCATCGATGCATTTTTAGGGCATATGATTAAATTGTTTTCACTGACTATTTTTTTTCTATATGGAGTCTTTATTCATCTATTTTCTCTCTACAGTCATATTCAATATATATATGATTATAATAAATGATATTTTATATAAATTAAATGGTGTGGTATTCATGTGCAAGTGATCAAACTATTATTCATGATTATGACCACATGATAATTCATAAAATTTATTATTTATAAAAAAATGAAATTAGAATTAATTTTAATTTATAATAATGGTTCATAATAGTTCAATATTAAAATGAGAATAAAGAGAATATTAGAAATGTTATCTATTATTAATATAAATTACATTTAGAGTGTAGGAATTTTTTTGAATAATGATATATGCATGTTATATTTTTGTTGATCAGTGTTACTATTAAAATATATGTTTATATATATGTTATTCATATTGACCTATTCTTTACATACATAGATATCAGTTTAGAATTGAATTATTTTTATTAATACATATATCAAAACCATGATATCACTATATTGGTATAGAATCTTTAGAAACTAGGAAACATAATCATCTGGTTCATAAAACATTTACATTGTCTCTTGTTTATTTCTCATAATTATACTCATTTTTGGCATTCATAATTTATACATTTCTTCATGTCCATGGGAAAAATATAAAAGGGTGACAAAAAATGTTCAGTAAGGGTAAAAAATGTAAATATCAATCATATTAGATTCAAAAGAATATAACATATGAAAATCTTATCTTACATATAAAAGATCATAATATCATGTATCGGGATAAATCATAAAAGTAAAATGTAATCAAAAAATACATAAAATAAGACATTATTATTTTTTCATACACCCAAATGAATAAAATATCATTTCATATTAGTCCATGCCCATTTCCTTGACCATCATCACGAACAAAGTCCTTTACTGAACCAATTTCTCTTCTCATCCCAGCCCAGTATCACTAAACTAGATTAACATTTTATTCGAAACATGTATATATAGTGAGATATAAATATTTACACAATTAATTAAAGGGAGATATAGTTCCAACACATCCCACAATGAAAACACATATACTTGTGCCACAAAAAAAAATTATCATTCATCATAGCTTAACCCATGAAATAAAATGTGATTTTAAAACATAATTTTGTCATAACATAATCCTTATAAGACAAATGGACATTGTAAAATTAATTACATAATAAACACAATTAAATAAATGAAAATATAGTGATATAAACCTAACCCTATGTTATCATATATGGAAAATAATATTGAAAAAACACTTGAACATAATTCCTCTAGAAAATATACGTTTTTTTAATTTATTTATTTTCTCAAAATTAATGGAGTTTTAATACATATTAATTTAATTGAAAATAAACATGAAATATTTTAATGGACAATTTTTGGAAATAATTTGTTATGAAATCTAAATAATATGTTAATGTCATATAAGTTAAAATGCATTCTCCTTGTAGTTTTTCCGAAAATGTCAAAAAGTACCTCGTATGGTAAACAAAAGAACAATTCTATACATACCGTATAGTAAAAGAAAAAAAGGGTAAAAATGTAATTAAATATACATAAAATAATTATAAAAATTTTATGATAATATTATTAGAAATTCAGGGATTGGATGATATATATATCAGCAATAAATACTTATATTTTAACAATCTCAGATAAAAATGAAATTGAAAATTAATCCCTTACCATAATACTAATATGATATGTATGTATATGAACATACTATATAATTATTTAAATAATTATATTGATTTATTTCAGAATCAAAATCATTTTTATTATAGCATTTTTTATCATATTTTCATCCAATTTTTCGTAACATTTCATTATTACTCGTTATTCTGATATTAACTGCTTTATGTTCTAATATATTTTTTGTTGGAAAAGTTCTTATTAATAATATTAGATTATATTGATCTTTTTTAAATATTTTTATTAGTATAATAAGTATCATATTTATTCAATAAATTCATTTATATAATCATGTTTTAATGAAGATTATGTAGAACGAATCTGAACGCACTGTGGAGACAATAAGTGATACATACACATGAGCGACGATATCGTACCCATAAATGTTGAATGGTATTGAAGTGGATAGTGTATAGTATCTCAAAATTAGAATAATTTTATTATAATCATATATAGTTATTATTTCCACAATTATACCTATCCAAGTAAGGTGGTGGGGAAAAATAGATAACACCACTGCATGGAGATGGTAAGTCGTACGTACGCAAACACGGTGATTCCATTTTTATTTGTATGGATACAATGTGATACAAAGTTATTTCATATTTATAATCACATATCAGTATATTAGTGATACTAATGTTATTACTTTATATTGAAACCACTACATATAATGAATTATAAAAATAATGAAATTTGAATGAATCGGTTGAAGAGATTACATCTACCTCGACGTGCCACCTTTAAATTTCCTCATAGGGAACTAGAGTTGGACTTTTCAGAAGAGCATAATCTCTATAATTTAATGAGGGAGGTTTAAATGAAAATCGTGATGGGGTGGGATGATATTTAAGGTTCACAATGGAGTGATGTGGAGAGGGAGTACATTCTCCATTATAAGAGAGGAGAGGGTCACTTTAAGAATATCTCAAAATATTAATTTATTATAAAATTATTTTCGACTGAAAATTGAAGAAAACGTATTTAATTGAAATATAAGAAAAATGTTCTTCAAATAAAACTAATACAATATTTTTAGGCAAGTTTTGAATATCTATTTATTAGTATTGTTATGTATTAACCCTTATTTTAACTTTTTAATCATACCGTGATTACATGTTATTTACACATTGAGGGTTGATGTAATTTCCATATATTGTAAAAAGACCCACAAAAAGTTATTTATGAAATTATTGGACTTATATTAACTATTTTTCTAAATCATACATTTGTATGAATTTAATGTAAGTTAATATACTATTTTATATTTTATGTTTCGAATTACGTCATTTTTTGACACTATTCATACATGACATTTGAAAAATTCATAATATCCAGAATCCCACGAAACTAAGAAATTAAATAAACAAAAATATTTAGATGTAGTATATAAAATTATTTCTTGATATCAAAATAGACAAATAATATTTTTTTAATGTTTATATATTCATTTATTTAAATCATTTATTAATGGTGTAATCAATAAATCATAATTATGTCATTAATAAATATAATTATCTAATGCCTAAAAATAAAGAATAAAATATGAAGATGTATGAAATATTATTATATTTCTAATGTCTATTTTTAGTCATAAACATCAGTTATATAACCCAATATTAAAATCAATTTAGTAGAAGATATAGGTTTAGGTTATAAGTATCTTTAATTTTAATTAATTCTTATTGAATGCCATTTTCACATAAAACTGCATCCATGGGGTCCCATAATTAACCCAAGGACTACCATAGTTGTAAATATTTCATAAAATAGAATGAGGACACGTTTTATGATAGTTTTACATTATTAAATTATTTTATTTACATTAATATACCATGTATACCATTCAACCATGGTAAATAAATTAATTATTGAAGTTACTGTGCCAAAATAAAAGGTACCTATTCACAAAAATTTGGACCTTCAGATTCCAAATATGGAAACCATTTTTCAAATTTCAAAACATAGAATATGTAGTAATTATTTTAAAATTAATCCCTTTTTGACATGAGATAACATGTTTTTAATGTTAAAAAATTGAAAAATATTGAAATTTTATACCTATGAATAAAATGTAAAATTAATGATATTGACATACATTATATTAAATGTTAAAAATATATTCTATTTATACTTTAAAAATAAACTCTATTATAATATAACAATAGAAATTATCTCGATGAAAAAAGTTGTTTTTTATTAATCTTTAGCATATTTTTACTATTACTAGAAACATGAATGTTATCAGAAAAATATCAGAAATTTAACAAAAGTAAATTTTAATTCTATGATTCAAAATAACATGATTATGTTTCATATATAAATTATCAATGTGTCAAAATCATTATTTAAAATTGGTTTTTCTTTCAATGTTGTAAAATTAACCTCTAAAAATAATATGTTGTTATATATAAAATAGGGTTTAATTCATACCCAATGACTAAAATATCCATTTGATGAATGTCAATAATATTGTACTAAAAATATAATGCATATATATCATTAATTTATTTACCAAAAGTAATTCACTCAATTATACAGATATATATTTGATTAATATTTTTCATAAATAATTAATAGGTAATGAATTCATATTGAATTTTCATAAGTTAGTTATAATTATTCCAGTTAACCTAGCCGTTAGGCTATAATTGTAATTTTATTAAAATTTAATATTATGATTTATTTAAACTCATGATTTCATGCAAAAAAAATATACTAAAGAATAAAAATACTCAATGAAAATATTTCATAAAAACATCTAGATTTTACATTTTACCCCCAGAAACTGAATTTTTTCCTAGAAGTTCATCCCATGGAAATAAATAGATAAGGATAAATCTCCCTCCTCATATCCTCAATTTCCCACGTAGATTCTTTAAATTGGTTGTTATTCCACAAAACATTAACCATGAGAGTGGTCTCATTTCGTAAAACTTTATAGCTACAATTTAGAATATCTATAGTAGTTCTTAAGAAAGGTCTTGATCCAGCGGTATTACATTTGAGCATAGTACATGTGAAGGATCAGATATACGGCCCCAGCCTTAAACCTTACATAATCTTGAGTTATTACATGATTACACATTGAAGATCTTTTCAGGTTTAGAGTTTTAGAGAATTAGATCATGAAACTTGCATTACATTCCACATTTAAACAAATTGGTTACATAAAAGACAGTATTCATTCATCCCATCAATGGAAATATATTGAAAATAAAACATGAATTCTTTCTTGACACATCCTTGACATTATCATCAGATCATGTACCATTCCATTGACCTATGAAATTTTTTTCAAAAACATGGGATGAGCATAAAAAGCTCAGTAAGGGTTATAAAAATATGGAAAGGAAACAAGAGTTCATATATACATAAGAATGAAATCGTACTTTACCCATAAAACATAGGCACTTTAACATACCTCATCAAATCATGAAAAAATCATATAAATCATAAGACATAAAGGTAACTTGAGGCATTGATAACATTCTTACGTAGGGAGTAACCCTCTTGGTTACGTTTGGAATACCCATCATAGTATATTACCTAAATCGCTTCAGAGAAACCTTAACGTTTCACTCCTTCGCGTTACCCAATGCATTGAAGAGCTATATCGGGCTCAGCCGCCCTTAATTTATCACGGAACCACCCGTCTTCATAATAATTCCCAAGATCCTCATCATTATTGTATCACATAAAACATGCCTAATGGAAACATAACATTTCCACCTTTCAATCACATGATATCAATACAACACATTGATATGAAAACATTATGAAAACCATTTTCAATACCAAGATAAAAGAAAAGTAAAACATGGTATTTATTTTTCTCTTAAAAAGAGGGTATGACTTGTAGAGGAAGACGAAACTCAAATAATGGTCATGGCGGAAGAGAAGTCGTTGTCGCCGCATACGTACGACAAAAACATTCTCTTTTGTCATTTAGTAAATGCTTCATAAAAAAATATTCCCTTTTGAATAAATGTAAAAGTCAAAGGGGTTTATACACCGTATAAAATAAGGTTTTTTATAAAACAAAATATGCCTCAATGAAAGGAGATTGAGATGAAGTCCCATACAAAGACGGTATCCTTGGAATAAGGATAAATCAGTTACATAACTATGTGTGACAAACGAATAAACAAAATATAAGTGGGTACTAAGTGTTAAACAATCAGAGGACATTCAAAAATAATCATAGAACGACATATTCAAGGTGTACAAGTTTATCCCAAAGAATAGAAATTGGGTTAAGAAGTTCCCTTGCAATAAATAGACAGCCTAACGGCGTCACTTCAAAATTCAGAAAAAGTGTTGATGAGAGATAAAAAGGGTATCTCCTCACATGGACATAAAATTTACATCAAGAATAACATATCCCAAAATAATATTATGTTAATTAAAAGACATAACAACATAAGTCTTTTAAAAAGAGGAGGGTGAAAGGTTCCCTTACCGACATGGGTATCTTTCGAAACATACGCCCCGTGAAACAAGGACAACACATCATTGATTTAAATATTCATAAATGAAATAATATTACAAAATGAGTAAAATAATGGCCAGTACATACAGTACTCAATGTAAATTGTGGAAAATGTAGCATAAATCTCACGGGAATAAAAGTGAGATGAAAAATCCATTATGAAAACTCGGCAGCCTAACGGTGCCACATAAAACATCCAAAAATGGATTGATGAGATCAAATAGGGTATCTCATCACATTAAAATAAAATATACAGAAAGAGGAATGTGAAAGAACATCCCCCATCATAACAAATCAAAGCATAAAAGAAGTGACATAAAGGGGAGTACATAAAGAGAAAGAGAGAGGATAGATCTCTTACGAAAATTCAGCAGCCTAACAGCACCACTCGAAACAACCAAAATGGATTGATGAGAGAGAATAGGGTCTCTCATCATATGAACATAAAATTTACAGTAAGAGTAATATAAATTAACATCCCAAAAACAAGATAGATGAGCTTAGAAGTAATGACATAAAAGAGTGTACTTAAAAAGAAAGAGAGGAGTAGGATCCCTTACCTCAAGTCCAACTTATCTTGTTCGTTTTATATATTCCTGAATAATAAACATTGGTCAAATAATAATTGACTACGTACCTACTCTAGAGATTATTATTCAGTTCATATCACATATTATAATGTTATAATAATTTCTTAATAATGTTAGTTCATATCAGAAGTTTTTTCCGATGTTTGGTACATGAGTCAAAAATGAACTTGTTTGAAAAAATATTGCCCATGTAGTTATAAAAAAATAATTTACAAAATAGTATTAATGATTAAAATATCATATATATCCAGTAAATATTCATTTCATACTATTCCATATCATTTGGAGATAAAAAACTAAAAGCACCGTTCATGGAGATGGTAGGTCATACGTACGCATGAACGCTACTTTCATTTTTTGTCATATTAATGGAATTAAAAAAAATGAGAGAGATATATATATGTTATAATTCCAGAATGATATCAATAATTTTGATGTAATATATTACATATATATCCATTATATATATGTAATTATAATATTACATAACATTTTGAAATAAGAAATGAATTGTACCGTTCATGGAGACGGTAAGCCGTACGTATGCATGAACGCTACTTCAATTTATATTATATATTTAATGGAATTAAAAGATAATTATACATAATAGTATTTTAATTCCAGTATGGTATCATATATAATATCATTATATATATCCTTTATACGTACCACATATGGTATTAACGAATCAAATCCCTTTGAGGGGGCGGTAGTCCGCACTTCCTTAAATGATGATATCGCGTTTACACATAGTGGAAACCATAAAGGTATGACCAAAATGAAAAATACAGAATATTAAGGAAAACATACACATATTATATAGAAATATAGTGTCATCTTAATGTCCACCTTTTAAGGTGTTAAAATAATGTTGAACAATCATCGTTTCGGGAGGCCGAAATTCGCCATCCACAGAAACATTATGTTCTTTAACCATTAGATTTAGGTGTGTGAATGTGTAGCTCGAATACTTCTAATAACAACATACTAGTATATTTATGATACTGTATTTGTTACAAAATAAATGAATAAAAATAGTTTAGGGGGTTGTAGAAGCAAAATAAAACAAAAGGACACAAGTGAAGACATTACCTTAAAATCGGGCAACTCCCTTTGGTTTGAGCTCAAAGGCTTCCTTGGGAGGACTTCTGCCCAAAGTGAGGCTTCAAGGAGTAATATAGGGAAGTGTAGAGACAAAATGGGCAGAGTTTGGCCGAGCCAAAGGCTTTGGTAGTGTGGGTAAGAAGGTAGAGGTGGGGGCCTTTTATAAAAGGAAAGGAGGGGCACTCTTGGAAGGTAAAGAAAAGTCACTTTATTTTAAAATGGTATTCGGATTTAAGAGGTCCCACATTTATGTGTTTCTAGGATAAGGTGATAAGGGTTCTAAATCCACTCATCAAATAGGATTTGGACATGATTAGGTCTTATATATTACATTATCTTTCCATTTTATTTAAATTGTTAAATAATGAGGTCATCGCTGCATCATCAGGATGTCATAAATAATTTAACTTATTTAATGTCTAAAAATTATAAAAAAAATACTATGATGTAGGAAATCTTTTTATATTTCCAATGAATATTTATAGTCAAAAATATGATTTTTATAACCCCATATAAAAATTGTTTTAGTAAAACATTTCATGTTTGTCTCATTTTTACATTAACTTTAAATAAAAAGATATTAATGTCATTTTCCAACCAAAGTGGCTTCATGGGATCCCCAAGTTCACCCATGGGTTGTTTTGGTCTTCAATAACACATACAATGAGTTTAGGACATGTGTAAAGTTCAATTCATATTATTAAAACATTATTTTTACCTTAAAGTACATTAATTATCTCTAATCGCGATTAAAAACTTAATAAGTTACTATTCACCAAAAAATTATTTTTATCCCATTGAACCACATTTTACTTCTTAATGACAGCCATGTATGTCGGATTATTTAAATTCAAAACACAAATATGGAAATATTTCATTTAAATGGAAAAAATCAGTTTTTATGAGTACCAATTAGTGGTTTCACTATTCATCAAAAATTGAAGATTTTCAGAAAAAACCCAAAAATTCACCCTAAGCTATATTTGATATTATGAATTCAAAAATGAAGTCTATTTTATAAAATTAATAAAATATAAGTCACATTAGTTAATTTAATAATTAATTCCCGCTGTCAGAGAAAATAGCGTGTTTTTATGAAACAATAAGTATCAAAAGATTGACACTAGTTTAAATCTGATTTTAAAGTGAAATTAATTCAAATGACCACTATTGTATTTAATGGTAAAAATATATTCTAATTTCTCTTTAAAACCAATTCAATAGATAATATAATCATATTAATAAATTAGATTAAAAAGATGTTTTGAATTAAAATACAACATTTTACACTATTCATTAAAAAATGAACTTTATCAGAAAGATACCAAAAATTTACACAAAGTAAATTTTGATGTCACAATTCTTAAGAAGAGTTTTATTTGGTCCAAAAGGATGTATAAGAGTGAACAAAACTATATTTAATGACGGTTCTCCATCAAAAGGCGATAAGTGAACCTTTAGTGAATACTAGGGCATATACGCCTAAAATCGAATTATTTCCGTATTTTATGCCTTTATCTTTTATTGGATAAATTTAAAAACATTTAAAAATATATATAATCATATTTTAGTTATTTATATCCATTCCCGCCAATATAATGGCTACATGTTAACTACCATATAAAATAATATTATTTTATTATTAGATTGCAACGTTAGATTCCCAAGAAACTCGTTGTTGCGTGTTGGGTACGCCATCGAGCATAGCGTCCCCATTAAATTCATATTACTATTTTATTTAAAAATATCGATAAATATGAAAATTTCATATTATTTATTTACATGGGGTGTTACATCCTTCCCCTCTTTTGGGAATTGCGTCCTCACAATTTTCAAAATTGATCTTGGAAACATCCATGAATGTCCCACATCGGAACAAGAGTCGGTAAAACAATCACTTTAAAATAATGGAAGATTAGTATAGAGGTCACCCGAGTTAACCCATATGTAGAAAAACATGGAAATGGAAGAAAAAGAAAAGGGTCATGTTCTTGAGGGAGAGTGATAGTAAACATGTCTAGGAGAAAGTTAACCATAAGAAAATCACAAACTTGTGATGGGTTAAACGGTATTCGATTCCCCAGTAGGAATAGTTAGTAGAAAACATTTTTATTTTAAGTTACTTTTTATTGAGGAATTTATTCAAGAGGAAACATAATCACTTATCATGTTGACTTTTATCTTTTACTAGATTCCTTAATCAAAGTCATATTTTTTTCAAAAAGACGAGTATTTAGGGAGACTTGTTCGCAGTAAGAGTACTATAATAAACTTCTATAGAATCACCTAATCCACCAAAGAGAACTATATACTTCCCATTTCTTTAGGATTTAACCAAAAAAAAATCCAAAAGGTTAGTACAAGGTATGATAATCCAGAAAAGGATAACCCTTTTAAAAGAGAATCTATGCTTAATCTCAAAAATTTGTCCAACAAAACCCAAAGTTCAACGAGGACCATCCGATAAAAAATTTGTCCATAAAATTCTTCAAAGTAAACAAATCTAAGATTGAAACCCAAATATTTGAAGGATTTAGTCACATAGTCTTCCATGTTAAATCGTAACATTTATCTCCAAACAATATCAGTTGCTCCTAAAATCTCGTATTGAAAAGTAATTAAACTAATCACATATCCTCCATGATAGGTTAATCATTTTCATAAATAACCCAAAATCAATTTACTCTTAATTCATAAAATCATATAACTAAAAAGAATCAGTCAAAATAACCAGGGACTTCATGTAGTCCAGTGGTAGGCGATAAATACCAGTCGCACTTTGGTTGTGGGTTCGATTCCCGCAGCTTTGTCTGACGCGACGGGTAGTCACAAGGTCTGCGTGTTGTCCTTTTTCCAAAACTATATAATTCTCAAATAATTCCCAAAAAAGAGATAAAATCATCAAAAATAACCATAACATAATTTAACCTCAATTTTATCTCATGCCTTTCACTTCCATCATAACATATAGTAACCCTTAATTACCTCAAAAGTAAGGATCATATAAACTCTAATGGTTACCTTTATAATTATTACCTGAACTTCCACATTGATTGGTCAACTCATACATGATGCATTAAAGATCATACCAAGGTTCAAGTGGTTGATCATGACTCCTTGATAGTTGGTTTAGAACAACAACGTGTTTCCTCATTGAATCCCCCATTTTATCTACTATCTTAATCATAGAACCACCATAGTTTCCTTCAAACCTGTTGTCTCTTTGGTACCTGCTAGATCCATCCATTCACCAAAAAAAGAAATGTCAGTGTGAGTATATCAACAAAACCATCATGTACTAATGAGGAAGGTAAACACTAAGATACACTTACTCATTCAATTTATCTAGAACTATGACTCTTTTTGAAATCGTAACCATTATGTTAAGGCCACTTATGCTTAAAGAATACCCTAACCTCTAAAGTTATCTAAACCAACCTTTGATACCAACTATAAGGACCCAGCCTTAAAACATAAATAATCTTGAGTTATTACAAGATTACTCATTGAGGATATTTTCAGGTTTAGAGTTTTAGAGAATTAGATCATGAAACTTGCATTACATTCCACATTTAAACAAAGTGGTTACATAAAAGACAGTATTCATTATTCTTATCGACGGAAACATATTGAAAATAAAACATGAATTACTTTTTAACACATCCTTGACACTATAATCAGATCATGTACCTTTCCCTTGACCTGTGAAAAACATTTCAAAAACATGGGATGAGCATAAAAAGCTCAGTAAGGGTTATAAAAATATGGAAAGGAAACATGAGTTCATATATACATAATAATGAAATCATACATTACCCATAAAACATAGGAACTTTAACATACCTCATCAAACCATGAATAAATCATAGAAATCATAAGACATAAAGGTAACTTGAGGCATTCATAACATTCTTAAGTAGGGAGTGACCCTCTTGGTTACGTTTGGAATACCCATCACAGTATATTACCTAAATCTCTTCGGAGAAACCTTAACGTTTCACTCCTTCACGTTACCCAGTGCATTGGAGAGCTATATCGGGCTCACCCGCCCTTAATTAATCACGGATCCACCTGTCTTCATAATAATGCCCAAGAACCTCAACATTATCGTATCACATAAAACATGCATAACGGAAACATAACATTTCCACCTTTCAATCACATGATATCAATACAACACATTGATATAAATACATTATTAAAACCATTTTCAATACCAAAATAAAAGAAAATTAAAACATGTTATTTGTTTTTTTTAAAAAAGAGGGTATGTCTTGTAGAGGAAGCCGAAACGCAAATAAATGTCATGGAGGCAGAGAAGTCGTTGTCGCCGCATACGTACGACAAAAACATTCTCTTTTGTCATTTAGTAAATGATTCGTATAAAAAAGATTCCCTTTTGAATAAACGTAAAAGTCAAAGGGGTTTATACGCCGTATAAAAGAAGGTTGTGTATAAAACAAAATATGCCTCAATGAAATGAGATTGAGACGAAGTCCCATACAAAGACGGTATCCTTGGATTAAGGATAAATCAGTTACATAACAATGTGTGACAAAAGAATACACGAAATATAAGTGGGTATGAAGTGTAAAAAAATCATAGGACATTCACACATAATCATAGAAAGACATACTCAAGGTGTACAAGTTTATCCCAAGGAATCGAAATTGGGTTAAGAAGTTCCCTTGCAATAATTAGACAGCCTAACGTCGTCACTTCAAAATTCATAAAAAGTGTTGATGAGAGATAAAAAGGGTATCTCATCACTTGGACATAAAATTTACATCAAGAAGAACATATCCCAAAATAATATTATGTGAATTAAAAGACATAACAAAATAAGTCTTTTAAAAAGAGGAGGGTGAAAGGTTCCCTTACCGACATGGGTATCTTTCGAAACATACGCCCCGTGAAAGAAGGACAATACATCATTGATGTAAATAATAATAAATGAAATAATATTACACAATGAGTAAAATAATGGTCAGTACATACACCACTCAATGGAAATTTATGCAAATGTAGCATAAATCTCACGGGAATAAAATTGAGATGAAAAATCCCTTACAAAAACTCGGCATCCTAACAGTGCCACTTAAAACATCCAAAAATGGATTGATGTGATCAAATAGGGTATCTCATCAAATTACAAGAAAATGTAAAGAAAGAGGAATATTAAAGAACATCCCCCATAATAACAAATGGGAGCTTAAAATAAGTGACATAAAGGGGATTACTTAAAGAGAAAGAGAGAGGTTAGATCTCTTACGAAAATTCAGCAGCCTAACGGCGCCACTCGAAACTTGCAAAATGGATTGATGAGAGAGATTAGGGTCTATCATCATATGAAAATAAAATTTACAGTAAGATTAATATAAAATAACATCCCAATAACAAGAGAGATGAGCTTAAAAGAAATGACATAAAAGAGTGTACTTAAAAATAAAGAGAGGAGTAGGATCCCTTACCTCAAGTCCAACTTGTCTTGTTCGTTTCTTTATATTCTTCAATAATAAACTTTGGTCAATTAATAATTCCGTATGTAACTCCTTTAGATACTATTATTCAGTTCATATCACATATTATAATGTTATAATAATTTCTTAATAATGTTAGTTCATATCAGACGTTTTTGCCGATGTTTGGTACATGAGTCAAAAATGAACTTGTTTGAAAAAAGATTGCCTATGTAGTTATAAGTAAATAATTTCCAGAATAGTATTAATGATTAAAATATCATATATATCCAGTAAATATTCATTTCATACTATTCCATATCATTTGGAGATAAAAATCGAAAAGCACCGTTCATCGAGACGGTAGGTCGTACGTACGCATGAACGCTACTTTCATTTTTTGTCATATTAATGGAATTAAAACAAAATGAGAGATATATATATATGTTATAATTCCCAAATGATATCCATAATTTTTATGTAATATATTACATATATATCCATTATATATATGTACTTATAATATTACATAACATTCTGGGATAAGAAATGAAATGTACCATTCATGGAGACGGTAAGCCGTACGTACGCATGAACGCTACTTCCATTTCTATTTCATATTTAATGGAATTAAAACATAATAATACATAATAGTATTTTAACTCTGTATGGTATCATATATAATATCATTAAATATATCTTTTATACGTACCACATATGATATTAACGAATCAAATCACTTTGAGGGGGCGGTAGTCCGCACTTGCTTAAATGAAGATATCGCGTTTACCCATAATGGAAACCATAAAGGTATGCCAAAAATGAAAAATACAGATGATTAAGGAAAACATACACATATTATATATAAATATAGTGTCATATTAATGTCCACCTTTGAAGGTGTTAAAAGAATTTTGAACAATCATCATTTCGGGAGGATGAAATTCTCCATCCACGGAAACAATATGTTCTTTAACCATTAGATGTAGGTGTGTGAATGTGTAGCTCGAATAATTCTAATAACAACATCCTAGTATATTTATGATACTGTATATGTTACAAAAGAAATGAATAAAAAGAGTTTAGGGGGTCAGAGAAGCAAAATAAAACAAAAGGACACAAGTGACGACATTACCTTAAAATCGGGTAACTCCCTTTGGTTTGATCTCAAAGGCTTACTTGGGAAGACTTCTGCCCAAAGTGGGGCTTTAAGGAGTTATAGAGGGAAGTGTAGAGACAAAATGGTCAGAGGTTTGCCGAGCCAAAGGCTTTGGGAATGTGGTTAAGGAGGTAGAGGTGGGGGCCTTTTGTAAGAGGAGAGGAGGGGCACTCTTGGAAGGTAAAGAAAAGTCACTTTATTTTAAAATGGTATTCGGATTTAAGAGGTCCCAAATTGATTTGTTTTGAGGATAAGGTGATAAGGGTTCGCAATCCACTCATCCAATAGGTTTTGGACATGTGTAGGTCTTAGATATTACATTATCGTTCCATTTTATTTAAATCGTTAAATAATGAGGTCATCGCTGCAACATCATGATGTCATAAATAATTTAATTTATTTAATGTATAAAAATTAAAAAAAAAATATGATTTAGGAAATATTTTTTTATTTCCAATGAATATTTATAGTCAAAAATATGGTTTTTATAACCCCATATAAAAATTGTTTTAGTAAAACATTTCATGTTTGTCTCATTTTTACTTTAACTTTAAATAAAAAGATATTAATGCCATTTTCCAACCAAAGTGGCTTCATGGGGTCCCCAAGTTGACCCATGGGTTTTATTGGTCGGCCATGACACATCCAATGAGGTTTGGACATGTGTCAAGTTCATTTCATATTATTAAAACATTATTTTTACCTTAAACTACACTAATTACCTCTAATCGCGATTAAAAACTTAATAAGTTACTATTCACCAAAAAATTATTTTTATCCCATTGAACAACATTTTACTTCTTAATGGAAACCATGTATGTCGGATTTTTGAAATTCAAAACACAAAGATTGCAAAATTTCATTTAAACAGAAAAAATCAGTTTTTATAAGTACCACTTAGTGGTTTCACTATTCATAAAAAATTTATGTTTTTCAGAAAAATCCCAAAAATTAACCCTAAGATATATTTGATATTCCGAATTCAAAAATGCAGTCTATTTTAAAAAATTCAAAACATATAATTCACATTAATTAATTTAATAATTAATTCCCGTTGTCAGAGCAAATAGCGTGTTTTTATGAAACAATAAGTATTAAAAGATTAACACTAATTTAAGTCTGATTTCAAAATGAAATTAATTAAAACGACCACTATTGGATTTAATGGTAAAAATATATTCTAATTTAACTTTAAAAACAATTTAAAAGATAATATAATCATATAAATAAATTAGATTAAAACGAGGTTTTGAATTAAAATACAACATTTTACACTATTCATTAAAAAAAGAACTTTATCAGAAAGATACCAAGAATTTACACAAAATAATTTTGATGTCCCAATTCTTAAGAAGAGTTTTATTTGGTCCAAAAGGATGTATAAGAGTGAAAAAAACTATATTTAATGACGGTTCTCCGTCAAAAGGCGATAGGTGAACCTTTAGTGAAAACAAGGGCATATACGCCTAAAATCGAATTATTTCCGTATTTTATGCATTTATCATTTATTGGATAAATGTAAAAACATTTAAAAACATATATAATCATAAATTATTTATTTTTATCCATTCCCGCCAATATAACGGCTACATGTTAACTACCATTTAAAATAATATTATTTTATTATTAGATTGCAACGTAAGATTCCCAAGAAACTCGTTGTTGCGTGTTGGGTACGCCATCGAGCATAGTGTCTCCATTAAAGTAATATTAATATTTTATTCACAAATATGGATAAATATTAAAATGTCATATTCTTTATTTACCCGGGGTGTTACATCAGATATGTACTTTATTAGGACAGATAAATGGAACATATCCTGAACTTGAGATGGATTCACTAGATTCACCAATCGGTAGGCTACCATCCAACCCAATATAGTATTTCAAAAGGACTGATATACCTAGGGCTCAAAAATCCCTTATTTGAAACTATCATTACTCCCTTCCAAGGATTTATTCATTAGAACACCTTATCACCCACTTCAATCTCTATTTATTTTCTTCGGTTGAATGAATAAATTTCTTGATCACTCTGAGTTTCTCATATGTTTTGTTTGAATTGATCTATTAGTTTTTTCCATTTGATACACATGTTCAGGTCCAAATTTCTTTAGTTCCCAAACATCATCCCATCAAGTTTGAGTTATTCACTTCATTCCATAGAGGGATCCATAAGGATACAAATGAATACTGAAGTGAAAGCATTAATGATATGAAAATTCCACCCATGGTAGGTGTTGATACCAACCACCATTGAAATAAATTGAGAAATATCTCAACATATCTTCATGTGTTTTAATTGTCCTTTCTGACTTACCATCTATGAGAGTATGATAAGCAGTGAAGAAACATAAATATGTATCCATTTTATGCCAAAGACATCACCAAAACATCGAGTTAAACAATTAAACCTGATCAGATAGAATGGAAAGTGTTATCCCATGAAATCTAAAGACATTCATTATATATATCCTATAAAGTTGATTATTAGTGAAATATTCTTAGATAGAAATGATGTGGGCTGACTTCGTAAGATGATCAATTATAACACACATATAATTATTGCATTTGGATGTTTTGGGATATCTTATGAAAATTTCCATAATGATATTTTTTTATTTCCATTATTGTATTGGTAATGATTGTAACATCCCCTTAAACTTCTATCTATCATCCTTATCTTGATGAAAAACCAAGCATCAAGAGACATATTCTATACCATCTCTTTTCATTCCATCCAACAAGATGTTCTCCCTCAGGTCCTCGTACATCCTTCTACTTCTATTTTGAACTGAGATTGACGACCAATGAAGCTCATCCAAAATATCCTCCTTTAATTTTTCTATGGGTGGAACAAAAAACTAGTGCATGAACAATTTTAATTCATCCCAATCAAGTTTTAATATAGTAAGGTTTATCACATTCTTTTTTAACTATACAACATCCTTATGGGAATCTTTAATATTCACTTGTATTGATGGTTGATAATTCATTTGAGAAAGATAATAATTATTCCCTTACATTAATTATTAAATATACAACCTATTCATATAAATAAATATTTTATCATTTGTTATTTTCATCATCGACAAACAAGCATGGTCTTTTTGACTCAAAGCATCTTCCACCAGGTTCTCTTTCCCAAGGTGGTAATGTATTGAGTATTATTAATCATTAATCAAGTACAACTATATTCTTTGGTGCATAATCAGGTACTTTGGTGTGAAAATTTAGTTTAAACATTTACAATCACTATAAATATCACACATTTCACCATAATGACAATGTCTCCATATTTTTAATCCAATAATTAACAAAACTATCTCAAAATAATGAGATGGTTAATTTTTCTCACGCATTTTTAGCTGTCATAAGGCATAATCTATCTCCATATCACTTTTCATGAGAACACACCCCAACACCTTCTTTAATGTATCACTTTAGATGATAATCACTTCCCCACTAAAAGGTATTGTGAGCACATATGCATCGACTAACCTTCTTTTTACCTCATTGAAATTCTCTTCGCATTCCTCCATCCAAATGATATTCACATATTTTTGATTCAACTTGGTGATTGGATTAGATAATCATGAAAAATCATTAAAAAATGTTGATAATATCCAACCAAATCAAGATAACATTAGATTTTCAAATATTGTTGTTTGTCTTCACCATCTTTCAATTACCTCTTCTTTTTCTAGATGAACATATATCCCCTCTCTTGAGATCATGTGACCCAAAAATGAATCTTTTTTAAGCCAAACATTACATTTGGTAAATTTGGAAAGGATATTATCCTTTATTAGGGAATTCAGTACAATTATCACGTTATCATCATGTTCTTATTTTTTCATTGAATATACAAGAATATCATCTATAAATAAAACCAAAAAATGATCAAGGCATTCTATAAATACAATATTAATTAGTTCCATGAAGATATTAGGGGAGTTTTCAATGCTCGAAAAATTCAATAATGAAAATTCATCTTAGTCTTTCTAAATGACTTCTTATTGTAATGTAAAATCTATGCACTTATATGGTTTAATGTTTTGGATTTTAAAATAGCTTTAAAAGTTGTTACCATTACTAATAATGTCGTTGAACAATCATAACATGATTAGTAAAAATATAGTTCTTTAAGAAATAAAATTCACTCAGACAAAGGAATTGATGGCCTAATCCAGTAGATATGCCTCATACAAATAAAAACTAACGGATCTTGAAAAGGAGGTGGAATCATTGGGAATCACTTTTGACTATGTCCAAGCCGAGATTGAATACAATAAACTAGAGTGTAACATCCTATAAGGGAGGTCATATTTGATTGAAATTATCACTCGAGCAATGTTATCTGATCCACCACAAGAGTCTATCAGCATATCGTACGATACCCTAAGGTCATATATTAATTTTTTAAGGGGTTATATAACAGGACCGTAGTACTATGATTCTTAAAGTTATTATTGTATAAAGAATATAAATTATTTATATTATTGTTACTTTGTAAATACATTTCAATGAATAAATAGTATTTTTAGATAATATTCAAAATAAGAAATCAATTTTAATGAATTAATGAATTTTTAAATTAAATAATATTTTTAAAAAATTATTATTATTATTATTATTAAATTACATTTTATTGAATATTAATGATCATATAATTTTATGAATGCAATTGTAATTTTTATTATGGTTTGAAAGTTGTTTTTTTCAACACATATGAATTTTCGATAACTCTCTATTTTTATTTTAAATGTAAAAATTCACATATTTTAAAAGAAAATTAGATAAAATGTATATTATTTTTGGAATAAGGATGTCAAAACTATCCAACTTTGAGTTTTTCATAATTATCTGAGACAATCAATTTTTTGGGAAAAAAATAAATTCAATTTAAACATATAATGTGCTTTATGAGATCATAATGATCCAATAGTGATGTAATAAAATACTATAAACATATGTTTGGGAAATATGTGTTTTAAAATTAAAATAAAATGATTTTGGGTTGGTTTGATTTATCTCAAAAATCTTATGTGGACCCTTCAAGGCATATAAACATTTTTTAATTATTAAATGGTTTTCCTTGAGAGTGTGACTCACCTCCACCTAAGAAACCCTGTTATTTTAAGAGGTTCTGCCCTTGTCCTTACAAAAAAAAAGTTTTACACTCCCCTTTGAAAAAAAAAATGTTAAAACCCATTGGATGGTTTTTGTTTTTGATTAGTTTAATATCTTGTGTCCCAAAAACAAATAAAAACAAATTCCCACTCCTTTCCTATATAAACTCACCCACGGTCCCACTTCCTCTTCACTCAATGATTTTTAGTTTTTCCAACCAATTTTCTCTTATCTCTACAATCCTCTCAAGGAGCCCCAAGCTTCTCAGAAGCCTCTCTTAAGCCTCTCCCAAGCCTTTTGGATCACACTACCAAGAAAGGGATTAATACAATTCTCTTTTTATCCCAGTTTCATAATATTGTTATGCACTATTATTATCAATTATAAATGTTGGGGTATGATTTTGTGCCTCCCCAATACAAAACTCTTAATGTTTTTATGAGGAGATAACCCTTTATCTAAAATTATATTCCTCTCATGTACACCCATTACTATTCCAACATTCCAAAAGGATTTTCTATCTCCTCGTTTACATTCAAGGAATCCTTCTATATCATGATTTTAAATTCCATTACAATTTATTAGAAATATATTTATATGACCCACATTCATTCTATATCATGTATATATAAAGAGACACCACATTCACTTTTATCAACGATTTATTTATGAATTATTATGTCCCGCCATTATGCTATCGAAATTGCACCACATTTTTCAAATCCAAATTCATTATGTAGTGAATACCATGCCCATTTCTCTATCTATTGTATTCACATTTATGAAAATTTACTTATTTATAATATATTTTCATTTATGAATTCCCCATTCCTTTATCTTGGGATAAATGATGATTTTTAATGAATCCATGTTTTATAATCAATGTGGCACACTTATTCATTAAATAAAATGTTTAAGAAAGGGTGTGCCCTGATAACGCTACAATGCATTGGGTAAAGTATAGTATCATGATACCTCTTATTCAAAGGGTGTTTAACAATTCGAATTCATGTTCTACATGGGTATACTCATGCATCATGTGCAATGAGAGTTTACTAATACTCCATTTGAAATGAGCCTTGACTCGTTCTAATTCCATATTACATGTTTTTCCACATTTCCATGTTATGATTATCATTATTTATCAGGAATTTAATTTATTGATTCTCTTTTTCTCCGTTGATATTACTATTTCCTAACATGTATGGTATTTATCATATTATTATATTTTTATTACAATACTGGTATTTACAGTTTTCCCTTTTCGCAGGCATGTCCTCAAGTTATCCCTTGAAATTCTACGTATGAGGGATTGTAGTGGTCATGTAATGGAACTTTTCAATAAGATGTTTCATTCTATACTTTATGTTGTTATTTAATGTTCCTAATCCCTAAGGAAACTAGACATATCGATCTTCTATGTTGTATCAAGTGAAAGTTTTATATAAAAAATCTCATTTATGTTTTAATAAAAGTAGGGTTTTTAAAATTAGTATCATAGGATAGGTTTAGTTATATTTGGGATTAGGATCAGAAAACCCCAGTTAAACCATGGAGACAAAATTATGTATAAAAAAACATACCGATGTGTCGATGAGTATTGGTTAAGTGGTTTATCATGAAAATAAATCAATGTCTAGATACGAGCAGGTAGAGGTGGCTCTGGAACAAATGTACCTAGGGGTCAAAACCCCGACAAGGAGTTTCCAGCTTGATCCGGGGTATCCTGGTACACGACAATGGGCTTTGGTGCACTCTTGGTTATGAAACCTCATGGGGATATACTATGGTAAATTCGCAAGCTTAATATGTACCCTTATTAAGGTAATTAAAAAATACCTCTAATAATAGATTTTTGAATGTAGATCATGAATAGAATAGATTGAATACCATAGGTTCACATGTTACGGAAATAATAGTTATTTATAATTCATTCATTTTGTCCTTGGATTCCACTTTTGTAGTTAATACATTGTGATAGTCATCTCTATGTATATATCAGATCGATTGGAAACACACAAAAAATACAGAGGTATGGTTATCTTATATTGTTCTACACAATATATTAAATCCATAATGTTTAGTAGAACAATACAAACACCACCAAAAATCATGTAAGTAAAGATTTTGATGAGTGAGACAAATGGGGAAATCATTGCATCCCATGAATATTACTCCTCCCTGGTCCCAATATGGGGAATGAACATTCTATAGAACCTCTTCATACTATCTCTATTGGAATTTGATGTAATTCTCATCATGGATTGGCATTCCCTATATAATGCCAACATAAATTTCTATGCAAGGGAAATCTTTCTCTAGGTGGAAAATTTACCCCCAATTCTGTTTTAGTTCAAGGGGGATGATGAGTCTTCTTTAGATCAATCATCTGATGAATGTATATTATTGGCCTGTGGGCGTGCGTATCTGGATCTGATGATTGAGTCTAATGAAGAAACCATCATTGACGGCATGCCTATTTTGAGGGAATTCACTGAAGTGTTTCAAATGGAATTTCCTAGTCTCCATCCTAGAAGAGATGTTGAATTCTCAATTGACCACATACCTAGGGTGTTGCCAATATCCAAGACATTGTATTGAATGGCTGTTGTGGAGAATGAGGAGTTGATGAAACTGCTATAGGAGAATCTATATAACTGGTTTTTACACTCATGTGCTTCACCATGGGGTGAACCACTCATCATCATCCAAAAGTAGGATGGGTCAATGCGCCATTGCATTGATTATCATGATCTCAACAAAATCACGATGAAGAACATTTATCATCTCCAACAAATAGAAGAGTTTGTTGATTACCTGCATGGACCACAATACTTCTCCAATATTGATTAGTCATGGGAAATATTAACAAGGGTGAAGAAGAAAGATAACCAAAAGAATGATTTTGTTCATGATATGGGCACTATGAATTCATAGTAATGATTTTCAGAGTCACAAATGCTCCAAAAATTATCATGGACACGATGAATAGATTCTTTAGAGATTAACTCAACAAATCAATGGTAGTATTTATAGAAGATATTCTAATATACTCTAAAACCAGAGAGGATCATGTGAAGAATATATGAACTATACTTGAGACCTTGCGAAAGGAGATGCGCTATGCACAGTACATCAAGTTTGAGTTCTAGTTGAAGGATGTCCCATTATTGGTGCTTATCATCACATGCAATGGTATATCTGTGGATCACTCCATGAAAACTGTAATTGAGGGATGGTCGAGGCCAACATCAGTAATTGATATCCATAGATTTTTAAGGATATATGGATATTATCGATGATTTTTTGCATTTTTTCATGATTATCCAACCCTCTTACCAAGATAACTTGAAAGGGAGAAAATAATTCAAGGAGGGATGAATACAAATAATTCACTGAAGAGTTAAAAATGTGGCGTTTCTCCATGAACATTATCACAATACCCACATGTGGAGATATTTTTGTGGTATATAGTAATTCTTAGAAGAAGGGAATTTTTTGCGTGTTGATGAAAAATGAAAAATTCATTGCCTATGCAACAAGGCAATTGAATGTTCTTGAGTAGAATTATCAAACACAGGATTTGGAGTTGGATGTGGTGATCTTCACCTTAAAAATTTGTCTTCATTATCTCTTATGGGAGAAGTGTGAAATATATATTGAGCAAAAAAATCCTCAAGTATATATTCAAAAAGAAAGAGTAGAACATGCACCCATGAAGATGGTTAGAGCTGATGAATGACTATGACTGCTCATTCGATTACCACCCTGGGAAAGAAAACATGGTGGACGATTCTCTATGTAGAAATGACCCATATATTCTATTATTGATTATATTTGAGAATGATCCACTCATCTTAGATTTGTTGAAGATGGAAATGGGAATCATAATGAACGTAACATCTTCAGTACTTTTAGGAATTCTTGATCAATGATCTCTTTTGTATGAGTTAATGGATGCTCAAAAGAATGATGTTATAATTAAGATGAATGTTGAAGCTATCAGAAAAGGTAAATCCTCAAAGCCAATGTTAATGAAGAATGAATTGTGAGATTTGGAAAAATACTATGTGTTCCATCAAGTCTGGAGTTAAAGAATGAATGTTTGGATCATGCAATAGATCAAATTTCTCTATTCACCCAGGTAACAAAAAGATGTATCGAGCTCTCTGAGAGCATCATTGGTGGGATAATATGATTAAGTAGATCACTGAGTATACATTAATGTTATTGGTGTGTTCGCATGTTAAGAGAGAGAGGCATAAGTCTAAGGGGATGATGCGGGCATTGCCCATACCAGCATAGAAATGGGAGAACATCATTGTGGACTTTGACACCAGAATTCCGAAGACAACCAAAGGCAACAATGCAATCTGGGTTTTTGTGGATTGTATTACAATTTCTGCACAATTAATTTCATTTTTTTAGGATTTTTAATTGGATCAAATATCACAAATATACATTAGAGATGTGGTAATGCTTCATGGAGTACCACTATCTATTGTATTCGATCGAGATACAAGATTCACCTCTATATTTTGGAAGAGTATTCAACATGCTCTGGATACTGAGTTTAACTTATGTATGGATTCTCATCCTCAAACTAATGGAAAATCTGAATGGACTATCCAAACACTTGAGGAAATGTTGAGATCATGATCAATGGAATTAAAAAGAGTATGAGATCAACATCTTCTTCTAGTCGGGTTATCATACAATAATAGTTTCCACTCGAGCATCCAAATGGATCCTTTTTAAGCTTTGTATGGGAAGAGGTTAAGAACATCAACATGTTGGGATGAAGTAGGCAAGAATAATCTACTAGGGCCATAAATGGTAAAATAGATAGTGGAGAAGGTGAAAACCATTTAGCAGCATATCATGGCAGCCCAGTGTCAACAGAAGAGTAATGAGGATAACCGTCGATGAGACCTTGTCATTGAAGTTGGAGACATGGTGTTTCTAATCATATCTTTATAGAAGAAGGTCATGTGATTTGGATAGAAGGTGAAGTTAATTTCTCATTACATATTCCAATTCGAGTTTGTCGATCTTGTCGAGGTTGTGGCCTATCAACTAGCACTTCAACCAACGATGGCCAATGTACATGATGTCAATCCTGTATCTCTCTTAAGGAAGTACATACCTGACCTGTCATATTTACTCTCTACAAAGGCAGTGCATTAATATGATGATCTTTCTTATGAGGAGCTACCAGTGAAGATCATAGATCGTAGAGAAAAAGATCTACGAAATAGGAAAATACCCCTCGTGAAGGTGTTATAGAGAAACCACAAGTCTGAAGAAGCAATGAGTGAATCAGAAGAAGTGATAAAGAGGAGTTTCCCACATCTATTTTGATTTGGGAAGCGAAAATTTTGAAGGTAGAATTTCTAAAGGGGGGAATATTATAACGACCCAAAATTTTAATAATGAAAACTCTTGTTGGTCTTTTTAAATGTCAACTTATAGTTATGTAAAATGTATGAAATTATTTGGTTTTTTGTTTGAATTTTTAAAATTCCATTAGTAATTTTTTTCGTTGCAAATATAGTCTTTGAACAATGATCAAATGATCTGTAAAAATATAAGGATTTATCAAATTCTATTTATTCAAACAAAATAAGTGACATCCCTGTATAGTAGAAATTCCCCATACCAAGACCATTTATCGGAGCATAGAAAGGTGGTGGAATAATTGGGCTTTTCTCTTGACAAATCCCAAGCTGAGATTGAATATGTTAAGCTCAAGTGGAACTGCCTACGAGGGAAGTGGAAGTTTATAGTGATTACCACTCGAGAAATGTTATCTGAGCCACCCCAAGGGTATGTCGCAATCATGATCTATACCCTAATGGATTATGTGGGTGTTTTAAGCTATTAGTTAACAAAACCATAGTACTCTGATTATATACATTATTTTTGAATAGAGAAAAAACATTTTTTTATTGTTACATAGTAAATATTTTTTAAATCACAAATAGTATTTTTAGTTAATATTGGAATTAGGAAATATATATTGATGAATTAATGGATTTATGAATTAAATAATATTATAATAAAATATTATTATTATTAAAATACATTTTTTTAAATATAAATTATTTTATAATTTTACGAATCCAATTGTAATTTTTATTAAGGTTTGAAAGATGTTTTTATCAAAACCCGTGAATTTTCAATAAATTTCAGTTTTTATTTTAAATGTACAAACTTCTCATATTTATAAACATATTTAGATAAAATGCACATTATTTTGGTTATTAGGATGTCAAAAATATCCAATGGTTTATTTGTCAAATTTTTTGAGACAATAGAATTATTCGCTAAAAATTAAATAACGTATAAACAGATAATGTGTTTTATGAAATCATAATGACCCAACAATGATATAATAAAATACTATCAACATTATGATCAGAAAATATATATTTTAACATTATTATAATGTGATAATGGGTTTGTTTGATTTATTTTACAAGGAAAAAGTGGCCCCTTCTAGACTTTTAAACTTCTTGTTTTTTTAAATTGTTTTCCTTGAGGTAGTGACTCACCTCCACATAAACTACGCTATAATATTAACAATTTTGGCCATTGGCCTTATAAACTATTTTTTCCACTCCCCTTTGGAAAAATAACCTTGGGAAATAACCATGGTTTATTTTTTGGTTTTGATTAGATTAATGTGTGGCGTCCCAAACCAAAATAGTAAACAAATCCCATTCCTTTCATATATAAACCCACCCATGATTCTACTTTCTCTTCACTAAAAGACTTTGGAGTTCTTCCAAACTCTTCCCTACTCTATCTAGAATCCTCCCAATGTGCCCCAAGCTACTAAGAAGCCTCTCTCATGCCTCTCCAAATCCATTGGGATCATACATCCAAGTAAGGGATTCCTACCTTTATGTTTTTATCCATGTTTTTTAATAATTTTATGCCCTTTAATTTTCATTTATAAATTTTGGGGTATGATTTATCACACCCATAATAACCTAATATATTTTAATTACTAGATACCCCTTTTATTTCACAATAAATGCATCCCATGTACACCTGTTACTATGTCGAACTTCTGAAAGGAATTTATCTCTCTCCATTTACATTCAAGCAATTATTTGGTATAATGAATCTAAATTCCATTAAAATTGATGAGAACTATATTAATATGACCACCCATACACTCCATTTCATGTACATATGATGATACATCCCTTTCTCTCTCACTATCCATTTTTTTATGAATTCATATGTCACTATTATGCTGATGAAATTGTACCAGGTTTTTCCAAGCCAAAGTCGCTATGTGGTGAATACCATACCCATTACTCTATCCAAGGTATTCACCATTATGTACATTTAATTAATTATTATAGTGTTTCTTGTATGAATTTGAAATTTCTTTATTGTGGAAGAAATGTTTTTGTTTAATGAATCCATGTTTTATGATCCATGTGGAACACATATGGATGAAAAGAAATGTTTAACAAAGGTGTGCTCCCTAATAGCACATCAATGCATCGGGTAATGTGTAGTATCATGATACATCATACACAATGGTTTTTGAACCATTCCAATTCAACAACAATGTGCGTTTACATGTGCTTCATTTTTAATGCGGTTTTACTCATGCCACTTGTGCAATGTGCCTTGGCTGATGCTAATTCCATGTTAAGTGTTACTGCCACATTTCCATGTTATGATTACCATGATTTATCATGATATTATTTTCATTTTTCTCTTGTGCTGAATTGAGATGACTATTTTATAACATGTATTGTATTTCACATGTTATTCCATTTTTATTCCCTTATTGGGATTTATATCTCACCCTTTTCATATGCATGTCCTCAGGTTATATCATGCAATGATAAGTATGAGATAATGTAGTGGCCATCTAGAGGATGTTTCCAATAAGATGATGGTTCTATGATTTAAGTTGTTATGTAATGTTCCTATTCCCCAAATAAAATAGACCTCTCGACTTCTAGATTGTATCAATTTAAGGTTTAATATAATAAATCTTGTTTGGTTGTGTAATAAAAGAAGGGATGTTATAGGATTAGTAAGACCAAAAGGCATCACTATTAGTTTATAGTGTCCATACCTTCTACATATCACTATCTTTTGTATATATTTTTTTTACCATTAACTAATGATATCTTGAATTAAATTCAATTGTAGAAATTTTTTGAGCTCTGTGTAGTTGGTAAAATAAGTCATCAAAGTATGGGAGGGGATTTTTTTTCCAGATAGTGGTCTTGTTTACTTCTCGATAATCAATGTAGATTCTCATTGAACAATCTATCTTTTTAAAACACAAAACATGTTCTCCCTAAGGTGACACACTAGGTTATATGAATCCGGTATCAATATTCTCTTGGATCTTCTTCTTCTATTCTAGAAAGTCAATTGGAGCCATTCTATAATGTGTCTTTGAAATAGGCATATCACCAGTTATGAGTTCTTTTAAAATATAGACATCATGATATGGTGGAAGACTTATAAAATTCTCCAAATAGAAATCATCCAACTCCTATACAATCGGTGTATTCTTAATTGTGAGTTTCTCCCCAACAATTAGTGATAAATAACCTTCATTTATTTAAATTTATACCCATGAGATATATGAAATTTTTAATGGATGTTTGTATTATTAATTGCATCGATAAATGATCATAGATTGATCTAGAATATGAAATGTGACATCTGTTATTTGGAAATTTATTTGAGCTCTATATAATGAAACCTAATACATTCCATGAATCAATTCAAATTCAATTATCGGAAGGATCACAATATTTTCAGGAATCACTTTCCCACGAACATCAATCAAAGAATAATTATAAACTTTTGATGAGACCATTGTGAAATTATTATTTTTAACTACTATATTTATGTCTAATTGTTGAGGTAATATGGAAATAACCATAGAAAATGCTTTATAAATAAAAGAGTGGGTGGATCTAGAATCAAATAACACAATTTCTATATAAGGGTGAATAATAAGTGTAAATTTCACAACTTCATTATCGTACACCACATCGCCGATAGTAATTTCATTTGCATTCCATTGTCATTTCCCTTAAGAGTTTTCTAACATCTATAATCACCACTAACCCTTGGATTACGGAATTTATTTTCATAATTCCCCATTTCCTTTCACTTGTATCATTGATGATTTGGATGTGAATTCTATGTATAATCTTCTTTATTCACATCAATAGACATCTTTATCCCATCACTTTTTTATTCTATTGCTTGATGACCTTCTTTTCAAAACCATAAACATTTACTAGTACTTTTAAGACAATTCCATCCACATTTACATCTACACAGTGAGCATAAAAGAAAAATGATCTTCTTTTGAATTCGATTTTCCTTTTCTTATAAATCCCATATGAGTAATGTATAAATACAGTCTCTATATCAACCATGAGATCACATAGAAAAACATCCTCATAGCTATTGAATTCCCTTATGGATAATTCCTTTTTGAGACTTGGTTTTAATCCTATAAATAATCGATCAATATTACCCTCAGGTTGGTTAATAATTCGAAAAGTATACCCTACAAGTATTGTATAATTTTCTTCATAGGTATCTAATAATTTATTACCCTTTTTCATATGATCAAAAAACTCCTTCTCCATCATTGATCAAATAATTAGAGGAATGTACATAATGAAAAAAATATGTTTTTGAACTCATCCCACTAAAAGGACTCAATTTCATCTCATTTCCTCTTATTGTTGATAACATTCAACCATTGATCAGCATCATCTTTCAAATGATATACTAATAAGATGATTTTATCATATTCAGAACATTGTATAACTAAATGTATCTTTTTTGTGGTACTGATCAATTGTTCAGCCACTAATGGATCAGAAGTCCCTCTGAATGAATGTGGACATTGCATCATGAAATATTCAACTGAAAGTTTCTCGCTGCTTTTCCCATTTGTATGTATGGCTTGATTCATAGCTTAAAAAAGTTGTGTGAGAATGGGTAGAGTATTTTTCATTCCATGTCCCATAACATTTAGTTCCTCAAGGGGACAATCATTTCATTTCCCATCGTATTCATGATTAAAGTGGCACCATTGGGTTCCAACCACTAAAACCATGTAGCAGAGTGTGAGAAACACAAATCATAATAGGAAAACCACATATTCGAGAATAAAATTTCAATTTAGAACACTTTAGGTTTTAACATAGGTTATTCAAGGTCACTTCTAAAACACCAGGATTGTATCTTATATATAGTCACATCCTTAAGGATTTCTCATCTAAATATCTAGAGGGTTACTATATGGTTCCTCTGATACCAACTATAGAGACTCGTTATTTAAATAAATTGATATCACTACAGAATTAGTTTTTATTTATTAAAACATATAACAAAACTAGGACAGGACTATATAGGTATAGTTTATTTAGAAAATGGGATATATAAACAACTGGTTCCTAAAACATCTACATTTTCTCCCATTTATTTAATTATAACTAGACTATTTTTTAGCATATCAAATTTAATAAACTTATAAATATCTGGGGGAAAAGAAAAATTTAAATGGTTATCTAAAATGCTCAGTAAATGTAATCCAGTAAAATATCAATAATATCATATTCATATGAACATAAAAAAAATCTAATCCTATATATAAAAGTTCAGAATATCCCATCATGCGATAAATCATAAAAGTGAAATGTAATCCCAATAGTCATAACAGAAGACATTATTTTTTTTCATAAACATATATGTGTACAAGATCATTAAATATTAGTTGAGGCTCATTGCAAAGACCATAATTGCAGAGAAATTCCATTACTGAACTGAGTTTACTAATCGTTCCAGCCCTATTTCACTGAAATAAATTAACTTCGTTTTCTAACCATGTCAATCTAAGGATATATAAATCATTACCCAATGCATTGGAGGGAGATATAGTTCTTATCAATGTCATAATGAAATAATTCTTACATGTGCCACAAAAGGCACAAATAATTCATCAAAGAATAACCCATGAAGTAAAATGGTATTCTTAAACATCATTTGATCATAACATAATCCATATAAACTAAATATAATTCATAAAAATAATTCCATAATAAAATAAAATAAATAAAATGGAAATAATTATAAATCATTGTCAATAAAGATGGAAATAATTTTGATTAAAAACATAATCTTAATATCTAAGGAAAATATCCTTTCTTATAAAAAATGTTTTCTTTTATCAAAATCTCTACCAATTATAAATGAAAATAATTTATTTTAAAATAAACATGATATCTTTTAAAGGAATATTCCTGGAAATAATTTTTTATGAATGTGTAAAAATCCATTCATGTATTATTTGTTAAAAACATTCTCGTGATGCTTTTCCTGGAAAATTAAAAAAGTACCTCATATGGTCAACCAAAAATAATTCCATCCATACCATGTAGTAAAATTTAAAAATGGGTAAAATGAATTTAAACTAAATATAATAATAATAATAATTTTATATTATTTTTTTAGAAAACATAGATAAAGATGATAAATATATCCCTAGTAAATAATTACCTATAAACACTCTAAAAATGAAAATGGAATTTCAAAATTTTCACTTACATTATGTTTGATAAGATTCATATGTATCTTATCCTCATATAGAATGATTTAAATAATGTTACTGATTCATTCTAGAATCCAAATCATTTTTATGATGACAATTTCGGTGATATTTGATCCATTTTTAGTAACATATCATTGTTACTCGTTATTCCTGTATAAACTGTTTTATGTTCTTATATATGTTTTGTTGGATAAGTTCTGATTACTCTTCTTAGGATATAGATATATAATTTACATCTTGGTATTAGTAAAATATATATCATATTTATTATTTAAATTCATTTATATAATCATAGTTTAATTAACATTATGTAGAATGAATAACAACATGCTGTTGAGATGGTAATTCGTACATACACACGAGCGATAATATTGTTCCCATAATTGTCAGATGTTATTGAAGTGTCCAGTGTGTAGTATATTAGAATTATTATCATGTTATAATAACCGTATATAGTTATTATTTACACCATTATACACATCCAATTATGGTTGTATTGAAAAGCATATTACACCGCGATGTGAATACGTTAAGCCACATGTACGCACACGTGGTGATATTATTTTTCATAGGATGGATAGAAGCTAGATAGGTTTGTTTAATATTTATTAGAAAATAAAATTCTTTTAGTGATACTGGTTTTATTAATTTATAATGAAACAACTAAAGAAGGGGAAATATATGTAGAAACAAATGTTAAATAATATGTAGAAGAGATTACCTCTTCCTCAACTTGGCTCCTTTCAATTTCTTCTTAGGGAACTAGAGTTTCTCGTTTGAGAAGAAAAAAACCTCTAGAATGTATCTAGGGTAGTTGAAATGATAAATTTTAATGTTTTTTATGAGATTGAATGCTCAAAATGTATTTAAGTGGAGAGGGATGAGATTCCCATTTATAAGAGTAGAGATGGGCACTTTAGGAAACTCTGAAAATTTTAATTTATTATAAATTCAATTTCTACTAAAAATGAACCAAAACATATTTAATTAAAATATAAGATGATTTAGGATATAATGACGATCATAAAATATTTTTTTTTAGAACTTTATAAATATTTTTCCTTATATTTTTGGTTTAAACTTATATATTACCGTTTTTAATCTTACTGTGCTATCATTTTATATACATATTTTAGGTTAATGTAATTAACATATCATGTAAAAAGTCCCAGAAAAGTTATTTAGGGAATATTTTGACTTATATTAACCATTTTCTTGATTAATAGATTTTAAGGTATTTAATATCATTTAATAAACTATTTTCCATTTTATGTTAGGAATTGTGTCAATTATGGAAACAATTCATACATGACTTTTTAAAAATTCAAAAAAACCTAATTCCATCTAAAATAAGGAATTTACTCAATTATTATATGTCAATGTCTTCCATTAAATTTTTTGATGACATCAAAACCAAAAATAACCTTTCATTAATATTAATAATTTCATTTATTTGAATCTATCAGTAATGACGTAATCACTAAAAAATAATTGTAATATTAGTAAATATATTAATATAATTTTTAAAAATTATAAATATATTCCATGATGTAGGAATGAATTTAAGATTTCTAATGAATATTTATAGACATATATATTAGTTATAGAAACCAATATTAAAATTTATTTGGAAAATGATATATGTTTAGGTTATAATTATCTTTACTTTAAATTAATTCTTATAAAATGTTATTTTCAAATACAAGAGAATCCATGGGATCCCAAAATTGAACCAAAGAAGATAATGGCTGGAAAGTTTTCATAAAAAGGATTATGTCAGGATTTAGGTTAGTTTTTTATTATTACATCTATATTGATAACCATATTAACCATATTTACCCTTTAACCATGGTAAATTAAATAATTACGGATATTACTTTCCTAAAATAAAATTTAGATATTCCCAAAATTTTCAAATTATGATTTAAAATATGTAATTAATTTTTCAAAATTCAAAACACAAAAGTTGCAGTAATTAATTTTAAATTAATCCACTTGATGAAATGGGAAAACTATTTTTAAATGTTAAAACATTACAAAAGATTGAAATATTTTTACATATAAAATCTATATAAAATTAATAGAAATGAAATACATTATATTATTTTTAAAAAATATATTTTATTTATACTATTAAACCATTTTATATTATAATATATCTATATAAATTATCTCAATGAAAATGTAGTTTTTAATTAGTAATTAACATATTTTAAATATATAATAAAACATGAATGTTATCAAAAATATATCCGAAATTTATCCGAAGAAAATTTTTATATTCCACTTCAAAATAAAAAGTCAATTTTTTCATATATAAATTTTTTATGTGTTAAAATATTAATTTAAAATTGGTCATCCATTCAATGGTGGAAAATTACCCTTTTAAAAAAATATGTTCTTATACATGAAATATTGTATTATTCTTACCATATGACTAAAATATTCATTGGATTGATATCAAAAATATTTTATTAATTATATAACACATATATCTAATTAATTTATTTACCAAAAGTAATTCACATAAAAGTAAAAATATCTAGATGATTTGTTTTTTTCAAAAATAATTAACAACAAATGAATTCACAATGAAAGTTTATAAGTTAGTTATAATTATTCCCAAAATCCTAAAATATTGGATATAATAGTAATTTTATATTAAGGGAATATTGTGGTACATTTAAACTCACAATTTCATGAAATGAAAGATATTGAAGAATAAAAATATTTTATGAAAATATTTAATAAAAATATATGTTCATTGTATTCTTATACTATATATTTTGATTTTGTTTCTTGGTCATGGTAGATTAATAATATTTAATGCAAAAGGAAGTCATATTTTGAAATATTATATTATTATTACGGTTTGATTTTTGTGATTACTACATTAGTTTTATTATTTACAATGGTGTTGTTATAATATTTACTACTCTGGGAATTAATGTATTATAATTTCTATATTGATTTAATAAAATATAGGTTTCTTATTCAATTGTTGAATTACATGGGATACTAATGATGTGGTATTTTTAATTATTTTTTATGGTTTATGGTGGCTTAATGTTTATAATGGTGAATAAATATGGGAATACTGAAGTGGAAATAAGTATTTAATAAGGATCATAATGTTTTTATTATCATCTTGATTATTAATGTGGTATTTCATAGACAAAGTCATTGTTTCATCAATGGTTCCTAGAATTTAAAATATAGATAACTAATGTATAATTTAACTATAATTTATTATAATTACATAATAATAATTATTTATAAAAATTAGGATTAAATAAATTATTAGATTCCTTATAAATGGAATGAAATATGATTTTATAATGATATATTATTATGTAAATGTTCAAATTATTATATATCTATTTGTTATCAACATAGGCAGCATGAAGGTATTCTTGTGGAATTACTTTATATTATTATTTTTGTAGACTTTATAAATGATACATTTATTATAGTGCTAATGAGTTTATCAATGACTTGGTTTATGGTAAGAGAGTTTTGTGGACCATTATATAAAAAATAATAACAAACTAATAAAGTATGGGGTCATACAAAGAAAAACATCTTTCATCAATTGTGGACGTTAAACAAAAACAAATGTCACATATGATGTTGTATTTGAATATCTTATTAAATGAATATGCACTCATAATTACGAGTACCCAAATCAATATTTCCATCTCCAAACTGTCAGAATCTAGGTAAAATTTCCATTTCCATGTTTTTAATGATTCTAGAGACTTCATGTGTCCTATTATTCCATGAAGTCATCCAATTCACTTCTCATGGTATTTTCATGATCTTTAACAAAATCCAAGAATCCACCAAATAGTCCAAAATCACATTTATTTATCATATCAATTACAGGAGCATAATTCTACCCCAAATTGATATATTTCATCTTCTAATATAAGTATTACAAAATATAAATCACAACCTCTTACAGAAGATATGAACATGATTTAGATGTTGTGATATGATAAGTCAACTTTACATGATCATTCCCTTAAGACTACCTAACATACCCATATAGAGAGGGAACACTATCATTTTTATCTAAAGAGTTAATAAACATAGATTTATATATACATCCATTATTCATAAAATAATATCCCAAAATTTTCATATATAAATAATAAATCATTATTTTGATTTACTGTTATATAACCTCATTTATTCTATCATATCATCATGCATAAATTGTCGATGAACATCATCATTGACTACTAATATAAAATGAAATGATCATCATCATCATTAACTTATGGAGAATAATTATCCACATCATACCATTTACCTTTCTGTATTTAATAAATACAAACTCCAAGAACCTGGGAAGTTGTAAATAATCACTCAAGGTATGTTAATAATGTTTTTTGATTCATTGACATTATTTAAAAAGAATGTCAAAATTTCATTTTTGATTCTATGATTTTAATTTTTAAACATAGTGAGAAAAATTATGAATGAAATAGGTTCAATTTTTTTGGAGGATTTTCAAGAATGTTTTATATACACCTCTATTTAATTTAGAAAAAATAATTAACAATGAACAAATGTATCTAAATATGTGAAATATATTTTCAGTAGGTTTTTATACATGAATAATTATTTAGAATATATATTTCTTTAATAAATGATTATACATAAAAATTTAAGCGAGCATCAAGAATAATTTGGGGATCATAAAAGGTTATAATTTCTCAAAATAATTAGAATGATATGTTAATATTGAGTATAGGTTTTGTGAAAGTAGATAGTACGTGAACCAAAATGATTTTTCTAGAAATTCCACAGTAATGAGGTATTCATCTGGTGGGTGAATATAGATCATCATAAAACACCAATGTTGGTATATAAAATATTTATTCTTGTATTCAATGACATACTTTTAAAAAGGAGTGTTATTCACACTTCAATATAAAGAGTAATGATATATCAATGTGAAATAGGATGGATAATGATTCCACCCTAAAATTATAACAATAGTGTGCTTTACAGGATTTTTACATTTTCACATTGCTGTTTTTTTTGACATAGCCCCATGTGATTTCACCACATTTATTTACTATACACTGTAAAAGTTTTTTTCTATACTCATTCAATACTATTACAAATAAATAAAAGATTGTTTTGTTAATTGAAAAAAATTATCAATAGGAGATGCTATTTTAATCGATCATAACTAAATTCATATCCCCCTTGCCATGTTATTTAACATCATCATTCTAAAAAATATTACTCCATTATTGACTTATGATTATTCCTCAATCATGATCCTGCTTGTACTTCCTGATACAGAAATGCTTCATTAAATTTTTTTAAATTTCATAAATCAATATAAAAACAAAATTCTCAATATCTTTCAAGACAATATACAACATGGGTGAATTTACTAATCGTCAGTTATATATAAAGGTGAGTTTCACATTATGTTACTAAAAAACCTCATGATAAAGACCTATCATATTAGTAGAGTTATCATCCATGGCCTTATAATATTTTACATTATCCATATAAGGTATCATCACCAATTTAAAAACATAATATAAAAAATCCAAGGGATAATCATTATTAAAAGACGTGGTTATCAGTAAATTATAAAAACACATACATTTATCAGGGATGCAAGCCGATCAACATGACCATATTAGATCCTTATTACAATTTACATTATCCTGGTATATAAAATAAAAATATTAAGATCCTGACCATTTATAGACTCATCTTGAGTGCATTTTCTGGTACTTTTGAGGTTTTTAAGTAAATTTTTTTCGAGTTGTGGATTGGGGTGCGTTTTGAAGGTATCATTAGAACAAATAATAGATAGTGGGATTGAAATGGATTGTTTTGTATTTAAAAAAGTTTGTCTAAATAGTTATAACTATACAAACAGAGTCAGAGGGGTCCACATGGTTGGCGCACAATTTTCACCTACCATACACCTCTTCTTAGGAAACCATTTGGGTGGAATTTATTATCTGAAATGATTTTTAAAACTAATATAACACCCCAAAACTACATATTTCCGCATTGGATCAGGTTTAAAAAATTCTAGGTGTTCTGAGATACTTCCAAAGGGATTGTAAGGTGATTTGAACCTTGTTCTTCGAGATTAAAAGCCCATATTTATTACTCACTCTCTTCCCGGTAAGTGGATTTCATATTGTTTCTTCTACAATTAATTCCTCAATCATTAATTTATTTATTCATGGATGATATCCACCATTTACTTGGATTTAAACCTATGATTTGGTATCTAGATATTGGATTGAGGATCTAGATCTTGATTTTAATGATCATTAATCCTTTTATCTTAATTTTGGTTTAGGGATTTAGACCTGAAGCTTTATCAAAAATGATGTGACACTCATATGTTGGGGATTTTTATTGGGATAAAATTCCTTAATAAACCAAGGTAGGTGTTCTAAATCAAACTTCCATAGTCATGATTTTGATATGTGTATGTGAGTTCATGATTTTCAAGATTATTTGAATGAATGATTTCCAAAATTGGATTAAATATGAATGTGAAATTGACATGTGATTTCCTTGGTGATTAATTGATACTTGAGACATAGAATAAATGAAGGGGGGGGGGGTTCCCAAATAGATAGTCTATTTAGAGATTTTTTATGGGTTTCTATATTTTTTTTGGATATATAATTGTTTGTTTTAAGATAAAATATTGGGAGTATTAATTATGAAATGACGTTGGAGATTAAAGATAATTAATTAAGGGAATTCATTATGTGGCCTAATGTTGATCAATGAAAATTAATTGTGAGAATTAATTATTAAAGGGATTTATTTTATATGGATAATTAGTTGTGAAGAATTTAATATGGAAAGAGAATTGTTTTAATTGATGAATTAATTGATAAATTCACTAATGGGTTTTGTGCATAGTTAATTATTGAGTTAACTAATGACCATTGAAATGTTTAAAAAATAATTTGATTAGTAATTAAATGAGAGGTATAATTCTTTTGAATTAATTATTTAATAAATAGCAATGTTTATTGAGGTTCTAAACATTGTGTTCTAGACCGATTAGATGTTTGGATATAGACATGGCATTCCTCCCCAATATTTATCCAATCATGGGATTATGGGGTGATGGGGATAAAAACCTAAAATGATGGAGATAACGAGTGATAGGAATGGTGACCTATGCATAATGAGATTGGGGGTGACATGCATGTCAATATACACATAATAATATTTGGGGTACTAGGCCTGACGCCCTACACCAAATGATTAATAATAATGAATTATGATTCAAATGGGAAAAATGAATTGAAAGAAGTACTAATGTGAGTATTAAATATTAAATGACAATGATATAACTGTTTAATTATGTATTATATTTTATTTATCATAGAACTTGATGCACTATATTTTTACTGGAATCATTTTAGAAATCATTGGTGGTTCCCTACTAAATTTCACTCACACATTGTTTTGGCATCCAGATCAGAAAAAGAGTAGACTTTGTTGGTCTAGGATAGTATAAGGGAAACATCCTAGGATAGGTTGTTGTTTGGGATTTGAGAATTATAGAGGGAACCAGGTGAAGTACATGAAATTCTTGGGAGTCATTGTGTCTTTAATTTTAGTTGAATTGTAGACACTTGAAACGTTAATTGTCATTGAATGTTTTGCCTTCTAGTTATGTATTTAATTTTCTTGTTTGGGTATCACGTGTAATGGCATTTTTGTAGTTATTTATATGATTCATCACATGGTTATTTTTGTTTTCTTCTATTAGTGTTTTATTATGATAAAAGAGGGTATAGTCTTCCCAAGACTAACATACCAGAACCTTGTTACTAGTCTCAAACCTCAGGTATATGATGAGGCTCACATTTGGGCATCTGGCCTACAGGCTCGGGCCACCGTCAGTGGCTACTGAGTCAGGGCATTACAAATTTTTATTAGAGGCGGTTTCCCTTATTTATTATTATTTTTTCAAACTATTTTGGGAAAGGAAGCCTTGATACTAGCATGATTTGAGGCTCGGTAATGAGCTTGTTCATGGGAGTTTCAAATCAATGTATGGGGGAAAATACGAGTACACAGGGTGGGATTTTTGTGGTTGTTATTTTCTATTACAATTGTATATTTTTTTACATTGGGTGATGCACTTGTTTTGTGATGTGATATTTGCTGTGAAAATTGTTGAATTTTTTTATGTGGCATAAAGAGACATGATACTTGAGTATGCATGAATCATTCTAGTCACTCAGGGTTTTTGTGACATTCAAATTCTAGGAACTCACCGGAAAATTGATTATGGGTAAGTTGTTGAACAAGAACTATTTTTCCTCATTGTGAGATTGAAATAATGATTAATACTTAGTATAAATTAGTGTCTACTGGGAACCTAGATTGATGAAATGAGTATGATTAATTAATCAATTGGTGAATTAATTAATATTAATTAATGAGATAAATTAATTATTGAATTAATTAAGTAGATTATATGTACCCTAGTTACTATGATATAAGAGTACAATAGTAAAGGGTTGTAATAAGCCCTCGTTGTTGACCATGTAGAGAGAGAAATGAGGGAAAGACATGTTGAAACATTTGGAGCTAGTTTTTTCTCTTCTATAAATTTCATAAGGTTGCATTTTGTGACCTAAAATGTGTGTTTTGATTTATAGAGATATTCTTCCATGATTCTTACTGAGGTAGATACATAGGGGTATGGTCAGGAACGAAATTCAAAATATGGAACTTAAGGAACCATTGGATCAAGTTGAGGAGGTAGTGGAGAATTCAGGGATAACATTGCTCGTTTTATGAAATTCATGTAGAGTGACCGATGTCTGTTTCTAAAAAACATGAATGAGATGACACGGGAGTTTCAGTTGCCTTACCCTCCTACTTTTTCAGACAGTATGGATTAGAGGGAGCTGAATTATTGATCAAATCGATAGAGATGATACATGACCATTCAAAGAATCTGGAAAAGAAGAGGTTCAATTTGGCTGTATATATGCTACGGGTTCAGTGGGACATTGGTGGGACATTCAGGTACGATATGGATGGACTCATGGTAGGTTATTAAAGAACTTTTTGAGATTTTCTTCGAAAACATTTCTCCAGAGATGCCGAGACCAGAGAAGGATTCATAATTCATGCATCGGACTCAATGAAACATTTCAATAATGGATTAAGCTAGACGTTTAATAGATTTAAAGTGTTTTTTTACCATATTTGGTGTATGATGAGTCTTCTTCAGCATGAATATTGTTGGAAGGACATAGGTGTGAAATTATGTCCTAGGTAAATATATTTTGGCTGAATAAATTTATAGAACAGGTTAATCAGGCTCCCATTTCAGAGGGAAACCTAATGTATTTGTCTAGTACTGGATTGGTATCTATCACTGGATGATTAGGGAGTGTGCCTTCTGAGAGAAAGAATAGATGTTACGAGAACCTTAGTCAGTACAATTGAATGTAAGGTGGGAAGCCATGAGGAACGGTTACACTGGATCTTACTCATGTGATTTTCCACACATGCAGTAGGCAAGGACACTATTGTACACATTGTACATTACCACCAATGGAGTTTCAGTTTAGTGGAAATATGAGGCACCTATCAATGATCTGTAGGATGTAGTCACTAGCTAGCACTGAGGGAGAATCAGCTCAGTGTCAGAGTGTGGGAAGGGGGTCTTCAACACTATACATGCCCAGTAGATAAGGTATAATAAAATAGGTAGTAGAGTTGGTGGATGTGGTGCTTCAGGGTGCGAGTTCCCTTATCATCTGAGTGATGCTACTCAAGGATTTTAGATGACACTATAGAGACGGGGGGTATTACAGTTACATGCAGTGTATCTTACACTAGTTGATAGTGAGGATAGTCCATTGATATTGAGAGGTACTATTATAGTTGATTCTACTTTAGCTACATAATTGTCTTACCTTGGATCCTATCATACCTTTAAATCTACAAATTGTGTTAATGGTTTGATCATGGAGGTGTAGTATGTAAGTGGGGTGATGAATATAGATTCACCGTTGGGAACACATTATACAAATATCTATTTTTTAATGGAATTTTTACTAGAGATTGGACAGAATCATTTTCATTTAGATATTTATTTCCTTGATAAAATTGGATTCAACCTGATTATGGGTATGGAATATTTAGTTACATACTGATCCCACATAGATTGATATCATAGGAGAGTGTCCTATGTATCTCTTAAGGGTGACTGGTATCCCCATTGTGGATAATGGGATATCTATGCAGGAAGAGTGGGGCCAATTGCCCAGTAGAATAAAGAGATCACAACCCCAGTTGCTATTATTTTTCTGGATGATGGGGGTGGTTGTCAAGATGTCCTTCTACCAGTGGTAGAACTATTTCAGTATGTCTTTGTTGATAATTTTTTAGGGTTGACACCTGAGAGAGATGTAAAATTCACTATTGAGCTCATGTTGAGGGCTGAGATAATATCTATTCAACCGTATAGAAAGGAAAAAAATGAGATACAAAAGCTCAAAACGTATTTGGAGGAATTAGAGTATAAATGTTTTATCCATATATGTACATGACGATGGGGATAATGTTTTCTTTTTGCAATAATGGGTGTTTAGAGTTTAGACTTCTATGTGAATTACTCGAACATGAATATAATGAAAGTGACAAATTGATATCCTCTACCATGTATCGGTGATATATTTGACTAGATGAAGCGGTGTTTTGTGTTCTCAAAGATCGATTTGAGATCATTTAATCATTAGGTGAGAGGGAAATTCACTTGACATTGACACCAATTTTGTTTTTACCTATGTCAGGTGATGAGTATACTATGTATTATGATGCTTCTAGGATCTAAATTGGACAAATGTTTGTGCTAGGGGATAGAGTTCTTGATTATGGGTCATCGAAGTTGAGGCCATATGAATAGAATTACCCTACAAATGAACTCGAATTAGTAGGAGCGGTTTATGCTCTTATGTGTTGGTGACACAATCTTTTGGGTGAAAAGTTTATAGTTTTTACAGATCAAAAAATCTTAAGGTATATCATTTCACAATGTGACTATATTCTTCAATAGAAAATATGGATAGATTATATGTTGACCATATATTATTTATTGAAATATACAACCTGAATGGGTAATTGTGTGGCTGATTCCATGAGATTGAAAACCTAGACTTCGTAGGTACATGAGTCACATGATGAGTTGAAGACTGTGACATTGCTGGCAGAAATTCATGTGGAGGCTTAAGAGTGTCCGGAGAGGATGACTCTAATTTATGTAGTATCAGAGTCTATAGTCTTCAGACGGATCAAGGATAGGATGTATGAGGATCTGGAGTGTTTATCCTTAAGGGAAAGATGTGATGTTGGGGAGACACCTTTCTGATGGATAATAGACCATCATGAGATCATCTCTGTGAAAAATATAATTGGCATGCCTATGAGTATGTGAGAGGAAATCTTGTGAGAATTGCATGCCTTAAATGCATCATGCATCCCGGGTTGACAATAATGTACTGTTACCTAAAACAACTGTTTTGGTTGCCATGCATGAAAAATGATATTGTATGGTTTGTTATAAAATTATTGACATGTAAAAAGGTAAAGGTAGATTATCACCAACCTAGAGGCCTATTGTAGTCGTTTCCTATTCTGAAATGGATGTGAGAAGATATTAATATGTATTTAGTGGTAGGACTTCCAATGATTCATAGGAAGAATGATGTAATTTTAGTCTTTTTGGATTAAGTAATGAAGTCAGAACATTTATTTACAATAAGGGAATCCATTAAAGTGTAACAATTAGGAGAAATGTATGTGTGAGAGATATTTAATTTCCATAGGGTTCCACATACTATATTTTCCAATTGTTATTTTTTTCTTTACATCAAGCTTCAAGAAAGGTTTACTGATGAATCCTAGTACACATGTTTTTCTAATTATGGCCATCCACCCAAAAAATGTGTGGTATTCTGAATATACCATACATGTGTTAGAAGATATGTTTTGAGCATGTGTGCTTGAAATTGGTGGTTTTTTGGGAAGCATTTGGATTTTGTGGATTTATTCTAAAAACAGTTTTACTAAAACAATATAGATTGAACCATATAAGGCAATTAATTGTAGTCCTTGTAGATCCCAACTATGTTGGTTAGAGGTGGGTGAGTCATAGCTGCTAGGACAGAGTCTTGTTCAAGGGACATTAGAGAATGTGCAGTTGATTTGGAAAAGTTTGGCTCTGGCTCAATGTATATAAGATTCATATGTTGATATATGATGGTGACCTCTAGGGTTTACCTAGGGTGATTTTTTATTCCTTCGGTAATTGCTCAGATTGGGTCACCAGAGGATTCGGTGGAAGGGCATGTTAGTGCACAGTTTGTAAGACCATTTGACATTTTGGAGAGAATCGGGACAGTGGCGTACCAATTAAAACTTCCACAAAAATTAAAATCTATCCATGGTGATTTCCAAGTGTCACAAAAATGGTGGTATCACACTAACACTTCTCATGTGATTTATGTGGAAGACGATGACCTCAAGATAGATGCGTACTTTGAGAAGCATCTAACATGTGTGTTGGATAACAACGAGAATGTTTTATGAGGATAGACTGTTCCATTAGATCATGTGTAATGGTAACATGGAAGTGTATAAGAGAAAAATTAGGAACATGAAGAATACATTAGGGATCAATTGCCAAATCTTTTTGTCTCGGAATATCATAGAAGCTCGGGAGTGCAGCATGAGGACAAGCTGCTACAAGGTGGAGAGATTCTAAGATCCCAACTATTTCAGGACTCATCTCGGGCATTATTTCAGATTATTTTGGGGATTTTATGTACATATGTTATGGATTAGTGGTGTGGGTGAATTTGGGTTAATCTTATGGAAAAATAATGGATAGTGGGGTGTGCACAGTTGGACAAACCATGCATGTAAAATATTCCAATAATGAGGTCCAGACTATTTGTGCATGGTTTGAATAACCATGGGACTAAACTGTGCCAAACATGAAAAACTAGAGACATGGGTCTACACGGTTGGCCCATGGATTAACCTAACTAGGTGCCTCTGCCTCAGAAACTATGCACATGGAATGGAATATCGAATAATCCTTATTAAACCCACATAAACCCCATGAGACTCCCATATTTAGACATTTTCTTAGGTGTCACAAGTTCTAGGTATTCCTAGATCATTATGAAGAGATACCTTGGTGATTCGAACACCTTTCTCCGATATTGAAATCTTGAATTGAATATCTACTCTCTTCCTCGTAATTGTATTTCTTCATGTTGCTTCTCTCATTCATTCTTATATCATTCCTTGATATTTTCATGGATAATCTCTATCATTTTCGTGGATCCAAACCTATTAGTTGAGATATAGATCTATAATTGTGATTCTACAACTATATTTTCACGATCTTGTTGCCTTGGATCATAATTTTTTTTAGATTCTTAGATAAAATGTCTGATCGATGACGTTGTGTCGGTCAGATTTTGGGGATTTCCATTTGGATAACATTTATCAGAAAACCTTTGTAGGTGGTCTAAATTGAACACCAAGAGTTTTTATTTTGATTCATGTTTGTGATTTTATGATATTCTAGAATCCCTTGTTGATTTTTATCCATAATTGGAGTAATTAGGAATGTGGAATTTACTTGTGATTACCCTGGTGATTAATTGAGAATGGCACCACAAAACAAATGAAGGGGGTTTCCCAAATAGTTACTTGTTTTGTATATTTCCTATGGGTAGATATATTATAATTGAGATATTGAATTGATTATGATAATATAATAAATTAGGGGGAAATAAATTTAAAATTATTTTTGGATATGAAAGATAATTAATTTAATGAATTAATTATGTGCTATGATGTTGATAAATGATTATTAATTGTGAGAATTAATTATGAAAAGTTGATATTTGATATGGATAATTAAATGTGAACAATTAATTATTAAAAAATAATTGTGTTGATTGATTAATCAATTGATGAAATAATTAACGGGTTATGTGCTTAATTAATTTTTGATTTTACAAAATTCCTTTGAATTGTTTTACTAATCATCATATTAGTAAGGGAATTATGTGGATAATTCTTGTGAATTAATGATTGATTAAATGGCTCATAATATTTTGGGGTAAGACATTGAGTTCTGTATTGATTAGATGTTGGGACTAAGACATGTAGTTCCACCCCAATAGTTATCAATGCTTGAGATTATGGGGTTCTAGGCATGAAGACCCACTCTAAATTAGATATGTAGTGATACACATGGAAATCTATTATTAATGAGATTTTGGGTAATAGGCATGGAACCCTACTCTTAATCAGATATGGGGTGATAGGCATGAGGACCTATGCAAAATGATTAATAGTAATAAATTATGATTCAAATGGAAAAAATGGATTGAAACATTTCCTAATGTGATTATTAAATATTAAATTAATATGTGATAAGTTTCCAATTATGAAATGTATTTATTTATTTATAGATTCCATGTACTATGTTTTCAAAATTCCCATTCTAGACACCTTTGGTGGTGGGCAGATGAGTTGTAATCACAAAAAATTTCGGCAACCTGATCTGCACCTTTGTAGACTTCTTTGTTAGAGGAAATGATAAGGCCAAGGCCCTAGGATATGTTTATATTTTGGATTAAAGCATGGGAGAGGGAACTGGATGTGGTATGGGACCCTCTTGAGAGTTTGTGTGTAATTACATATAGTTTATTTATAGATATTTGACACTTTTATATTCATATAACGGCTTACCCTCTAGTAATGTGTTGTATATTAATTCTGTACTATAATGTGACATGATATTATTATGGTTATTTATACACTTCCACAATTGTTTATTTTGGATTTATTCTGTTAGTGTTTGATTCCCAAAAAATGCGTATAGTCTCTCCAAGACTAACATAAAAGACACTTGATGCTATTATTCACACTATAGCATACATGGAGTCACATTGGAGGCCATGTGGACAACCATATTGGGGCACCATTCAGTGGATCCCAGGTTGGGGCGCCACAATAGTTAATTACAAAATATGATGTTTTCTCATTTTAAACTCTTAGATCAAATTCATTATTATCTGATGATAGGAAAAATCTATCAATTAAATGAGATCAATAATAAACATCAATTAACAAAACATATATATATTCCCAAACCTAAAAATTTATAATTTATAATCCATTCCTATGGGGATTGAAATTTTGAAATAAATATCATGTATAATCCTCAGATTCGATAAAATATAAATAAATCAAAAGACTTTATCCCTCAATTTCAATAGAAAATTACTATTAATGTTTAGATGAAAATTATAATTCTATTCCTAAATTTATTGGAATCCTAACATGAAGTAGACAAATCCAAAACAACCAAAACTTATATTCACCTGAATTTAGAGGAAAATAATGAGAATGTAACCACATAACATTTTGAGGAACTATGAATTATAAAATCCCCCAAGGGAAGAGAATGAATCAAATAAATCCCAAAATAACTATTTCATATCGACCTAAAATAATAGGATATGTATAACAATAAATTTCATACATAATTCATATAATTCTAGGATTTCATCCTTGACAATCCTCACTTGAGCAATATAACTATTTCATTAAAGGAATCCAAAGCCTAAGTACTTGATCTGAAGGTAGGAGTGACTATTATAAAATAACGAATCACATGGGAAAATATAATGTCTGGGAGCCCTCTTCCAATTCACCATTATAGTATCTTCAAACCAATGGACATTAATTTAACCTTAAAAAATGAATTCTCAAGAAATAAATGAGATTATTAATGATTTTATATATGAAAGTTGATATATATCTTGATGAAAATTTACATAAATGAGTATGTGGTTTAAATTAGTTAATGATTATTATTGGTATTAGAATTTTTCTTCGTGTTTTTTCTATATTTGGATTTCATGTTGTTTTTATGGTGTTATATGCATAATATAATATAATGAGATTGTTCTTATTAATTGGATTTTTGTGATATATGATATGAATTTTTTTAATTTTATATGCTTCGCAATTAGTTTCATGTTATAAAGTGATAAATTATATAATTATAATCGTTCCTTGTATATTTTTCAAAACATAAATCATGAAAAATATAGATGGACTTTTACTATAACTACTCTCTCCACATTTCAGTTATATTTTTTAATGTATACATGTTCATGGTATAGTTTATTATGGTTATGGTATGTGTATATATTGTGTTATTAATAGATTATAGTTATGAAAAATTTATTTTAGGGGTCTATAATAACTTACATATTTTATAAATATAAATATACTTATTATAATATAATAATATTTCATAATTTATTTATATATATTTGTAATGATTTTCTTCTTAAATTATTTTGAATACCATTTTTTTTTATTTGAAGAACACAAAGAAGTCATTGAAAATATAGAAAATATATAATTAGTTTTCATTAGGATTCCATATAATATTAAATTCCATAGGTAATAATGGCCACAACTATAATAACCTATTGAATAGTGATGTAATATTGTTTAAAATATTGTGAAATTTATATTAAACAAGAAGGATAATAAATTGTGGATGTGTGGGTAGAATAGTTTATATGGTCAGTTTTTTTAATATTGATATTGATTTTTTTTAATTTGTATACACGTTGTATATGGGTTTCTCATCTATGTAATATCGTTTATCTTACCATATATTCTCATTAAAATATAAAAATTAGGAGTATCAACCAATGAAAAAAATTACTTTTAAATGATAAATTAGCATGCGTTTTTATCCACCTTCGTTGATATCAATATCCCTGTTTTAAATTCCCTAATTCATTAGACCCCTATGTTTTATCCACCCAAAATATATGTACACATACAATTATTCTATTTTGATGGGGATAAATATAATTTATTTGAGTTTTGGTATTTTTTATTTGTTTTGGGAGTTTTGGAAATAGTTTGTAGGGTAAAAACGTTGAAACCAATGTGTGGTAAATCATACAAATTCTCTATTAAATGATTGATATAGTTTTTGGGGTCTATGTGATGTTTAATTATGGGTGAACTATTTTGGAAAACCATCTGGATTCCTAAGAAACATGCTATATGGGAATTTAATAGACAGTTTATATACATTGTTGGCAAGTTGTTTTTTGAACCATGTGAAAAAAACTATATGGTAGCCATTGGAAATATCCCAAAACAACACATATTTAGAAAACAAGTTTTCTAATTTTATAGCTCTACCATGTGTTTTTCATGGTTATTTATAGTATTATGTGCATGATGGGAATTTATTTTGATAAATCAAAAAGATGATCATTACATTATGTCTTGAATTCCATTTATATTTTAGTTTAACTATAATAATAGAACTAATACAATATTTTTAATTTTCCTATCACTATATCTCAAACTCCTCTCCTACCCAATGTGATCATAGTGTTTTCTATTGATCCAGAAGAATGTTATCACAAATCAATGTCTGTTATAGAATAGAAATAAATTAAATGTAATATATTTTTCATTTTCTATATATAGCTACTTATATATTTTCTCATATATACATAGATATAATGAATTGTGGATATATATATATATATATATGTTCCATGAGGAATATCATTCAAAGACATTTTCTTATATATTGAATGAATGAAATTTATACCGGACTCTAGATTTTTTATTTTATGATTTTTATTTTAATAAATCATTTTTATGAACGATGCTTGACTAAAATTTTACCCTTTTTATAATATAATGTAGTAATTACAAATTTCACCACACCCAGTTTATATGAACAATTTCTTGGTTTTAATACAAGAATAATTTTTTGAAATGAATCACATTAGGTTATTTTTTAAGATGTTTTGAAGGATATTGCGTCCAAGTGTGATAGTTTTAATGGAAAAAATTTTATTAATGGGTTCCTTATGTCATTATTCTTTTGGGATAGAACATTTTCAATATGTATCATGATAAATTTGTGATGTATCAAGATCATGATGAATCATCGTTAATATGGTTCACAATGTGAAAACATGGTGTTACTGTTACAAAACCCTCGTGAGTATAGTGAGATTAATTGGGTGAATTCTTATTTGTGTTTGATTGTGAATACAAGATGATAATGATATGTGGTTTGAAATAAATATAAATTATTGTTATTTTTTAAATACATGGATAATATATATGGTATTGTATTATACTATTAATCATCATCAATTATCATCTATAAAATGTGAAATCACATTCTTATACTAGTGGAATGTGTTTGGAATTCAATGTCGGTTACCATTTTAGATTTATACTATTATCCTTTCATGGGAACATTGGAAATTTACCAATGTTTTATACTATGATAGTGGTAGGAAAATGTGTCACATTTCTCTTTGTGGATAATAATAATTCTTTCTCATTTTTGTGTTTGAAGATTTTCATTCTCTCTCTGTGTAATTTGGGTGATTCCACATCAATTCTACTATATTGGTAGTAAATTTAGTTTCTTATCAATTAATTTATTATATTTTCATATAAAATATTATATTATAATTTAGTAGGATTCCTTTCTCGTTGTATTGTTTTTATTCATAGATAAAATTGTATTTGAAGATATTTTTTATTTTCCTCATCTAGTAGTGTCTATTATTTTAGTAAAATATTCCCACAACAATTACTATGTACATATAATTTATTTATGGTCAGTAGTGTCTTAGAGATGCCACTTATGGTTAGTATAATATCTTCAAAATCCTATATAACTGGGTGTGGGTGTGATTTTACAAATGGTATCATCTTGGCCATTTTATCACCTTAGGTAGGTATTGAGGAGATAAGAATGCCCGAACATGAAATATATTTTATTAAAAGAAATTGAAAACCGTTCTATAATAATTATCAAATGAATAGTGTAATTACTGTTAATAATTTTCACCGAAAAATTATTCGGATTTTTTCAACTCATAATAATTTTTATAGCCTAATTTTATAATATATAATTCATTATTATTGATACATCTTACTATAAATTAATTATTCATTATTATCATTGATGATTTTTATAAAATGGATTTCAAACATTTTTTTTGAAATTCTAATTGTAATGCTTTTTTCTAATGGAGATTTGAATTATTCATATTACATAGTTGTAGGATCGAAATAGTGATGTAGATGCTCAATATACAAGAGGGGGGGTAAATTGTATACTTTAAAAATTCCTTTGGAACTTTTAATGTTAGTTTTGAATAACTATGTTTTCCTTAAGCAAAGGAAAGGGCTGAGTTTAACAATGTTAAACTAAGCAAATTCACAACACCTCTAACATCGAATGCAAGCTTGGAAAGAGATTCCAAAAGTAGGTTCCGGAAATATGGTTCCGGAAATTGAAACTTTAAAAAAGATTACAATATGATATTCTACCTTAAAGCGTATAGAATCTAAATGAAACAGAGTACAAGTAAGGAAGTATATGAAAGTTATACTTTCCTTATAATACAAAATGCAGCGGAATATAAACAAGTAGTAAAACTACAAGTAACAAGATATAAGACTTTTAACACAAAGATAAGGGTATCCAACAACCTTGGATAAAGGTCCCTTGATTTATACTTTCAAGCAAGTCTGTCTTACCCACACTAGAGTAAACCCTCGATACGAGGATCAAAGTCTCTGTCTTGCTATCCCAGCAAGCCCTCAACTTCATGGTAGTTGGCAACCTCTGTATTCCTCAGCAAGGAAGCCCTCGAACTTTAAGGTAGTCGGCACCTCTGTCTTCCTATCCCCGGAAGCCCTCAAATATAATCACCAACATTCGGAGTAGCACAAAGCTTTGAAAGTTAATAAGAGCCTCTCTCTCTAGAAATCACTTCAACAGCATGTATGCACAAAACCAAGTTGTTCATCTGTCATCAGTATCGAGCTCTTTCAAATGAGCTACTATTTATAGGTAAGGTCAGCTCCTTCTCCAACGGTCATATTTTCCTTAAAGATCGAAGGGACCTGTACACGTGTCACTTAGACAACGGTTAGTTTATAACAAAATAGACGACATCTTTTTATAACAAAACAAGTGTAACAGAATGTATGACATCGTTTTAAAATATAACTCAAAAGTTCGGAATGAAAAATTCGGAGTGAAGGTTCAGAGTTTAAAGAAAATAATAAATAGTATACAAAATACAAAGACATAAGTGAAATGAAAGTTCAGAGTGAAGATTCGGAGTCTGAATAAATTCAGAGTGTATAAAACAGAGATGATCAGATTCTGTTTAATAGGTGAATTCGGAATGATAATTCAGAATGGGAATTCGTCATCAGAATTCGTAATGAGAATTCATCATCAGGATTCGTAATGAGAATTCGTCATCAGAATTCGTAATGAGAATTCATCATCAGAATTTGTAATGAGAATTCGTCATCAGAATTCGTAATGAGAATTCTTCATCAGAATTCGTAATGAGAATTCTTCATTGGAATTCGTAATGAGAATTCCTTATCAGAATTCATAATGAGAATTTTTTTTCAAATTTCATAATGATTCATATCCTTAATCTGGAGTAAAAATGTATTCGGAATCGGAATGAAACATTATCACAGTTCTCATTCTGGATTTCGGAGTGAAACATTATTACAGTTCTTGTCCAGAATTTAGATCCTAAAACAGAATACTTCATATCAAAGTTTCAAGCAGTTCCAAGAAAATAGAAATGATTCTGAATATTATAATTAAGAAAAAATCTAGATTAAAATATTATAAGGATAGTTTTTCTTATAAAATCTATTTTTCTTATAAAATAAATTTTTTTTATAAAGGTAATTTTCCTTAAGAAAACAATTTTCCTAAAGGTATAGTGTTTGTGATTTTCAAAACAAGAAGGAATAGAAAAAACATAAGGAAAACCTTATTGACTCAACAATCTCCCCCTTTTTGGAAAGCACAAACATCCTTACGAAAAAGAAATTCTAAGAAGAAAGAAAAACATTAAGGTTTATCTCCCATGGCTTTAAGGAAATTGATGAATACGACTAATTCCCCCTTAGGCTTTGAAACACTAAGGATCGTATTCTAGATTTCCGGAGTGACATTTCATTACGAAAAAGAAATCCTTCTTTAATGAAAAACTCCCCCTTAGATAGACTCTTATTAGAGTTCTTTTTCCTTTAAGGATCTTTTCCTTCTCCCCATTAGATAAACTCTCATTGGAGTTCTTCTTTTTCTTAAGGATCTTTTCCTTCTCCCCCTTTGTGATTTTCAAAAAGAAATCGAGGGAATGGAAAAAATAACAAAGTACCTGAAAAATTAGTAATAACAATAGAAGAAACGAGAGGCACAATTTTCATTAGGTTTTAAATCTTGGAAACGAAGAAAATTAGAACAAAAGATCGAATCTGTCTATTTGGGATCTTTCTCCTTTGCCATGAGACTCTTTAGAATAGTCTTGACCTTCTTCAGGTCATTATGATCTTCTTCAGCTTGATTCTATAAGACCACTATTCTTTCACTTTGAGCATAAATTCATTCTTCCGGGGCTTGAAGATTTTCTTCCTAAGCTTTGATCTTTTATTCCTGAGCCTTCAAATTCTCTTCAAACTCAATCCGATGATCTCTTTCAAATTTCCAGTTCTGAGAAACAGAATTCAACTTCCCATTCAGATCTCTGGCTTGTTGAATCCGTAAGTTCTTTTCATCTGTCAGCTTCTCTTCAAAGGATGAAGTCAGGTCATTTATCTTCCTGTCCTCAGTCTCAAAGGCATATTTAACATTGTCTTGAAACTCATCCAATAGCCTCAACTCTTCTACAGTCTTCTTCGACCAGTTTTTAATCTTCTTGCAAGATTTTCTATGAGCTTCGTAGCCAACAAAAAAAGTTTTGAACTGAGCCTCAATCTCAACACACTTGTCCATAACCATAGACACAGAGTCTGTTTTCTGCTTCAAAGCATGTTGGAGCATCTGGAATCTTGAATCAATACTTGAGATGGTCAGAATGGTTCACACCAACTTCTTCAAAGACTAAACAACAAAGTCATTCCCCACCAATGATGACTCTGAATCCGAAACTTTTCATGGAGAATTTTCTTCTTCAATGAGGTCAAGCTTTATTTTCTAAGAACTACCAACTTCCTTCCTCTTCCTCACTTCTGAGCTCAGAGTATCAGCAAGAATTTGCATTCCCTTGTCTTTTTTCAGAATAGAATCCTATTCCGGAGTTCTCTTCTCACTATCAGAAACTTGAACAACATTATCTTCCTCATCAGAAACTTCTTGAACATGAACCCCTACGTTTTCCTTCTGAGCAACATCATGTAAAAGTTGTTCTTCCTCTCCATGATATGCTACTTCTTCTTATCCTTTCTCTTCTTCCATTGTTGGAGTAACTAGCTTCGAAGATTCAGCTTCTGAAGTTTGGAGCGATAAGTGTTCCGAAGGTGTCCCTTTATAACCATCTACTTGTTTCAACACATCTCCAGTTTCACCACTTACTTCAGCAAAATCTTCTTCTTCTTCCACTTGCTCAACGTGCTCTAATTCCTCAGAAGTCTTAGCAACAGCTTCTTCCGGAGCAACTAAATTTCTTCTTGGAGTCTCAGGTAGAGATTCCATGGAGAAAGATCTCGGAACAAGAATAGTTGATGCAACCATCTCATTGAATTTCAACAAAGCCTTGGCTACCTCAGCCTCAGACATCTTCTTCTTGAGCTTCTTTTCCTTTACTTGTTTTTCATGCTCATCAGTAGTTCTTTCCTTCAAGGTCTTAGCCTCCGCAGGGTCCAATCTGAACTGCAGATGCCCTTCTTTCCTTTTCTCTTTATCTGCTCTCCACTTCGTAACAACTTCATCAGGATAGGTTTTCTTCTTATTTGGTTTTGGAGGTGCGGAATGGACTTCCTTAGACATGGGATTCTTTGCTTCTAATCCCACATCTTTCATCTTTCTCTTCCTTACTAACTTAGAGGATTCCGAATCAGCAACTTTCGGAACTGCTTCTCCTTGAGTAGGTAGATCAATAAACTCTCCAGACTCTTTGTCAATGGCTACATCCATTCTCTTAAGAGTACCATCGCTCACCAGCATAATCTTGTAAACTCTTGGCATAGATTTGAAAACCTCCTTGAAATAATCAAGGCACCGAACTATCAACTTGGAGAGGATTGATAGATACATAATAATCTGAGCTCTCAGATTTCCTTTCTTCAAATTCTCAAGAGTGATAAGAATGTGCTTCATCATGTTAAACTTCCTCAGATTTATCAGAAAATCTAGGATGTAGATCTCACTCTTCTTCAAGCTATCTTTGTAACCTTTCCTCGGTACGATAAGACCTTGTACCCATAGCTCTAGAATCTGGAAATTTGTAGATAAACTAGAAATCATCGGATCCTTGTCATCAGCCAGTCCGAGAGTTTCTAAAGCTTTTTCTTTGTCAAAGCTACCTTTAGAATCTGGCAACACATGAGAAACAAACTCAGCTTCACCTTCATTCTTTAGCCCTACCAATCTAGCTGCGTTGGCATATAAATGTTTATAAGTCTTCCCATAAGACTTAAAAGACAATTTGTCCCTTCCATCTTCCTGAAGAAAAGAAACTGTCTCATAGAATTCAACAAGTAAGTCTGAATACACATCATCTTGGTTCCTGGGTTTTGACACCGCAACATCTTCCCAACCATTAAGCTTCATATTCTTAGAAATAAGAGAATCATACTTGTTGAAGAAATCCGGATGAACCAGCCTCTCTCTATAAACTAACCACTTCGACATCGGCTTAGATGAAGACATATCTTGAGAGGCTACTTCCACAGACATTCGGATTTGAAAACCCCTGAGATGCTCGGAACTGAGAAAAATGATGTTCAGAATGTCCTTAAAACAGAGGGGCCGAGCTTCGGGACGCGAGAGCTTGAAAACCGATGTGGGACAACTATTTGGGTCCCCTTTATATAGGCCATGAGATGATGGTTCAACTTCCACGATTGATCGAACGATTGTGTTAGGCTGAGATTAGATCTGACGGTTGAATACCAATTCTCTAGAAAACTTGAATCCGGTCTTTTTGAGGTTTTTATTAAAACAAATAATTAAAGAAACTATAATCTGAAAACATAATACAAGAAAATGCCAGCAAGTAAAGTATGACTACAAAAACTTGAGTAAGGTAATCATACCTTTGGGATTGGATTAGGAAGATTATTCATATTTGGTAAAATTTAAAAAAAACATTTATAACAACAAATAAATTCAGTACGAAAACCTCAGTATGAAAAACAAACTCAATGTGGAAAACTCAGTACGAAAATTTTATAAAAAAATTGAAAATTAAAAAATTATTATGAAAGATTCGGTACGAATATCCCGTTATGAAAATACCAGTACGAAATTTTCCATTCCGGAAATTTTTAATACGAACACTTCCATTACAGATGTATTCTTTACGAACATGTCCATTCTGAAAAAATTGTAGTTCCGGAAATCTCCATTCTGGAAATCATCATTCCGAAAAGTTTGAAATTTTTTTTTGAAAAACTTTGCTATGTTATCAAGCAAATGTACCCCCCCTATGAAAATGAGTGTATTGCTGTAAGGAGACTTTTTCAACAGAAAGTTACTTAAGGAGGATTAACTTACGGTTATCATCCCTAACTTCTGTTTAATGTATTCAAATCTATCAGATGGCAATGATTTTGTGAAAATATCAGCAAGTTGATCTTCCGTTCCAATAAGCTGATGAATAATATCTCTTATAAGTGTGTGATCTCTAAGAAAGTGATGCCTAATATCTATGTGTTTTGCACGGGAGTGATGTGAAGGGTTCTTACTAAGAGAAATGGCACTTGTGTTATCACACAAAATTTGATTTTTAGTAAAACTCAATCCATAGTCTGTGAGTGTGTTGCATCCACAACACTTGATCACAACAACATCTAGCTGCTACATATTCAGCTTCAGCAGTGGAGAGTGATACAGAATGTTGCTTCTTGAAAGACCAAGAAACTAATGAATCTCCTAAGAAATGACATGTTCAAGATGTAATCTTTCTATCCATTCTACATCCACCAAGCTCACCATCAGAAAATCTTTTTAGAACAAAATCATTTCCAGAAGTATAAAATAATCCTAGATCTATGGTTCCCTTAAGGTAGAGAAAAATTCTTTTTACTGCCTTTAAGTGAGATTCCTTAGGATTGGATTGATATCTTGAACATAAGAATACTGAAAACATTATGTCTGGTCGACTAGCTGTTAAGTATAGTATACTTCCTATCATACCTCTAAAAAATGATTGACCTACTGGTTTCCCAGCTTCATCAAGATCTAAAGAGTTTGAGGTACCAATGGGAGTACTTATACTCTTAGTGTTGTCATCACCATACTTTTTAAGAAGATCTTTAATATACTTATGTTGAGATATGTAGGTTCTTTCTGGTTTTTGAGAAATTTGAAATCCAAGGAAAAATGTTAACTAACCCATCATACTCATTTCAAACTTAGATTTCATTAGACTAGAAAAAGAGTCAGTCAAAGATTGTTGAGTTGAAGCAAATATAATGTCGTCAACATAAATTTGAACAATAAAAACATTTTTCTTATCATTCTTTGTAAAAAGGGTTGGATCTCCATTTCCCTTAACATAGTTATTTTGAAGAAAAAATCCAGTGAGTCTATCATACCATGCTCGTGGTGCTTGTTTAAGGCCATATAAAGCTTTGGTAAGTCTAAAAACATGATCAGGATGTTTTGTATCTTCAAAGCCAGGTGGTTGTTCATCAAAAACATCCTCTTGAACATAACCGTTAAGAAAAGCACATTTCACATCCATTTGAAAAAGTTTGAAATTAAAGAATGCTGTAAAAGCAAGTAGAATACGGATAGATTCAAGTCTAGCTACTGGAGCATAGGTTTCTTCATAGTCTATTCCCTCTTATTGATTATAGCCTTTAGCAACAAGTCTAGCTTTATTTCTAACAATGACTCCATTATCATCACATTTATTTCTGAAAACCCATTTTACTCCAATAATAGAAGTTTTCTTATGTCTTTCAACCAAGGTCCAGACTTTATTCCTTTCGAATTCATTTAGTTCATCCTGCATGGATTTGATCCAGTCATCATCACCTAAAGCTTCATCAGTGCTTTTACGTTCTAATTGGGAAAGAAATGCTAGATGTTATACTTCATTTCTTAAATAACTTCTAGTCCTTACAGGTTGATTTACATCACCAATGATACTATCACTGGTATGATTCTTAAGAAACACCTGATTTGGGTTTTGTAAAACATGTTCATCAATATAGGGTAGAAAAATATTCTTGGGTAAATGTTTCAGAAGTATCTTCTAGAACATTATCCTGGTCAGAAGGTTCTTCTATCAAAGTGTGATAATCAGTTTTTGAAAACACATCTGAAGCTGTAGGCTGGGATGGTTTGAAAACAAAGGATCTGACTCATCATATTTTACATGTACTGTTTTTTCAACAGTGCAAGTATTTTTATTAAAAACACTATAGGCCTTAGAGGTTGTGGAATAGCCTATGAAAATCCCTTCATCAGATTTTGGTTCGAATTTATGTAAGTTATCTTTAGTATTCAATATAAATACTTTGCAACCAAAAACCTTGAAGTAATATAGTCTTGGTTTTCTACCATTCCATAACTCATAAAGAGTTTTATTAAGAAAATGACTAATCAAAACTCGATTTATAGTATAGCAAGCAGTACTTATAGCTTCAGCCCAGAAATGTCTAGCTATAGAATATTCACTCAACATGGTTCTGGTTATTTCTTGAAGAATTATATTTCTTCTTTCAACTACACCATTCTGTTGAGGAGTTCTAGGTGCTGAAAAATTGTGAGTAATAAATTTCTTACTACAAAAAGTTTCAAAATCCGAATTTTGAAATTATCCTCCATGATCACTATGAATAGTTTTCAATGGAAGGTTTTTCTCATTTTTAACTTGAGCTCTAAAACTTTTCAAATAGGAAAAAGATTCAGATTTCATTGCTAGAAAATAGACCCAAGTAAATCTAGTGTAATCATTGACTAGAACAAACACATAGAATTTTCCTCCAATACTTCCAGTTTGTGTTGGACCAAAAAGATCCATGTGCACTAACTGTAATGCATCAGTTGTTGATACTTCACCGATTGATTTGAAACTAGATTTATGTTACTTGCCATATTGAAAAGGATCTCAAACTTTAGAAGAATCAAATCTAAGCTCCGGTAGATCCTTAACTAGTTTCTTCTTAGAGAGTTTACATAAGTTCCTAAGGTTACAATGTCCTAATCTTCTATGCCATAACCAGGAGTGATCTTCCATTGCACTTAGGCAAGGTAAATCTTGGATTCTGAGGTCTTCTATGTTCAGAGTGTAGACATTCTCTTGCCTATTGGCTGAGAGAATAAATTCTTCCTTGGAATTTTGAACTAAGAAATTATCATTCCTAAAATTCACAAGGTATCCTTCATCACATAACTGAGTTATGATAATGAGGTTGTGTTTAAGACCTTTAAAAAATGAACATTTGAAATCTAGGTTTTACCAAGAAGAACAATATTACCAATACCAACAATCTCTCCCTTAGCATTGTCTCTGAATGTTACCTTTCCTCCTTTCGTTTTGATAATCTTTTCAAAATAGCTTTTGTTACCAGTCATGTGTCAGGGACATCCACTATCCATGTACCATGTATTGTTGCTGGTACTCTCTTTATTTTCCTGAAATCATGAATAAAATTAGACTTTCGGAATCCAAACTTGTTTGGATCAGAGATTTCCAGATAATAAAATTTTAGTAACCCACATCTTCATAGAAAAGTAGGCTTTGTGAAATCCTAGAGATTGGGTTTTGTTTACGGAACAATTCTTTGCCCATTGACCACCACATTGACACTTGGTACAAAATGGGGTACTTTGAGGAACAAAATAATTGTTACTGAAAATTGGTATTGTATGGGTATAACCAAATCCAGATTTATTTATTTAAGGTCGTATTTGGGAATACATTTTATCAAAATTTTCCTTACCATGGGTAAAGTTTGATAGACACTTCTTTAAGGAAAAAATTTCAGACTTGAGTTTACAACCAAGTTATCATCCTAAAAATGATTAGTTTTAGAACTAGAGTTAGGATTGAAAACATTTTTCTTAGAAATTACTTTTTCTAATTCTTTAGAAAGTTTGTTCTTATTAGAACTTACTTCCTCAAGATTTTGTGAAATACTTTCAAAATCAGCATTTTTCCTATCAAGAATTTTAGAAAGATCTGATATCTCTTTCATAAGAATATAATTCCTAGAGTTTTCCTTATCAAGTTTTTTATTGACTTTGGAATTCTCAATCTCAAGAAGTTCAGAAAACATAGAGACTTCTTCATAAGTAGGTAAAGTATTTTCTTCATCAGAAGAAGATTCTTCATTAGAAGAGTTATAATACTTACTATCATTAGAATTTAAAGAAACATTGGTCAATTATTCAGCATTTCGTACCTTATCCATAAAACAATGATTATCAATATGTAATATGGCTATAAGACCAAGATTCTTTTGTCCTGAAGATTCATAATCAGACGATTCATCTGAAGAGTCACCACCACTGGCACTCCATGTGTCATTAGATTTCAGAAAATTCTTAGCTTTGGCTTTATAATACTTCTTTCTGTTCCTGTCTAAATGTCCTTCCTTCCTTCCTTTCTTTTTGAGCAAAGGGCAATCTGATCTAATATGTCCATCTCTCTTGGATTCATAACAAGTAACTTCTCCATCTTTCTTATCTTTCCTGTCCTTTTTCTTATACGTAGATTAAAATTTTCTCTGACCAGCTATCTTGTTCATTCTTCGAGCAAGATTAGCTAAGTCATTTTCAGAGATTTCACTCCCACTAGATTCGGATTGGAAAATAACTTTCTTAGACTTGGATCTAGTTACTTTTTTAGGAGTCTTAGCATTCATCTGATTTGAAGTTGTATTAAAAGCAACAGTACCATTTCCATTCTTCTTCTTGATATTGTCAGCATCCCTCTTCATTTTGGTCTCATGTTGTAGAAGAGTTCCAAATAGCTAATCAAGAGTAATTTGAGTAACCTTCCTATTATCATCTATAGTTGTTCTCTTGGACTCTAACTCATTGAGCATAATATCAATTATATTATCCACAAGATCTTCGTCATCTAGACCATTCTATCCCATAGAATGTAGACTGTTGACTATAGTCATAAATCTCTTTTGAAATTTACAGATAGGTTCTCCATAAGTAAAATTGAATCCATGATATTTAGCTCTAAGCATAGCTCTTCTAGTCTAAATCACCTTAGAAGTTACAAAGTGTGTAACCTATAACTTCTTCCATATACAATTAGCTGCTTCACAAGAAGAAATTTGGCTATATATATTTCTAGTCATTGAACATAGTAAAGTATTGTGTACCTTATAATTGAGTTGGTATTCTTACTTTTCCTAGTTAGTAAAGTTTCTAATTTCCTTTTCAAGAATTTTATAATCCCCAGTAAGCATAACAAAGTTGTCTACTCTAGTATTGATAACAAAATTCTTCATACGATCTCTCCAGTATTCATAATCATTACCATCAAAGATTGGTGGTCTTGTAGGATTCAGATTATCAATTAATACAACATTAATTCCTTTCATACTTATAATAACCATGGACACACAAACTTGTCAGTAGAAAAGATTCGTAATAACAAAGTTCGGAATGAGAAAGTTCGTAATTAGAACGTTCAGAATGATAATGTTTGGAATGATAAAATGAGCAAGAAAAACTTGTATGTGAGTACAAGTATTTTAGAGACCTGCTCTAATACCAAATGTAGGATTGGTATAGAGTATGAGGTTTCTAACCTCTGATACCTATTGTAGGATCGAAATAGTGATGTAGATGCTCAATATACAAGAGGGGGGTGAATTGTATACTTTAAAACTTCCTTTTGAACTTTTAAAGTTAGTTATGAATAACTATGTTTTCCTTAAGAAAAGAAAGGGATGATTTTAACAATGTTAAACTATGCAAATTCACAACACCTCTAACACCGAATGCAAGCTTGAAAAGAGATTCCGAAAGTAGGTTCTGGAAATATGGTTCCGGAAATTGAAACTTAACAAAAGATTACAATATGAGATTCTACCTTAAAGCGTATATAATCTAAATGAAACAGAGTACAAGTAAGGAAGTATAAGAAAGTTATACTTTCCATATAATACAAAATGCAGCGGAATATAAACAAGTATTAAAACTACAAGTAACAAGATTTAAGTCTTTTGACCCAAAGAGAAGGGTATCCAACAACCTTGGATAAAGTTTCCTTGATTTATACTTTCAAGAATGTCTGTCTTAGCCACACCAGAGCAAGCCCTCGATACGAAGATCGGAGTCTCTGTCTTGCTATCCCCGCAAGCCCTCAACTTCAAGGTAGTTGGCAACCTCTATCTTCCTCAGCAAGGAAGCCCTCTAGCTTTAAGGTAGTGGTCACCTCTTTCTTCCTATCCCCGGAAGCCCTTGAATGTAATCACCAACATTCAGAGTAGCACGATGCTTTGAGAGTTAATAAGAGCCTCTCTTTCTAAAAATCACTTCAACATCATGTATGCACAAAACCAAGTTGTTCATCTGTCATCAGTATAGAGCTCTTTCAAATGATCTCCTATTTTTAGGTAAGGTCAGCTCCTTCTCCAATGGTCATATTTTCCTTAAATATCAGAGGGACCTGTACACGTTTCACTTAGAAAACGGTTAGTTTATAACAAAAAAGACGACATCGTTTTATAACAAAACAAGTGTAACAGAATGTACGAAATCGTTTTAAAATCTAACTCAAATGTTCGGAATGAAAAATTTGGAGTGAAGGTTCAGAGTTTAAAGAAAATAATAAAGAGTAGAAAAAACACAAAGACATAAGTGAAATGAAAGTTCGGAGTGAAGATTCAGAGTCTGAATAAATTCAGAGTGTATAAAACAGAGATGATCAGATTTTGTTTAATAGGTGAATTCGGAATGAGAATTCGGAATGGGAATTCGTCATCAGAATTTGTAATGAGAATTCATCATCAGGATTCGTAATGAGAATTCTTCATCAGAATTCGTAATGAGAATTCTTCATCAGAATTCGTCATCAGAATTCGTAATGATAATTATTCATCAGAATTTGTAATGAGAATTCTTCATTGGAATTTGTAGTGAGAATTCCTTATCAGAATTCATAATGAGAATTTGTTGTCGAATTTCATAAAGACTCATATCCTTAATCTGGAGTAAAACTGTATTCGGAATTCAGAATGAAACTTTATCACAGTTCTCATTCTGGATTTCGGAGTGAAACTTTATTACAGTTCTTGTCCAAAATTCGGATCCTAAAACAGAATACTTCATATCAAAGTTTCAAGCTGTTCCGAGAAAATATAAATGAATCCTAATATTATACTTAAGAAAAAATATAGATGAAAATATGATAAGGATAGTTTTTCTTATAAAAGAGATTTTCCTTATAAATGTAATTTTCCTTATAAAAGCAATTTTCCTTAAGAAAACATTTTTCCTAAAGGTAAGGTGTTTGTGATTTTCAAAACAAGAAGGAATGGAAAAGTCATATGGAAAACCTTATTGACTCAACAATAGCTTCTAGAGAGTGTGTTGAAAGTGTTATATTGTAATTGGTATAAAAAATATTAATATATGGATGAAGAAAACGCATGGAAGAAGTGGTTGTTAGAAATAAGGTTTCACCTAATCCCCTGGGTAACTCCATTTTTTAAAGAATTGTGTATGATTTCAATGCTACATGTTAGGGGAGTCATTTTTTTATTATAAGGAAATATTATCATTAAGTTACTATTTAAAAAAAGAATAATAAAATATTTTCGGGGGATTTGAATCCTAAAATTGTGGAATTTTGGATCAATAGAATAAAATATATTCTTAATCTTGACGGTTCCCCAATCATGATAATGTGCATTTTTTGGTGGGTATTCTATCAGATATTTTTCTAATAATGAAATTTATCATTCAAATATATATTTGAAAATTTAATATTGTGATATAACCTTGAATAAATTTTTAATAAATCATTCATTACAAACTAGTTTAACATAACCTAAAATATTGTTTTCATTATTCTAATGAATGTGAATTTAGCAGTTCTGGAGTAGGAAAGTATATTCATGAGCATATATCATTTTGAAATAGAGGATCACACTATCATTTCATGTTAGTTACACATATTTGAATTGTTTTTGAATAAAAAAATCAATTTAAGACTGAATTATTATTTATTATATATTTTATAGAGACTGTTAAGGGGGAGATGGTGGGGTAAAGGGATATTTCATCGGATATAGTAAGAGGATGTAATTGTTTAAATAGAATAGGTGAGATCAAAGATTCTAGGAAAAATATAAGAGGGACACTGATTCTTAATGGTGTTAGACGAATTGACTAAAACCACTAAATAAGATAACTTTCCACTTTTACAATATATCAAGCCTATATGTTTAAAAAAAAATATTTCTTATATGATGTGAGATTTACTAGAACAACCTAAATTATTCAAAAAACATAATCATCATGGAAATATTTAGGTTTAATTTTAAAGGACTCCAATGTAAATTTATAGTCATATATCTCAAGTGTCAAAAATACTTTACACTTCGACTATGTTTGTACTCTAGAACAATCACTTTCTTCAAAACTGAGTGATCAATGGTTATCATAGATGCACCATGACTCCTAAATAAACAAAATCACATTAATAATAAGTGAAGAAGGAGGAGTAATTAAAATTTGTATAGTTTTGAGTAGTTAACAATGGTGGACCAATATATTTCATCACTGTTGTGAGGTACTATTCTCTTGAATGTCACTATAATGGAAAAATTGTTTGACCCATGTAAATCTATATCAGTTATTATTTCTCCTGATCTTAATGATTTGGGATTACCTTATGAATTGATTTCATGGTTCTTAAAACATTTAAAACTTCATTGCAAATGACTCTTCAGCATTAATGGGTCTATTTTATTATTATAGAATTGACAAGGATGACATTTTTTTGTGATTTCTCAATTATTGATATGTAAATATATGTTCTTATTTTGGGAATTCATTAGATGAAATCCCACAAATCACTCATAGACATTTCTGAGGGATTAGTCATGTTCAAAACTGTTGAATACATTATCAATATCCAAAATAAAGACTAGGATGTGATTGTAACTAATGTATAACAATTATTACTTGTTATTGAATTAATTTATTATTACCAGGGGATGTTGCATTGGAATATATATAAAAGATAGTGATCTTACCATCTTCATTGATGAATTTTCATAAACATTTCTTTAAAACATCCATTTAGTTCCACCAAGATAAAACTGTAATTTATGGATGGTCATATACATGGGAACACTCCTATTTCAAATCCTTATTATATAATTCAATAAATGGTATTAAATGAATTAAATATACCAGTGTAAGACTTTCAATGAAATATATTTATTCGACCAGGTATATCTCTTTGGGAAGCAATGTTTCATCATTTTTCAATAAATTGGATTCAACTATTTAGTTATTTTTAACACCATAATATAAATAATGATATATTAAATAGATTACGTCTTATTATACAAAACATTCATTTATTTAATCATTAAATAAGAAAAAAATTACTTTCTAACACTAATTTATGATTTTTTTATCTCCAACGTCATGTTCGGAATGAGTAAATTTTAAAAATAGATTTTAATAGGATTTTGGATCATTATGATTATGTAATTAACCCATTATACTTTCAAATAAATGGTAGTGTAAGTGTAATTGATTTATCAGCTCTTTTGGATATATTTTTAATCCCATTTGGTGGTGTTTGTATATGAAATTATATTATATTCTATAACCAAGTCTAACCATGAACACCACAGGGGAATATTATTGAGTATCCTAGGAAAAAAATTCCAATATTTTGATCATTAAATATGAGATATTAATATATTATATTGATATTTATTTGATCATGATATCTTGAAAATATTTTCACTTTTTACCCTTAAAAGATATTACATATTAATATTTTTAATACACCAAATAAAATATTTGATCTATGAATATTCTTCATCATAGTATGGTTTTACCAATTCTTTGTTTATGAACATTCATGTTTTTGTTATCTGATGAAATGATTAACGAGTAAATTAATATAATTCAAATAGAGTGATGGGTGTAAGAAATATTTTCATTCTCATAACACTTATTTTACATCCACATCAATCCACAAGCTACTATATTCATATTAAGGATACGTGGTAATATATGATGAATTTAGATAGTGATTGGGATGTGTTCCCATATTTTAAAAACAAATATTGGATTATATGTCCTGATAGTTACGAGAGCCTGAAATAATTACCTGAAAAACAATTTTGTGTAATTCAATATATTTTATCCAATGATAAAATATTTCCTTTATAATTATTAAAATAATTTAACACTTTTTCATTGTTTATAATAACATGAAATACATTTTATAATAGTGATATTTTAATTTAATGGAGAAAAATTTTCGAATAGATTTATATGTTTGATACTAACATGAAGTACTCACCTAGTAAAGTGATATTCAGATATGATCCATTGAATATGAAATAATATGTAAAATTTCATAAATGTGGCTCATATTATTTGCAGTTAATGATGGTCATAGATGATATTCATTTATACTATTCTATATAAGGTGGTGTCTCAATTTTCTTGTCTAGTTTCATTTTTTTGCGTAGTTTAGAATGATAAAAGTGCTCATACATATCTTCCTAAAATTTAAACAATCATGTAAAAAATTATTTTTTGGGTGACCATTAGGGATATATTCTCTATATAAGGTCTTTTTTTAGATATAAAATTTTGGTTCCACTAAATTATATGGAAAAACATCCTTTTTTATACACCCATTATATATATATTTTTCATCCATGACTTTAGAATATTAATTAGAATATTATTGAATTGTTTTTATGGGTTGGAAAATAAATAAAATTATAAATTATGTCTTTATATTCTTCACCTATCAGTAGTTTAAGAATGATATCTAATGGAAAATAGTCATGTTCTAGTATCTTCTTATATCTGTGTGGAAATTGGTGCTTATAAAAATTCATTTTCAAGTGTTATATCATGGATGACATCAAAAAATGATTTAATATCTGTCATTATAGATTAAATCACACTCATATATCTATTACTCCTTATTTCTAATTGCAAAAAATGGAAAAATTATTAAAACTCTACAACAATAATTTTTTAAAGTTTCACTGCATACTAGTTTTAATTGTGTATGATTTGGACCCATATTTTATATGTCATGTTGGATGTCCTTGTATCAATTTCTCAAATCATAGATGATCAACATAATCGATTATCATCTTCTTATGGATGGATTTTATAAACATACAATACAAATGATTGAATACATGGTTAGAGTTTTAGTTATTGATTTTGGACGCTCATGTAAAAATCACATTATAATTTTATATTTATCATAAAATAATAATTTTTAGGATACAATATATATTTATATTTGGTATTATTTTTATATTATTTTATGTTTCCGACAACATTATTTTTGGGAAAATTTCAGACATAACTTATTAAATCAAGCGTTTTTCATGATATAAAATATAAGATAATTATAATGAGGAAGAGAATAAAAAACACATATATAAAAAAAAATTGATCATCATCATTGATACTTATTTATTGACTTTGGTGACCATTTTTTCTAAAGACAATACTCTAAGATGGGGAATCAATGTTTTTGTATGCATGGAAATATGTATAATAATTAAATTTATCATCCTATGATAATATAATTTATTAATTATATATATTTTCTGGTTTTCATTACCACCAAGACTTTTTAATATGGAAAATGTTTTTCATGTGTCTTAATAATAAAATTACTACCCAAATCATGATTTGTTTATTTAATGACACCATATTGATCTTAATCAAGATTCAATAACAATTCATGTTCTTATATAAGTTTTTGGTCGACAAGAGAATTTTTTTCAAAGGAATGTAATATTTCTAATAATAGTATTATGTTAACATTGAATGATATTGGAAGATTCATGACAATTTAAAAATATAATACTAAAAAAAATTTCCCAACCCCTTCTAAACAAACACTAACATCAAATTTTGGATGATGTAATAACTATAATTACACAAAGTTTATGTACATGGAAATTACATAAATTTTGAAAAATACTATGTAAATTACAAAAATATACTCCCAAAGACATTGGTAGTTTTTTTTATGGAAACATGGATGAAAATACTCTAATATGGTTAAATATCTTCAAAATATCCTATAAATATATTCACCTTTACTTTCCCTATGTGATACCATTATTTATATCCTTGGAAAAAGAAAACACATGATAGGGTGAGCTCAGATTCCTAGTAAGGGTAAAAAATGAGTACATGTAAACATAAGAATTAGCATAATGATATGAGAAGATTATCATTAAAATAAAAATCATATCCTATATATTAGAGATCATAAAAGTGAGTCATGTAAAAATGATTAGAATTTCAAAAAATGTGAATTACGAGTAAATAAATAACATGAGCCATATATGTTTGACATAGGAATAAAACATTGGCATGTGGAATACAAATAAGCATAAAATAATTATTTCCATAGTATTACATGAATTGATGACATGGTGGCCTGGGCTGTATGGGTTCACTTACCATACCATCATGGAAGTCACAATTCACTCACATAACCATCGTGGAAGTCATGGTTCACTCCGATAACAATTTCGGTAGTCATGGTTCACTCACATAACCATATTGTTGTATAAGGATCTTCATGTCTATCACATGATATATAAATCATTACCAAATGCATCACAAGGTGATAAAGGTCTCAACGATCTCATAATGAAATCATGTATACATGTTATACAATATCGTAAACAATCATATCATAAATATTGTATTGTAAAGGGTGTCATAAATATTTAATCACATCATAAATTGTGTAAAAGATAATTTTTTCATAATAATTTCCTAAAAATAATAATATATTATTTGAATCTTGTTTCATAAACATCATTACATAAAAATATAATACATTTTGAGAAATAATATGAATTTTATTCTTGAACAATAACAAACTATATTATCAGATATATGGAAGGATTTTAAAAAGAAAATTTGGAATATAAAAATCACGATTAAAATAATAAAATATGTTCAAAACCCTTTTCTTTAGAACATCTTTAAAATCATAAAATGGAATCATGAAAAATAATTTAAAATAGATTTTGGAGAAAAGATAATTTTTCATTTGAAATAGTTTTCTTTTCTTAAAATGAATAATAATTTTAACTGAAAAAATTTTACTTAAAAATTACCTTTTATGATTTATGGGGAAGCATCAAGGCAGTAATGATTCATGAAATCATAAAAATTCATTCGTTAATTATAATTAAAAACCATTTTTTCTAGTAATTTTGTTAAAAATATAATAAAGAAAATCAATTTTAAAATAAAAGATAGAATAAATTAAAACTATGTATTAAAAGTCAATAATGTGTATAAAATATTTTAATATATCATAGGAGAATAATAAAATAGTGTATGAATACATTTTTAGAAATAATGGACATGAATGATACAAATTACCAAATGGAGACCTAAAAAGAAGCGATCCCAAATAAAAAAGATATTGTGAAATCAATACACAACACTTTATAATCAATAAAATAATATTCACAATGTAAATAATAAAAATATAAGAATGTTTAAATATAAAAATATTCATGATAATACACATAACAAATATTTATGGTATTATATTCACCACATGGAATAAACATGTAACGTATATGACAAATGTCAAATAGAAATAAAGGTGAGACATAAATCGCAAACCTTAGATACGATTTATTCTTTACATCTATGAAAATCTTGTGTAATGGTTTTGAACATATTTTTTACATTTTAATTTGTCTTAATAAAAATTATTATAACATATATGATTCAATTAAAACTTTATATTACCCGTTCATTTCACAATTCAATGTTAAAACAACGTTTTGGGTAATTATTCCTTCTTTTATCGTACATGTTTTGACATGTTATTGATAATATTATTAAATAGAGAATGATGTTAATACTTTTATAATGTAAAAAAATATTTATATATCTTATATATTCATTATATAAAATTATATAATGGATATATAAATGAAATGGAATACACTTTTCATGGAGACGGTAGGCCGTATGTACGCATGAATGTTGTTTCCATTTTATTATTCTCTTTAATGGAAGATAGTAAATGAATTATAAAAATATATATATATATTTACATATATTTATTTGGTCATATATGTCACACTTATTCATTATATTCATTTTTATAATCATTATTAAATGGTTGACGTTGAGAATAAATCTCATCGTGTTGTGAATATGGTAAGTCAAATGTGTGCACGAGCGACCATATCATTACTTTAATGGTTAAAATGTATGGAATTGGGTGGTATATTAATTTTAAATAATCATTATCATGTCATAAATATTATATAAATATATTATATTAATAATTATATACATCAAAATAATGAATATATGAAATCGAATTTAAACCATGTCATGGAGACGGTAAACCGTATGTACACACACATAATGATATTGTTTTTTGTATGATGGGAAAATGGAATTATATAGAAATCCCATAAATATAAAAAACATAAAAATATATTATATTCGAGATTCATTACTTTAATATGCAATCATCTTAGGAAGATGACAATGAAGATGAAAATAACATTGATGGATTTGGTAAAACAATTACCTCATCTTCAAGTGTATCATTTTGATTTTGACTACTTGAATTATTAGGTTGGATATCAGACCAAATTATGGCCTCTTGGATGTGTTGAGGTAATTCAAGAGGATAAATGGTTATTTTTTGGATGATCCAAAACACATTAAATGTGTGAATAAAATAGAATGAGAGGTTCACTTATATAAGAGGGTGGAGTCACACTTTTGGAAACTCTAAAACTATTAATTTAATTTTAGTAGATTTTCTATTTAAAATACCTAAAAATGAGTTATTATTAATATTTTATGAATATAGATCAATATACTCTCATAAAATTAATTTTTCACATGTTATGGGTCAAAAAATTTACCTTTCCTTTTTGCCTAAACCCTTAGATAAAAATTTAACTCTTATCATGAAAACTATTATTTTTTACACTATAGGGTTATTATATTTACAATAAAACAATAAAGAAACCCAATATGGATATTTAATGACATATATAACATTATTAAAATTATTCAGACAAAATATATATTTATATATATATATATTTAATTTTTTATCATATCAAAAATAATATTTATTCTAAAATATAATTTATGTCTGTTTTAACACTATTTTTTATATGAATTATTATAAAATAATAATAATAACTTATTCCTCAAATACAACATTAACTCATCACTAAAATTTCATATTCTACGAAAAAGTTATTTTTTGGCATAAAAAATTATAATTTTTTTTTTCATATTATTAATATCACTTCATTGATTATTCCATTAATATATCTATTAGTACATCATCATTTTCAAGATTAAAAGAAATAATTTATTATCTAAAAATTATAAATAAATATTAATGATATAGATAAATGTCTTTGAATTCTAATGAAAACTTAGACTGTAATGTATCTTATATATATTATTATATTAAAAATTATTAAGATAATAAATTTTTTTATGACATTTTTATCTAATTTTCAAATAAAATATAACAAATGTCCAATTCTTACTCACGTGACGTAACATATCGTAATGTATACCAAAGTTTAAAATTACCCAAAACTACTTATCCAATTCAATTAAGAAAAATGTTATGTTAATTTAATACTACTATATTAATATTTTTACTATTTATTACACTTTTAACCATTAAAAAAGGTAAATAAAAATCAAATGTTATAATTCACCAAAAATTATTTTTATATTATTAGACAACAATTTTATTACTGATTACATCCATGTATAAATAATTTTCAATATTTATTTAACTGAAGGGGAAAAATTATGTTTATTGTTAATCTCGCAAATGTGGCTAGAAGGCGGGTAAAAGAGACGTTCAAAAGTTCAATAAATTTTTATATGTTATTATATTATTAAAATTATTTCAAAAAATTAAATTTTATTAATAAATTTATTATTTTACTATTGTGAAATTATAATCAACAAAAAAAAATTAAATTTTTAGTTAAACAAGAAATTTAGTTTTAAACTAGGATGTAGTGTGTTTCACTATTCATCAACAAAATGACAAGTCATAGAAAAAAATAAAAAATCACCCTAAGTTAATTTTGTCATTAAGAACTCAAAATGACGTTTATTATGTAAAATTAAATATCTATTATTGTCTAAAATTAATTTTATTATTTTTCAATAATGGAAATTACATTTAGTTCATTGGATATAATAATAGTTTTAAACATATAATGAATTTATCAAAAAATATATATTTAAATAACAAAACCACAATAATTAATATTTGAAATGTATTTATTACTATTAATATTAACATTTCAATATATTTTTTTTATCAATATATATTAAATTATTATTCTATTAATGAGTTATTTAGGAGAAACATAGTTTTGCGTGTTACAAAACCCATGTTGGTGATTCATATAGTGCAAGCATCCCATGATGTTGTGTATAAAATAATCCATAAACATTTCATTTATATAATATATATATATATATATATATTCATGGAATTTTAAATGAAAATATTAAATTATTAATGTAATTAAAATAGAATAAATTTACCAAAATCTCATTTTGTTACATTCCACACCATTAAAATGAATTTAACCCTTGAAATTAATTTGGGTAATCAATGGTTTAATACTTGAATGCACTTTTAAATAAATCACAAAAAAAAAAATTAGATTCAAAAACATCATTTTAAAATATATGAAAATAACAATTATGCAAAATAACTCATAATAAGGTTACCACATAAGATAACATAGGTGATGATTTGGCATGGGGGAAAAGCGTAAATAATAATAGAGATTAATAAAGATCACTAATCACAAGAATGTGGGTGATGTAGAGAAATTTAATATTCTCCAAACCATATAATAATTAAGTGTGAATGAGGTAATTAATTTAATAAAAATTATGATAACATGGTACCCTTTTACATGACGTTCCATATTTATATTTTTGATTAATTTGTATTTGAAGATATACATACTTGATTTCAGAATAATATGACTGATGGTTGTGCCTTGAAAACATTTCAATTCATCTCTAATTCAATGAAAGGATGACGAATTCTTTATTCCACAAGAGTTATCATATCTTATGATCCATAAATAGAACTATTGGTCACTCCATCAATCTATATCACCACAAAATGGTTAGAATAAGTTAACAAATATGCCTAAGTCCATATTTAGTGAGATAGTACATTAATCTAATAAACATCATAAATGGTTTATCTTACACTATCCATGAATTGATATCATTTAAATCTGTATTAAACATGAAAACCAAATACATTAGAAAATGGATCACTATATTTCATTAACATTTATCCCCAATATTTCATAAGGTATCTATTGTTGGTCACATTATAAACATGTGAACACCTTATCATGAATTCTCTTTAATCAGGGTAATAACCTGAATTACCATATATCCCTATTGAAAAAATGAATTTTGTTTTATTCCAAAGAATATTTTATACATTCTTGAAGTCCACAAATGTTTTATTCATCATCCATGGTATCATAAACCTCTTGGAAATAAATCCATAATTAGTTCTAAATAAACTATTATAATCTAATTTACGAATCCATATCAAATATATATATATATCCAAAATTCATTATCATAACATAAGGGACACATTAAGGGTTGTCTTATAATTAATAATGTGTTCTCCAAATATTCTACCTTATCTTTAAATTATATTTCTAGGACTTTATAACTATTCAATATATAATTTACAATCCTTATTGAGAAAAATTATACTGACAAAAACATATATATTTCATGATTTGTATAACATGATCACATAATTCAGAAACATATAAACCTCAATCATCCATATTTATTCTAAAACCATTACTCATGATCCATAATCATAGCCTTTCCTAAAAACAAGAATCATGTTTTAAGGCTCATCAACCTTAATCAAACCAAGATTCTTAAGATTAATGTAATTAATAATGGTAGAACATCCGATAGATTTCACATGTATTTTACAATATCATTATCATTATTTGTATAAATAATACTATACAACCATCATGATTCTCTCCATGATATTCCCACCTAGTAAATTTATTTATTTTAAATCCTACAATATTTATCATCTGAAACATTCCTGGTTATTTATGTACTACATTGTTCTTGATATTAACTAAAACCAGAAAGAAAGTTGTGAGAACTATATATCAGAGATTATAAATATAATTTTTATAAATTTCTTATAATATTTCTATCTATGATATCTTACGCTTAATCCAAGTTTATTCATGATTATCACCAAAAATCAAGGAATCTAACATATACATAGAGTTATCTATAGGATATACCTAAACATGAACAATGAAATATCTATAGGTATCTTACATAATATTTTTCATCCTAATTTCCATAGGTTATCTAAAAAATTACATTAATACAAACTATAATCTCACATGTTTTTCATACATGGAAATTGCATTATATTTTTATAATACATAATACATTACACAAATAGGCCAACAAAGACCATATTATATTAGATTCGTTAGATACATCGAACACATTCATCTAATATGATTAATGATCATGAACATCTCACAAAATATATTACCGTATAGTTTCCTTTACTAAGAACATACGTTCTATCCTATGTAAAACATGACATATTAAATGGTGATCTCAGATTTTTAGTAATGGTAAAAAATAAATACATGTAATCCTAATCATAAGTGTAAGGTTTTGAGATGATGATCATGAAAATAATGAACATATCATATATCTGAATGATATGAAACATGAATCATGAAATAATTATTGGTTGTTCATTAAACATGAATCATGAGTAAATAAAGAAAAATATATATGGAAGCCTAATAATGGAATAAAACATTAACTTATGATAAACAAAATATAATATAATAATGATTTACATATTTGTAAAGTAATTGCTTCTATGTCCATCTTGGTAGGATGGGTTCACATACCATACCATCAATGTAGAAATGGATCAATCATATAATGATCATTATAGTCACAGTTCACCACTATATCTATAATTGTATTCATAGTTCACTCCCATATATTGATTGCTGAAAAATGTACATCATTTCTATCTCAAGAGCTATAAATTTTTACCCAATGCATTAAATAGAGATATGGGTCCCACCCATCTCATAATAAAATCATTCATACATGTTCCATAGGATCATAAATAACCATATCATAAACAATGTGATGGAAAGGGAGTATTAAACATGTAATAATATCATATTCTATAAAAAATATATAGGATTCATAATCATTTCATAAAAATCATAACTCATAAATAGAATCAAATTTCTTAAAACTCATTCCATAAAAACAATAATCATTCAATGAATGATTATGGATAGTACTCCTGAACTATAAAAAGTATATTATCCTAGATTGGTAAGGATTTTGAAAGACCACATGGACCATGAAAATAAAATTTTAAGGTGAAAATCATTTTCAATAAAACATTCTTTTAAACCACTTTGAATGTATATAAATGAATCATGAAAAAACATGTAATAAAATTCATGAGGAAAATATCATTTCTTCTTTTTTTAGTTATAATTTCAAAAATTTCCACACAATTTTATAAGAAAAAATTATATTTAATATAAACTATAAATAGTGTACTGGAGGATTCAAGGGATTAAGGATTCCTGAATGAAAAAAAAATTAATGACTTATAGGTTGAAAAAAATTCCTCCCATACTTTTTTGTGAAAAATTAAAATGTACATCGTGAGGAAAACAAATGAAATATTTCTTTAAAACAGGGTAGTAAAAAAGAAAAACTAGGTAAAAGAGAGTTCAAACATAAATTGGAAAATAATAAACCATTTTATGAGAACAATCATATAAAAAGGTATATGGATGATTAATATTACCCTATAGATACTTAAAAAGAATAAATCCCAAATATGGAAGAGATTGTGACATTATTACTCATCGTTGTATTATAAATAATATCATATACACCAAGTAAATATATAATTATATGAATATATAAATATAAAAATATTATTTATTATACTCACAAAAGAAATTTATGGGTATTTTATACACCACTTAGAAGAAACAAGTAGCGTATAAGACCTGTGCCACAAATAAATAATAGTGAGACATAAATCCCATTCCTTAGGTCAGATTTCTACCAAATGTGTTAAAAACTACTATATAATGGTTTAATACATATTATTATCTTGTAACAGATTCAAAATAATATTTATTATATCATATATGAATCATTTATGAGTTCATATAACCCATTAATTTAAAAATCAATGTTAAAGTAATGATTTTCTTAATAATCAACTTGTTTATCATACATTTTTTGAGGTTTTATTCCTAATATAATTACATATATCATGATTTAATTTCATAAATAATGTAAAATATGATTTATATACCATATATATTAATTACATAAATATATATAATTGATATATAAAATAAATGAAATACCCCATTCATAGAGACAATTTTCTATACATATGAATGAACATTATTTCTGTTTTCTTGTTGTATTCAATAGAGAATGTAAATGACATATAAGTATATATATATAATTAAATTATAATTATTTTGTTATATATTTCATAATTATTCATTATATACCTTTTAATAATAATTTATAAATAGTTGACATGGATAATGAATCTCATCGCCTCTTAGAGAAGGTAAGTTGTATGTACGCACAAGCAATGGTATAATTCCCTTTAAAGTTAATGGTATAAAATTGGATGGTATTTTAATCATAAATAATAATTATCCTATAATAAAATTTATTTAAATAATTATTGTTAATCCTTATATAAATCTAAATTATGTATATATGAAAAATAATTTACCCCATTAGGTGGAGACTTTAAGTCGTACATACAGACACATAATGATGTTCTATTTTTTGGGTTCAGTAAAAGGATGAATATGATTTTTACATAATCCTAAAAAAATCAGATTATATTTGATTCTAGAGTTATTAAATTATTATAGAAACAACAAAGGAAAATTATGTAGAAGAATAAATTAATATTGAATGAGTTGGAAAAACATGTACCTCATCGTTGAGTGTCTCCATTGTATTTGGATAGAAGGACTACATTGGATGGATTTCAGAAGAAATTATGACATCTAAGGAGAATTAAGAGAATATTTGAGGTTAAATGGAATTTTTTTAAGACAAAATGATTTTGTGGTATTAATAAATGATAAGGAGAGATTCCCTTTTATTAGAGAGCAGAGGTGTACTTCTAGAAACTCCGAAAATATTAATGTAATATAAATTTATTTTCCATTTCAAATAGCTTTAAAGAGGATTATTTATAAAATGATATGTGGATGGATCCAAATCCTCTAGTATAATATATTTTATACTCATTTATCTCAAAAAAATTTCCTTATCTTTTGGATTTATCCCTTTGTAAAATCATTGAAATCTAAGCATGACATATTTTCTTCTTACAATATTAGGATACCATAGTGAATATAAAATGACAAACGAACCCCATTTGGACATGTTATGAAATATCATACAATATAATAGTTATTTGTACTAATTTTATGTTTTTATTAATTTGTTATCATATATTTAAATATTATTTTTTTTAAATACCATTTATGTATATTGTGACCCTATTTATTACTTGAATTTTTATTAAATAATATAAATTGTATTTCTTAAAAAAATATATTTAATGATAACTAAAAATCCATGTTCGACCAAACATTTATTGGATGACATCAAATAGCTCAAATGATACTTATTTTAATATTATTTATTTTATTCATCATTTGATAAATCTATATTTATATTATCATTATGTCACCATTAAATTTTATTATTTAATGTATAAAAATTAACATTAATTTTTCATGATTTATCTAAATGTATTATATTTATAATTAATATTTTTAGGAAAATTTATCCTAGATATAACCATATATTAAATATTGGTCTTCAACATTTGTAACTAATATTTCAATAAAACATAATAAATGTATTATTATTAACGAAGTGGCCTCAAAATATCATAATTTCTACATAGGATATATTTTAGTAGAAACCAACTTATCAAATGAGATTAGGACAGTTGTTTGTGTAATTTTATATTTTTATATTATTGTTTTTATCTTTAATTACAGTATTTACCTTTAATCGTGGTAAATAAAATTCAAATGATACTATTTAACAAAAAATATTAGCTTCTTCTTAGACAAAGTTTTATTATATATTTCAACCATTTATGTCCTTTTTTAGAATTCAATTCATTCAAATGTTAAATTTTCATTTTATTCTAAACCCACATATGTGGCTAGATGGCATGTAAAAGTGATGTTCAAAGGCTCAAAAAAATTATATCTAATTAAATTTAAAAGGTGATTCAAATAAAGTAAATTATATTAATAAATGTATTATTAATCTATTGTGACATTAAAATAAATTTTAAAAAACTATAATAATTATTAAAATGTAAAATGTTGTTTTTATTTATGTTGTTGTATTTTCACTATTCATCATAAAATGAAACATCACATAAAAACAATAAAAATTAACCCAAAGTAAATTTTTTCATATAAAAAATACAAAATGATGTTTATTTTATCAAATTAAATTTCAATGAGTATCTATAATTAATTTTATTATTTTCCAACTATGTACTTGAAAAATAGTTCATTTGAGCAAATAAAATTTTTAAGAATTTCAAAATTTATAAAAACCTAAATTTTTCATTATTAAAACCCTTATAACTCATATTTTAAATTTATTTGTCACTATTAATATTAAATTTTTAACTTTTAATTTATATATATGTCATTTAAAATATTATAATAGTAAATTATAACTTCACCAAAAATCAGTGTTTCATGTAACATAATTTATATCAGTGTTATTTATAGTACAAGCATCTCATGATGTTTTGTATAACATAATTCAAAAATAGTTATTTTATACTATAAAAAAATCACAATTTAGTGTTTCATGAAGTGAAAATTTTAAAATTTTATATGAATTCGTATAAAAAACATTCACAAAATCTCGGGGTGTTATAATCACTAATTGTGGGGAGAATGTAACACCATTTATTTCATTTACGTAATATTTTTATTAAATATTTTTTATTACTATATAATATGTTGTTTATGTTTTGGGAGGTCTTATATGTTCATGGGGTTAATTTTATGGTGTTTGGAGGGTTAAATTTATAGTCTCAGTTAGGCGATATTATAAAAATTTAGTATGAAACTATATGAGTCATTATGGGAGTAACTGGGAAGGCACAAAATTTTATCATTCTTATGTGGATTCTATGAATATTCCCCATGAAACTAGTTGAGTGGTTATGGAATCATTGGTAAATCATTGAGGTTTTTCATTATTGAAAAAATCCATGTGTATGTCCTATAAACTGTATGAGATAAGTGTTTTTTGATATAGTAGAAACATATTTTTTTGGTACATGTTTTATTAAATGGGTTTAAAAAACTATGAAGACCCCATAACAAATAAATTAATAAAAGAAGCTTATTTTTAAAACATATTATATTTATACATGTGGCTCAATAATGTATATCTTTGGGTGTTATCTAGTAGAGTGATAATGGTTGGTTACTTTTTATCAAAATGTGTAGCTGGACCAAGAACCATAAAAGATATGCCATCAAAAAATATAATCAAATAAAGAAAAAATCTCTAAATGTATAATTTTGTTTAATCACATTTCAAATCCACCACACCAAATCACCACCTTCCATTATTTATCATGGTGTTTCCTCATGTTTTTTATGTCTTTTGTAAAAAATTAATATATATTGGATATCTAATATCAATCATAATTGATTTTTTTCATTTTCCAACATGTTCTTCTCTTATTAACACTAAAAATTCCACAAATTAAATCATTCACATATATATTTATGTTTAATGATGTGTTTCTTTATGGTATTTTGTTGTATATTTTCAAATACATAAAATTCAATGCTGAATCTTGAGGATTCTTGATTAATTTACTGGTTCCATCAACTATTGTATGGTGGCTAGCTTCATTATCTTTATATTAATTTTATAACATGATTTCTTACTGTTTAAATAAATCTCTCTCTCATTTTTTTTAAATATCTCTTTATCTTATAACTTAATCCCTAGTCATAGAATGATGTATTTAAGGTCATTGGTAAAATTATTGAATGAAATTCATTTTCTAATTTAATTGTTTCATTGGAGATCATAACATAAATTTTCCCTTCTGTTCATTAGTATTTTTTATTGATCATTCTCATCTTGTAATACCATCACTAGGTGATAAACCATGGTCATTAAATTCAACTATCAATGTGGTTCACAAAACAATGACTTCGTAATAGGGTAACTAAAACCTCATGAGAATATTTATATCATTTTAATTCATTAATATGTTAGTGTGAATTTGAAAATGGGATGGTTATTCCATGATCATTGAAATAGTGATAAAAATTGATTAGATTTTTTGTACATTGATCTTATACGTAGAATTGTATTATGTTCTTTATCATTTTATATTTTATTGGTAATAAAATAACAGTTTCCTTTCCTAATGGAATGTATTTATAAGTATTTTGGGATTACCGACTGTGTTTCATTATCATCTCCTAGATGGAGACATTTTTTATTTTAAAAAAATTGTATATTATTGTATTTCTATGGTCATGACATCTCATTTCTATAGTGGTTGGTCATCATTTTCTTATGCACATTGGTGTTTGGTGTTTGTATTTCTCTCTTGGTGTCATTATTGAGATGATACATTATTTTTACAAAAAATTTATGTCATTTAGTTTCTTGAATAATCATTTTTTAGTTCCTCACTACTACTCTAATTTTATTATATATTTTCTATCCTTTTTATTTTTTTAAATATTAATCATGAAAAATAAAGTAGTAAGGATTATTATATTCTATCCCCATTTTTTGTGTTGATTTTCTCATAAAATCATCCCCAAAATTTATATATAATGTATCATTTATGGAATATTTTTCTATCTTATAATGCCACATACTATTAGTATCACCTATTACACATCTTGATCTAATGGGTGATATGTGGTACATTACATGAGGTTCCATAGTTGCATGATTGATGATGATATAACAATTACTTATTCCAACATTATGTTAATTGTTGAGGAAGATCAATGGGATTTACATCATTTCATAACACTCAATTTTAGCAATATTAAATTCTAAAAATAATGAAATATTTGGGGAAAAAATTTATATAATTTATAGTTTTCATTTTCAATGTGTGTGACACAATGTTATACCAATCAATAATAAGATCCATTATAATGTTATCTACTTATTCTTCCAAAATATGATGATATTGTTTATACTAATAAGGATATTAATGATCATATTTCTCTTTTTATTGTGGGAAAAGTGTTTTTATGATGTTTTTGGGATATGTTTTTGGGATCTCTATTTGGATAAATGGAAAAAAAAACACTTGAAAACATAGTTTCACAGACTATAATTTTCATCCACTAAGGTAAAAATCAATTATTGTTCTTATTAATGAAATCCTTTCTATATTGGACCTTCATTATATTATAAGGTTTAATATTACTCAAATAAAAAATATTCACAATATATACAAGGCTTACACTTGTTTTTTAATCTTATTTCACTATCAAAAACAGAATTTCACTACTCTTCAAAACATACACACTAGTTTTTTCAGGAACATTATCAAGAGGGTAGTTTGGTGTGGGACTATTGAGTGGAGTTTATGGAACCAAATGATGGTCTTATACATAATATGGATGGTTTATGTGCTAAAATAAACAAGTACTGTGTTGGTCTTATCAGTGTTTCTTTTAGAATGTTGGTTATGGTTTCTGTAAAATTTTGTGGGTTGTTGGATTTTATTATAATAAATTCATTAGTCACACTCAATGCTCTTCAAATTTATAAGCACTAAATCATTTCCATTTATAATCAAATAGATTAATTTTTTAAGAGAATAAATATGTGAAGTAATTATGCTTGTAGAATTAGTATGTATTTATTTAATGGCATTAGATTTAATGTTTGAAAAATTTTTAATTAAATTGTGATTATTATTGGTCTAGTATTTAATTACAACAATTTGTTAAAATGGAATTTGAAGATGTTATTTTTTTTGAAATAAGTCATTTCATAACTTAATTGGTTGAAGAATATTTTTGATTAATTCAATGAAATATTAATAATATTATATAATGAGATATAAATTGTAATTTTGAATAATTTTTGAGTAATTAAGAAATTTAATATAATATTTATAAATATTTTCTTGAATGTCGGGAATTTTATTAGTTTTAATAATGTGTGTTTTATATGGACCTAGGGGATTTGGAGAAACAAATTGCTAGTAATTTATATGTTATCATAATTTTATATATCATATGATCTGGTAAGTGTAATTTTTTATAGAATTTATAAACGAAAATATATCTTTATAAGTGTAAAAAATTGTTTTCTGTAACACTATGTTTACTAACATATGGTTAGTTTAGAGTTTGGATTATGTAGTCTAGGAAACAAAAACATAATCGGGGGTGTTTTGTGGATGTAATCAAGAACTTGTGAAAATTTATTTGGGGCCGTTTATAAAGGTATGATCCACATGTTCTATTTACTAAACCATCTATAAGGGTATCTAGCACATACAGAAGGGTTTATTGAGGATTTCATAGTGGTACATGTAGAGTTTTGATGTTTGTGTTACAGTATTATGAAACCATCACAAGGTTTGATATGACCAAGGCAACCATACTTATAGAGTGGTAACCCACAAGTTCCATTTCTCACATGAGGTTATCTATTAACTTTTAAGGGTAATTTGAAGGCCTTCATAAGAGTAGATACTCGTGTATGGATAGCCACATCATAGGTAAATTTTTCTGCTCGTCATGAATAAACTTACATGATCCATGTTTCCACATGTAACGATGTTGGACCATCATATGAAATTGAATTATGATAATTCTTGAGTATACATGATATAAATGAAAATTCAAAAAATTACACATGAATCAATGTATGATCGAATGTATGAGTTTCATGGAATCAAAAAGTAATGAATCAGAGTGATTAAATGTGAATCCGTTTTTATTTTAGTATTAAATTTTCCTTAAAAAATTAATTTTTCCAGAATACATTGACAATTATAAATTCATGATTTTAAAACAGAAAATATAATTGTGAACTAATAATAAATGATAATTATTTATTATATTTCATCCATATATGAATGCATTAAATAGACTATCTTCTGTTACATGAATTTTATATGGGAATCAAATAAATGTTTTTGATACTGTATTAATAGGGGATGATTCATTGTATTTATTTATCATTATGATGAATGAAATAATGAAAACCATATATTTATTTCAAGCATTATTTATAATAATTTAATGAACCCATATAATAATGATTTTTTCAAAATGTGGAAATATAAATCTTTACACATTTTAGGTATTCATATTATAAATAAAGTGAAAATAAATAATATATTCATGTGAGAATTAAATTCATTATATGAATGATAAATGTAATGACTATATTTGAAAAAGAAATAAATGGTTTTTTACATTAACAATAATTATTCTACCTTGATAAATGTGTTATTGACCATGATTAAAAAATATTGGTTATGAGAATTGTGTGACATCTTTAATATATTGTTAATATAATTTTGAAAATCCTGATACATCATTTTATTGGTTAAAGGAATAGCATAATTCTATGAGTCTTTGATTTTTATGAATATTTTTTGGAAAATTATTTAAATTTTGATAGAATTATATCACCCTTGGTCTATGAATATTTGTCAAGGACAATATGCCATTATCATGTAGTTGTTTATGAAAAAATAATATACAAGAAATCCTAAGTATGTATCCTTGTGGATAAAGGATTCAGTCTAATGGGATGAAGTTATTTCTAGTTGTGGATAATCTCTAAATAAGTGAATAACTATACATGTGGATTATATATGTACAATACCCTAGTTAGATATTTGTGAGGGATAAGACATAGTACAATCTATATTGACTATTTTTTTATTTTTCAGAATTTTTATCACTAGTAAACTTAAGATTTTTTTGAAAATGGACTTACTATAGATAGAAATTTTTATTTTATGGATTTAACTACTCAAATATTTTGAATAATCTCTTAATAGTGTGAATAAATAGTTACATCAAAGAGTATTATTTTAGGAATTACCTGGTAAATTTTTTTTAAATTCTCTATTTTTTAATTAATTCATATTATGTGATATTGAGAGATATTATTATGTAAATTGGTAAAATTAAACAATTATGGAGGTTAAATTTAAAGGAATAAATATTCATAATGTAATTGTTAAAATAATTCACATATGCCTATATATATGACATAAATGGTTTATTGACTCAAAAAAATCACCATTATATAATCATACACAAAATTTTCTAAAATAATTTGTATGGACAAAATTCATAACAAACTATTGATTTTGTACATTTTTAGGTGGTGTATATGGGTTATGAGTCATAGTACCATTATAATTCACACCCGGTTTGAAGGTACCATTGATTATGACATCATATCATCAATATTTATTATATATAACGTAATTTAGTTATTATATATTATAGGTTATTCTCCAAGAATATATAAGCATTATCCATAGAGTTACTCTCGGGCTCTACTATTTTAATCCACTATAATCATTTTTTCATCTTTTATTCACCAAAAAATATAAGTTTTTATTGTTTAAATATTTTAAAAAATTAAAAATATAATGAAGTGGTATTTTTTTAGATATTTTGTTAAGGTTTGTGGATGTCCTATGGTCTGGTAACTATGGATGATGTTTATGGAGATAACGGTTGAAGAATGATATATGTTGGTGATGAATATAATGTCTATTTTACATGTGTTATGGAATAATATCATGATTGAAATTTTATAAGTTTTTATACTATGATAAATATATTATTATATTATATTTTACCATCGTTTATTTCTGTTAATGGAAATATAGTCGATAAAATTCAGGAAATTATGGAATTTTTAAGCCTTTTCTTCAATTTTATAAGTCATTTTAGATATAATCATAAATTTTATGCACGTATGTTTAATCAAATGGTTATATATATATATATATATATATTAATTTATATATATAATTTTGAGGTATATGAGGATATATTAGTGAACAAGTTTGACATTATTATCCCATGGAGTTTGTAAGAGTAAATATATTATCATAGGGTTTCTTCCGTAGCGGGTTCATGTTGTGTAATTGCCATTTTTTATATTCAATATTATAAAATACTACCAATATGTTGGGATGGTTTATTTAATATATTATGTATTTTATATGAGGTTATTATTAATTTATGTGAATTCCCAGGGTAATGCCTTTCATACATGGATGAACAATATAGTTAGTGAGTGTTTCTATACCATGTACAAATAGTGATACACATTTGGGGTCACACATGTCTTAATGAACAACTAGCGATGATCTATAGTAATGGTAGGTCATGAAATATGGGGTTGGGTTTTTTGATAGTAAATAAGATGGATTTAGATTTTTAGACCTATTATATGATATAATGGTTTCATAGGGTAATGATTTCAATTGAACATAGTTATTTTTTATATAAAGGGAGCGTAACTATGATATAGTTGATTCAGGACCATTGGGATATCACTTAGGTTCATTAACCTTACTCAATTTTCCATGCCATGTGATCTTCACTATATCGTATATGTGTTAATAACATACATGAATTATACTTGTTTTATCTCATAGAATAAATTATATTGTATGTTAAATGATTAATATCTAATAAATAATATGATATTAAGAGTTCAAAATATCTAGTATTCAGAATCCATAACAACATTATGTTTCATTATATTGTTGTGAATGATCATGTATGGGGTCCTTTATATTTTTTTGATGATACGAACATGGACACATAATTTAATAATTCATAGTTTTATTAAAATAGAAAAAGATTCAATATCAAATACATTGTTTTTTTGATGCTAAATTTAGTAATATACTGTGGTAATTTTTTAGACCTAGTGATTAAGATGTAGTTAGAGGAGATTGATATTATCTTATCTTATCTCTTAATTTTGGAGGAAAACTATATATTATTGTTTGTTAGTTTTTTTAATGGATATTTTTATTCTTGTGGTATTGTATTTCATTATTACAGTACTGAGTATGAATAATTATGGTATATGATCCATTTACAAATATAGAATTTATTAATTCAAGGTTAAATGAATTAAATTTTATTATAGTATTTTTTATGTATCTTGAATAACATATATCATTATTTTTGTTCTAGCTTTTGTTTAAAGTTAATAATAACAATGATTTAGGTCATTTATTTGAATATGTTGGAACAATGAATTAAGATTAGGAGTTTCATCTTGTTATCCATCTATATATTTTCCTATTCCCATTAATGTGTCTCTCAATGTGATGGGGATGTAAATGTTGTTGATGTGGATTATGATCATACTTAAATATTACCTAAGGGGAGTTATAAATAATATTTTTTTGGAAATATTAGTATTTAAGTATTTTAAATATTTTGTTCAGTTATTGATTATAGAAATATGCTATTGGAACAAAGAATGCTTTAGAATAATTGGATGGAGGGATATTAATTTTTTTTCACATCACAATAGATTTGGTAACATTATATCTAATGATGTGAAACACTATTATATACTTGATGATCTCATCCAGATTAAATTATTACAATAAATCAAATTTGAATCCCAGCTTTATTCAATTTTGATCAAGCTTTTTTCTACTAAATACCAAAGGTTTTTTTAGATGGTTACAATTAAATGAAACTCAAAATAATATAAAAATTATTAAATGTAATTCTTGATAATTAACATTTTATATATAATAACAATTATAAAGAATAAATTCTTCCTTTTATGTTAACATGTTTATCTGTGTGCTAATTTATCAATTTGATAGATTAATTTGGATCACTATTCATTGATTTTATACTTCTCTCCCATTGACATCAGATGTTTACAAAGGGGGGTCAAAAATATTTTGATGGATGGTATTGTTAACTAGTGAAACATCATCCTTAAATAGGATATTCAGAAATTTATGAAAGTAAAAAAGTGTTTCTCTGATATTTTTAACTCTTGAAGGAAGACAAATCCCTAAAAATTACACATAATTACATTCACTAAATGTTCTCATTTAAATATATTGTACCATAATTATAAATACCCAGCCTTAAATAATTCATAATATTGAATTAAATGTATAATTCACATTGTGGATCTTATCTGGTTAAGAGTTTTAGAGAATTAGGCATAATAATTATATTACATCCCAAAAATTACAAAGTTGACATTTCTACACAGTTTCAATTTTTTTTACAAAACATGAAATCTTCAAAAAGAGGCATGTCTAGATCCATGTTTTAGACATCATGACTTTTCTATGATCCCATCTGTGACCCTATTAATCTTTAAGTCGTGTGAAAAAATTTCAAACTTGGTATGAGCATAAAAAGTTCAGTAATGGTTATAAATCAAAGAATGAAAACATTTCTTCACAAATGCATTCAAAACATGAAATCTTTTACTTACCACATGAAATAATAAGATTTATGAAAGAGACATAGAAATAAAAAATCATAAAGGTAACTTGTGGAATTCATATCATACTTACATTGTATTTATCACAGCTACATAGATAGTTACTTTAGAATACCCATCATAGTATATTCCCTAAATCTATTAGGAGAAAGATTCACGTTTACCTTAGTCACATTACCCAATGCATTAGAGAGCTATCTCGGGCTCACCCGCCCTAGGTTTATCACGGAACCACCCGTATACGTAAATAATTCACAAAAACCATAACATTATCATAACACATAACATAAGCATAGAGGAAAGATAAAATTTACACATTGCAATAATAACATATCAGTTCAAGATATTGAAATAATAAATCCATTTTTAAAATAATTTTCAATACCAAAATACATAAAAAGAGTATATGGTATTTAGTTTTCCTTTTAAAAACATTCCGACTTGTTAAAGAAGCCAACTATCAAATAATAGTCACGGTGGCGGAAAGGTCGTTTTCACCGCTTAAATTAAAAAACATAACTTCTTATCATTTAGTAAAACTATTTGTATAAAAATATTCCCTTTGAATAAAATAAAAAGTCAAAAGGGTTTATACACCGTATAAAATAACGTCATGTATAAAACTAAAAATGCATCAATGAAAGAAGATTGAGACGAAGTCCCTTACCTCGTGTCCGACTTGACCCGTTCGTTCTTTAATCTATTTAATAATAAAGTAATGTTAATTTCTAATTTCTTAAGAATATTTATCAAGTTTATTATTCCTTTTATATCACTTATTACCATGTTATAAACATTATGTAATCATTTTAGATAATAATGTTCATTTTGTTGATATTTGGTACTTGGATCAAAAATGAAAACCTTATATTTACAAGGTGTCCAGGTGGTAAATAGACCATTATATCCAGAATGGTATTCATGTTTTTAGATATAATATATGTCATATATATCCACTATATACATGTATTTATAATAGTACATAACATTTGGAGGTACGAAATGAAATGCACCGTTCATGTAGACGGTAAGCCATACGTACGCATGAACGCTACTTTCATTTCTATTTCTTATTTTAATGTAATTAAAACATAATGATACATAGGTATATTATAATTCCAGTATAATATCATATATAATATCATAAACTCTATCCTTTATACATCCCACATAGGGCATTAACGAGTCACATCACTTTGAGGGGGCGGTAGTCCGCACTTCCTCAAATGAGATTCTCGTATTTACCCACTATAGAAACCATAAAGTCTTGATATAAATGGGAATTGCAGAAGAATAAGGAAATCATTAACATAATATATATTATATATAAATATATTTACATCATAATGGCCACCATGAAAGGCGGTAAGATGTAATTGAACAATCAGCGTTTCGTGAGGCGTTAGTTCTCCATCCACAGAAACATTATGTTCTTCATCCATTGGATGGAGGTGTGTGTAAGTGTAGATCAAATCAATATCATAACAACATCCTAGTATATTTAGGATACTGGATTTGTTACAAAATAAAGGAAATAAAAAAGATTTTAGGGGTTGGATAAGCAAAATAAAAGAATACAATTTAAGAGAAAATGTTACCTTTAATTTGGCTAACCCACTTTGGTTTGAACCAAAGGACATATTAGGTGCCTTCTACCTATGGTAAGGATTCTAGGAGGAGTATAGGTATGTAGGGAGCTTGATGGGGAAGAGTTTGGATGAGCCAAATGGCTTGATAGGTGTGAGGAATTCGTTAGAAGTGGTCTCTTTTTATAAAGGAGAGGTGGGGCTCTGTAGGAATGTTTGAAAATATTATTTTATTATAAACATATATTCGGTTTATAATGGTTAGAAATCATTGAGGTAAAATATAAGATGACTAATATTCTAAATAAAATCATCCAATTAGAATTGGGCGTCCTTAGGATAATATTTTCATCATTATTATCTTATTTATTTAAATCATTTATTAATGAGGTAAAAACTGTATCATTATTGCGTCAAAGATAATTTAATTTATTTGATTTCTAAAAATTATAAGAAAAATATCATGATGTATTAAATCTCTTTATCTTTCCAATTAATATTTATAGTCGAATATAGTACTTATATTACACAATATAAATATTAATTACTAAATGATTTTTGTTAATGTTACTTTGGGATTCCCATTAAATTAATTAATCTAAATTATCATTATCACTCACAAGTGGCTCAATGGGGTCCCAAAATATACCAAAAGATGTCAATGGTCGTTAATGACTCATCCAATTGTATTAGGACATTTTTAAGGGTTATTTCATATTATTATAAAATTATTTGTTTACCCTTATTTACTTGATTTACCATTTAACCAAGGTAAATAAAATATTTACTGAAGTAAATATTTAAAATGTATAAAAATAAAAGATACCTATATACAAAATTTAGGGCTCATGATTCCAAATATGGAATCCATTTTTACAAAATCAAAACATATATGTGGTAGTAATTAATTTAAAATTAATTCCCGCTGTCAAAACAATGAGCGTGTTTTTAAGAATTAAAAACTTTCAAAAGAATGATACTTCTTTATGTCCAATTTCAAAGTGAAATTAATTCCAATGACCAAAATCAGATTAAATGGTAAAAATATATTTCTATTTCACTTTAAAACTAATTAAAAAGATAATATCACCATATAAATAAATTAGATTAAAACATATTTTGGAATTAAAATACAATATTTTCACTATTACTTAAAAAAATGATATTTCTCATAAAAATACCAAAAAAATACCCAAAGTAAATTCTGATGTCCTCATTCTAAAGAAGAATTTTATTTGGTCATATATAATGTATTAATGTGACCAAAACTAGATTTAAAAAGGGTTCTCCATTAAAAGATGGTAAGTCGGCCTTTTAATGTAAATTATGCTTAAAATTAGATTCATTCATATATTAAGCCATTAACTTTTATTGGATAAAGATAAATACGTGTATAATCATATTATAGTTAGTTTTTTTCATTCCCACCAATACAACTACTAGGTGTTAACTACCATTCAAAATAATAATATTATATTATCAGTGTGCAATGTAATAATCCAAAGAGACCCATTGCTGCGTATCAAGTACACTATCTAACATAGAAAAACCTTTAATCTAAAAATAATATTTAATTCAAAAATATTAATAAATATGAAAATATCTTATTCTTCATTTATATGGGAGGTTACATCCTTCCCCCCTTTTGGAAATTTCGTCCTCGAATTTTTTATCCACTTATCAAAATATGTGGGGGTATTTATCCCTCATAGCATTTTCAGATTCATATGTTGCCTCTTCAACCATATGGTTTTTCCAAAAAACCTTTTTTTGGTGAATTACATTATTCTGCAACACTTGCTCTATATGGTTAAGAATCTGGACTGGTTTTTCTTCATAAGAGATATTCTCTTCAAACTAAATTACCTCTAGTCTCAAAACATGAGAGGGATCAAAACATGAAAAACATTGTGTACCTGGGATAGACTTGGAGTTAAAGCTACTCTGTATGCAACTGATCCAACTTTCTCCATAATTTCATAAGGTCCAATAAACCTTGGACTCAACTTTACTGTCTTACCAAAATGCATCACACTTTTCCAATGAGAAACTTTGAGAAAGACATGATCACCTTCTTCAAAAGAAGGATCCTTCCATCGTTTATTCGCATAACTTTTCTTTCTACTATGATCTGTTCTCATGTGCTTTTGAATCAACTGAACTTTCATTGCCATCTCTTCTACCAATTCTGGTCCCATCAGCATTCTTTCACCTACTTCATCCCAAAAAGCTGTAGTTCGACAACGCTTTCCATACAATGCCTCAAATAGAGCAATCTGTATATTGGAATGAAAACTTTTATTAAAAAAAAAATTAACCAAAGAAAGATGATGGTCCCAAATTCCCTGGTAGTCCATCGAGAAAGCACGTAACATATCCTCCAAAGTCTGATTTGTTCTTTCTGACTGCCCATCTGATTGAGGATAAAACACTGTACTAAAATTTAATTCAGTACCCAATGACTTCTGAAGTCATTTCCAAAAGTTAGAAGTGATCCTGGGATCACGATATGATACAATGGAGAGGGGAAATCCATGAATCCTGACTATCTCTTTAACATACAACCGAGCAAGTTGATCTAGAGACAAAGTATCTCTAATAGGAAGGAAATGAGCAGATTTAGTCAATCGGTCAACAATAACCCAGATTGCATTATTACCTTGAGATGTCTTTGGTAATCCAACAACAATGTCCGTGGATATATTTTCCCATTTCCACTCTGGCATCGGTAGAGGCTGAAGCATTACTTTCGGTAACTATCACTCTACTTTAACCTGCTGACAAGTCAAACACTTCACAGTAAAATCAACAATATCTCTTTTTATTCCATCTCACCAGTAATAATCCTGAATATCTCTGTACATCTTAGTATTGTCAGGATGAACTGAAAACAAGGATCTATGAGCTTGAAATAACAACTCATTTTCAACTGTGAATCACAAAAAACACATAATCTCTTTACAAACCCCAAAACACAGTCCTTATCAATGTTAAATTCAGGCAACATACACTTCTGAACCAACTCTTACTTTTTCTGCAACTCACTACCTTCCTTCTGCGCTTTCTCTATTCTGTCTGATAGAGATGATATCACTGATACCAGAAACAAAGAAAAATAATTTCCTACACCAACAACTTCTATGACAAATTTCATCAAATCAAAAAACAAAGGATCTTGTTCCAAACGTATCATGGATAATGAGAGATTACATTTTCGACTCAATGAATCATCACTTTATTTTCTTTTCCTGGATGGTAATGGATCGTGCAATCATAATCCTTGATTAATTCTATCCATCTCCTATGTCTCATGTTCAATTCATTCTGAGTGAATATATATACTTTAAACATTTGTGATCAGTATAGATTTCAAAATTCACTCCATTCAAATGATTCCTCGAAATTTTTAAAGAAAAAACAACATCAGATAGTTCCAAATCATCTGTAGTGTAATTTAACTGGTGTGGTTTCAACTGACGTGAATCATAAGCAATTACCTAATTATTTTTCATTAGGATGAAACCCAATCCTTTCAATAAATAATCACTGTAGATAACAAACTCAACATTTATGGAACGTAGTGCCAAAACTAGAGCATTCACCAATAATCTTTTCAATTTTTGAAAACAATAATCACATTCTTTTATCCAGATAAACTTAACACCTTTTCGAGTTAACATAGTCATTGTACTAGATAATTGTGAAACATTTTCAACAAACCTCTAGTAATAACCTGCCAAACCAAGAAAACTATGGATCTCAGTTATATTTGTGGGTCTTGGACATTCTTCAACAACTTTTTTTTGCAGGATCAATAGATATGCCATTTTTTGAAATAATGTGACCAAGGAAAGAAATTTGTTATTACTAAAACTCACACTTACTGAATTTCCCAAAAAATTTCTTTTCTTTTATGGTTTTCAAGACAACCCTTAAATGAATTTCAAGCTCCTCTTTAGTTTTTGAATAAACCAAAATATCATCAATGAACACAACCACAAACTAATCCAAAACTCTCGGAATCTTCTATTCATAAGATCCATGAATATAGCAGGTGCATTGGTTAACCCAAAAGGCATAACTACAAATTCATAATTGCTATATCTAGTACGAAAAGTGGTCTTCAGAACATCTTCTTCTTTTACTTTCAATTGATGGTACCCCAACCTCAAGTCAATAATTGAAAAATAAATATCTCCCTGGAGATGATCGAACAAATCATATATACGAGGCAAATGATAGTTATTCTTAACAATGATGTTATTCAATGCTATATAATCAATGAAAAGTCTCATTGAACAATCTTTCTTTTTAACAAAGAAGACAGGAGCACCGCATGGTGATGTGCTAGGTCGAATAAATCCTTTATCTAATAACTCCTGTAGTGGCTTCTTTAAATATAAAAGTTCAATTTGAGCCATTTGATAAGTGGGTTTCGAAATTGGCTTAGCATCAGGAACTATGTCAACTGTAAGTTCAACTTCTCGATCAGGTATAATACTAGGAAACTAATCAGGAAAATAACAAGGTACTCATTTACCAATGTCACATAATTAATCTGAACAGTTCCTTTGTTTTCAAAAATAAGTGCAAGGTAACATTCATTTCCATCTTTTACCAGTTTTTTGACTTCTTGATATGTTATCAAAAGCAATGGTTCATTATTTTACACAAACTAAAAATCATTTTGAAAAAAAACCTCTTTATATCTACAGTCAATCTTAGCATGATAAATATAAATCCAATCCATTCCCAATATAACATCAAACTCTACTAGAGGTAAAATAATAAGGTTTGTAGGTAGATTCTTTCCGCACACAAGGACATGATTGTTCTTATGTTTTTTTGTCTCAAAATTTCCTCCAGGTGTTTTTACCATAAGTTCAGTATTTATATCATGAGATGGAATTCACAATTTACTAGAAAATTTTTCAGAAATGAATGAATGTGAAGACCCTGAATCAAACAACACATTGACGTAATCTGAACAAACAAAAAAAGTAACTGATACTACTTCATTTGATGGCCCAACATTTGCTGATGTAGTTGAAAAAGATTTGTCCACACCTTTCTGCATGTATTTTGACTGCTTTCCGTCACTCGAGCTCTTTTCCGGACACTCATTTTCATAATGACCCAATTCATTTCACTTAAAACATTTTACTAATTATAAATTAGATTTTGTCTTACCATTACCCTGATCTTTTTTAGTGCAATTACGAGCCTTATGTCCCATTTTACCACATCAGTAGCACTTAAAAGAATTCAAAAGACATTCCCCATCATTCTTTTTACCACAATTTTCAGAAACTGTAAACTTAAGTATCTTACCATCAGAATTTTTTGAAGAGTTATTTCTTTTCACATGCCATCTCGACCTCTTATTTTGTCATTTTTCAACGAATACATGATCATTGGAAAACATAATTTCAACCTTCTCTTCACAAAAAACAAGCTTTTCATAAATTTTTAACTCACGAGTCGCTAAAGCCCTTTGATACTTTGGCTTTAATCCTGAGTAAAAATGGTTGATTTTACTATCAATATCTCGTATAAAATTTTTAGCATACCTTGCCAGTTGAGTGAATTTTTCTTCATAAGCAGCCACTAAGTCATCCTCCTGCCTCTATTCTAGGATTTTTTTTTCATCCTAAGATGAACCACAATAGGAAAATATTTCTCTAGAAACATACCATTGAATTAATCCCAATCAAGAGCATCAATATCCTCACTATCCTTGATATTTTTCACCATCGACCACCACTGATCAACTTCAACTTCAACACGTTAAACATCAAGACTAACCTTTTCATGTTCTGAACAACCCATGACATAAAAAATCTTTTCCAGTGCATTAATCCACCCTTCAGCTAGCACCAGATCAGATGATCCTCTGAATGATGGGGGGGTGTTGCCTCATGAAATGCTCCACTACTAACATGTTCCTCTCTGGTTGATCCGGATGATCTCATACATGGATACCACCACCATTTATAGAATGAATCAACTGTGCCATCACTGCAACAAACGTTTAAGTTATGATTCCAACCATCTCAGGTTGCTGATTTGGAAGGTTGTCTTCCTCCTGATGTCGTCCCAACATAGCTACCATGTTACCTCTTCGGAAAAACATTCTAAACAAAGAAATTTCTTAGGCGAAGCAACATGGTAATCTGTAAATGCTATGTGATATCAATATTAACATAAATTACTTTATAGATATTAATTTAAAAATATCATAACCCCTAATGTTATCTAAACCAACCTCTGAAACCAACTATAATGACCCGACCTTAAACAATTCATAATATTTAATTAAATGGATAATTCACATTGAGGATCTTTTCTGGTTTAAAGTTTTAGTGAATTAGGCATAAGAATTACATTACATCTCAAAAATTAAAAAGTAGACATTTCTACCCAGTTTCCATTTTTTTTACAAAACATGAAATCTTAAAAAAAGAGTCATGTCTAGATCCATGTTTTAGACATCATGACTTTTCCTTGATCCCATCCTTGACCCTATTCATCTTTATGTCTGGTAAAAACATTTCAAACTTGGGATGGGAAGAAAAATCATAGTAAGGGTTATAAATCAAAGAATGAAATTTTTTGTTTCATAAATTCATTCAACACAAGAAATCATTTACTTACCATGTGAAATCATAAGATTTATGAATGAAACAATGAAATCACAAATCATAAAGGTAACATGTGGTATCCATATAATACTTACATTGTAGCTATCAAAGCTGTATAGGTAGTTGCTTTGGAATAACCATCACATTATATTCATGAAATATCTTAGGAGAAACATTCACGTTTACCTCCGCCATGTATCCAATTTCATTAGAGAGCTAACTCGGGCTCAACCTCCCATTGTTTATCACGGAACCACCCGTATACCTAAATAATGCCAAAAAACCATAACATGATCATAACACATAACATAAGCATAAAGGAAAGAAAACATTTCCATATTACAATAATAAAATATCATTTCAAGATATTGAAATAAAAAATCCATTGTCAAACTCATTTTCAATTGAAAAATACATAAAAAGAGTATATGGTATTTATGTTTCCTTTTAAAAACATTAAGGCTTGTTAAGGACACCAAAGATCAAATAATACTCACGGCGTTGGAATGGTCGTTGTCACCGCTTACGTTAAAAAACATTCTTTCTTTTCATTTAGTAAAACGATTCATAGAAAATAAAATCAATTTGAATAAAATTAATATTCAAAGGGGTTTATACACCGTATAAAATAAAGTCATGTATAAAACAAAAAATGCCTTAATGAAAAAAGATTGAGACGAAGTCCCTTACCTCGTGCCCGACTTGACCTGTTCGTTCTTTAATCTCCAAAATAATAATGTAAAGTTAATTTATACATTCTTAAGAACCTTTTTCAAGTTTATAATTCCATTCATATCACTTATTACCACGTTATAAATATTATGTAATCATTTTAGTTAATAATAATCATTTTTTCGATATTTGTTACTTGGGTAAAAAATGAACACCTTAAATTTACAAGTTGTCCATGTGGTAAATATTAAATTATATCCAGAATGGTATTCATGATTTTAGATATCATATATGTAATATATATCTAGTATATACTTGTATTTATAATAGTACATATCATTTGGAGGTATGAAATGAAATGCACTGTTCATGGAGACGGTTAGCCGTACGTGCGCATGAACGCTACTTTCATTTCTATTTCTTATTTTAATTGAATTAAAACATAATGATAAAAAGTTATATTATAATTCCAGTATAATATCATATATAATATCATTAACTCTATCCTTTATACATCCCACATAGGTCATTAACGAGTCACATCACTTTGAGGGGGCAGTAGTATGCACTTCCTCAAATGAGATTATAGTATTTACCCACTATGGAAACCATAAAGACGTGATATAAATGGGGTGTAAAGAAGATAAAGTAAATAATAAAAATAATATATATCATATATAAATATAGTTCCATCATAATGTCAACCATGATAGGCGGTAAGATGTAATTGAACAATCATCGTTTCATGAGGCGTTAGTTTGCCATCCACAGAAACATTATGTTATTCATCCATTAAATGGAGGTGTGTGTAAGGTTTGTTCGAATAAATATCATAAAAACATCATATTATATTGAGGATACTTGTGTTGTTACAAAAGAAAGGAAATAAAAATATTGTAGGGGTTGGAGAAGCAAAATAAAATAAAACAATTTAAGAGAAACCATTACCTTTAATTTGGGTAACTCACATTGGTTTGAAACAAGGACTTATTAAGTGACTTTTGCCTAAGGTAAGGCTTATAAAAGGAGGAGAGGGATGTAGAGAGCTTAATTGGGTAGAGGTTTTATGAGATAAATGGCTTGAGAGGTGTGGGGAATTGGTTAGAAGTGGTCTCTTTTTATAAGGGAGAGGAGGGCCTCTTTAAGAATGTTTGAAAATATTATTTTATTATAAACATATATTTAGTTTATAGTCGTAAAAAAGTAATTTAGGTCGAAGATAATATGACTCATATTCGAAATAAAATCATTCCACCAGAATTGGACATGTTTTGGATAATATTTTAATCATTATAATCTTATTTATTTAAATCATTTATTATTGTGGTAAAAACTGCATCATTATTGTGTCATAAATAATTTAATTTATTTGATGTCTCAAAATTATAAAAAAATACCATGATGTAGGAAATATTTTTATCTTTCTAATTAATATTTTTCGTGGAAAATAGGACTTATATATCCCCATATCAAAATTAATTACTAAACAATTTTTGTTAATGTCACTTTTGTCTTCACATTAAATTAATTAATCTAAATTCTCATTATCACTCCAAAGTGGCTCAATGAGGTCCCAATATCGACCCAAAGAAGACCATGGTCGGAAATGACTCATCCAATTGTATTAGGAAACGTTTATGTGTAATTTGATATTATTATAATATTATTTGTTTACCCTTATTTACCAGATTTAAACTTTATCCACGGTAAATAAAATATTTACTGAAGTAAATATTTAAAATGTCTAAAAATAAAAGTTACCTATTTACACAGTTATGGGCTCCTGATTCGAAATATGAAATCCATTTTTCCAAAATCAAATCACATAAGTGGCATAAATTAATTTAAATTTAATTCCTGCTGTCAAAACAAAGAGCGTGTTTTTAAGAATTAAAAACTATCAAAAGAATGATACTTGTTTATGTCCAATTTCAAAGTGAAATTAATTCAAATGACCAAAATTGGATTAAATGGTAAAAATATATTTCAATTTCACTTTAAACCTAATTAAAAAGATAACCTATCCATATAAATAAATTAGATTAAAACATAGTTTTGAATTAAAATACAACATTTTCACTATTCCTTAAAAATGAACTTTATCAGAAAAAGACCAAACAATTACCCAAAGTAAATTCTGATATCCTCATTCTAAAGAAAGACTATATTTGGTCATATATAATGTATTAAAGTGACCAAAACTAGATATAAAAAGTGTTTTCCCTTAAAGGGTGTTAAATCGGCCTTTTAATGTAAATTATACTTAAAATTAGATTCATTCATATATTAATCCTTTAAGATTTATTGGATAAATATAAATACATGTATAATCATATTATTGTTAGTTTTATTCATTTCCACCAATATAACATCTAGGAGTTAACTACCATTTAAAATAATAATATTATATTATTAGTGTGCGATGTAAGATTCCAAAAAAACTTGTTGTTGCGTATCAGGTATGCTATTGAAAATAGCAACCCCTTTAATCTAAAATTAATATTTAATTCACAAATATTAATAAATAAGAAAATATCTTAATCTTAATTTACCAGGGATGTTACAATAACATAACAATACTTTATATTATAATATTAGTTTCATTAAAATGTCATTCATCACAAAAAAATTGTCAACAATCCTTTAGAAATACAATATTAATGAAGAAAATATATTATATCCCTATTGTATTCCAATAAAACATGTTCATTCATTATGATTATAAATTCTCCCATTACTATTATTATATTTAATAATGTTTAAAATATTTATATAATCGAGTCTACAAATCATGGAATTATAATATCACCTATTATAGGCCCCACAACTTGTTAAAATAAAATTCATTATATTTGTACAAGATTTTGTAAACATTTTTTTCCACCCTCTAGTGCATTATCCTGTTAAATGTGAGTTACCCACATAAAAAAAGAGAAGTATCTAAGAATTTATCATTGTCCCAATTGAGATATGGATTAGTGATCATAGTTATGAAATCCTATATTCTTGTACAGTGTAATATAATTTAATTTTCTCGTGATGAATTTTAAAAAAATATATGAACACGAGATATAATAATAATTTTTTTATGAACATAATTGGTGGATGTAACTTATTTAATAATATATATGGATTAAATAAATGCACTATTATACAAGTCAACTAGGATCTAGATATCACTGATAATGAGAATTGAATATTTTTATTTTGACCATTTAATCAACAGAATAACATTAATTATTCTCCTAACATAATACAACTCCCCACAAATCTAATTTTTTTCGTGATTCAATGTTAATGATAAATCGATGCACACTGAAAATGATCTCTATCAATGATATCACACATATTTTCATTGAATATAACAACCAATGAAACTGTGAATTCTTTTTTTTGTTAGAAGGTCAGTATTCATGATCTCCTCTCTTATTTATCACCATGAGTGAAACTCAAGTAAATAAGTCTCAATATTTATATTCCCCAGTACTATATATTCAAATATTATTTGTTTCATGCCTTCATTATTTATCTAGATAATTGAGCATATTTTAGTTTTATTAACAACATATTATGTTTCTAATTATATATATGAATTACTATAAAACTATAATGTGAAAATTTTTCCAATTCAATTACAATGTAAACAGTAAAGATACTGTATTAATATAAGTATGGTTATAGAACCTCAATCATAACGAATAGTAAAAAAATATTACAAAAGATAAATACTATTGATATTTGTTCTAGGCCATCAACACTCACAACAATAAAACCTGAACTACATCAAACCATTTAATAGTTTATATGTTAACATGATCATTGTAAAATATTATTTTGTAGATATATGTATTTATATAGAAGTCCTTCTACAATTTCATACAATTAAAATATAGTATGGATGGCATCACATCAAAATACCCCAACATGTGATCTCTACTAACAAATCCCAATTATAGAAAAAACTAAACCAAATTTCCATGATAGTTTAGTAATTAAAAATGGAATAATTATAAAATGCTGTTACATATTAGATAAATCATTATCTATATAAGAAGCTACAACATACACAATATTTTTAGATGTGGCTTCTACTTGATTTATTTTCATTCCCCTTTTCATTTTTAGAGAAATCATGATATTATATACAAAGGATCTATATAATTATTAGTTTCTCCCAAATTATATATATTTTAAACATCTAATACAAATACATTTTATATATCCTTTATATGTTCTCTTTTTCTATTATATATCTCTCCAACTAGAACCACTATTGTTTATTGGTATTTGTCGAAACTTTTCCTAGGATAATACATGTGTTATTAATATCATATATAGTTCATTGTATTGATTATATTTTAGATTCATCATTGATGTGTATAGAACTATAAAAACCTCATTAATCTATTCTTATATATCATACATGCTTTATTATAGTTATTTATTCTTAATGGAAATTCTTGAAATTTTCAATATAATTATTTCAATACATTTTCATTATTTGTAAGTTGAAATGATTAAATTGTCATACTATATCTATAATATTGTATTTTTTGTCCATATCTTTTGATACTGAATGATATTAATCATTAGAGAATTATCTTATACCTAATATTAAATAATTTTAGGAACAATAGGTGTATTTTATATCTTTTTCACATATTTCACAAGAAAAAATATGGTCTTCCACGAAAATTAGTATACACACTATCCATTATTTTAATAAATATTATTTATATTATTGTGATGAATATATTATTACATATTTTTATATCTATATTATTCATTCCACTCTGGAAGTCATGGATTTTACTGACCCTTTTTTGTTACATCATATTGATATCTTATTATAATATTTTTTACATGAATTTAAAGGTATAATGATCATAAATTGTTTCTATGAATGGTATATTTAAAATAGATTTATGTGTGATGAAGTGGTATACCAAATAAATTAAAATTAGTTAATTACTTTAACTACTCATGAATAGTTTCAATTGTATTCCCACAAAAAAATTTACATTAGTTCAAGAAACCACAAAAATCAAAAACTTAATCTTAGTACATGAATCCAATTTTCCTGAATTCATATTTAAATTACATTATATATTATATTCCCTTATTACTTCTTGTTAAGGTAGGAAAATACTATATCCATCATCATGGTGATTCTAAAACTATCAATTTTTATGAATCAAATTCATTAGTTTTCTCTAGAATAATCCTATTGCATATTCCCTTTATTCAAATTCTCATTATATGTGTATACCAGGCATTGAAATTATCCAAGTTATATCAATCTTATAATATACCAAATGGGATTTTGAAACCTATTACAGAAAATATACACTATAATATAACTGAATAGTTTTTTTATCATTGATATTTATATAATAAATTTATATAAATATTTTATAATTACCATTAATGAAATTTTTTTTATCTTGGTTCATTTTATTTAATAGTTTTATCTTTAACAATATAATTTAATCTAAATAGTTCATTGTGGAATAATGGATTTATTTTATACTGTTACATATATTATATTATCATTCCATTATATTTGACATATGAATGTGGTCACCACAATTAAATTTTTAAGCAGGTCTGGAAATGGACATTCAAGAGAATCTAAATCTTATAAAACATAAAATTTATCCTCCTTATACACACATCATGACTCTAATTTGTGTATAGATATATGTGTTTGTTAATTGACCAACTATATATTGAATTGATCACTGATGTTTTGTGGGACTTTTCATTGATCCTTATTTTATTAGAATCATATAGATAATGTGTACATTATAATGTGATCATAGAAATATATCAAACCTATATTTTATTGATTGACTCTTGATCAGTTAATATAATAATCATCTCATTAAAAAAATGAATTATATGTATCTAAATGTCAATTCGATAACACACATTATTTTTACATTCCTTATATCCCTTAATGGATCCTCGTTGGTTGAATGAATTTGATTCTATCACATATATATAATAATTTCTATTTTTATTTTTTATTTTTTTTATATGAATTATGGAATTGTATTTTATATAAGTTTACATTCTGTAATAATAGTTATGTAATTATATGGAAAATAACATTCATTTTCTTCTCTAAATATTATAATTTTCAAATTGGGTATAGCCATAAAAAATACTACAATATTTTTGGACAAAGAATAATCCTCCCATGGTTGGGATTCTCTCTAAAATTTAATATTTATCATTTAATTCCAATCATTATTGTTTATTTGAACCATCGGTTGTGTTTGTGACAACATAAATAGATTCAGTTCTGTTATAAAATATTATCTCATTTTTTCCAATGGACAGATGTGATAAATGTTTTTTAGTAATCAATAATTTTTTACAAAATTAATCGACATGGGTATTGTTTGTATAGTTATTATCCCCATTAACATGGTAATTAATCATTTTAAACAACATAAATAATTTTAAATTTTTAATGTAATGGACCAAAACATTCATAGATTATATATTTGTATAATTTTTTTGGACATTTATATATTATGAAAAAATATATAATATATATAGAAATATACTATTTTGTTATGAATATTCATGATGTTAATGTGTTTTCTAACATCAACTTCTTCATTTTATTTAAAAATGTAATCTGGGGACAATTCATTCCATGTGGGATGAAAATTTCCTCGTGTTTATTATTCTATTTTCACATGGTTTTGTTGAAGGAGGATGTAATGGTCACTTTGGGGTCACACATTCTATCTGTATTTTATCATTTACTTTCTAGTTTTTCACAATACTAGTTCTCGAACAGGGTTCCCCAAGAATCATATATATTTTATAATTATTATTTAAAAAATACTTGTTAGGTCCATCCAAGTTTTTCATCTCCTAAAATATTATTAATAATGTGAAAATGTATTGTAGGATTATAATAATATTTCATGGATTTTTTATCATTAAAATAAAAGGCTAACGTATGTGACAAATTTAATTATATCAATATATCAAAGGAAAGATATCTAGTTTTGTATCTTATTTATAATGATATAATGATGAAATATAATTTATATAGTTCTTATATTTATACATCTAATTATAATTGTAATGATTTTGATTCATACATTAATTTATTTTCTTTTTATACATCAAATGACCAAAAAATAAAAGTAATTTTATAATTCTGTGGGCAATGCGAGCATCCCAAGTCCCATTAATAGCAATGATTCATTACCATCCATGACTTATTATTGTGAATGAACATGTAGTGGGGTTCTGGAAAATTAAATTTCCAACCATAATGTAATACTATAAGATGAGTGTTGTACAAATAGAAAAAATTAGTTCATGTTGAGATATTTTTATTGATTATATTTTCGAAATATATCTTTTGGTTTTAAATAAAATTTATTTAATAAAAATTATTATTATATAAATAAATACATCGGAATAATGGTTTTTATAATTTATAGATTTAATATAACAAATTCTTCTATACATTTAATAAATTATTAGTATCCCTCCACAACATGATTTATAATACTCAGTCATATGTTTATTCTAGTGTAAGGATCCATAAAAATGTACTTCATTGTGGATGTTTTGTTACAACACTGTATTGAGTGTTAAATGAATGGAATTTGAGCATTATAATAACATTAATTTTCATACAATTAACATTTTAGTTGGGGTATCATCTTATTAAAGGTATATAATTATGTTACAATGTTATTTACGTCTAAAGTAGTATAAAAAATCTAATTACTATTTCAATGAATTCAATTTTATATTAATTTACGTATCAAACATTCTAAAATTCAATAAATTATGATGTAAAATGTTCTATGGTGGAAGAGAACTGCTTAAAATGGATTTACAAAAAATCATGTGATGTAAAGAATTTCATGATATACATTTCTTTTTTTGGAATTTATCTTATTTTAAAATTGGTAAATGGAATCCTTTTTATTTAACATGATTTTTAATGAGATCACATTCACAACTAATCTATTCTTAAATAGTAAAAATTGACTAAATTTATTATGATTGTGAATACATGGTTTTTTATAATTATATTACTTCATAGAAACTAAATAAAGTAAATACATAATAAAAAACAATTAAATTAACAAATAAATAAAAATGATGTGATTAATATTTTTTATTCTCATTCATCAATTAAATTATAATTTTTTATCAAAGATCAAAGGTTTATAAACATGACCAATAATATAAATCTATTTACAACACCACCCTATTGAATATATATACATCCCATGTTGATATTCACTAACTATTGACGAGGAGTGTATCATATTTATTTCATATCATAATATATAAATATTCAATCACATTGGTTGGAAACATATAAATTTCAGGTACACATATATAACTTACATAAAGGAACCTATACATATAATGAAGGGAGATGTCATTTGAATACAGTCATTAGTTATTTAATTATTTCATTCATTTATCAAATTACTATAATTATTTTAATATGTAAAATTCCAGACATATATTTTTGAGTCAATGATTATGATCAGTCATCTAAAACAATCCAACTTAAATTAAATCTATTTCTGAATAATTACATATGATGGTGATTAATATAAATTAAAATCGAATAAACTAAATTCGATTACCAATATACTTTCTATGTCATAGTAAAAATTACACTATTAAATTAATGATATTTAGTAATATATATTTTCATTTTTACTAGGACATCTTGGATCTCCCAAAAAATTTTGGAATGCACACTAGAGGACTTATAGACCATATTCTAATCTTGATATGGCCGAAAGAAATTAACGACTTGACTAGGATACCAATCCATGGAGACAACACAAGCTACATGTTAGGTTCATGGGATTTTGAATATTATTTTATAAAAAAAATTAGCTTCTCAGGTTCCATTCATGTACATTAAAAGTAAAATTGACACTCTTAATCCAAGAACTATTCAACAAAATTATTTAAATGATTTTATAATTTTTTTTATTATAATGTTACCATACCTGTAAGACAAGATCTGATTGTTACATTATTATTATGGTAATATAAACATGATATTTCATTCCTAATGATGAAATAAATTATTGGTATCCTTAAAATAGATAAAAACATAAATGAAACACTACATTTAAAAACATAAAATACGATATTATATTTTCTTTAGGATCATCTTATTTCCTTCTTTAATATAACTACATGTTAGTCATAAAACATTTATTTCAATCCTGGTGAGAATTTAAATAACTAATGTGTGAGATTAGATGATCCTTAAGGGTATTAATTTAGATAAATCTAAATGTGGAATTATTAATATGGTTATAAATAGATGATAAGTAAGTAATTCCATCACATAATCCCAAATAATATCCATGAACATTAAACTAATCAAATAATGACATGGAAATTAATAATAGATTTCAATGTTATGGATTGTGTAATTCAGGACATGTAAATCTTATTTTCATGTCCCCATGACATTAAATATTATGCGTACAGTCAATTCCTCGTGAAAACACATCTTATATAAATGGTAAATTCCCAATACATTACTCATCCTTGTTTTTATCTGGAGATCTACTGACCCATTTATGGTCTACATAATTTTGAGATGCACTCATTACATAATAATTCTAATATATTACTCATATAATAAAATTACTCAAATTTACATTTTCAAAAAACCATGTATAGTTACAATCCAACCCTACATCTATCCCAGCATGTAGAAACGCCTGAAGGAAATTCCTGATGCCCTTGGGCTAGCAACTAGTTCATATGAATCATGTAACACCTATTGGTAATATTTTTTCCCTGGAAAAATTATCAAAATCCCATATAAATAACACATATATTTATAAATAATTACAATAACCAATTAAAACTATTCAATTATTTTATATTTATAATGAAAAAAATACAAAAAAAATGACGGTTGATCAATAAGGAAACCAAATCCCCCAAGTGGTATCTGTGCCCGCACCCTCCTGATTTCACCACCCACACTAATTCAACAATAACTAAAATCACTTATAACCACCATCACTACCATGATGAGCCTTTCGTATACCTTAGTCAAACATTACAAGGTATACATACACTCGAGGGTGTATGTAAGGTGTGACCCAAAATTCATAGTATGATAACACAAATATAGATTCCATGAAATAATATTAGATTAAAAATTAACATATTATTTTATAAGAAAATAAATACACACATTAAATAAAACCTTATTTGTAATAAAATAGGATAACAATATGATAATAAGATAAATGATTAGAATATCATGAGTCCAAGGTAAAATCCCTTTGTTATAGGTTTATTGGGTTCCTAGGATCTATGTACACTTGGAGATCACATATACTAGATGTGATTGTCCTTCTAGAGAAACCAATACTGATTATATATATGATTAGTTAGTTATGTTCCAAAAAACTATCCAAGAAAACATTACATGAACCAATCAATATCAGCTAATATACTAGAACTATTCATCCAACTATGATTCTTATGACTCCCTTTTTATCAATTATATTAAATATATCAAATGACATCACTAATGAATAATAACACTTCTAGTATGTTAAAAAAATGATAAACAACCATTTTCAATATTGTTATCATTAATAAACCCTTATTCACTCCATCACATTTAAAAATCATGTTTCACACATCCCAGACTGGTTTTAAATCCCAGTGAAAAATCAATGAATTATTCATAATGTATCAAATAATTAATAATATTGGAACCACCTACCTGAATAAAAAATTATTTTTGTATTTCAAAAAAATCATTTTAAAGGTATTTATGGAACCACCTACAAAATCATTTAAATATTCAAAAAATTGGGTGGAAACTATAATATAAACCATGTACTGACACAATGGAATAATGAAAAACTGTAAAAAACAATATTGATCCCATTGAAATGATATTTGTACTTAATCATGGTAAAAACCCTTAATTGAGAAAGAGAACACAATTAATAAGGGAGAAGAGGCCATAAAGGTGTATAAAAATTAAATCATGATGGGTACATGATGATTTTATGAAGAATCATTACCAAAAGAATAAAATATTATACTCCCAATAGAGACGAGGAAGGGGTTGGAACACCAATGTATAAGCAGTGAGAATTGGATGATTTTGTAGTGATTTTATGTTCAAAGCATCGATGTGAAAAATTTTTAATATCAAAATTTTGTAGCTTATAGTAATCCACTAGGTTTAGCTACACAATTTTTTCAAACCATGCACCTACAATGTAAATCTTATATCCAAAGGGAATAGATTCAACCCATTTGACATAGACAATGAACACACTTTTTCACCATAGACAGTAATACTATCTAATGAACAATGATAGCCCTAGAGGGTGGCACACAAATTTTCTAGGTATAGTAACCTATATAGTGACACAATATAGGATTAATCATTTATAATAATTTTATACCAATAGTGTTCCTCCTTCTTTGTAGTTTGAAAATTTTAATTTTTCCTAAAAACACTTGTAAAATCATTGAAATGAATATACTTCCAAATAATGATGAAAAATACCACAAAATTACATCATACATATGACAATATTCTTAACTATAAAAAAATTCCACCCATGGAAAGTAAAATCACTTTATGATATTAGAATAAATGTAGATATTTCTCTTCCAACATTGGCCCTTATTCAAATTTCTTATTCTCTTCATTTCTATGTTACCAAAGGACCCAAACCAATATTGTGTATTTTTCATGAAATAAATTAAATTGGGAATCTAAAATCCACACTTGTCTCTCATCGACAATCATGTTATATTCCAAATCCATCACTTCCCTATTTATCACACGAGACAGTTATAGGTTACAAATCATCAATTGTGAGATAAGATACACATTAATGATCAAATTTAACTATGGGGAAGAGGTTATGTGGTATGTTACCTTACAATTTCTACTGGTTATATAAAATGGTCTGACGTACCTCATAGTTAGATTTCTTTCTCATAACATCATAATGGTGACGTAGGAGAGATGATACCACTACGAACACCCTACACCCACATAGAATTACAATTATAAATTTCTCTAATTGTAATAAGACATATGGTGGTTCTTCATTGTCAAAAACCATTTTCTAATCAATCCAAAATTACCATATATCTGTTGTATTGGACTATGTCCAATGAAAGAAGGCTCGCCCGCTTTCATCCAGTATATGTGCGTCTGACAAGTCTAGTCATAAATATTTTCAAAGGATAATGTTCATATCATTTATTGGTGACAATTATTATAAGAAAATTTCACCAATGCCTTGTTTTTATACCACGATCCTTCAAAATAAATCACACATGGACAAATAATCCCTACCAAAACATGGATTTCCAACCACATCTGACTATCTACATGATGATGGTATGTTGTACTCAACAGGACATGTGACACCATTTTCTTCTTAATGCATTCCTATAATGGAGATGAAATTTTTGGGTTCTAGTCTCAAATGGTGGCTATCATCATACTATGAAGCCCCACAATATAAGGAAAATATAACTAGAAAAGTCATTCATTTTTTTTATTTCCAATATTAATGGAATGGGTAAATTTAATAGATGATCATTGACTAAACAAATGTCGTTTTCCAACAGATTTAAATGATTAGACAATTATAAAATACATGGTGTATTTATCCAAATTATAGATATGAATGGTGAGTATATGAATAATATCTAATGCCCTTTGGTACACACATTTATCCAGCAATGAACTATAGAGCCTAGATAAAATATCATCTAGATACCATCTAGTGTGTCACCACCAGGAATGGTAATGTGAATTTTAAGACATATTGGTGGTCCATGGATAATAGACAGACTAAGGAAGGTGGGTATCAAGAATCAACATCTTTTTATAAGACAACTACATAGTAGAGAGTCCATTGATGTAGATAATATCCGTTGAAGATCAAGGAAACTCTCTAGGAACCTACCAACCATTTATTAGTTTCATTGAATGATGACATATCTCATCCATAGGTTGGTCCTCCCAGATCATCTCTTGAATATATGGAGTCAATAGAATACTGACCATGAACATGGCTCAACTATGATCCATGGTCTGTAGATAAATCTAGGAATATAAAGAATCAAATAAGACTCATGACTAGACTCTTTTAGATCATAAAATGACATCTTCTAGAATTGGTATTTACCTTCCACATGACCTTTTATTTTAATATTAACAATATCAATGTCAAACCCCAAAAGGCACTAAAATCATTAGTGAAGATTCAAAATTGTATCCTTTTCAGGAATATATAGGGAATGTACTTATGATATGAGTACATAATAAATTTATACTTAAACAAGCAGTGGTTCCACATCTACACGGAATACATCACTAATAAAATTTCAAATTCAGGGGTTAGTAGTTCCTTTCACATGGATATAGTTGGAGAGATCCATACGCCATAACCAGGTCATCCTGCATAAACACAAACCCATGATCCATAACTAAAACCACCAAATAGGCAATAGAAAAAATTACATATTTATTTAGTAATAAAATATGGTTAGTGGTCAAATGATTTGGGATCTTACAAATTTATTTATGAAATTATGGGATCCATTCAAAATATACACCCATATGGGTATGTGCGATTATGGTTGTAGATTTCAAAAAGAACATACTAATAAACCACATGTAATAGCCAGTTACGAAAAGTATTCTTTCACTCTCAAAGATCTTCTTTGGTTTCTCCCATGAAATTAATGCTGTAATTTTCAAGGATTTTTTAACACATTAAGATTTTATGATTCTTTTTTATGAAATAAATATTTTAATAGTTTCATTACACAAAAAACTAAATCTATCATATGATACATGTAACATTGAGATTGTATTGTGTTAAATGAAATAACATGTTTATATTTCATTACCTTCAAAATTAATCATATACTTTATTATACATAAAAAAGATTATAATAGAAATATTACATGTTTTGGAAATATTCTTTTATATATCACCAATTAATTATAATAGTTGGTATGTAATAGATTTAGTAAATTATGAATATATGGTTTAGATATTTATAAAAAGAAACTCTTTGGTAACAAGTTAATTTTAAATTTATGTATCAAATATTTGAAAATAAAATAAATTCATTTTCGGAAAAACTATATTTTGATGATCAAAAACCATTTTTCTAAATATATTATACAAAAAACATTTGAATAATATGGTTAATGAAATTTTTATATTATATAATAAATAGAATCCCTAATATACATCTCATTTGTCTTTTTTAAAATATATAATATCAAATCTCGTTTTTTTCCTTAAATATTTTTTTTATAAATTACAGATTTACCATCTTTTAATGAAGATAATATTTAAAAATTAATTTATAAAAACATATATATTCTATTTTATGAAAATAATCTTCATATTTTAAATATTGAGTTATTAATTTTTATAATATTGTAGTTTGGGATTTTTCTATGAAAACGTTTTTTATGAAGACTAAAAAATACTACATTTCTATTACAAATATACTTTTTGTTTGAACTGTTTATATTTTATAATTATGCTTAAATTTTATTAAAAGTATAATTACTTAAATAAAACTTTTATTAATTTAATTTAAGACATCAGAATCAATTTAATATTAAAATTTTATATAAAACCTCTATATACTTTTGATCATTTGAAATTAAAAAACACATTTTCCCATTATATATATGGAATTTATTTTAAATAATTTTACTTGGATTATTTCAATTGAATTTGGAAAATTTAATTCCATATTGTAGATATTTATATATTATAAATTATTATAATTTTAAAATAATTTGTGAACAAAATTCTTATAGAATATTTTTTCAATTGATGATTACTATTTCGAGAAACGTGTGTTTAGCCAGGGATGAATCGTTAATCAAAAGAAGAAAATGACATATAATTATTTCTAAAAACAATTTTAGGGTAATATTTTTTTCTAGAAACTTAATGGATTGAATTCTTTCATTATTGATAAAACAATTTTTTTAAAACATGGGTGCACCAAATATTTTTTAATGAAATTTCCATGGGTGACCCCTCCCCCTTATAAAATTCCACCGACTCTCCCCCAAAGTTCACACCATTAAATCCCATATTTCCCTTTTTTAATGAACTATTGGAAAACCAAATAGATATTCTTGAAGAAGAGTAAACATCGATCAATTAACATTTTTTTATTTCTTTCTAAAACAAATTAAATTATTTTCATATCATGATTATATAATAAAATTAGTATATTTTATAAATTGGGTTTTTTTGGTAAATGGTTTGACCAGAAGTCACACACACTTCAATAAAATGAGTTACAAAATAATTGTGCATGTGTAAGGCAGACTATAGCCTCACAAAGCATTGTGGAACATTTTTCAATTACCACTTCTAATGGATTGGAATAATGATGGAAATACATATTATATATGATATATACCATATTTATGATTCATTTATGGTTCTTTAATTTTTATATATCACATAACATCATTCTTTATATTTTGTAGTAATACGATAACGCTGTTCGTGTGTACAGTGGATTACCGCCTAACAAAGCAATGTGATTCATTCACATTTTTTGTGAAATATATTTTTGATATGTTTAACAGAAACATGTTATATTATTGAAATGAATATTTTACTATAAATATTATATATATCTATATATAAATTAAATTTCATTGATTCATTAAAAAAATAAAATGTAAACCACATTTAGGCGTACGTACGACCAATAGTCTCTATGAAAGACGTATTGTGCTTCCTATGACTAAGATATATCAATAAATATAAATAAATATATACTTAATATTTGTTATATTTATATCATATTTATCATTATTGATATTTATTATTTATGATCTATGTAATAGGAATTAAAATATCAAGGTAAAACATAAGCAAAAAAGCAATGTCGTTATTACTCAAAACATAAAATTAATATATAATAGTTAATTATTGGGTAATATAAAATCATAATAAAATAATAAATGGTATTATATATGTGAACATTATTAATTTTTTTATTTATAATAAATTTAAATTTAATATATGTTAGCTCTAAATGTGTAATATTATTTTCACTACTTAAGGTAAGGGATTCCAATCTCAATATTCAATTTTGTGATACACAATATATATTAACACCCTCTATATTATATGTTTTATATATACATCCCATACCATAAATTATGATTCTTCTAGATGAAAATTTTTGCATTTAATTATCCATTTATGGATCCCTCTTCTATGGGGTTAAAGTTATTGTGTTACCAAAATGGTAAGTGATGTTTTGTTATAATTTTCCTTTTTTGAGACACATGTATTATTATGAACATATATTATTTGAAATGGTGTATATAATAATCCTTTAACTTATTTTTCAATGAATATCAATATTAAAATTATTTTTAAGTTATATGTAATAATCTCTTTTTCGGGGTATTATTATTCAAATTTTAGAATGTGGTAATATTTTATTTTTATAACCTCCTCATTTATCAGGATTATATCCGATAATGAATCCATTAATTAAAAATTATTATATATATTTTTTAGTTATCATGAATATTATTATAAAATGTTTATTCAAGATATCATATAACAATGGCACAATATTTCCACACATTGGTTCTTTGTACAATTAAATATTTTTTTACATGAAAATCTGACTGTACTACTCTCTTTAGTCAGACATATTTTAAATCAAAATCCATGATATTAAAAAATTCAAAAAAAATTTCATATTATATTTTAATATAATTATTAAGGAAAATAATTTAATATTTTAGGTTCTAAAAAGTGTTAAAAATGGCATTCAAATCATCCTTTATAAGTTTTCATTGTTATTTCTAATGAAAAAATGATATCAAAATGTATTATGTCATAAAAATTATATTTCAAAGATAAAGGTATATTTTTCAAATGAAATGTATAAAATTGGTTTTAATTATTATTTATAGGTATTTTAATTTTTTAAAATGATTTTATTTTTGTAATTGTTTTATGTCTTAAAAAGTGATTTTCAAATATTGGTTATTTTACATATGATATGAAATATGTGATCATTGAAATTAATTCTCTATATAAGGTGGAATCCATTGATATAATTTATGATTTCTTGGGGTTATGATCCAAAAATAAAATTATTATTATTTTTGTTAATGATATATATTTATGATGAAATGTTCTATATGAAACACGTTTCCATTCAATGAGTAATAAAATGATAAAATTATTATAAAAACCATTCCTTTACACATGTTATTCTATAATGAAATTATTGTAAAAAATGTATCTTTTATAGAGGTTATGATATGATTAAATTTTTAATACACATTTTTATTTTACATTTAATGATATGAAGACGTTTTTTGATCTCTTAGAACAAATATCAATGATATGAATATGTGATTAGTGGGACCTATATCCATTTCCCATACATTGCGTAAGGAATTATTTATCGTGTGATAAATATGAGTATAATGGGTTGTTCAGTTCAGTAATATTGGAGATGGAGTGGTAGGTAAACACATTTCATTTATACTATAATGGAATGGGTATTGAACTATATTAAATAATACAAAACTAGAATGGTAGGTGAACAAGGTTAAGTAATTATGGATTGAATGTGAAGTGAACTTCAATTTGAAATATATTGATGGTATTGGGACTAAAACCCTTTCACAGAAGATGTATATCCCATATGATGGTCTTTGATGTTCTCATTTAATAACATTGAAATTATTTTCTATGATTATGTGTATACCCAAAATCACAATTCTTATGATCTCATGGATCATTTTCTTCGAGTAAAATACAAATCTTTTCTTTTGAAATAATAATATATATTCTATTACATATCATTAAGATATATTATATGCATGTTATGGTTTTAAAATGTTATATTCCTATTCACATACCCTTATGTAAATGTAATGCTTATATATCTCCCTTGTTTTCCCTTACTGTGAATCTGAGCTCCACCATTCTTATGTTTCATGTCCGTAGGTTTTAATCATATGTATTATGTATGATATGTTTAATAAGGGTTATAGTTTTAAACTATATAGAGGGTGATGAATTGGATCACTTATGAATCAGTGTTTTTGTTTCTATGTTTATAGGGGCACTAAACAATTATGGTTCTCGGGTATTCATTTTTTTATTGAAAGAAATATTCAAAAAAATGATGAAATGTCTATGTGTGAATGGCATGGGTCATTTTTGTGCATATGTCAGTGTATAATTTTTTTAAGATTTGGAAACTAATATGGTAAAAAATTAATGAGGTCCCTGGGGACATTTCATTGGATATGTCTATGTATGTATTCAAGGTTAAGCCAAATGATGAGTCAATTTATAGAAAAATGTCTTCTAACATTTATAAAGTATAGAGAATGTGGTTTATATGTGTTTACATTTCTAAATAGATAGGTCAGGTGTATGTGGATCTCGAATAGACTTACCTTGTATTAAAAACATTGGAAAAACTATATTGAGAATGATTTATTGACAACGAGTGAAAAAAATGGTTCCTTTTTCACCACTAGTTTTACAGTCCAAGGGGATATTATTTGTAAATTCAAAAAGGATTTTTGATCCCTATCTATGTATTAAAATATATCATGATCATGTAAGTCCTAGGTTAAAAATAAATTTTTACAACCCATTCTAATGGTGTTCAATCAACACCACCCCAATCCCATCTCTAGTAGTTTAGCAGTGGAAGCATAGAACCATGTAGGAATATCACACTAATTGGGTGACTTATATTATGGTACATTTATAAACACACCCACCAAAATCATTATGAAATAGTTAATTGATGAATTTTTTTAGAAATGCATACATATTTCAAAATCCTTATACATCAAAAATTAAATCATTTGATATTTTTTATGATTTAATAGGGATATGATCAAAAAAACATTAAATTTCTTTATTTTAAAGTATTCTTTTTTAAGATGGTCTTTTTTGTATAAAAAAACTAATCTTCTACAATTGGTAGCATAAAAAAATGAATATCAAAACTTATTATTTTCACGGTCTAATATAACCTAATATGATTATGAGAACAATATATTTTCTATATTTTAATATATGGTTAAATTTTTGAGATTACTATTTTCATTTTATGGGTTATGATATGGTTAATTTATATTATCATATTAATAGACATATGAATGATTTAATTATGTGACAGGAGGTAAAAATATATCTCTTCAATTAATTGGGTAAATCAACTACAAAATGAATCTACTGCCATGGACATATAGCCATAGTTTTAAAACTGTGGCTATAGGTGGATATTGCCATGGTTTTTGGGCCCTATTGACATGGTTTTAAAACCGTGGAAATATGTCAGTTATCATGGCCTATGGCCAAGGTATTATAAACCAAGGAAATTGGTTGTTGATATATCCACAGTTCTGTGGCCTATAGCCATGGTTGTAGTATCGTGGCTATAGTACACTTTTTTCAGTTGCTAATTGCCACAATTTTTCAAAACTGTGGCAATAGGGTTCCACAACTTATTTGGGAAAATAATTTCCCACCATATATCTAGCGGGAATAACTAGCTCCACAGTTTTTAGGATATTTAGACGGATTATTTTAATATATATATCATAATATATATATATATATATACCCAAAATGTTGCTCGGTGTAGTGGTAAGTACTGTGGTTTGTAGAGAAAAAGTGTACGGATCGAAACTTACTGGTGAAATTTTGTATTTAGGCTATTGACATTGTTTACCAAGGATATAGCCACAGTTAAAACCATGGAAATAGCTTCCTATAGTCACAGTTTAAACTATGGCATTAGGTGAACTACCACAGTGGAAATTTTTCTGAACTATTGCCACAAATTTCAAAACCGTGCCCATCAGATGCTATTACCACGGTTAAAATTGTGGAAATAGGTTGGGACCAACTACCACGACGATAGTGGCCATTGTGGTCCATAACCATGGCTACAGCCTATGGCCATAGTTTTTGGGCCTATTTCCCCAGTTCCAAACCAGGGAAATAAATATTTTCTACAGTTGTGTAATGATTTATATATCATGAGATAGATAGGACCCGATGATTGAGTGAAAATGATTAAAAAATACATGGTTAGAATTGTATGTGAACCTATTTTAGTAATAAAACCTTAGAACATGGAGGGAACTCAGCTCATTAATTATATACATGAATGGGGAGGTATGTTGGTTAAATAATATATGGGAGGCATGGGATGCGAACCTTGTTCAATAATAATGCGGTGAAATAAGGGTTTAACCATGTTTAGTAAAGTAATTTATCATGATTATTCTCTTTGATGGGAACCTTGATTAATATGGAAATTATTTTCTATCCTTATGTGTATGCCCCAAATTCCATATGTTATTCCCTCATGGATAATTTTGTTTTATTCCCATATATATCATGTATTATTAACAAAAAAACATTATTCTAAGTCATATGATTATGATTTTGATATGAAGGATATGGTTTAAAAATGTTATTATTTTCTTCTCATACACTGATGTTCATATTACTCTTATATATCTCTTTTCTGTTCCATTATTGAGCCTAAGAACTCCTCATTTATTTTTAATCCTTTTTACATGTTATTAGGATATGTATTAGGTATGATATGACTAATAAGGTTTTTAGTTATGAATAATATGGTGGGATATCATTTATCACACTTATGGACTTGTTTTTATACCATGATTCTTAAAGAATTAAACCACCATTGTTCTCATGTGTTTATTTTTTTAATTAAATAAATATTATTAAAAATAATGCATTTTGTATATATAAGGAACATTTTATGTAATATGGTAAAAGCGAAACCCATGTTCGGTGAGGATGTAGCTAAGAAAAATGGATTCCAAGATCCTAAAAAGTATACTTGGAGAGATTATCATAATGATGGATATATCAAGTAGTTTATATCAAGATCCTAAAGTGATTTTCATAATCCTCCAAAATAACATAGTAATCCAAGAATTCATCCATAAAATCCATAAGGAATAAATCAAGGTACTGATTGACCACCTAGTTCATTTGGATCATGAAAACCATTGTATAATTTTTCATCTAGAATGGAATGTCCAAATACTAAAATTTTATGTACCTACTTCAGAAAACTATATTAGTGATATCTTCCCATTTAACCCTTAAATGATGATACCTATAGTGTAGGTTCATCTTAGAGGACCACCTTTCCCCCATGATCTGATAAAAAAGGCCATCAAAATGGGGAATGAGGTATTTTTTGTACTTTTTACATTATTTATATTTTGATAAATTATGCACAAAAGAGGAGAACAATAATTATTTTTATAAAATAACACCTTATAATACTAAGGTTATACTCTCAGGTGGAAGAATCCTTTGTATTCCTAGTCATCTAGATGTATCATTAATTTAGTTAACTCATTGGGGGCCTTACGGTATATGGAATGAAACATTAATGGTGTTCTTTATTCCAAATCAAAGGTAAAGAAGATATCCCTTTGCTAAGGTAAATCATGGAAATACCCTTGAACATAATCGATAAATTGATATACTATAGGAGGCAACCCATTTTCAGAATCCTTCACACCATAGAAGAGAACAAGAAATCATGGTTTCCCAAATCTACATGTAGAGGCCCATCTCACTCCAACATGGGATCTCATTCACCGTGGAAGACTTTGGTACTCTTATCAGGAGACACAAAGCTCAATCGAATGTGATAAATATCATGAAGCACCATGAAACTCAACATCCAATCCATGTCAAGGATCACATCAAAGAGAACCATCTCTAGAACTATGAAGTACAACATGAATTCAACACCTGATAACGTGAGAATGCATGATAGAAATTTAAACGCTTCTCCCACTTTATTCCAAATTTCATAAACACCATAATGGAATATTTAAAAAAAAATTGGCACCATAATAAGTTCCAAAATAAAGATAGAAAAGAATAGAGGAACCAATATCATATAATTCATCAATTATACAAACATCAATATAAATGGATAATCAAACTATCTTCGGTCCAACATTGATTTTGGTTATTTACTGACACGTAACCTAGATGATCCTTATATGTGCCAATGATAGGGAACTATTAATAACATGTGATTCTTCCCTGATCTGACTCTACACATAATAGGATCCTGAATTGCCTTAATTCCCAGGAGACTGAGAACACATACCACATGATGCAATAGATTAATGAATAAATACCACATGTACTAAGGAACCTAGACCACTCTGATTCATTGTAACATTTTTACAAAACCTGTTTAAATAATCAATGAACTATCGTCAATGATATTATCTCAATAGAAGTGGACATGCTGACCACACATTCCCCCACCATACAAACTAGTATTATACAATTAAACAATAACCCGTGCATACAGAAAATGGAGTCCAGAAATGATGGACATAGCCTCCACCTCCCTTCTCCTCATAATCGTAATGATTCCTTTATATTTTATGTTGAACACTTCTTCATTAGACCACTACTAATACAACCCCAAAAATAACAGATATACCAAAATGATAAATTTACACCATCAGAGATCACTCAAGAAACTTATTATAGGTTCTCAACATGAAGAAGAACATGTTGGGATTAAAAATCCAACCATTGACTAACTTTAAAATGATGAGATGTTAAATTCATATTCGAAACCACATGAGGTTCAATACAGATCATCTCTATAATGTGGTTGTCATACTGAAATAAGGTCTTATCCACCAAGTAGAGATATAGAAACTCCTAGGCCTTATAGAGGGCCAAATTCTCAGGGAAACTATTCTCATTGAATAAAATATTGAAATTCTTCCAACCCATCATATAATTATTTCTATCTTGTACATTTGAGTCCCGCAAAATGTGGTATACGGTGTTTTGGGATATTACGAGGATAAAATAAACATGGTGTGTAATTTTTTTAATTTTCTTGAATGAATTACTTATGATCAATACATTATTATAATTTGAAAGGTAATTTGGCTGATTCTCTATATATTTATAGTCTATAGGGTATATTATCCCATATCTTCATCTCAGGCTTTGGAAAGGATCACACTTTCAATTTTCATTCACTCACCCATATCAATATAGATATATATATGTGTGTGTGTGTGTGTGTGTGTGTGTCTGTTTGTATGATTGTTTATATATAAATATATATACCTTCTGTATTAATGTAATTATTTGTTAATAGGAATGATTCATGGAGACCGTGTAAGATTTTATGTTAGTTGGTGATCATGGTATATCTTTTTTAAGAGTTTACATTTTTATATGATATTTTTAATTTATTTATGAAATTTCAAGCATTTTAATATGTTTTAATTATTTTAATGGATTTTATTTGAGGTTTATGAATTTTTTATGGATGGACATGGATAATTAAATATCTGGTTTAATAATAATCATTTTCATAGTTTATAAATATATTCCTCCTAGTGGAATAATATAGGTGTCATGATTATCCTCATTATTATACTACAAGAATATTAAGTATGTGCTGGATAATAAATCACACTTTTGACAATGTTTCATGAAACTTAATAATGTTAACTAGAATCTATGGGTAATATTTTGTGTTTTAACAATTAAAGTATGTGAAACCAAGAAATATTTCCTATAAATATATATTTATGACTTCCATTAATGACATAATTGAGATAGAATGATATTTCAGAGGATATTATAGAAAAAATATGACCTTACCATTTTATAATCCATAATTCCACTGAATTTATTTTCAAAATGTAAAACGATTTTAAATTGAACTATATGTGTATTGACCAATGAATTTAGTTCATATTTTCATTTAGTTATGTATTTTTTTAAATATATTTTGTCATATGAAATTCCATAAAAAAGATAAACATGATACATTTTCTATAAAATATAAGAATACTAGATAATAATTAAAATATTATTTGACTTTAATTTAAAACCATACAATGGAAATTACATTTGAAATTATATTTTATGTAATTAATTTATTATGAATATAGAATCAATATCTTTAGAGATTTCTAGGTTGAACTTCAAAATATTTAATACTATGAAATTATGTTAGAAAATTATTAATATAGTTAACCTGTTAAATTATAAACCTAAGGATAATTACATTAAGTATATATATGAATAAAATTTATTCATTTTATATAGTCATTAAATGTATATAGATGTTGGGATTATATGATATTTGGATGAAAAAAATGAATTGGTTGGAATAATCACACAGAAGAATGTTATAAAATCTATATAAAATATGGAATTAAATTTATTAGAGAAGTTGAGTTCTTATTTACTAAAATTATTTTCATGGACGTGGAATAGATGTAACATAACTACTATTTAACTAGACCAAGCCTAATTGAAATATATAAAACATTTACATGATATATACCAGATATGGGATAAGTTGAAGTTCTATGACATCTCTAATGGATTGATTATAGATAAGAATATATTCCACGATGATCATTGATATTTATCTCATGTATATGTGCTTTTTATATATTGTGAGATGATTTTTACGTATAAGTTAAGATGATGTAATCCTATAATTATTTATGAAAATATATTACCATTATTATATGTATTTTATGAATATTTCATTTATGAGGTGCAGAAAGTTGATAAAAATGGTATACAATATTGAAGAATTAGAAATAAAATTCTTTTTAGAAAAAAAAGAATTTTTGAAAAAAGAATTTTACATGACAATATATTTGGTATTATTAAAAAAATTTCATTATTGAATAAGATGAATATATTACTATTATATTAAAATAAATAAAATATTTTTTTACTAAATATTTACCTTTTCCATGGAATATGAATAAATTGTTCTTATATATATTAATATTCTATTTTTATAATAACCATTAATTTTCATTGATGCACAATTATATCACAGTTTAATTTATATTTTAAATGTTACAATATTATATAATATATTTTTTTCCATATTTTTAATCAGTGTAAATGAATTTCTTCATAATATATTTTTCCTAATTAATGAAACAATACATTACACAATAATTATTTTTTACCATTATATAAAAAATATTTTCTAATTAACTATTTTTATGAATATTGTTTATTTATTATTTAAATATATTAAATATATATTATCGTGTGACTATTTTTTTTGTTAAAAAATATATAACAGCATGTCCAGTCTCATTTTTTATAGAATTTATAGAAAATAATAATAAAATCAGTTAATATAAAGAAGGCATTTTTAACAAAAATAGTTTTTTCTCTATATTGAGTGTTTTTAAATTTAATATTATAATATTTATAATTTTTTTTGATTTCAATATAATTTGATATTTGAATATTAATTATGATATTTTTTATGACGTTTTTCAGATATTTATTTAATATAAATAACATATTCTTTTTGTAATCTAGGTTAATGAGGGTTAAAATGAGTAACATAATATGGCACGAATTTTATTAAATAATTTTGTAAATAAATTACTAGAAGATATTTTTTTTGGTTTTATTTTACTATTTACATGTTTAACCATCATTTATTTCCATAAATCTCTTAAATATAAAGAAATATTATTCAAATCCATTAAATTCAATTCAATTACAACGAATTGTCCATATTTATCCCCTATAAAATGAGATCAGTTCTATGAACATAAATCAACACAACTATATAAATGTTTACATGAACCATATTACCAATTATATACCATTAAATCAAAGTACTCATTTTTAGTCCACTCGTTACAAAAAAGGTTCCCAAATCATCCAATTTTAATTAGTCATTCAGGATAAGGATAAAATACAAAACATTACATTCATCCACAACAACTCTTCCATTTGTTACCCATATGTTCAATATTGAAAAAGATAAAATCTGTTAATCTTAATATACTGATAATGTAATAAATTTTATACTATAGTTTTATTATATTTTTTATATAACTATTATTTATTCCCCATTAATTTAATTGAATAAATTGTATGTCGGTCATGTAATGTGAGGACTACCACCACATTGAATTTTATATATCATTCTTAATACCCTATATTAATTAATGATTGTATGAAAAAATTTAATGAAAAAATATATTTATGGAATTTTAAATTAGGATTAATATAAATTTGAAATCAAATTTAAATTATTATAAATAAGGGATCATTAATTTTTTTCATCTACAGAAATAATTTCATATTGGAAAACCAATTTATTTTATCATAATTTATCATTTAAAATATTCATCTACCTATTTCTAAATGTAATTAATTAACACCATAAAATTTAAATAATATCATTATATTTATATTATAATAATTTTATTAAAGAAAATCACCTTAATAACAATTCCCAACCATAGATTATAACATGTTTTCCTTTTGGTTGGTTTAACCATATAAATTAACCAACATATAAATTTATATCAAGGATGAAGAAGGATGTTAAAATAAAAGTAATTTTATAAATTTATTACTTGATAATTTTGGGTCTCTGGTTAGAAATGTGTAATATTTTTACAAATTAATAATTAATATACCAATATTATTTATTTAAAATTTATCGAAACAATATTGCTATAAATTGTTTCCTTGTGAATAATATAATAAAATTTAATGACTATATAAAATTTATAAATTATTATTTCAAATCAATATTATTCTTTTTGATAATGTATCAACAATAAATTTGGCATAAAAAAGATATTTACAATGATACATCAATATTTTCATTAAAATGAAACAAAATCAATATCATCTGACGATTAAATAACAGATTATTCAGTAATAAAAGTATAATAATAGAAAATTATTATGGATAATAGATGAAAATATGTTTATTAAGTTGTTTAATACAATAGAAAATTTTATTGTACATATGTTAAGGAAAATTAATGGAATGAGAGAGAAACTTTGTGAGATTTTATATCTTAATATTCTTTCATTTATACATATCACATATTTACCACATGTTTTATATTGAGTAGTGAATATACTACCCTATCAATGACATTTCCATAAATATAATAATATTTAGGATATTTACACATTTATTTTCTATTTAAAAATTCATGGGGATTTGTTACAAAAGTTTCATAAGTGTATAAGTGATTTTAATGATAAAATTTTCATCCAAAAATTAATATTTCACCTTGATAATCTTCATACATTACTATTATATCTATTTCACTATATTATTATATTATTATATATTCTATTATTTATTTGATTTAATTAAAAATAATTTCTCAATCAATACCTATCAAATTATTTTCATATAATTACTATTTTGTTTGTATAAAAGTTTCTTGATGAAAATTGGTTTCATGAGTCAAAATTATTTATCATTTACTTTTGTACTATAATAATATTTTATTCTGTCAACTGATGATGTTATATTTAATTTATTCATTTATTTCAAATTAATTTATGTTTAATTTTAAGTACATATTCTTTTTAAATTTAAATTATCATAAATATGGATTCTATTATGTACTAATAATTATCATATATAATTTGTCTCATATTAATCGTAAACCACATTTATACTAACAGAAAAATTTCTCAATAATAATTTTTAAATAAAAATATGGATGGTTTATTTTAATAATTAAATTTCAATTTACATATTTCTAAGGGTGGGATTTATAACTGATATTAAAATTTGGGTGTTGATAGTATTTTCTATATGGAAATGTTTTTCCCTTTCATGATAATTTATATTACATTCCCATAAATTATTCCTATAGAAAAACATTATTTTTTTTATGATAATTTATTGAAATTTCACATCAAATAATATATAAAAAATAGTCATTTTATTATTTCTAAAATATATTTTTTTAAAAGTAACACATAATTTAATCTCTTTATAATTTTTGATAATTTATATATTTTTTAAAAGTTTCATCATTATTTTTATCAAAATTTTAGAATGCTTTCACTCATATGATGTTTTGATTTCTGAATCTCTTTCTAAAATAATTAATGATATACTTCAATGATGTGATTGAATATTTTTCATATGATAAAATATAATTTTGATATCATGTTTTGTGATACCATTTTTAATTGATATTAAAAACATAATAATTCAATGGTTTTCATAATATGATGAATGATTGATATATTACGAAATAACTGTGTGTAATTTGATTCTTGGGATTCAATATCTATCTTTAATGCATTGCTAATATTATAATATATAATGGGATAATGTTGTATGGACAAGATTTTATTAGTTTATACATAATGATTGAAAATAATTATATCTTAATACATCATAAGAGGAGGAATAATTAGGATTGACCAATGTGAGATGTTTCCATGCACTTCTATTTGGGAAATAGTACCATTTTATTTGTTGTTTATATGACCTATTAAATTTCTATGTCACATGATATTGATTATTCTCCAGGGACTATACTTGTTAACCAAGGCTTCATAACTCAGATTCTTTTATATATGTTTGTTTGAATGAGATTATATGTATATATATCATGACTTATGGAAAACTCTTATTTCTCCAAAATTCATGTTATAATATATTTCCACAAATGTTTTTTTCTAGACATATCATAATATAAAAATTAATAATATTATTAGTAGTATTCATATATAGATATTTTTTCCACGTTTTTTGGTATGAATTTCATTATTTATGAAGATAATTATAACATTTTAGATTTTAGGATGTGGATCATCTATGGTTTGATTATGGATAAATATTCAAAATTATTTTTATTAAAATTTCATGGATGATAATATTTAAATATACCCAACCATAGGTTCATTAGATTATGATATTATTTGTGAGATTTAATGTTAAAAATACATGATGTAAAATAATTGATAAGTGTAACTACATATATCATATTTAGTATTAATTTTATTATTTAATTCATGTGTTTTTCTATCAGAAATGGAAGAGTGTGACTAGAGAATAATAATTGGTAATAGTGGATGGCTTAGTTAATTTTCTGGATTGGTTTAGTTTTATTGTGGATTATGACAGCAATATTATTAAAAATTGAATTTAATATCTAAAATTCTGGATAAAATATTGATACATTGGGTTTCTAGAGAACGCGTGGTTTTATAGTAATGTGATCATTGTCTTGGGTAGTTGGGTGGAACCTGAGTGGTAAATTCCATAAACCTGCTTCCAGTACACTAAGGAATAAATCATGTGAATCACCTTGGTGATTTATAATACATGTTTTTATGTGGGCATGATGTGGAAAGGTGGTGGTGATGGAATGGTGTGAGATTGATGATATAAGAAGGATGATATAGCCATGATGATACACCGCGACTTCAAGACAAGTTCAATAGACAAATTTTACTTGGTCCTCTGGGCTATTTAATGGTTCACCCCGTACCCAGATAGAATGGGGTATTTTATTTTATAATAATCCATTTCTTTGTCTCCAGCATTAAAAACAAAACAACGTATTCAAACATATATATTGATAAATGATCTTGAATATATGAACCTAGGGATAATGTCCTTGAAATGTTTAATTTCGTAATAAATAAATATTTTTATACTACATGATAAATAATCATAATAGTATGATTCATTTTAATCTCCCAGGGGATATGGATTAAAAATTCATATGTTATCTTGGATTCATTATGATGGATTCGAATATTTTTATTGTTTAAAAAAATATAAAAATGATTATGGAATCATAGAATCAATCCTATATAGTAATGTGTACATATATACACTAAATTTATGTCTTAGTACCTCTACAATTACATGTTTGAAATTTAAATATATTTTATCATTCTTCTGATTCCTATGTTTAGAAAATTATTATAAGTTGAATGTAATTATATAAGTAAAATTTTTATATAAGATAAATCATTTCACTTTTCACCAATAGAAATTTTTAAATATTTAAAATTAATCATTATGATTGAATTCTAATTATATTTCATGAATCTCTTATATATTTTGATCGATTTTATTTTACTAAATATTACACTGTATAGTTATGCTTTGATGTAACATTTTAAATAATTCATGTCAATATCATGTTATTTTATAATATATCAATTTTTACTCATATTCATAGATATAATAGTGGTACATTCTATTATTTATGTCTAATTCTAAATAAATCACATTCCATTATAAGTCACTATTAATGTCAACCAATTGGACATTATCAATTTCAAAATAATGAAATAATAAATGTTTTTTTCAAAAGAGTATATTTTTGTAGATTATGGAAGTATAAAGATATAATATATATATATATATAAATATTTAATTAAAAATAAGTGGATATATTAGAATTTATTTCAATGAACCCGTGCTTCAATAATTTACCTATGATAACCCATAAATGTTTATATCATAACCACATAGAAAATCATTTAAAAATATATATTCAAATTTCAAAAAATAAATTAAATTTTACTAATTTTTTTTATACATTCAAATAATTATTTAATGTTTATGCATGGGTATATGAATATTTAATAATTTTGAAACCTTATGATGCATAATGTAAACTCATAGATGCGATGAGAAGAACCATTGGGTGCATAAAAATTATAATAGATATGTTTTAACTGATTAGGATCATTTGAAAAATGTATGTATGAAAATATTTATCTATTTTTTATTTACTGTTAAAAATAAAAGGATGAAATTAATATATTAGGGGGAGAATGTAATACCCCAATAACATAATGCACATATTCCTGTAATAAACAATTTTTTTGAATAAATTTATTCACACATAATAATAAACTAAAATGAGTCATAATAAATTTTTATAAATTATTATATTGAAATATATATTGTATAACCATATAACAACAAAATATGAAACATTATTATCAAAATTACAAAAAAAATAAATCCAAAAGTTATTAAAAAGATCATAAACATAAAATCCTTATCCTTAACATTATCAATGATGATCATCACTATGAATTTAAATAATGAATTAAATATTATAGTCAAGAACACAATATGAATGATAAAAAATAGTCACATATAAGAATTAAATATAACAATTTTATCTGGAATTTGTCTTATATTGAAATTTAGATTATTTGATCATTAAAATATAATAATTGAATTGTTGGGAACAAATACATGTAATCACATTAGTAAATCATCATAGAAAATGGAATTCAATATAGTGGAGTATTGTAATTCACACTTATTGAACTCATTTTCTTGATCATGGAATGGATGTATCATCTCTAGGGGTTTAATTTACCGTTCTCAAAATGAAATTCTACAAGAAAGGATCGAGTTAAAGTAGTTACCGAAATAAATAAATATCCTTAAAATCACAAAAATATCTCTTTTAGAATATAACCCATCAATGACGACCAATTTATCTTATAATATAATTATATCATATATTGAAAATAATGGGAAGAGTTTTCTATATTTTTTAATATGGTATAATATAATATTTATAAAAATTAAATCACATTATTATTTTTATTTTTAAAATTTATTATTCATATAATATTTATAATGAAATAGTAATAATGGTTACATTTTACATGATTCTATTGATAAAATTTAATTTATTAGTTAATCAACCATTATGAACTTGGAAAAGCATCATTCAATGAGGAAATGTCTTTTTCTCAAAGAATTAATAATTTTTATATATTATATACATGTTTATGAATTGATATCTATTTAATAATTTTTAATTTACATATAAAATATATAAATTAATTACTTTAGGTTCCAATAAACATTTTCCCATCACATAGAAATTTGTAAAACAAATTATTTAAAAATAAGATTTATTCAAGAAATTTTTTTATCTTATTGTGAAGAAGTATATAAATAAAATAATTTCTATATAAAAAAAGTGAGCCTAATGATATTTTTTTATTATTTTAAAACAAAAAAATATTTGGTAATAAGTTCATTTCCATCATTAATAAATATTATTTTACATATGAAATTATTTGTTACTCTAAAAAAGTAGTTTTATGAATTTTTTTTAATCATTGTGTAAGTATTATATAATTAAATTAAATATATTAAATTTTATGAGTGTAATATATTTTTTTCCCATAAAAAAATATATTAATACACATTTTATAATGAAATCACATAATTTATAAAAAGAATTTTATTTACAACAACTAAAATTTTATATATGATATGTTTTAAAGTATAAATTTAAAAATTTATAAATATAATTAGATTTAATAAATTGAAAATTGAGTTTTTATTCATATCATTACATTAAAGGTTATGTTTTATATTTTTGGAAACAAAATTATTACCAATGTTAATTTTTTATCAAGGGTAATAAGGAAAAAATTGGTATCATTAGATTTCTAAACTTTCAATAATTTGACTTGAAAAGTATACAGAAAACTATTTTTGGTTTTCAAATATAACATAAAAGCCTTAAAATTAGTTCCTCAAAAAAATCACCTATATATCATGAAATTTCATTAGGACCAGTTATCTACAAATATTGATAAATGATACTTCCCTTTTTTCATATATGAATGGATCCCACTTAAATTATCAATAAGACACACTTATACATTGAATTGTTTTTCAATTTTTTACAAATTTTCATTACAAAATTTTCATTAAAAAATTTTCAACTCGTTTTTAAAATAATTTTGATAAATCTATTTATTTACAAGTAGTATTTCAAAAAAATATTGAATTCCTCAACATGATAATTATCAACCCCTATTATTATCTTATTTATCATACTCATACATCAACATAAATACATAACTTGGTCATATTAATATATTTTAATATTTATAACTCTCTTAATAAAATGTTCTTATATTTACTATAATGTAATTATCTATGTACCAATAAAACATTAAAAAATATATGTCTCAAAACCTAAGCGTGGACTATCACCTCAAGGAATGATGTATTTAGTTTTTCATCACCATCATTCATTGATTGTTCTACTAATGTAATAGATTGATAGAAATGATATTTTTGAAATTATTAATATTTTAAAAATATAAAACATTCATTCTATTAATAAAATAAATAACAATTTTTTTATAAATTTATACATATAAATGAATTTTAATAAAAAGGGAAAATTATAATTTCAATCCTTTCTCATTTAAATTACTCATATATCTCTTCAAAAATCTATTTCATTGTGCTACCCTAGACCTAATCCCTATGTTTTTCTACAAAAATAATTTATTTATATATTGTGGATGATACAATGTGAGATTATGACATATAAACAAATATATATTTCACTTAATTATGAAGTCATTAACATTTTTTAACACTATAATATCAAAATAAATTTATTCAGATGATATATTTCAATGAAAATAAACTATAAATTCAAAAAAATTAACAACACTTACAAACATTACACTATTAATAACCCAAAATAAATTCCATTCTATAAAAATCATAATATATTATAATATTTATGACTAATGGAATTGAAATTTGTTAAATAAGTGTCCTCAAAACTCTATAATGGAAGAATTATTGATATTACACAATTTATTACATCATAAGAAATAGATAAATCAATATTAAGGTAAATATATATTATTAAAAAGGTCATGGAACAATAATATTACTCCATAAACCATGAAATAATGTCATTTATTCTCAAATGAAAAATTTTTCTATAGAATGTTTTTTGAATAATAATATAATTTTTAAAAAATGTCCTCTCACATCACATACATCATTCAATAACATGGTTTTCAGTTCATGATGAATAATGATGGACCAATTTCATTTCTAAAATGTGGTCCCCAATAAGGGTCCCACATCTTTTCTTGAATGAATCCTCGAAATAATGACATGAATGATTTGCTAAAGATGGTTATTTTTTGTGTTCAATTTTCTCACTTTCACACACCTTGGGAAACAATACATGATTTAACCCATCCTGATCACTACTGCATGAGAAGAATGATTTATTGTGCTGTTATAATCATGAATTCTCTTGAAAAGAAATGTGAACCTAATTGACAAGAGACATATCATTTAACATTTTAACCGTTAAATATTATTGTGTGTTATAATCACCCACTATATAACAATGTCCTTAATGAGGAACCGATATAATAACATAGGATGTGATAAAACACATATGTATGTGTTCCTACTCTGATAAAAAAAATAAAAACTATGCCTTGCTGACAAAACAAACACCACTTCTTAACATAAAAGTCGGTTCAAAGCCCTCTAGGAACCACTGGTTTTCTTATAGACACATTTTCACCACTAGGGGCCCACCGATATTCCTATATGGATCATAATTTTAGAAAATATACCCATACGACAAAACATTTTATTTCAAATGTTCGTAGTCCAAACTCAAACATACTATCAAAAAATTTATATTAGGAAAAACATTCTAATAAATACTAGCTTCGATAAATGCATAACTATGGAGTTCTGATATGTTCGGATACCCAAAAGAAATGGGAACATTATTGAAAAGAGTTATATCATTTTTTTAATTAAACAAGTTAAAAATAATTGGTGTTACATTGTGTGGTGAAACAAGACTACTTCCCAGGTGGTCACTCATCCAAGTACTACTCTCACCAATGATCAACTACCTACAAATCACTAATGGGGTCTAGAAAATTAATACACAAAAATATAAAAACCCAAACCTTAAATGGTCATTATGTCTAGGCCCCCAGTCCCCATGAGTTTCCACACTTTCATATTAACCCATATTATAGCCCACTCATGTAAATCAACAGATCATCAGACAAATGATTATCCCACACATTCAAAATCAGTGTTCGTTCACTTTACATTTTTATCACTCACTGACACCCAGGGAATCCTCCCTAACAGTCTCCCTTTCTAACCACTACTCTAGCCCATGCTTGGTAAACATTGGATTTTTATGGTGCACGGTCCAAAAAATAAATGATAAATTTTTTAATGACTCTTATCATTTATACTTTATCCCTTTATAATTATTCTATGTTATATAACACCCTCCCAAGAACATAATTTTCTCATTGTTGACCATATTTCTTAACCTATATAACATAACAATAGTTTCATGAGTGTTTCCTCTAATGACATCAATTTAATATTGTGTACACATTGATAAATAAACACCCCAACATAACTTGTTTGTTGTTTCTGAACCTTCCAATCCCCGCCAATTTTCCCGCAGATATGAGGTCTCCTATAAGATCCTAGAAAAATTCAATAATGGATAGTAAGACTAATCAATGTCCTTGTAGGGAAAAAAATTTCCCTTTTAGTGTATTTCTTCTTTAATCACACACGCTCTCAGAAAGATCGAAGGAGGTCACAAATCATGACCATTACTCTAATATAAAAATAGATAACATTAAATTTATTATTTGTTAACATACAGAATATAATGGTTAAATATATTGAAAAGATTGATATCATTTGTCGATTCTACACCATAAGAAATATTGGGTGTGAGAATAATAAATATGATCCATATAGCATAATTGTAACATCCAGACCTAGGTTCCACATTATGGTACCCATGTAGGTTCACCACATGACCCCAAGTACCCCTCCTCATACACTAGAGGTTTTTGACTAGTATATGTGGTATAGAAGGTCCTTAATGGGGATAATATTCCATAATTTGTCACAATAAAACACCAACAGAAATAAATTATCAATAGAGGATGAATCTATAAACACTTATAGTCCACATTCATATACCCTCATACTATCCCTATAGGTCATTCATAAATTACTTCTTCACATCCTGGTAAAAATAAAACATAGAAATGGTTGAGATCAGATGCCCAGTAAGGATTACAATATAGCAGAAACATTCATAAATAAGCATAAAAATTTAATGAAATGTATAACTAAAACAAATTCTTTTATACATGAACTTCTACATAATATGGAAAAGTTAAAATGAAATAATTCCATTTACTTATTCACATGTATATTCTACTAATCGAATAATTACATGCAATATCAATAACCACTTTCATAATGATGGAATGCATAATGCTAGACTATCATAACCACATATTCAAGGCCTTGTACCAAGACTAAAAATAAGATTTTGTCAAGACTTTGTGTCAAGAAACTAGTTTGTCTCGTGAGACCTACCGATTCATCAATGAGCTGTAGCGGGCTCCACATGTCACTCGTTAAGTCAAATGAATTCCGTATATGAACAGGTTTAAACATAACATAAACATTCGTATTAAAAATAACATACGAAATGTCAATACTTTATCCATAAACCATGAATGGTATAAAAATAACACATCCATAGTTAATCATATCACAAAACCTTCAATACAACATGTAAGTTTTGTATCATAATAATTCACATTCAAATAAGCTTAAAATCCATCAACAGATGTTGACATAGACGAAATCAAAACTATTTGAGAGAAAGGAATCTTTTTTATTGAAATCATTTAAAATATGCATAATTATAGAATAAAAAATTTAATTAGTAAATATTCTTATAAGATGGTAATGGAAGATTTGATGATTTTATAAAGGAGTAAAATAGCTGCACCTGACGTACAAGTTAACAAAGACATTCTTCCCTTAATTATGTTGAAAAGGATAAAAAAGACCTAGTTTGGAAAACGAAAGTAATATTCCATTACAAATATATTATAAAAAGTCAACAAAGGTATAAATTACATAACCAGGTCTGTAAAATAGTAAGAATGATTTGGAATACATCTTTATGATACATGGATGTGGATTATAAAAAGGTCCCAATAGATAATTACGTATAAACAATCTCGGATAACGAAGAGATTGTGAAATAAACCCTTACCTTGTACTTTTACTTAGTCGATGGTATATTAACATCCAATAAAATAGTTAAAACATTGATATTAAGTTATACAAGAACCATATATATAATTATGATATCATATATGATCTTCAATTAATTCTTTGTTGATAATATTATAGTATTACCGCCGTTTCGGGTGTTAACTTACTCATTTTCTTTTATATGTTTTGTTACATAAGTCATTTTTGTTTTGGATAGGTTGAATATTATTCATATCCATAATTATATAAAGATATTAAAAATTACTTTTAATCATCAAATGATTATTACTCTTGAATGAATACTATGGGGAATGAATCTCATCGTGTTTGTGGAGACGATAGTCCAAACGTACGCACGGGCAACAATATCATTCATTTGATATTATAATAATAGAGAATTGGATGGTATATAATATATACAGAATCATTATTATGTTATATGAATTTTTTACATTAATTAAACATCATTATTATACCCATCTAAATAATAATATATTGAATAACAATTACACCACGATGTGGAGACGGTAAGCCATACACACACACGTATGGTGACATATCATTCAAAGGATGGATAGAATATTGAATATAGTTATACCATATTTATAATAATATAACAGTATATAGAAGATACTAGATTTATATATTTATAATGGAAATATCAAAGAATGAAGAAGTTGAAGAAGAAAGGAACTTGAAAGAGGGTGCTGAAAACATCACCTCTTCTTCGGGTTCTTCCTTTTGATTTGATCAAAACAGCTCTTCAATTTGGCATTCTGGTCAAACTAAGGCCTCAAGGTTGAAGTGATAGAAGTTGAGAGAGTATTTGGGGAGGGTATCGCCGAGCCAAAAGGTTTTTAATGTGTGAATTAGTGAGAAGGGTTAGTGACCTTTTATAAGAGGGGTGAGGGGCACCTTTAGAAAGGATAGAAATATTATTTTATCATAAATTAATATTCAGTTAATAATGGCTCCAAAGTAAATTATTTAAAGGATAAGGTTGGGATGGGTCGAAATAATTTCATCCAATTAATTTTAGATAGGGTTGGGTCACTATATTAACCTTATCATTTATATTTAACTCTTAGGTAAATAGTTTGGCATTTTCCATGTCTCTTTGTTTTTTTATTTTATAGTATATAAACTTACTATATAACTACAACCGACCCCAAAGTGGGCCATTAATGATACACCTATCAATATATATGTCTCTTAGCTGAGCCATAGATTTTTATGAATTGAATATCAATTAATAATATAATATTTGTTTTAAAAACTCATTTATGTCAATTTTGACACAATTTGGTATTTTATTTTTGTAAAAATTATAACAGCATGATTACATAGAAAAAAACATAATTAAATCAATACTAACATGTAATATTAACCTATAAAATTATTTTAATTCATAAAAAGACTAAAATTACATATATTTGAATTTTTATAAAATCTATTATTTTAATATTTCATTACATATGTAATTTCTGCATCACAATTATGTCAAAAATAAATTAACTTATTTTATGTCTAAAAATAATATATAAAATACCATTATATTGGAAATATTTTTCTCTTTATAAATAATATTTATAATCGAATTTATCTTATGTATAACCCTATATTAAAAATGATTTTGTAATTGATCCTTGATTTTAACTCTTTTAACTCTTCTTTGAATTAAATAATAATAAATGTCTTAATATAATCCAAGTGGACCTAAATGATAATATTTTATTCCTAAAGTTGTTTTTGGTCGAGATAAACTTTTCCAATAGAATTAGGACATCTGTTAGGGTAATATTAATATCATTTTTACCTTTAACTACCTTATTTACTTTAAATCGTGGTAAATAAAAGTAAAAAGTTACTATTCAAAAAAAAATATTTTTATCTTATTGAACAACATTTTAATCCTTCATATTATCCGGGTCTCTAGTATTTTCAAAATTTCACTCAAAGAGGCGGTAAAATTATGTTTTATGTGTATTTGTAAATTCCCCTAGGAGGTGGGTAAAAGACGGTGAAAATTTCAATAAAATTTTTATATATCTAAAATTATTATAAACTAACTCCAATGAATTGCATTGAACATATATAGATATTATGTATCTAATTTTTCCTTAATTAAATTTAAGTAAAATAGACAATTATTTAAATTAAAATTTGTTTTATTACTACAACTCAGTGTTTTTTCACTATTCATAAAAAATTGAATGTTTTCAAAAAAATACAAAAAATTCAACCTAAGCTAATTTCGATATTCCTTATCCAAAAATGAAGTAAATTTTGAATGATAAAATTTATAAAATTTCAAAAAGTAGATATTAATATTCATAACGGCTAGTTTGATTGTTTTTGCTGTTTGTTAGAACTCTAAGTTGGGTACAACACACGCTACTGTATTATTCAAAGGGAAGCATACAGTGGAATTTTTTGGTTTTACATTATCCCCTCCTTCAAATAATTTCATCCTCAAAATTTCTAGAATAGTTTTTCCTGAAATGACTCTGGTGGTTCTTCATGATATGTTCTCGGGTTCCCATGTTGCATCTTTCATCTTATGGTTTCTCTATAGAACATTTACCCGATGAGTGGTCCAGTTTCTAAGCACTTGTTGTCTCGTATCAAGAATCATGATAGGATCTTGGAAATAAGACAGATCAGCTTCAAATTCTAATTCCTCATAAGTTAGTACATGCGTTGGTTCAGACATGTATTTTCTAAACAATGATACGTGGAACACATCGTGAACTTTGGAGAGACTTGGCGGCATTTCCAAACGCAAACCTATAACCCAAATTCTTTCTAGAATTTAGAAAGGTCCTATGTACTTGGGACAAAATTTACCTATCTTACCGAAAAGTATAACTCCCTTCCATGGAAATAACTTCAAGAAAACATGATCTCCTACCTGAAATTACAAATCCTTCATTCGGTTGTTAGTATAGTTCTTCTACCAACTATGATCTACTTTGATGTCGTTTTGGATTACATTCAACTTTTCCATCATTTCCTCCACCAGTTCTCGGACTACAAGTTTTCTTTCACAAACATCTTCCCAACTGGTTGGTGTGCGACATCTTTTTCCATATAATGTTTCATATGGTGGCATCTGAATACTCTAATGGAAGCTATTGTTATAGTAAAATTCTACCAGAGGTAAATATTGATCCCACATATCCAGAATGTCATGTGAGGAATATCTCAACATGACTTCTAAGGTTTAAATAGTCGGTTCTGATTGTTCATCTATTTGAGGGTGGTAGGAATTTCTCAAATTAAGTTCATTATCCAAGGCATTTTGAAGACTCTTCTATAATCTTGATGTAAAACGGGGATCATGATCAGAAACAATTAAAATGGGTACTCCTTGAATTCTCACAACTACATTAATATATAGCCTTGCTAGATGTTCATGTGGTAAATATTCCCTTTATAACAAGAAAATGTGATGTCTTGGTAAGACGATCAACAATGACCCACATTTCATCGTTCCTTCTAAGAGTTTTTGGTAACCCCATGACAAATCCCATCGTAATATTGTCCCATTTCTTCTCCGTTATGGGAAGAGGTTTCAATAATCCACAAGGTTTTTCCCTTCTATCTTTCACTTGATGACAAACCATACATAATGACACAAAATCGGTAATCCCCCTCTTTATGATGTCCCACAAATAATGTTCCTTAAAATATCTATACATTTTGGTGCTCCCAGAGTGTATAGAGAAATTGGAGCTATGAGCATCATCTAACAATTCCCTTTTCAGATCAGGTATATCAAGATCACAATGTCTCTTCCCAAATTTCAAAAGTCCTTCTTTATAAAAAATGTCTCTTAATGTCCCATCATTCACAGCATTAATCTTCTTTTGAAATTCATCATCATCGTTCTGGGAACTCTTTTCCATTCTAAAAAATATTGTTTGGAATCCATTTTAAAAATCATTGATTTTTTCACCTTCCATGGTGATTCCCATATCCAACATTACTAGATCCATGAAAATTGGATCCCATTCAAATATCATAATGTTAAAAATTCCATGATCTTTTCTGGTCAAAGAATTTTCCACTTTACTTTCCTTCCCTTGGTGGTAGTGTATCATGCAATCATAATCCTTGAGTAGTTCAAGCCATCGCCTTTTCCTCATGTGGAATTATTTTTGTGAGAAAATGTACATCAAACACATTTGATCAGTATAAATCTCTCATTTTTCAGCATAGATATAATGTCTCCATATATTCTAACCAAAAATTACTGCAGTTATCTCAAGATCATGTGTAGGATAGTTTTCTCCTGAATTTTTAGTTGTCGTGATGCATAGGAAATAACCCTATCATTGTGCACAAGGAAACAACCAAGACCTTTCTTTGAAGAATCACTATAAATAATAAACCCATCATTCCCTAATATAGATTCAATATATGAGAATTGACTTATCATCTATTCATTTCTTCAAAACATTATTCACACTCTTTTCTCCAAACAAATTTAACCTCTTTATGTGTGAGCTTCGTTAATGGGTTAGCCCATCGGGCAACGTTCTGGATGAAATGTCAATAATAACCGGATAAACCAAAAAAACCACGTACCTCAGTTATACTCCTCGGTGAAATCCATTCTTGGATTTCCTTGGCCATAGAAGGATCAATAGAGATTCCATCTTTAGAGACAATATGGCCAAAAAAATAAATCTCATGAAGCCAAAATTCACACTTGCTAAACATCCCATATAATTCATGTCTTCTCAGAGTCTTTAGAATAATCTGTAACATCCCAGGTAAATAAAGAATAATAAATTTTCATATTTATTAATATTTACCAATTAAATATTAATTTTACTTTAATGGGGTTGGTATGTTTGATAGCGTACCCGATACGCAACGAAGAGTTTGTCTGAAATCTTACGTTGCACATTAGTAATATAATAATATTATTTTAAATGGTAGTTAAAACAGAGCCATTGTATTGGTGGGAATGAATAAAAATAACTAAAATATGATTATATATGTTTGTTTAATGTTGTTACATTTATCCAATAAAATATAAAGGCTTGCAATAAGAAAAGAATTTAATTTTAGGTATAGATACTCTAGTATTCACTAAAAGGTCAGTTTATCACCTTTTGATGGCGAACCCTATTTAAATATATTTTTGGTAACTCTTATACATTCTATTGGACCAAATAAAATTCTTCTTTAGAATTGGGACATCAAAATTTACTTTGTATAAATTTTTGGTATTTTTCCGATAAATTACATTTTATAATGAATATTGAAAAATATTGTATTTTTATTCAAAACCCCTTTTTAATATAATTTATGTGTATGATTAAGTTATATTTTCATTTTGTTTTAAAGTTAAATTAGAATATATTTTTAACATTTAATTCAATGGTGGTCATTGTAATTAATTTCACTTTGAAATTGGATGTAAACTAGTGTCAATCTTTTTATATATATTATATCATAAAAACAGGATATTTGTTTTGACAGCGGGAATTAATTATTATATTAATTAATTAAACTTATATGTTTTCAATTTTGTAAAATAGACATCATTTTTGAATTCGGAATATCAAATATAACTTAGAGTAAATTTTTGTTATTTTTCTGAAAAACTTCAATTTTTGATAAATAGTGAATCCACTAAGTTGTAGTTAAAAAACTGATTTTCATTTAAATGAAACTTTAAAAAAAATTTGAATTGAATTTAAAAAATCTGACATATATGGTTGTCATTAGGATGTAAAATTTTGTTCAATGGGATTAAAATTGTTTTTTTGTGAATAGTAACTTTTATGTTTTATTAATCGCGATTAGAGGTAATTAGTGTAATTTAAGGTAAAAATAAAGTTTTAATAATATTAAATTACCTTGAAACATGTCCTATTCTTATTGGATGTGTCATGGATGACCAATAATATCCAAGGGACATCTTGGGGACCCCATGGATCCACATGGATATGAAAATGACAATAATAACTTTTTATTTAAAGTTAAAATAAAAATGCAACAAACATGTATTATTTTATTAAAAAAATTACATGGGGTTATACAAGTCAAATGTTTAACTATAAATATTCATTAAAAAGAAAAAAGTATTTCCTACATCATTATAATTTTTTTTATTTTTAGACATTAAATAAATTAAATTATTTATGACACCATGATGATGAATCGATTACATCATTATTTAATGATTTAAATAAAATGAGAAGATAATGTAAACTCTAAGACCTAAACTTGTCAAAAACCTATTGTATGGGTGTATTTCGAACTCTTATCAACTTATCCTAGAAATATATAATTTTGGGACCTTTAAAATACGAAAATCATTTTCTAATAAAGTAACATTTTATAACATTCCAAGAGTGCCCCTCCTATCCACTTATAAAAGTCCCCCACCTCTACCACCTTACCCACACTTATAATGCCATTGGCTCAGCCATGATCTGCTCATTTTTTGTTTCCACATCCCTTTACCCATTATTAAAGCATTTCCTTAAGCATAAATCTCTTCAAGAAACCCCTATTGTTCAAACCAAGAGGAGTTACCCGATTTAAAGGAGATTAAAGAGAAATCGAGTCAAGTCGGACACGAGGTAAAGGAATTCATCTCAATCTCCTTTCATTGAGACATATTTTGTTCTAATACAGTACCTTATTTTATAGTCTGTATAAAACACTTTTTACTTCTCATTAAATGGGAATCTTTTTCTACGAAGAGTTTTACTAAACGACAAAAAGGAACGATTATTTTAACGTACGCGGTGACAATGACCTTTTCCACCACCGCAAGTATTATTTGGTCTTTGTCTTCCTCAACAGGCCGTAATGTTTTTAAAATGAAATAAACACCATATACTCTTTTATGTATTTTGGTATTGAAAATGGTTTTTATAATGGCTTTGTTATGTCAATATATTTAAGTGATATATTGTGATTGAAATGTGGAAATGTTTTCATTCCATTATATTTGGTTTATGTATTATGATTTTATAATTGTACTTGGAAATTTGATGAGTGGTTACATGATAAACCATTTGACAGGTGGTTCTGTGAATACCAGGATGGGTGGTTACGTTATAACCTCCAACACATTTGGTATAGAAGTCAGCCGTATGGCTATTCCATTATGTGATATGTGTGGATGTCGACCGAATGGTTATTCAATTTAAGTATGTTTATGTCCCAAGTGACCTTTATATGTTATGTGTTATTTATATGGGTTTTATGGTAATCATTTGGTTATAAAAGGGTAAGTAATGATATTTTTTTCATTGAGTTGTATTTACTAATCCATAAAGGTGAAAAGTATTACTTTGATAAAGTAATCATGGTTTACTTGTTGTTTTGAAAAACTAACATTTTTCCTTCTTTGTGTATCCCTTACTGAGCTGTTTATGATCACCCAATGTTTTTTTGAAATGTTTTTCATAGGACATAATGTGGAATAGTTTCAAGGATGGGATCAAGGAAAATTCATGTTATCTTAAACATGGAAGTTGAAATGACTTCTATTTAGAGTTCATGTTTTGAAAAAAAAAGTAAACTTTGTAGAAGTTTCTACTGTGTAATCTTTTGAGATGTAATAGTTATAATCTAATTCTTTAAAAATCTAAACCTGAAAATATCCTCAATCGGAATTATTCATTTAATTCAATATTATGTAATGTTTAAGTCCGGGGCCTTATAGTTGGAATTAGAGGTCGGTTTAGACAACTTTAGGAGTTAGAAAATTGCTAAATTATAAATTAATTTATGGTATGATTGAAATGATATAGAATTTAAATATTACAATGTTTCCTCGCCTAATATATTTCTGTGTTCAGAATGGTTTTCCATAGAGGAAACATGGAAGCTATGTTGGGACGACATCAGGAAGAAGACAACCTTCCAAATCCTCAACCTGAGATGGTCAGAATTGGAACTAAACAGTTTGTGGAAATGATGGAACAGTTGACTCAGGCTATAAATGGTGGTGGCATACATGCACGAGACCAGCCAGATCAACTGTAGATGAACATGTTAGTGGTGGAACATTTCATGAGGCAATATCCCCCATCATTCATAGGATCATCTAACAATGTGCTAGCTGAATGGTGGATTAATGCAATATAGAGGATTTTTGATGTCATGGGTTGTTCAGAACATCAAAAGGTTAGTCTTACAGTTTACCGTTTTTAAGGTGAAGTAGATTAGTGGTCGTAGATGATGAAAAATATCACGGATAGTGATGAGATTGATGATAATCACATGGATGAATTCAAATTTATGTTTTTTGAGAAAAATTTTCCTAAGGTCATTCGTCTTATGATGGGAAAAAAATTCCTAAAATTGAAGCTGGAGGACGACTTGGTGGCTTCTTATGAAGCGATGTTCACTCAACGGGCAAGGTATGCTCCAAATTTCATATGAGATATTGATAGTAAATTCAATCATTTTTAATCATGGTTAAATCCAAAGGATCGAAGGGATTTAGCCTCTCGTGAGTTAAAATGTTATGATAAAGTTGTTCGATGTGCGGAGAAGGTGGAAATGGAGTTTACCGATGATCAGGTGTTCTTTGACAAACAACAGAATAAGAGGTCCAGTTTGCAGATAAAGAGGAATAATTTATCAACGAAAAAATGAGGTAAGAAAACCAAATATCCATCCTATGTGAAGTGTGATAAAATGAATCATGGAGAATGTTTATCCATGTCTGGAAAGAGCTTTCGGTGTGGTAAGTCTGGTCATATTGCTCGCAACTGTAAGGAAGATGATCAAGTGGGTAATGAAAAGCCAACGATAAGATGTTTTAAGTGTAATGAAATGGGTCATTATGAAAATGATTGTCTAACGAATTACTCAACTGGGGGAAAGCATCTAGACTATAAGCAGAAAGGGGTGGTGAATTCCTTTACAACTATTTCAGAAGATTTTGGGCCACCGAATGAAATAGTATCAGGTAACTGTTTGTTTGTTCAGATTATTCCAATGTGTTGTTTTATTCTGGGTCTACATATTCATTCATTTCTAAGAAGTTTTCTAGTAAATTGGGAATTCCATTTCAAGATATGATTCATGAACTTATGGTAAACACACCCAGTGGAAATGTTGAGACAAAAAGAAATTATAAGAACCTTCTTATCCTTGTGTGCGGAAAGACTCTACCTGCAAACCTTATTGTTTTTTCTCCAGTCGAGTTTGATGTAAATTTGGGCATGGATTGGCTTTCTGTTTATAATGCGAAGATTGACTGAAGTTATAAAGAGGTTTCTTTTGAGAAATAATTTTAGTTTGTGTACATGAATGAACCCATTCTTTTGATAACATATTAGGAAGTTAAGAAACTAGTGAAAGATGGAAATGAATGTTACCTTGTACATATTTTTGAATAAAATGAAGTGTTTAGATTAATGACGTGCTAGTGTTAATGAGTATCTTGATGTTATTCCTGTTGAGTTTCCTGGTATTATTCATGATCGGGAAGTTGAATTTACTGTTGGATTAGTTCTTGATTCTATAACAATTTCAAAACCCCCTTATCGAATGGCTCATGTTGAACTTTTAGAGATAAAGAAGAAATTTCAGGAGTTTTTATATAAAGGTTTCATTAGACCTAGCACATCACCAAGGGGTGCTCCTATCTTGTTTGTTAAAAAGAAAGATGTTTCAATGAGACTTTTCATTGATTATAGAGCCTTGAATAATATAACTATTAAGAACAAGTATCATTTGCCTCATATCGATGATTTGTTTGATCAGGTCTAGGTAGCTCAGTATTTTTCTAAGATTGACTTGAGGTCGGGGTACCATCATTTGAAATTAAAAGAATCATACATTCTGAAGACTACTTTCCATACTAGATATGTCCATTATGAATTTTTATTTGTGCTTTTTGGGTTAACCAATGCACCTGGAGTATTCATGGACCTTATGAATAGAATTTTCCATGAGTTCTTGGACAAGTTTGTGGCTGTTTTCATTGATGATATTTTGGTGTTTTCTAAAACTAAAGAGGATCATGAATGTCATTTAAGTGTTATCATAAAAACCAAAAAAAAAAAGAAACTGTATGGAAAATTCAACAAGTGTGAGTTTTGTTTAAAAAAATCATTCCTTGGTCAAATTGTTTCAAAAAATTGCATAACATTTGATCCTGCTAAAAGAAATGTTGTTGAAGAATGGAGAAGATTCACAAATGTAACTGAGATCTGTAGGTTTCTTGGTTTGGTAGGATATTATCGGAGGCTTTTTGAAAAATTTTCACGGTTATCTAGTCCAACGACTAAACTAACTCGAATGGCTGTTAAGTTTATCCGGACAAAAGAATGTGATGACTGTTTTCAGGAGCTGAAAAGAAGATTGGTGACTGCTCCAGGTTTGGCACTTCTTTCTAGGAATGAAGAGTTTTTTATCTATAGTGATGCTTTGTTGATAGGACTTGGTTGTGTCATTATGCAGAATGATCAGGTAATTGCTTATGCTTCATGTTAGTTGAAAACTCATGAGGTAAATTACCCTACACATTATTTGGAATTAGCTTCTTTGGTTTTTGCTCTAAAAATTTAGAGGCATCATTTCTATGGAGTTAAGTGTGAAATATACTGATCACAAATGTTTAAAGTATATATTCACTCAAAAATAATTGAACATGAGATAGAGGACATGGCTAGAATTAATCAAGGATTACGATTGTACAATTCATTACCATCCGGGAAAAGAAAATAAATTGGCTGATTCTTTGAGTCGAAAAAGTAATTCCTCATTAACCATGCTACTTTTAGAACAATATCCATTGGTTTTTGATTCGATAACTTTGGAATAGAAGCTGTTGGTGCAGGATGTTCTTCTAGTTTGTTTTAGGTGTTAGTGAGATCATCTCTATCAGACAGAATTAAGCAAGTGCAGAAGAAAGACAATGGGTTATAGAAAAAGGTAGAGCTGGTTCAGAAGGGTATGTTTCCCTAATTTGACATTTATAATTATTGTGTTTTGAGGTTTGGGAAGAGATTATGTGTTTTTTGTTATTCATAGTTGAATAATGAGTTGTTATGTGATGCTCATAGTTCCCCGTTTTCAGTTCATCCTAGCAGTACAAATATGTACAGAGATCTGTGGGAGTATTACTAGTGGGATGGAATTAAAAGAGATATTGACGATTTTACTGTGAAGTGTTTGACTTTTCAGAAGGTTAAAGTAGGGCGACACTTACCGAAAGGGATGTTGTAGTCATTACCTGTTCCAGAGTGGAAATGATAAAATATATCCATGGACTTCGTTGTGGGATTTCCAAAGACATCTCGAGGTAATATTTAAATCAGGGTCATTGTTGATCGATTGACTAAATATGCTCATTTACTTCCTATTCGAGATACTTTGTCTCTAGATCAACTTGCTCGATTATATGTTAAAGAGATAGTCAGGTTGCATGGAGTTTCGATCTCCATTGTGTCTGATCCAGATCCTAGGTTCACTTCTAAGTTTTGGAAAGGCCTTTAGAAGTCGTTGTGTACTGAATTAAATTTTAACACAGCTTTTCATCTTCAATAAGATGGGCGGTTAGAATGAAAAATTCATACCTTGTAGGATATGCTACATGCATGCTCGATGGATTATTCGGGAATTTGGGACCAACATCTTTCTTTGGTTGATTTTTCATATAATAACAGTTTTCATTCCATTATACAAATGGATCCATTTGAAACATTATATGGAAAATGGTGTCGAACTCCATATTTTTGGGATTAAGTTGGTGAAAGGTAGCTGATGGGACCAGAATTGGTTGAAGAGATGGAAAAAAAGTTCAGTTGATTCAGAAACACATGAGAACAGCTCAGAGAAGGCAGAAAAGATATTCGGACAACCATAGGAAGGAATTATCTTTTTAGGTAGGTGATCATGTTTTTCTCGAAGTCTCACCATGGAAAAGTGTGATGCGATTTGGTAAGAAAGGAAAGCTGAGTCCATGGTTCATTGGACCATATGAAATTATGGAGAAAGTTGGATCTGTTGCTTTTCGATTGGCTTTACCTCCATGTTTGTCCCAGGTACCCAACGTTTTTCATGTTTCGATGTTGAGAAAGTATATCCTAGATGCATCTCACGTTTTCAGCCCAGAGGTATATTAGTTGGAGGAGAATGTCTCTTATGAAGAAAAACCTATCTAGATTATTGACAGAAGAGATCAAGTGTAGCGAAATAAGGTAATTTTTCAGGTGAAGGTTTTATGGAAAACCAATATGGTTGAAGAGGAAACATGGGAATCTGAAAAATCTAGGAGGGATAAATACCCACACTTATTTTTATAAGTGAATCAAATTGCAAAGACATAATTCCCAGAAGGGGGGAAGGATGTAACATCCAAGGTAAATAAAGAATAATACATTTTCACATTTTTTAATCATTACGAATTAAATATTAATTTTACTCTAAAGGGGTTTCTATATTCGATAGTGTACCCGATACACAATAAAGAGTTTCTTTGAAATCTTACATTGCACACTAGTAATATAATAATATTATTTTAACTGGTAGTTATCACGTAGCTGTTGTATTGAAGGGAATGAATAGAAATAACTAAAATATTTTTCTTTATGTTTTTTAAATGATTTTACATTATTCCAATAAAATATAATGGCATAAAATAAGAAAAGAATTCAATTTTAGGCATAAATACTCTTATATTCACTAAAAGGTCGACTTATCACCTTTTGATGGAAAACCCTCTTTAAATATAGTTTTGGTCACTTTTATACATTAAATTAGACCAAATAAAATTCTTCTTTAGAATCGGGACATCAAAATTAACTTTGTGTATATATTTGGTATTTTTCTGATAAAGTTCATTTTTTAGTGAATTATGAATAATGTTGTATTTTAATTGAAAACCACTTTTTAATCTAATTTATATAAATGATTATATTTTCTATTGAATTTGTTCTAAAGTGAAATTAGAATATATTTTTACCATTTAATCCAATGGTGGTCATTGAAATTAATTTCACTTTGAAATTGGACTTAAACTAGTGTCAATCTTTTGATATATATTGTTCCATAAAAACACACTATTTGGTTTGACAGCGGGAATAAATTATTAAATTAATTAATGAAAATTATATGTTTTGAATTTTTTAAAATAAGAATCATTTTTTTATTTAGAATATCAAATATAGCTTAGGGTGAATTTGTAGTATTTTTCTGAAAAAATTAAAATTTTATAAATAGTGAAACCATAATGTGCTAGTTAAAAAACTGATTTTTTATTTAAATAAAACATTAACACTTTTGTGAATTGAATTTCAAAAATCTGACATACATGGTTTTCATTAGGAAGTAAAATGTGGTTCAATGGGATTAAAATATTTTTTGGTGAATAGTAACTTTTTAGTTTTATTAATAGCGATTTGAGGTATTAGTGTAATTTAAGGTAAAAATAATGTTTTCATAATATGAAATGCCCTTAAAACATGTATTACCCTTATTGGATGTGTCATGGCCGATCATGAAAATCCAAGGGTCAACTTGGGGACCCCATGGTTCCAATTGGGAATGAAAATGACATTAATAACTTTTTATTTAAAGTTAAAATAAAAATGCCCCAAACATGTATTGTTTTACTAAAACAATATTTACAAGGCGTTATACAAGTAATTTTTTAACTATAAATATTCATTATAAATCTAAAAATATTTCCTACATCATTATATTTCTTTTATAATTTTTATACATTAAATAAATAAATTATTTATGACACCAGGATGATGCAGCGATTACCACATTATTTAACGATTTAAATAAAATGAAAAGATAATGTAAAATCTAAGAACTACACTTGTCAAAACCCTATTGGATGGGTGGATTTAGAAATATTATCACCATTTCCTTGAAATATATAATTGTGGGACCGTTAAAATCCGAAAAGCATTTTATAATAAAGTAACATTTTCTAACATTCCATGAGTGCCCCTCCTCTCCTCTTATAAATGGCCCCCACCTCTACCACCATACCCACACCTCTAAAACCTTTCGCTCAGCCACGCTCTGCTCATTCTATCTCTCCACATCCCTATCCACATCCTTGAAGCCATTCCTTAAGCATAAAGTTCTTCAAGAAACCCCTTTTGTTCAAACCAATACGAGTTACACAATTTAAAGGAGATTAAAGAGCAATCGAGTCATGTCGGACACGAGGTAAGGGACTTCGTCTCAATATACTTTCATTGAGGAATATTTTGTTCTACTACAATAATTTCCTTTATACCGTGTATAAAAAACCTTTGAATTTTCATTCAAAGGGTATCTTTTTCTATGAAGCGTTTTACTAAATGACATTAATGAATGTTTATTTTAACGTACATGGTGACAACGACCTTTTTCTCCTCCGCAAGTATTATTTTGTCTTTGGCTTCTTCAACAAGCCGTAATGTTTTTAAAATGAAATAAATACCATATTATCTTTTATGTAGTTTGGTATTAAATTTTTTTTTTATAATTTCTTTGTTATGTCAATATATTTAAGTGATATATTGTGATTGAAGTGTGGAAATGTTTTCTTTCCATTATATTTGTTTTATGTCTTATGATTTTATAATGGTACTTGAAATTTGACTGGTAGTTACGTGATAAACCATATGACGGGTGGTTCCATGAATACTAGGATGGGAGGTTACAATATAACCTCCAATTCATTGGGTATGGAAGTCGTCCATATGGCTATTCCATTATGTGATATGTGTGGAATTCGATGTATGGTTATTCCATTTAAGTATGTTTAGGTTCCAAGTTAACTTTTTATGTTATGTGTTCATTATATCAGTTTTATGGTAATATATTTTTAAAAAAATGGTATGTAATGATCATTTATTTAGTGAAGAATATTTACTACTCGATAAAGGTGAAAAGTATTAATTTGATAAAGTATTCATGGTTTACTTGTTGTTTTGAAAAACAAGCAGTTTTCCTTCTTTGTGTATCCCTTATTGAACTTTTTATGCTCACCCTAAGATTTTTTGAAATTTTTTTCACAGGACATAATGTTGAATATGGTAAAGGATGGGATCATGGAAAAGTCATGGTGTCTTAATCATGGAACTAGAAAAGAATTTTTTTTAGAGTTTATGTTTTGAAAAAAAAGAAACAATGTAGAAGTGTCTACTATGTAATATTTTGGGATGTAATAGTTATGAACTAATTCTCTCAAACAATAAACCTGAAAAGATCCTTAATGTAAATTATTAATTTAATTCATTATTAATTAATGTTTAAGGATGGGTCATTATATAATGCACAAGTGATTTTCATGATCATAATAGATTTTGGAGTATACCAAGATATCATCATCTAATACCACCACAAAATCATTGAGATATTCCATCAAAACTCTATTCATTATATTCATGAATACAGAGGGTGCATTAGTCCACCCAAAAGGCATTTTTGTAAACTCGTAATGCCCGTACCTTGTTCAAAACGCAGTCTTCAGAATGTCTTCATTCTTCACACAAAACTGATGGTATCCAGATCAAAGTTCGATCTTAGAAAAGTATTGAGCTCCATGCATTTAGTCAAATAAATCATTAATGCGAGGTAGGGGATACTTGTTCTTTATTGTTATAGCATTGATCTCCCTGTAGTCAAAACATAACCTCATAGATCCATCATTCCTTTTAACAAAAAGGAAAGGGTCTCCCCATGGAGAAACAGTAGGGCGAATAAATCCTTTGTCACTCAATTCCTCAAGTTGTTTCTTTAGTTCAACTAATTCCACAGTTTCTATTCTATAACAGGTCTTCAATATAGGAATTTAACGAGGAATTAAATCATTTGAAAACTCAACTTCTCGTTCTAGAGGATGTCCAGATACATATTCTGGAAACACATCAACATATTCTCCCACAAATGGTACATCCTCTATTTGATCATTACATTCCTTACCCATGGTTATTTCATTCTCTTCCACCAAAATAATTGAATTTAGTTTAGCTACTTGGGGAGGATCTAGGTAAGAATCAGTTGGTGACGATTCCTCTCTAAAGATAATGTGTTATTTATCATCATCATAAAAAATTGTTACCTCATTCTTCTTACAAAATATCTTCAAAACGTGGTCAGAAAGACAATCCAGACCAAGGATTATATCAAACTCAATCATATGTATGGCGATGAGATTAGTAGACAAATAACATTTATGTGCTCTAATGAGGACTGATTCACATAACTTTGTTGCAATGATACTTCCCTTAGGATATTTAACTGACAACTCCCGTGTTAAATCAAATTGGAAATATCTAATTTTCTTATCAAAATAGGAAGATATGAAACAATGCGATGATCCTGAATCAAATAATACATTTTCTAAACCTGAGGAAACCATTAAATTACCTTCCACCGCGTCTTTCGAAGATTGTACCTCAGCAGTAGTTATTGCATAATCTCGGCCTTGATCCCTTGGCCATTTCTGAGGTAAGATCCTCTAACGCTTAGGATATTCATTGGAATAATGTCCCATATATTTAAAATTGTAGAATTTAACATCTGTAGCTTCTTTCATCCCCTTGCAGTCACGAGCTTGGTGGCCTTTTTCACCACACTTTTAACAGTCTACCATTCCCTTTAAGAAAGTACGAGGGTGTTTCTTCCCACATTTACAATAGGATGGATATTCAAATTTTCCTTTCATTCCCTTATTTCTATTCCCAGAGTGATCAGAAGATCCTTTCTTCTCTTGCTTTGCTTTAATGTTGTAATACATAGAGAATTCCTTCTCTGCCTTGATATCAGACAAGACAATATATTCGTATGACAAGAAGGATTGTGAGACCAATGCTTGACGGGGAAATGGTTTTAACCCATCAATGAAACGATCTATCATACTTCATGGGTTATGTATATAATCTACAGCATACCTTTCTAACCTAGTAATGTTAGCCTCATACTTTGCAACATTCTCATCCTCCTTTTGTAATAGACAAAGAAATTGCATTTCTATATCTGCCTGATGGTGACGAGGAAAGTATTTTTCTATAAAAAGATATTTGAACTCTATCCATTCTATATTTGATACTTCATCATCTTCCTTTGTGTTTTGAATCAAGACCACCATTTATCAGCATATCCAGTGAGGCGGTAAACTGATATGATATCTTTTTCCCTTTCACTACTGCCCAAGGCATGGAATATTTTATCTAAGGAATTTATCCATTACTTAGAGACTATGGGATTTGTACTCCCATTTAATGTTGATGGTTGTTTCCTCATGAAGCGGTCTAACAATGATCCTCCACGCTGTGGATCAGGGTGCTCCATATGGGTATGGTTTTTATTCATAACCTGAGTGATTTGTACATGTATGGTGCTTAGCTGATCAACACCAGTTCTATAACCAGCTCCACTGTAATTATCTTGAGCAGGAGGGAAATCCCTAAATGGAGTGTGTGCATTTATAAAGTCTCCATTCATTCCACTAGTAACCATTTATAAACAATGGCATAAACTATATTAGTTTATGAATCAAAATACATAATTCCATACTTGTAAAACACTTAACAAAAATTGAACTATTTATAGATATAATCCATAATGATAAAAAATTGTTTTGTTTGAGGAAGTATATACAAATAAACTATTCATAATGATATGTAAATAAAATGAGAATTATCTGAAGCATATCCCCCAGGAGTGTCGTAACCAAGAGTGCAGCAAGGCCCATTGTCATGCACCAGTTCCCATTCGTGTTTAGCTCAAAGTGGTGTTTTCAGGTTTTACCCCTAGGTATATATGTGCCAGAGCTGCCTCTACATACTCATATCCTGACATGGATGTATTCCTCGGAAATCACACAAAATATCTACAATACCAATATTCTAGGACGTTCTACTATACTAATCCTCAAGGTCCATCTTAGGTCTACGTGCTCTCATCAGAGTTTATATAATCTAGATTCCACGGTTTGTACTAAACATCCTCTGATACCAATTTTAACACCTTGACCGTAGTTACCCAAAGTCGGTGTATTATTATATAACATTTTCATGATCACAAAATATCATGTCTTGAAAGACTGATTAGATTAGTACCCATGGAATCACTAGATACATTCATAATGTTTACATTACATCATAAAATGAAAACTAAAACAACATATTCTCCATATTCCACACTCATATCCCCTTATACTATCCCTGAGGGTCATTCATAAATTACTTCTTCACATCCCTGGAAAAATAAAACATAGAAATGGGAGAGCTCAGATGACTAATAAGGATAACAATATAGCAGAAACTTTAATAAATAAGCATAAACATTTAAGGCAATGTATAACTAAAACAAAAGCCTTCTAAATGTGAAATACAACATTATATGGAAAAGATAAAATGAAATAATTCCATTTAATTATTCACATGGATATTCTACTAATCGAATAAATACATGTAATATCAATAACCACTTTCATAATGACGGAATGCATAATTCTAGACTATCATAACTACATAGTCAAGGCCTTGTGCCAAGACAACAAATAAGTTTTTGTCAAGGTCTTCTACCAAGAAACTAGTTTTTTTAATGAGACCTACCGATGAATCAAGGAGATATATTGGGCTCCACTCGTCACTTATTAAGTTCAATGCATTCCTCATATGAACAGGTTTAAATATAACATAAACAATTGTATTAAAACTAGCATATGAAATGTCAATACTTTATCCATAAACCCTGAATGGTACAAAAATAACACATCCACATTCAAACATATCACAAGACATTCAATACAATATGGATGTTTTGTATCATAATAAATCACCTTCAAATAAGGTTAAAATCCATCTAAGGATGTTGACATTGATGGAATCAAAACTATTTGAGAGAAATGACTCTTTTTTATTAAAATCTTTTAAAAGTCACATAATTATAAAATAAAACATTTACATTGAAAATATTTTTATAATATTTTAAGGGAAGATTTTAAGATTTTATAATGGCGGAAAATAGCCACACCCACCGTATAAGTTAAAAAATACATTCTTACATTAATTCTGTCGAAAAGGTTAAAAAGGATCTTGTTTGGAAAATTACAGAATGATTCCTTTATGAACATATTATAAAAAGTCAAAAAGGTAGTAAATGACATTAAACCATAGTCTGCAAAATATTAATAATGATTTGAAATACATCTTTAAGAAACCTGGTTGTGGAAGATAAAAAAGTCCCAGTAGATAATTACGTATAAACAACCTCGGATAATGAAGAGATTGTAAAATAAACCCTTACCTTGTACTTTTCTTTAGTCGATGGTCTGTTAACCTCCTGTATAGTAGTTGAAACATTGTAATTAAGTTATAGAAGAAACATATACATAATTATGATATCATATATGATCATCTGTTAATGTTTTGTTAATATTATTTTAGTAATATCGTCGTTTCAGGTGTTAACTTACTCATTTTATTTTATATGCCTTGTTATATAAATCATGTTTGTTATGGATAGGTTGTATATTATTCTTATCCAGAATGATATAGTGTTATTAAACATAACTTTTAATCATCAAATGAAAATTATTCTTGAATGTATATGATGGGGAATGAATCTTATCATGTTCGTGGAGACGGTAGTCCGTACGTACACAAGAGCGACAATATCAATATTTTGATATTAAAATAATATATAATTGGATGGTATATCATATATAAAGAATAATTATCATGTTATATTTATTATTTTCATTAATTACATATCATTATTATACCCATCTAAATAATAATATTTTGAATAACAATTACACCACGACGTGGAGATGGTAAGCCGTACGTCCGCACTTATGGTGACATGTCATTCAAAGGATGGATAGAATATTGAATATGGTTGTACCATATTTATTATAAAATCAATGTATATATAAGATACTGGAGATATTATTTCATAATGGAAATAACAATGAAAGAATAAGTTAATTATGAAAGGAACATGAAAGAGGGTGGTGAAAACATTACCTCTTCTTCAGGTTTTTTCTTTTGATTTGATCAAAAGGGCTCGTTATGTTGGATTTATAATCAAACTAAGGAATCTAGATTGAATTTAGGGAAGTTGAGAGAGTATTTAGTCCAGGTTTGGCTGACCCAAAAGTCATTGAATGTGTTAATTAGTGATAAGGGTGAGTGCCCTTTTATAAGAGGGGTGAGGGGAACCTTTGCAAAAGCTAGAAATATTATTTTATAATAAATTCAAATTCAGTTTATAATGGCTCAAAAGTTGATTATTTAAATTTTAAGTTGGTTATGGATCTAAATTATTTCAACCAATTGATTTCAGACAGGTTTGGGTCACTATATTAACCTTATCATTTATATTTAACTTTTAGATAAATAGTTTGATATTTACCATGTCTCTTTGTATTTTTATATTATAATGTTAATAAACATACTATATATACATTCAAGACACCCCCAAGTGGTCCATTAATGATACACCTATCATTATATATGTCTCTTGTCCGATCCTTATATTTTTTGGAATTGAATATCAATTAATAATATAATATTTGTTTTAAAAACTCTTTTATGTCAATTTTGACACTATTTGGTGTTTGATTTTAGTGAAAATTATAACAACATTAATACTTAAAAAAAACATAATTAAATCAATAATAACATTTCATATTAACCTATAAAATTAGTGTAATTTATTAAAAGGATAAAATTTAATTTATTTGTTTATTTATAATGTTAATTAATTTAATATTTCATTAATTATGTAATTACTGCATCACTATTGTGTCATAAATAAATTAAATTATTTACTGTCTAAATATTATAAATAAAATACCATTATGTAACAAATCTATTTAGATTTATGATGAATATTTTCAATCGAATTTATCCTATGTATAACCCTATATTAATAATGTTTTAGTAATTAAATCATGATTTTAACTCTTTTAACTCTTCTTTTATTAACTAATAATAAATATTCTATTCTAATCCAAGTGAACCTAAATGATAAAATTTTATTCCTAAGGTTATTTTTGGTTGATATAAACATGTCCAATAGAATTTGGACATGTGTTAGGGTAATATTAATAACATTTTTTCCTTTAACTGCACTATTTACTTTTAACCGTGTTAAATAAATGTAAAAAGTTACTAATCACCAAAAATTATTTTTATCTTATTAAAACACATTTTACTCTTTGATATTAACCGTGTCTCTTGGATTTTCAAAATTCCACTCACAGAAGTGGTAAATTTATGTTATATGTGAATTTGCAAATTCTCCTAGGAGGTTGGTAAAAGATGGTGAAAATTTCAATAAAACTATTATATATCTAAAATTATTCTAAACTAAATCCAATGAATTAAATTGAACTTATATAGTTATTATTTACCTATTTTGAAATTAATTAAATTTAAATAAAATAAATAATTATTTAAAAAAAAATTGGTTTTAAGCTATAACTCAGTGTTTTTTCACTATTTATCAAAAATTGAATGTTTTCAGAAAAATAAAAAAAATTCACACTAAGCTATTTTTGATATTCCAAATCCAAAAATGAAGTCCATTCTGAAAGATAAAATTTATTAAATTTCAAAAAGTGGCTATTCCTATTCATAACGGCTAGTTTGTTTGGTTGTGGTGTGTGTTAAAACTCGAAGTTGTGTACAACACATGCAACTGTATTATTCAAAGGGAAGAGTATCGTGGAAGCTTGGGGTGTTACAATAAGTATCAAGTGGCTATAATTAAACTTCAATAAAGGACACTAAAACACCCCATGAAGGTCATAAAACACATCTTTTTCCCCCCTTCATGATCAATCTCCAATAAGCCACCTATCCTAGGGATATATCCCATAACCTATCATGAAACAATATAATCTGCATGTGTACCGATCATGAAATATGAATAAGGATTGATTACAACTCTGTAGGCCACAACAGATGTCGTCTACAACAATTTCAGTCAATATATATTGTCTACAGTTCAATAAGAAATAATTATAATGAGTAAATAAGAAGTTATTACATTATCCTTTATTCTTATCTTACTACATTTACCCCAGGGTTCCCAAGGATACCCATACCTCAATAATAACTTCATCTTTTACTCGATCCAGAAGTATTCCCTCCAAAATGTTATATCATAAAACCTTTTCCCGTCAAATATCTATGTATTTATGGTGAAATGATCTTAGTACTAGATTTAACTCATGCCTAAGATCAAATATATTTGTGTGAGGCAATAAATCATAGTTCCATTATGTATATTCAATAATTTTACATTTATAAACCACATTTATGATGATACAAATTTCAGAAATATAAGTAAGAATACCTAGAAACCATGATTACTCCTCAACAAAATGACCATGTTCCCACTCTCATTAATCGTAAGTATAATTACTATATTACCATGTATACTTCACAAATCTCAATGAGAATGTTCAAATTATTTTTACTCAGAAATATGATAACCATGTTATGATTTGTACTTCTCATTTTAGAATGACCATTTCCTATTTTATTGACATAATTAATTTTCCAATTAATTATAAGACTCAATCCCATTACTAATTAAACAATTTCTTATTCACATTCATTCCTTTTTAATACTCATCAATTAAATATGTGCTTCAAATCATTAAATAATTCATCAATTAATTAATCAATATAACAATTCATATTACATAATTAATTTCCAAAATTAACTATCTCATTCTAATCTCAACTTCCCATAATTAATCTCACAATTAAATAACTAGATCATATTTTCAATGGAATTAATATAATATATTAATAATTTTCTCATCCTATCCATTTTGATATCATCATAATTAATCTCCAAAATATTATCTTGATTACAACCCATACCTAATATAATGAATTTTCCCAGACTAATTATCTTATAGGGCTTCCCATTAGTCACATGATTAATTCCCAACTTAATACGTTATTTCAAAAATGATTTTATAAATAAATTAGTAAATCTAATTAACCCAATTCAAAAAGATAAGTGGATATTAAATGATAGAAATTCAACAATTTTTAATATACATATCAAATTCATGACTACAAGAATTATATTTTGAGAACCTATCTCAATTCGTTGATGGAAAATCACTCATAGGAAATCCCCAATATTTGAGTAGTACTGAAACACCCCAGGTAAATAAATAATGTGACATTTTCATATTTATCCATATTTGTGAATAAAATATTAATATGACTTTAAAGGGGACTCTATGCTCGATGGCGTACCCAACATGCAACAACGAGTTTCTTGGGAATCTTACGTTCCACTCTAATAATAAAATAATATTTATTTAAATGGTAGTTAACATGTAGCTATTGTATTGGAAGGAATGGATAGAAATAACTAAAATATGATTATATATGTTTTTAAATGTTTTACATTTATCCAATAAAAGATAAAGGATTAAAATACGGAAAGAATTCAATTTTAGGCGTATATGCCCTAGTTTTCACTAAAGGTTCATTTATCGCCTTTTGATGGAAAACCATCATTAAATATAGTTTTTTTCACTCTCCTACATTCTATTGGACCAAATAAAACTCCTCTTAAGAATTGGGACATCAAAATTTACTTTGTGCAAATTTTTGATATCTTTCCGATAAAGTTCTTTTTTTAATGAATAGTGTAAAATGTTGTATTTTAATTCAAAACCACTTTTTAATCTAATTTATTTATATGTATAGATTATCTATTGAATTGGTTTAAATGTGAAATAAGAATATATTAAATCCAATGGTGGTCGTTGGATTTAATTTCACTTTCAAATCAGACTTAAACTAGTGTCAATCTTTTGATACTTATTGTTTCATAAAAACACGGTATTTGCTCTGACAGCGGGAATTAATTATTAAATTAATTATTGTGACTTATATGTTTTTAATTTTTTTAAAATAGACATAATTTTTGAATTCGAAATATCAAATATAGCTTAGGGTGAATTTTTGGGATTTTTCTGAAAAACTTCAATTTTTGATGAATAGTGAAACCACTAAGTGGTACTTATAAAAACTGATTTTTCCATTTAAATGAAAATGTTCCATCTTTGTGTTTTGAATTTCAGAAGTACGACATACATGGTTTTCATTAAGAAGTAAAATGTGGTTCAATGGGATAAAAATAATTTTTTGGTGAATAGTAACTTATTATTTTTTTAATCACAATTAGAGGTAATTAGTGTAGTTTAAGGAAAAAATAATGTTTTAATAATATGAAATGAACTTGACACATGTCCTAACCTCCTTGGATGTGTCATGGAAGACCAATAAAACTCATGGGTCAACTTGGGGACCCCATGAAGCCACTTTGGTTGGAAAATGACGTTAATATCTTTTTATTTAAAGTTAAAGTAAAAATGAGACAAACATGAAATGTTTTACTAAAACAATTTTTACATGGGGTTATACAAGTCTAATTTTTTACTATATATATTCATTGGAAAGATAAAAATATTTCCTACATCATTGTAGTTTTTTTATAATTTTTATACATTAAATATATTAAATTATTTATGATATTATGATGATGCAGCAATGACCTCATTATTTAAATATTTAAATAAAATGGAAAGATAATGTAATATCTAAGACCAACACATGTCCAAAACCTACTTTATGAGTTTATTTCGAACCCTTATCACCGTATCCTTGAAATAAATCAATTTGGGGCCTTTAAAATCCGAAACTCTTTTGAAAATAAAGTAACATTTTGTAACATTACAAGAGTGCCCCTCCCCTCCTCTTATAAAAGGCCCCCACCTCTAACTGCATACCCACACTCCCAAAGCCTTTGGCACGGACAACCCCTGCCCATTTTGTCTCTCCACTTCCCTCTCTTACTACGTGAAGCCTCACATTGGGCAGAAGTCTTCCCAAGGAAGCCTTTGAGCTCAAACAAAAGAGAGTTACCCGATTTTAAGGTAAGGTCTTCACTTGAGTCCTTTTGTTTTATTTTGCATCTCCAACCACCTAAACTCTTTTTATTCATTTATTTTTTAACAACTACAGTATCTTCAATATACTAGGATATATTTATAATAAGTATTTGAGCTAAACTTACACACACCTACATCTAATGGTTAAAGAACATACTGTTTTCGTGGATGGCGAATTTCTGCCTCACGAAACGATGATTGTTCAACATTCATATAACACCTTCAATGGTGGCCATTAAGATGTCATTATATTTATATATGATATATAATATGTTTATGTTTTACTTAGGCTTATGTATTTTTCATTTATGGCGTACCATTATGGAATCCATTATGGGTAAACGTGATATCTTCATTTAAGGAAGTGCGGACTACCGCCCCCTCAAAGTGATTTGATTCGTTAATACCATATGTGGTACGTATAAAGGATACATTTAATGATATTATATATGATACCATACAGTAATTAAAATAATATTATCTATAATTATTTTTATGTTTTAATTCCATTAAATATGAAATAGAAATGGAAGTAGCGTTCATGCGTACGTACGACTTACCTTCTCCATGAATGGTACATTTCATTTGTTATCTCAAAATGTTATATAATTTTATTAGTACATATATATAATTGATATATATGTAATATATTACATCTAAATTATGGATATCATTCTGTATATATATATCTCTCTCTCAATTTTTTTTAATTCCATTAATATGACAAAAAAATGAAAGTAGCGTTCATGCGTACGTACGGCCTACCGTCTCCATGAACGGTGCTTTTCGTTTATTATCTCTAAATGATATGGAATAGTATAACATGAATATTTACTGGATATATATGATATTTTAATCATTAATACTATTCTGGAAATTATTTACATATAACTACATGGGAAATATTTTTTCAAACAAGTTCATTTTTGACTCATGTACCAAACATCGTCAAAAACGTCTGATATGAACTAACATTATTAAAAAATTATTATAACATTATAAAATGTGATATGAACTGAATAATAATCTATAAAGGATGTACTTAGGCAATTATTACTTGACCAAAGTTTATTATTCAGGAATATAAAGAAAAGAACAAGACCAATTGGACTTGAGGTAATGGATCCTACTCCTCTCTTTCTTCTTAAGTACACTCTTTTATGTCATTCCTTTTAAAGGTCATCTTTCTTGTTATTGGGATGTTATTTTATATTAATCTTGCTGTAATTTTTATGTTCATGTGATGGGAGACTCTATTCTCTCTCATCAATCCATTTTGGAAGTTTCGAGTGGCGCCGTTAGGCTGATGAATTTTCGTAAGAGATATAACCTCTCTCTTTCTCTTTAAGTACTCACCTTTATGTCACTTTTTTAAGCTCCTATTTGTTATTATGGGGGATGTTATTTCATATTCCCCTTGTTGTACATTCTATTTTAATGTGATGAGATACCTTATTTGATCTCATCAATCTATTTTTGGATGTTTTGAGTGGCGCTGTTAGGCTGCCGAGTTTTCGTAAGGGATTTTTCATCTCACTTTTATTCCCGTGAGATTTATGCTACATTTGCCACAATTTACTTTGAGTGGTGTATGTACTGACCATTATTTTACTCATTGTGTAATATTATTTCATTTATGATTATTTACATCAATGATGTATTGTCCTTCTTTCACGGGGCGTATGTTTCGAAAGATACCCATGTCAGTAAGGGAACCTTTCACCCTCCTCTTTTTAAAATACTTATCTTGTTATGTCTTTTAATTCACAAAATATTATATTGGGATATGTTCTTCTATATCCTTATTGATGTAATTTTTTTTTCTAAGTGATGAGATACCCTTTTTATCTCTCATCAAAACTTTTTTTTCCGAATTTTGAAGTGACGATGTTAGGCTGTATAATTATTGTGAGGGAACATCTTAACCCAATTTCAATTCTTTGGGATAAGCTTGTACTCCTTGAATATGTCATTATATTAATATGTGTGAATAACCTCTGATTGTTTTACACTTAATATCCACTTATATTTGGTGTATTAGTTTGTCACACATAATTATGTAATTGATTTATCCTTAATCCAAGGATACCATTTTTGTATGGGACTTTGTCTCAATCTCCTTTCATTGAGGGATATTTTGTTTTATACACAGCCTTGTTTTATACGGTGTATAAACCCCTTTGACTTTTATGTTTATTCAAAAGGAATCTTTTTTATACAAAGTGTTTACTAAACAACAAAAGGGAATGTTTTTTGTAGTACGTATGCGGCGGCAATGACTTCTCCGCCATTGTGACTATTATTTGAGTTTCGGCTTCCTCTACAATCCATACCTTCTTTTTGAAATAAAATAAATAACATGTTTTACTTTTATTTTATTTTGGTATTGAAAATGGTTTCCATAATGTTTTTATATCAATGTTTTTTATTGATATCTTGTGATTTAATGGTGGGAATGTTATGTTTCCTTTATGCATGTTTTATGTGATACGATTATGTTGAGGTTCGTGGGCATTATTATGAAGACGGGTGGTTCCATGATAAACTAAGGGCGGGTGAGCCCAATATAGCTCTCCAATTCATTGGGTAACACGAAGGAGTGAAACGTTAAGGTTTCTCCGAAGAGATTTAGGGAATTTACTGGGATGGTTATTCCCAATGTAACCAAGAGGGTTACTCCCTACGTAAGAATGTTATGAATGACTCAAGTTACCTTTTATGTCTTATGATTTCTATGATTTATTCATGATTTGACGAGGTATGTTAAAGTGACTATGTTTTATGGGTAAAGTATGATTTCATTATTATGTGTATATGAACTCATGTCCCCTTTCCATATTTTTATAACCCTTACTGATATTTTTATGCTCATCCCCAGTTTTTGAAATGTTTTTCACAGGTCAAGGGAAAGGTACATGATGTGATGAGAGTGTCAAGGATGTGTCAAGAAAGAATCCTTTTTTTATTTTTAATATGTTTCCGTTGATGGGAAGAATGAATACTGTCTTTTATATAACCACTTTGTTTAAATGTGGAATGTAATTCATGTTTCATGATCTAATTCTCTAAATCTCTAAACCTAAAATGATCCTCAATGTGTAATCTTGTAATAACTCAAGATTAAGTAAGGTTTAAGGATGGGGCCTCATAGTTGGTATCAATGTTCGGTTTAGATAACATTATAGGTTAGGGTATTCATTAATCATAAGTGACATTACCATAATAGTTAGGATTTCAGAAAGAGTCCTATGTTTAGATAAAGTGAATGAGTAAGTATATCATAGTGTTTATCTTACTCATTAGTACATGATGGTTTTGTTGATATACTCACACTGACCTTTGTGGTTTTAGTAAATGGTTGGATCTAGCAGGCACCAAAGTGACAATTGGTTTGAAGGAAATTGTGGTGGTTCTCTGATTAAGAGACTGGATGAAATGGGGTATTCAATGAGGAAACTCATGGTTGTTCTAAACCAACTCTCAAGGATTCATGATCAACCACTTGAACCTTGGTATGTTCTATAATTCATCATGTACGACAATCGATGTGGAAGTTCAGGTAATAATTATAAAGGTAACCATTAGGGTTTATATGATCCTTACTTTTGAGGTAATTATGGGTTATTATATGATATGCTGGAAAATGAAAGGCATGAGATGAACATGAGGTTAAAATATTTTATGATAATTTTTAAAGATTTTATCTCATTTTGGGGAATGATTTGAGGATTATATAGTTTTGGTAAAAGGAGAACACGCAGACCAGGTGACTACCTGTCGCGTCGGACAAAGCTGCGGGAATCGAACCCACAACCAAAGTGCGACTGGTATTTATCACCTACCACTGGACTACGTGAATTCCCTGGTTAGTTTAACTGATTTTTTTAGTTATATGATTTTATGAATTAAGATTATGTTGATTTTGGGTATAAAAATTATTAACCTATCATGGAGGATATGTGTTTAGGTTGATTACTTTTCAATACGAGACTTTTGGAGAAACTGATGTTGTTTGGAGATAAATTTTACAATTTAACTTGGAATACTATGTGACAAAATCCTTTAAATATTTGGGTTTCAATCTTAGATTGGTTTACTTTGAAGAATTTTATGGACAATTGTTTATCAGATGGTCCTCGTTGAACTTTGGGTTTTGTTGGACAAATTTTGGAGATTAAGCATAGATTTTTTTTTAAAGGGTTATCCTTTTCTGGATTATCTGAAATTGTACTAACCTTTTTGGTTTTTGTTTTTTTTAAAGCCTAAATACATGGGAAGTATATAGTTCTCTTTGGTGGATTAGGTGATTCTCTAGAAGATTATTATAGTACTCTTAATGCGAACAAGTCTCCCTAAATACTCATCTTTTGGAAAAAATATGAGTTTTATTAAGGAATCTAGTAAGAGTTGAAAGTAAACATGATAAGTGATTATATTTCCTTCTGAATAAATTCCTCAATAAAATGTAACGTAAAACAAAAATTTTGTCTATTAACTTTTCCTACTGGGGAATCGAATATCGTTTAACCCATCACAATTTTGTGATTTTCTTATTGTTAACTTTCTCCTAAACATGTTTTCTATCACTCTCCATCAGAACATGACCCTATGTTTTCTCCTCCATGTCTATATTTTTCTACATGGAATCCTAGTATGGGTTAACTCAGGTGACATCTGTACTTATCTTCCTTTATTTTAAAGTGATTGTTTTACCGACTCTTGTTCCGATGTGGGATTTTCAATGATGTTTCCAAGCCCACTTTTATAATTGCCAGGATGCAATTCCAAAAAGGGGGGAAGGATGTAACACCCCAGGTAAATAAATAATGTGACATTTTCATATTTATCCATATTTATGAATAAAATATTAATATGACTTTAAAGGGGATTCTATGCTCGATGGCGTACCCAACAAGCAACAACGAGTTTCTTGGGAATCTTACGTTGTACTCTAATAATAAATTAATATTTTTTTAAATGGTAGTTAACATGTAGCCATTGTATTGGCGGGAATGGATAGAAATAACTAAAATTTGATTATATATGTTTTTAAATGTTTTACATTTATCCAATAAAAGATAAAGGTTTAAAATATGAAAAGAATTCAATTTTAGGCGTATATGCCCTAGTTTTCACTAAAGGTTCATTTATCGCCTTTTGATGGCGAACCGTCATTAAATATAGTTTTTTCACTCCTATAAATTCTATTGGACCAAATAAAACTATTCTTAATAATTGGGACATCAAAATTTACTTTGTGTAAATTTTTGGAATCATTCCGATAAAGTTCTTTTTTTAATGAATAGTGTTAAATGTTGTATTTTAATTCAAAACCACTTTTTAATATAATTTATTTATATGGTTAGATTATCTATTGAATTGGTTTTAAAGTGAAATTAGAATATATTAAATCCAATAGTGGTCGTTGGAATTAATTTCACTTTGAAATCAGACTTAAACTACTGTCAATCTTTTGATACTTATTGTTTCATAAAAACACGCTATTTGCTCTGATAGCGGGAATTAATTATTAAATTAATTAATGTGACTTATATTTTTTGAATTTTTTAAAATAGACTTAATTTTTGAATTCTTAATATCAAAAATAGCTTAGGGTGAATTTTTGGGATTTTTCTGGCAAAACTTCAATTTTTGATGAATAGTGAAACCACTAAGTAGTACTTATAAAAACTGATTTTTCAGTTTAAATGAAATTTTGCCATCTTTTTGTTTTTTTAATATAAAAAATCCGAAAAAAATGGTTGTCATTAAGAATTAAAATGTGGTTCAATGGGATAAAAATAATTTTTTTTGTGAATAGTAACTTATTATGTTTTTAATCGCGATTAGAGGTAATTTGTGTAGTTTAAAGAAAAAATAATGTTTTAATAATATGAAATGAACATGACACATGTCCTAACCTCATTGGATGTGTCATGGCCGACCAAGACAACCCATGGGTCAACTTGGGGACCCCATGAAGACACTTTGGTTGGAAAATGTCATTAATATATTTTTATTTAAAGTTAAAGTTAAAATAAGACAAACATGAAATGTTTTACTAAACAATATTTTACATGGGGTTATACAAGTCTTATTTTTGACTATAAATAGTCACTGGAAAGATAAAAATATTTCATACATAAAATTATTTTTTTTATAATTTTTAGACATTAAATATATTAAATTATTTATGACATCATGATGATGAAGCGATGACATCATTATTTAACGATTTAAATAAAATGGAAATATAATGTAATATATAAGACCAAAACATGTCCAAAAACTATTTGAAGAGTGGATTTAAAACCCTTATCACCTTATACTCTAAATACATCAATTTGGGACCTTTAAAATCCGAAACTCTTTTGAAAATAAAGTAACATTTTGTAACATTACAAGAGTGCCCCTCCTCTCCTGTTATAAAAGGCCCACACCTCTACCTCCTTACCCACACTCCCAAAGCCTTTGGCTCGGCCAACCCCTGCCAATTTTGTCTTTCCACTTCACTCTATTACTCCTTGAAGCCTCACTTTGGGCAGAAGTCTTCCCAATGAAGCTTTTGAGCTTAAACCAAAGAGAGTTACCCGATTTTAAGGTAATGTCTTCACTTGAGTCCTTTTGTTTTATTTTTCCTCTCCAACCACCTAAAATCTTTTTATTAATTTATTTTGTAACAACTCCAGTATCTTAAATATACTATGATGTTGTTATTAGAAGCATTCAAGCTACACTTACACACACCTACATCTAATGGTTAAAGAACATACTGTTTCCGTGGATGGCGAACTTCTGCCTCACGAAACGATGATTGTTCAACACTCATATAACACCTTCAAAGATGTCCATTAAGATGTCATTATATTTATATTTGATATATAATATTTTTATGTTTTACTTAAGCTTCATTATTTTTCATTTATGGCGTACCTTTATGGTTTCCATTATGGGTAAACGTCATATCTTCATTTAAGGAAGTGCGGACTACCACCCCCTCAAAGTGATTTGATTCGTTAATGCCATATGTGGTACATATAAAGGATATATTTAATTATATTATATATGATAACAAACTGTAATTAAAATAATATTATCTATCATTATGTTTATTTTTTAATTCCATTAAATATGAAATAGAAATGGAAGTAGCGTTCATGCGTACGTACGGCTTACCGTCTCCATGAACAGTACATTTCATTTCTTATCTCAAAATGTTATGTAATATTATAAGTACATATATATAATAGATATATATGTAATATATTACATATAAATTATGGATATCATTATGTATATATATATATATCTCAGTTTTTTTTAATTCCATTAATATGACAAAAAAATGAAAGTAGCGTTCATGCGTACGTACTGCCTACGGTCTCCATGAATGATGCTTTTCGTTTTTTATCTCCAAATGATATGGAATAGTATAAAATGAATATTTACTGGATATATATGATATTTTAATCATTAGTAATATTCTGGAAATTATTTACTTATAACTACATGGGAAATCTTTTTTCAAACAAGTTCATTTTTGACTCATATACCAAACATCGGCAAAAACGTCTGATATGAACTAACATTATTAAACAATTATTATAACATTATAATATGTGATATGAACTGAATAATTATCTCTAAAGGAGGTACTTAGGCAATAATTAATTGACCAAAGTTTATTATTCGGGAATATAATGAAACGAACAAGACAAGTTGGACTTGAGGTAAGGGATCCTACTCCTCTCTTTCTTCTTAAGTACACTCTTTTATGTCATTCCTTTAAAAGCTCATCTTTCTTGTTATTGGGATGTTCTTTTATATTAATATTACTCTAATTTTTATGTTCATGTGATGTGATACCCTATTCTCTCTCATCAATCCATTTTGGATGTTTCGAGTGGCGCCGTTAGGCTGCCGAATTTTCGTAAGAGATCTAACCTCTCTCATTCTCTATAAGTACTCCCCTTTATGTCACTTCTTTTAAGCTTCTATTAGTTATGATGGGGGTTTTTCTTTCATATTCCCCTTGCTTTACATTTTATTGTAATCTGATGGGATACCCTATTTGATCACATCAATCCATTTTTGGATGTTTCGAGTGGTGTCGTTAGGCTGCCGAGTTTTCGTAAGGGATTTTTCATCTCACTTTTATTCCCGTGAGATTTATGCAACATTTTCCACAAATTCCTTTGAGTGGTGTATGTACGGACCATTATTTTACTCATTGTGTAATATTCATTCATTTATGAGTATTTACAACAATGATTCATTGTCTTTCTTTCACGGGGCGTATGTTTCGAAAGATACCCATGTCAGTAAGGGAACCTTTCACCCTCCTCTTTTTAAAAGACTTATCTTGTTATGACTTTTAATTCACATAATATTATTTTGGGATATGTTCTTATATATCCTTATTGATGTAAATTTTTTGTCTAAGTGATGAGATACCCTTTTTATCTCTCATCAACTCTTTTTTTTCTGAATTTTTAAGTGATGTCGTTAGGCTGTATAATTATTGCGAGCGAACTTCTTAACCCAAATTCGATTCATTGGGATAAGATTGTACTCCTTGAATATGTCATTCTATGAATATGTTTGAATAACATATGATTGTTTTACACTTAATATCCACTTATATTTGGTGTATTAGTTTGTCACACATAATTTTTTAATTTATTTATCCTTAATCCAAGGATACCATCTTTGTATGGGACATAGTCTCAATCTCCTTTTATTGAGGCATATTTTGTTTTATACACAACCTTCTTTTATATGGTGTATAAACCCCTTTGACTTTTAAGTTTATTCAAAAGGAATCATTTTTATACAAAGTGTTTACTAAAAAACAAAAGTGAATGTTTTTTGTCGTACGTATGCGGCGGCAACGACTTCTCTGCCGCCGTGACTATTATTTGAGTTTCAGCTTCCTCTACAAGCCATACCTTCTTTTTGAAAGAAAAATAAATACCATGTTTTACTTTTTTTTATTTTGGTATTGAAAATGGTTTTCATAATGTTTTTATATCAATGTGTTGTATTGATATCTTGTGATTGAATGGTGGTAATGTTATGTTTCCTTTATGCATGATTAATGTGATACGATTATGTTGAGGTTCTTGGGCATTATTAAGAAGACGAGTGGTTTTGTGAAAAACTAAGGGCGGGTGAGCCCGATATAGCTCTCCAATACATTGGGTAACATGAAGGAGTGAAACGTTAAGGATTCTCAGAAGAGATTTAGGGAATTTACTATGATGGTTATTCCAAACATAACCAAGAGGGTTACTCCCTACGTAAGAATGTTATGAATTCCTCAAGTTACCGTTTATGTCTTATGATTTCTATGATTTATTCATGATTTGACGAGGTATGTTAAAGTGCATATGTTTTATGGGTAAAGTATGATTTCATTATTATGTGTATATGAACTCATGTCCCCTTTCCATATTTTTATAACCCTTACTGAGCTTTTTATGCTCATCCCATGTTTTTGAAATGTTTTTCACAGGTCAAGGGAATGGTACATGATGTGATGAGAGTGTAAAGGATGTGTCAAGAAATAATCCTTGTTTTATTTTCAATATGTTTCCATTGATGAAAAGAATGAATACTATCTTTTATGTAACCACTTTGTTTAAATGTGGAATGTAATTCAAGTTTCATGATCTAATTCTCTAAAAATCTAAACCTAAAAAGATCCACAATGTGTAATCTTGTAATAACTCAAGATTAAGTAAGGTTTGAGGATGGGGCCTTATAAGTACAAAGACATTGATAAAATTTCTTTATCTAAATCCCTAATAGAAAAATAGGATATGATACATCAAGATCTCAATAATGTAGATCTTGATCCACAATCATAGAACTAGATCTCAACACAAATGTTTATATTAAAGGATCCATAGGATATATTCCATGTAATGTGAATAGAAATATAGAATAAATAATGAGAGATGCATCGTGATGAAATATACATACCCAGAGAAGATATGATCGTAAATTTGAGATTTTTGATCTTAAAGAATGGGTTTTTATGTCCTTGTATTCCCTTATTTTCAATGAGTGAACTTTTCATTACCCCTAGTAATGTAATATATCGATATTGGGCCACATTGGTGGTGAAATAAGTCATTAAAAGTATAAATAATGTATGGTATACAATTCTAGGATATCATTGTCATCTATTGATGATTTAGTCACGTGGAAAGACAAACCATGCACTAATTGTGTGTTATCCATTGAATTAAGGTGGCACTTCGCATGGCTACTTCACATGGCCTATCAAAGCATGTGTAAAAAAAGCCAAATATAATGCCTCCAAAGAACTGATATTTCTCACATTCTCTAAGGAATCCATATAGTTTGTTCAATCCGTGTTCTAATTATGCATAGAAATGTTTTCTCCAATTTTTTTGGACATTACCGTAATTCACCTCCAACAATAACTTCAATAAAAGTTACATATGTAAATAAAAAATAACCTAAAATCATACATAATATAACTAAAAAAAATTTCCAGGATCATATAATAAGCATAGGATGATATTCTATAATTATGAAATCCTATAGAAACCCAACAAAATAAATATTTTTGGAACCAAAATAATCATACTGTATCATTCTATGGTGAGAGTATCCCAAAAGGAACAGACCATAGTTCCTCATTATATTAGGGAAGGATCATCTTTTTTTATGTGATCACATTCATGAAATCCCATCAAACATTATATAATGAGATATAAAACATTAACCAATGAATATACAGTTATATATGAACCAATCCGTCAAAATCAATACATCTATGTGAAATTCAAAATATTACATTCCTTATTTCATAAAACAAGATTGACAAAAAATTGGTCTTATATCATTTAGAAAAGTTCTAACATAAAATAAAAAATATATTGGATCAATTGACACCAACATTCAGTATCCAAAAATAAATATTTCATATATTCATTTATAGAGACATTAATAATAAATATAACATTAAAATATTTTTAATTTAATGAGGATAATGAATCATGCAAAATATTTTATAGAATATTAACAAGCATTTTTCTAATGAAACTCAGTCTCGAATCACGTAAAATATTATCTTATGGTATGGAAACATGAAATCATATTTTTTCATTAAAATTAAAATAAATCCATTAAATAGACTCTTAAAATAGAATATATTTTTACTATAAGAAAGGTAGACTAGAATAAAAAAATTATAAAATTAATGGGGAATCCTTTTTAGCATTTTATAAATTCATTTAATTGAATTACTCATTGTCAAATTTATTACAAATAATAATATTGAAAAACCAAATTGTGATAAATTTGATTATTAAAAGAAATAAAACATACATTAATTTAATGATATGATATGAGAACAATAATGACACATTTGAATATATATTTGGAAATGGAAAATTTATTTTAGGAAGATTTTAAATTATCCTTTCTATCAACGACCTTAATATATAATGAGATCTATCAATGTCATCCAATATAGAATAAGCTGGAATGTAATTATAATATCACCAATGAATATAATAAATCATTCTTTAAATATAACGACCCATACTTTACATAAATTGTTATTACTTCAAAATTGAAGCACACTTATTACATCATATAACAAAACCATGAAAGGACCGTATATGTATAGTTTCATTAGAAACTGGGAAACATAAACAACTGGTTCTTAAATCATCAACATTTTCACCCATTTATTTCATCATATCTATAGTCTCTTTTTTAGTATTCTACATAATACCATTCTTATTGACCTGGGGAGAAGAAATCATACAAAATGGTGAGGTCAAATGCTCAGTAAGGGTAAACAAAAGAAATATAAATCATAAGGACATAAAATTTTGTATATCTTATCCTACAATAGAGTTCATAAGATCATATCATAGGATAAATCATAGTAGTGAGATGTAATCACAATAATCATAAATTAAATCATGAAACATTGTGTCATTCACACATAATCATAGAGAATCATTTCGTATTAGTCAAGACTTATTACCAAGACTATCATAACGGACAAAGTGTATTTCTGAACTGAGTTCACGCCTCGTTTCAATCCTGTTTCACTGAACCTGATTAACCTGCCGTTCCATCCACGTCTATCTCACAAGATATAAATCATTACCCAATGAATTTAATGGATAGATAGGTCCCAAACTTCTCATAATGATACCATTCTAATGCGTGCAACAAGATAATAAATCATACATCACAACATAAGCAATGTAATGAAAATGGGATTCATAAACATCATGCCATCATTAAATAATCCATATAAAATAAAAGGACATCATAAAAATAATACCATCATAACATAATAAAATCAATGTAAAAATAGGGATTGAAAAATTATTCTATATTATCTTAGATGGAAAATCATTTTGATAAAACACTTGAACTTCATTCTTGAGGAATATATCCTTTCTACTTCAAAAACATTTTTCCTTTCTTAACATGTCATAAAATTTTAAACTAAAAGAATTTAGTTAAAAATAAACATGAAAACATTTAAAGTAATTTTCTTGGAAATAATTTTCAAAAAATCCATTCAGGTCGTATAAGTTAACAAAAATATTCTTCTCGTACTTTGGCCGGAATAGTCAAAAAAGAACCTCGTACTAAAAACAACAAAATATTCCTTTCATATCGTTTAATAAAAGCTTACCAGTGGGTAAAATTGGATTTAAACAATAGTAGGAGGATAGAAATAATATTACATATTGAGTAAACATGGATGTGGATGATAAATATTCCCTAGTAAATTCTGAAGTATAAACAATCTCGGATTAAAATGTGATTGCGATATTTTCCCTAACCATAGGTTCGATATGCTTTGTACATGTCAGAACCTTTTGTATAATGATTTAAATAATGTCATTGACTTATTCCAGAATTTTACTCATTGTTATGATATCATATATGGTCATATTCTTAGCTTCTTACTAGTAATATTTCATTGCTACTTGTTATTCGGGTGTTCATTTCTTTTTTGGTTCTTATGCGTGTTTTGTCGAATAAATTCTTATTCATATTTTTGGGTTATATATTCCACCTTTACAGCATGATATTAGTGTAATATATATCATATTTATTCATTCAATTAATTTATATAATCATTATGCAATTAAGATCATGTAGAACAAGTCACATCACATCGTGGAGACGGTAGGTCGTACGTACGCATGAGTGATGATATCATTCCCATGATCATGGAATTGTATTGAAGTGTATGTATAATATATCAGAATCATTATCAAATTATAATAATAATATATAGTTATTCTTTACACCATTATACCCATCCATGTAAGGTGGTGGTGGAAAATAGATTACACCATGGCATGAAGATGGTATTCCGTACGTACGCATGCGCGATGATTTCATTTTCCGTAGGCTGGATAGAAAGTGAAATAGGGTTTTTTCATATTTATAATAACATATTAGTATAATAGTGATACTGATTTTATTACTTAATAATGAAACAACTAAAGAAGATGATGTTGAAGAAGAAGGAAATTGGAATGGATTGGTAATGGATATTACCTCTTCTTTGACGCGCCTCTTCTTAAACTACTCTTAGGGAACTAGGGTTGGTCTTTTAAGAAGACAAGGACCTCTAGGATGTTTCTAGGGAAGTTGAGAAGATAATTTTGTAGGGTTTTTCCGAGCATGATGGCTCTATGTTGTGTGAGGAGGAGAGGGAGTAGGTGGCCTTTTATAAGGGAGGAAAAGGGAACCTTTTGAAAACCAAAAATATTATTTTATTATAAAGTCATATTCTGTATTTAATAGCTCAAAATTGATTTATTTCTAAGATAAGGTGGGTATGGGACTAAATACACTCATACAATGGAATTTGGGAATGTTTATGTTACTGTTTTAACCTTATCATTTAGATTTAACTTTAAGTTAAATAATTTTACTTTTACCGTGTCTTCTTTTTTTCTTACACTATAAGGTTACTAAACGTACTATAACAAGCCAAACGAACCCCAAGTTGTTTATTATTAATATATATAACCTTATATAAGTCATTTGGCTGAACCGTATATTTATTGGAAAAAATAACAATGAATAATATAATATGTGTTTTAAACTATTTTATGTTAATTTTCACAATATTTGGTAATTGATTTTTGTGAAAATCATAACAGCATTATTAGTTCGTAAGAAGATAATTAAATCAATACTAAAATTTCATATTAACCTATAAAATTAGTGTTATTCATAAAAAGTCACAAATTACATTTATTTGGGTATTTATAATATCAATTATGTTAATATTTCCATAATAAGGTAATTAGTACATCATCATTGGGTCATAAATTATTTAATGTCTAAAAATTATAAATAAAATACATTTATGTAGGAAATATTTTTAAATTTCTAATGAATATATATAGTCTAATTTATCTTCTGTATAACCCTATATTAAAAATGTTTTAGTTATTAAACATTGATTTTAACTAATTTAACTATTCGTTAAATAAAATAATAACAAATGTCCTAATCTAATCCAAGTGGACCTGAATGGAAATATATTATTCCTAAGGTTGTTTTTGGTCTAATTAAACTTATCCAATAGAATTAGGACATGTTTTATGGTAATAATAATACCATTTTTACCCTTAATTAGCCTATTTAATTATAAGCGTGGTAAATAAAAGTAAAATGATTCTATTCACCAAAAATAATATTTATCTTATTGAACCACATTTTAATCCTTGATGTTAACCATGCCTCTCGGATTTTTAAAATTCCACTCACAAAAGTGTTAAAATTATGTTTTATGTAAATTTTCAAACTCTCCTAGGAGGTGGGTAAAAGACGGTGAAAAGTTTGAATTTTTTTTGTATATCTAAAATTATTATAAAATGACCCCATGAATTACATTGAACATATATATGTATTATGTATCAATATTGACCTAAAATAAATTTAAATAAAATAAATATTTGTATATATAAAAAGTCGGTTTTAAAATAGTAACCCAGTTTTTTCAATATTCATAAAAAATTGAAAGTTTTCAGAAAAATACAAAAATTTCACCCTAGGATAATTTCGATATTATGAATCCAAAAATGAAGTCCATTTTAAAAGTTAAAATTTATAAAATTTCAAAAAGTTGGTATTACTATTCCTAATGGCTAGTTTTATTAATATTTTAATAACATAATGTTGTTTAGTGAAACTCGGTATTACGTACAACCGAAGCTATCGAGGAAGGTCATGATTGTGTGTAGAGAAATCCAAGATAGTGTTTTGTGTAGTGAAATATTCCTTTAATGATGTATATAACAAAAAACAAAATATTTCTCATAAAAATCTAGGGTGTTACATTCTACCCCCCTTAAAATGAATTTCACCCTCGGAATTTGTCACTTTGTAACAAACATATGAGGATACCACTCCCCTATCATATCCTCAAGCTCTCATGTAGCTTCTTCTAATGGGTGGTTCCTCCATAAAACTTTCACCAAGCAAGTGGTCTTGTTTCATAGAACTTTTTCACTACGATCCAGAATCTCTATCGGTTGTTCATCATAAGAAAGATCATGCTCCAGTGGTACAAATTCTAAGCTGAGTACATGTGAAGGATCATGTATGTACTTTCTCAGGAGAGATACATGGAACACATCGTGAACATGAGATAGATTCGGTGGAAGAACCAATTGGTAAGCTACCTTCCCAACACGATCCAGTATTTCGAAATGACCGATATACCTAGGGCTCAGCTTTCCCTTCTTTCAAAATCTCATTACTCTCTTCCAAGGAGATATTCGTAGGAACATTTTATCACCGACTTCAAACTCTAGGTATTTTCTTTATTTATCGACATAACTTTTTTGTCGACTCCGAGCTGCTCTTATGTGTTGTTGAATAGATTGGAGCTTTTATGCCATCTCATCAAAAAGATTAGGTCCTAAGAGCTTTCTGTCCCCAACTTTATCCCAGCAATTTGGAGTTTGGCATTTCTTTCCATAGAGAGCTTCATAAGAAGACATCTAAATACTGGAGTGAAAGCTATTATTATAAGAAAATTCCACCAACTATAGGTGTTGACTACAACCACCTTTGAAGTCCATAGAGAAAGCTCTTAACATGTATTCTAGAGTTTGAATTATTCTCTCAGACTGACTATATGTCTGAGGATGATAAGCAGTGCTGAAGCTCAACTCTGTATCCAGAATATGCAGAGGCCTTCGCCAAAACATTGAGATAAACCCTGGATCCCGATAATATATAATGGAATGTGGTACTCCATTAAATCATACCAAATCCTTTACATATATCAGGACAATATGATCAAGAGAAAAATCCTCTCTAATAGCAATGATGCGTGCTGACATTGTAGGACGATCAACAATGACCCAGATAGCATTATTGCCATTGGATGTTTTAGGAAGTCTAGTGACAAAGTCCATAGTGATGTTTTCACGTTCCCATTAGGGTATGGGTAATGGTTGTAACATCCCATTAGACATCTGTCTCTCAGCTTTAACTTTCCAAAAAACCAAGCATCGAGAGACATATTCAGCAACAACTCTTTTCATGCCATCCCAACAGAAGTACTCTTTTAGGTCCCAATACATCTTTGTACTTCCAGGATGAATTGAGAATGAAGAACTACGAGCATCATCCAACATGTCCTTCATTAATTCTAGGATGGGAGGAACACAAACCCGATTCCGGAAACTTATTATCTCATCACAATAAAGGATGAATTCAGGAACATTTCTCACATTCTTTTGTAACTCTACATATTCTTTTTTTCCTTTTTAATATTCACATGTATAGATGGATAAAAATTCATTTGAGAAAGATAAGATTTTCCCCTTACATTATAATTCCAAGATCCACCCTTTGTAAATCCATAAATATTGGATCTTTTGTGATCCTCATCATGGATATGCTGGCATGGTCTTGTCGACTTAATGCGCCTGCCACCTTGTTTTCTTTCCCAGGGTGATATGAATTGAGCTTTCATAATCCTTTATCAGCTCCAACCATCTTCTTTTCCACATATTCAGCGCCTTTTGTGTGAAAATATACTTTACACATTTATGATCAGTATAAATATCACATCTTTCGCCATAAAGATAATGCCTCAAAATCATTAATGCAAAGATTACCGCAGCTAACTCCAAATCATGAGTTGAGTAATTTTTCTCATGGATTTTCAACTTCCATGAGGCATAAGCTATCATCATACCATTTTGCATGAGAAAACACCCCAATCCTTTCATGGATGAATCACTATAGATGACAAACCTTTCTCCACTTCAAGGCAGTGTGAGCATAGGTGAACTGGATAACCTTCTTTTTATCTCCTTGAAATTCTCTTCACATTCCTCTGTCCACAAGAACTTAACTCCTTTTCAAGTTAACATGTTGAGTGTATTAGATAATCCTGACAAATCATTCAAAAAAGTCGATAATATCCATCCAAACCAAGAAAACATCAAATCATTGTTACTGTTGTTAGTCTCAACCATTTTTATATAACCTCTTTTTTTTCTGGATCCACAGATATCCCCTATTTTGAGATTATGTGACCCAAAAATGAAACTTTTTGAAGCCAAAATTAACACTTGTTAAATTTGGCATAATGCTTATTCTCTCTCAGGGTCTTCAATACTATTCTCAAGTGATCTTTATGTTCTTCCTTTCACTTTGAATAGACAAGAATATCTTCAATAAATACTACCACAAACTGATCAAGATAGTCTCTAAAGACTCTATTAATCAGATCCATGAAGATATCATGTGAATTAATAAGACCAAATGGAATCACTATTAATTCATAGTGTCTATACCTTTTACGGAAATTCATCTTTGGTATATACTCACTTTTGACTATTAACTAATGATACCATGAACGAAGATCAATCTTGGAAAAGTATTGAGCTCAGCGTAGATGGTCAAATAAGTCATCAATGTGTGGGAGAGGATATTTTTTCTTGATAGTGATCTTTTTATGTTCTTTATAATCAATGCAGAGTCTCATTGATCCATCTTTATTCTTAACAAATAGAACAGGTGATCCCCAAGGTGACCCACTAGGGCATTTGAATCTCTTATCAAGATTCTCTTGGAGTTGCTTCTTCAATTCCTACAACTCCATTGGGGTCATTCTATAAGCTGTCTTTGAAATATGTAACGCACCTGATACGAGTTCTATTGAAAACTCAACTTCATGATTTGGTGGAGGTCCATGCAATTCCTCCAGAAATACATAATCAAAATCCCATAAAATGGGCATATTTTGAATTGTTAGTTTCTCACCAACCATTTGAGATAAATAACCTTCATTTAGTTGAATCAAGACCCATAAGATAGAAGAAATTTACCCTGGAAAGTTATATTCATCCTTGCATCGATAGACGATCATATATTGATCTGTATTATAAAATGTGACTTCCCCTCTTTGGAAATGGATATGAGCTCCACATAAAGAAAGCCAATACATGGAAAGAATCACATCAAATTCCACTATAGGAAGGATCACAAGATTTTCAGGAATCACATTCCAACAAACATCAATCAGAGAAGAATTATAAACTTTTGATGCGACTGTTGTGCCATTAGTGGTTGTCACAGCTAACTCAACATCTAATTCTTCAGGTAATACAGAGATACCATTAGAAAATTATTCAGAAATAAAAGAGTGGGTGGATCCAGAATAAAATAAAACATTTTCTACTTTAGAGTGGATGGTAAGTGTACCTTTCACCACTACGTTATCTTACTCCACATTGCTGATAGAAATTTCATGTGACATTCCTTTGTCTTTGGCCTTAAGAGTTTGTTGACATCGATCATCGTGAAAAACCCTTGGATTAGGGCATTGATTGGAATAATTCCCCATTTTCATTCACTTGTAACATTGAATTGTAGGAGGTTCCCTATGCGTAGCCTTTTATTTGTTCACATTAGTAGACATATTATTCCCATCATTGCATCACTCAAATGCCTGATGACCTTCCTTTCCACATTTGAAACATTTAGTTGTCCTTTTAAGACAACTCCCTCTATGTTTATTTACACACTTTGAGCATAAGGGAAAACTCATCTTCTTTTCAGGGTCCTCTTTAGATTTTCCTTTGAATTCCATTTTCCTCTTCTTATCAAACGCATATTACTGATGGGTTACTCCAATCTCCATCTCAACCTTGAGGGAACATCAAATGATTTCCTCGTAGCTATTCAAGTCCCTTATGGATAACACCCTTCAAAGACATGGTTTTAAGCCACTAATGAATCGATCAATCATACCCTCAGGCTGGATAATAATTCTGAAAGCGTACCTGAAAGTCTCAAAAAAATTTCATCGTAGGTACCAACAGATTCATGATCCTTTTTCATCAGTTCAAGAAACTTTTTCTCCATCTTTCTTCGAAGTATAAGATGGAAGTACTTATTAAAAAATATGTTCTTGAACTTGTCCCATTACATGGATTCAATTTCATCCCTTTTCCTCGTATTCTTGATAAGATTCCACCATTTATCAGCTTCACCTTCCAAACGATACACGGTTAAGATGACTTTATCATGCTCAGAACATTAAAGAACTGAAAATATCTTTTCAGTAGTACTGATCCATTGTTCCATAACTAATGGATCAGTAGACCCGCTGAATGAAGGTGGACACTGCCTCCTGAAGGATTCAACAAAATGATGTTCCATCCATTGCTCATTTGGAAGTCTTGCATGATTCATACCTTGAGAGAGTTGTGTGAGCATGGCTACAAGATTTTGAATTCCAGCTCCCATAACGTTTAGTTGCTCAAAAGGACAATCATCGCATTGCCCATCGCGTTCCACATTAACACAGTTCCTTCGGGATCCAACCATTGACAAAAACCAAGAAGAATAGTGTGAGGAACACTAATTATAATAGGAAAACAACATAATCAAGAATAAATTTCACACTTAAGGTCTTATCATAGGTTATTCGTGGCCATTTCTAAAACACTACGATTGTGTTCTATTCTTTGACTTATCCTTAGGGTTCTTACTAAGGCTATCACATCATAGATTCCAATGGATGACTATACCTTTCCACAGATACAAACCATAACGACACATACATTACATACATTGTTATTACTTCACTATTGAAGAACACTTATTACAACATATAACAAAACCATGAAAGGACCATATAGGTATAGTGTATTTTGAAATTGGGAAACATAAACAACTTGTTCATAAATCATCTACATTATCTCCAATATATTTCATCATATCTAGAGTCTATATTGGCGTATCATACTTAATACCCTTCTTCTTGACCTAGGGAAAAGAACCCATACAAAAGGGTGAGCTCAAATTCTTTGTAAGGGTAAACAAAGGAAATATCAATCACAAAGACATAACATTTTGGAAATCATAAACTGAAAAAGAGATCATAATATCATATCATGGGATAAATCATAGTAGTGAAATGTAATCCCAATTATCATAACATAAAACATGAAACATTGTGGAATACACACATAATCATAGTGAATAATTTCTTATTAGTCTAGACTCATTGCCAAGACTATCTTGGGGGACAAAGTCCATTTCTGAACCGAGTTTACTCCTCATTTCAGTCATGTTTCACTGAACCAGATTAACCGGCCGTTCCAGTCATGTCTATCTAATGAGATATAAATCATTACCCAATGCATTTGAGGGACATATAGGTCCCACCCAGCTAATAATGATACGATTCTTATGTGTTCCACAAGACCATAAATCATACATCATAGAATAACCCTTGTAATAAAAATGGGATTCATAAACATCATGCCATCAATACATAATCCATATAACATAAAAAGACATCAAAAAAATAATTCCATCATATCATAATATAATCAAACTAAAAATAGGGATTGAAAAATAATTCTATATTATCTTAGAAGGAAAATAATTTTGCCAAAACACTTGAACTTCATTATTGAGGAAAATATCCTTTCTACTTCAAAAACATTTTTCCATTCTTTACATGTCATAAAATTTTAAACTAAAATAAGTTGATTAAAAATAAACATGAAAAAATATAAAGTAAGATTCTTTGAAATAATGTTCTAAAAATCCATTCAGGCCGTATAAGTTAAAAAATATATTCTTCTCGTACTTTGGCCGGAAAAGTAAAAAAAAGAAACTCGTACTAAAAATGACAAAATATTCTTTTCAAATCTTTTACTAAAAACATACCAGTGGGTAAATTTGGATTTAAACAGCTATAGGCGGATAGAAATAATATTAAAATTGAGGAAACATGGATTTGGATGATAAATATTCCCCAGTAAATTCTGAATTATAAACATTCTTGGATTAAAATGAGATTGCAATATTTTCCCTTACCTTAGGTCCGATATGCATTGTACATGTCAGAACCGTATGTATAATGATTTAAATAATTTCATTGACATATTAAAGAATCTTACTCATTGTTATGATATCATATATGGTCATATTTGTAGCTTCATATAAGTAATATTTCATTGCTACTTGTTATTCTGGTGTTTATTGATTTTTGGTTCTTATGCGTGTTTTGACAAATAAATTCGTATTCTTCTAATTTGGATATAGATACCTCCTTTACAGCATGGTATTAGTTTAAAATATATCATATTTATTCATTCAATTCATTTATATAATCATTATGCAATGAAGATCATGTAGAACGAGTCACATCACATCGTGGAGACGGTAGGCCGTACGTACGCACGAGCGATGATATCATTCCCATGATTGTGGAATTGTATTGAAGTGTATGTATAATATTTCAGAATCATTATAAATTTACAATAATCATATATAGCTATTATTTACACCATTATACCCATCCATGTAATGTGGTGGTGGAAAACAGATTACACCATGACGAGGAGACAGTATTCCGTACGTACGCACATGCGGTGATTTCGTTTTCTGTAGGATGGATAGAAGGTCAAATAGGGTTGTTCCATATTTAAAATAACATATCAGTATATTATTGATACTTATGTTATTACTTCATAATTAAACAAGTAAATAAGAATAAGTTGAAGAAGAACAAAATTGGAAAGGATCGGTAAAGGATATTACCTCTTCTTTGACGTGCCTCTTCTTAAACTCCTGTTAGGGAACTAGGGTTGATCTTTTAAGAAAACCACGACCTCTAAAATGTTTCTAGAGAAGTGTAGAAGGGAATTTGGTAGGGTTTGGATGAGCTTGATGGCTCAATGAGGTGTGAGGAGGAGAGGGAGGAGTTTCCCTTTTATAAGGGAGGAGAGGGGCACCTTTGGAAAAACAAAAAATATTATTTTATTATAAAGCTATATTCAGTTTTTAATAGCTCCAAATTGATTTATTTAGAAGCTAAGGTGGGTATGGGTCAAAATCCTCTCATACAATGAAATTTTTACATGTTTTGGTTTCTATTTTAACCTTATCATTTATATTTATCTTTAAGTTAAATAATTTTACTTTTACAATGTCTTCTTTTTTTCTTACACTATAAGGTTAATAAACATACTATAACAAGCCAAAATAATCCCAAGTTCTTTATTATTAATATATATAACCTTATCTAAGTCATTTGGCCAAACCATAGATTTTTATGAATAAAATAACAATGAATAATATAATATTTGTTTTAAAAACTATATTATTTCAATTTTGACACTATTTGGTAAATGATTTTTTGTGGAAATAATAAAAACATGATTAGTTCTAAAAAATTTAATTAAATCAATAATAAAATGTCAGATTACCCTATAAAATTATAGTGATTTATAAAAAGTCTCATATTACATTTATTTGGGTATTTATAATATCAATTATATTAATATTTCTTTAATAAGGTAATTATTGCATCATCATTGTGTCATAAATTATTTAAAGTCTAAAAAGTATATATAAAATACCATTATGGATGAAATCCTTTTAGCTTTCTAATGAATATTTACAGCCAAATAAATCTTATGTATTACCCTAAATTAAAAATGTTTTAGTTATTAAACTTTGATTTTAACTGTTTTAACTATTCTTTAAATAAAATAATAGTAAATGTCCTAATCTAATCCAAGTGGACCTAAATGGTCATATTTTATTCCTATGGTTGTTTTTGGTCGAATTAAATTTATCCAATTGAATTAGGACATGTGTTATGGTGATAATAATACAATTGTTAACCTTAATTAACCAATTTACTTTTAACTGTGGTAAATAAAAGTAAAAAATTTACTATTCAACAAAAATTATTTTTATGTTATTGAACAAAATTTTACTCCTTAATGTTAACAGTGTCTCTCAGATTTTCGAAATTCCACTTACAGAAGTGATAAAATTAAGTTTTATGTAAATTTTGAAACTCTCCTACGAGGTGGGTAAAAGACGGTGAGAAGTTCAATAAATCTTTTATATATCTAAAATTATTATAAAATTACTCAAATGAATTACATTAAACTTATATAGGTATTATGTAACAATTTTTACCTAAAATAAATTTAAATAAAATAAATAATTATTTAAATAAAAAGTTGATTTATAAATAGTAACCACGTGTTTTCACTATTCAGTAAAATTTGAATGTTTTCATAAAAATACCAAAATTTCACCCAAGGATAATTTCGATATTCCAAATCCCGAAATCAAGTCCATTGTGAATGATAAAATTTATAAAAGTTCGAAAAGATTGTATTACTATTCATAACAGCTAGTTTTAATAATATTTTAATAGTATATCATTGTTTAGCGAAACTCGGTATTGCGTACAATGCAATCTATCGAGGAAAGTCACGATTACATGTAAATCGAGCCAAGATAGTGTTGTGTGTAGTGAAAGATTCCTTTGATGATTTATATAACATAAAAAAAATTTCATAAAAATTTCAGGTGTTACATTAACAATCACATTTTAGGCACAGTTATGACTGAAAAAATATTATTCCTGAAAAATTACAAAACAATGATCAAGATGATCAGATTATGTTATAACTACCTATGTGATATAAATAACTTTTGTAATAACCTATTTAATTAAATGTTATTAAATAAAAAAATTTAAAACATTAATTTATAATCATTTATTAAAAATATAAATATGACTTATCTATTATTTTCGGCATCAAATGTAAATTTTTTTTAATTTTTTAGTACTTGTTTATTAATGGATGTGTTCATTAATGTTTTTGATTTCGAAATAAATATAGAATAGATAATTTTATGTAGTTTAATTTTTGATATTTTCATAATGTTCTAACTTTATTAAATTGGATTTTAATTTATGATTCAATATAAAAGATTTGTGGATGAGGAAAATATGAATATTTTTATTGAACAAGATTATCATAAATATTAAATAGGTTAATGTTAATATAACCATTATAGAAGGATAATGAAATAAATATTTTCTTAATTAATATTTGATAATTAATTTATAAATTATCATTTACATACCTATTATAAACTTATATTATTAGTCATGTAGTTGGTAAAACATACCCAAACCTGAACACATTGTAATCTATGGGCAAGAATTGTAATGAATATTATTATATTTAGAATTATTAAATAATAAAAAAAAGAAAAATTAAATATTTATATGTTTTTAGGTATTTATTCATATTTTAATTTTTTTATCAATGATTAATATTATTGTTGGAAATTATATGAAACATTAATATAGGTTGTAGTATCAATGAAAATATTTGTGATCCATTTTTTCCACATATTGTAAGGATAATAGAGAGTATTTTTCAATTTTTTAATATTCATATTATTATGAATATAATATTAACTTAATCAATGACCCCATTTTACTATCCATGTATTTCAATGAAGAAAAATACATCATATCACTTATATAGGTGTTAGTACACATATAATAGAAGCGGCATTTTTGTTTTCCAATGGATTGGAGGAAAGTGGAAAACATTTTTATCATAACCAAAAAATATTTCAATATTATTAAAATAATTAATATATTTTAAATTTAATATATTATATTTATATTAGGAGTATGTATGTAGAAATCTAAAGAAAATAAAATATGAAATTCATAATTTATCCTTACTCCTTAGGAAATCACGTTTGAAATTTTGATAAAGGATACAGTACTACAACCTGGCCCTTTATAAATGCTAAAAACCGACATTAACAGCGCTAGAAAAGCGCTGTTAATGCCGGCGTAGATAAAGGGGGTCCCCTTTATCAGCGCTCCGAAAAGCGTTGATATAGGAGACCTGTATCAGCGCTAAAAAAAGCGCTGATAAATGACCGCCTTTATCAGCGCTTCTCTTTGCGCTGATAAAGGTCTCCTATATCAGCGCTTCTCGGAGCGCTGATAAAAGACCCCTTTATCAGCACTTATTTTAGAGCTCATAAAGGTCTCCAATATCGGCGCTTGACGGAGCGCTGATAAAGCATTCCTATATCAGTGCTCCTCTAGCGCTGTTAAAGGTGTCCTTTATCAGTGCTAAAAAAGCGCTGATAAAGGCTCCATCGCATGCACCTACAAAACAATACCTGCACAACTGCACACCAGAATACCTGCACAATGTAGCACATGCACACCTGCACACCATAGAACCCGCACCCAATATTTTGACCGACAACGGTATATACATTTACTTAACATCATGAATACAAAAAACACATTTCTATATACATTTCAAACATTTTTTTAAATGGTTACATTTACAATTATTCAACAACAGTTATAAACATTCATGTTTTATCCTTTGATATATGTGATCCGCTCTCGATGGTATTTTTTGCCGAACAAAGTATCCGAACTCAAGGAAAAAAATTCACCTATATAAGAAAAAAAATATTATGTTAGTAATTCAATAATGAAAGAAATTAAAATAGTAATATGAAAGAATACATTAATATAGAAATGTGAAACTAAAATATGAAATTTTAAACTCAAAAGTTTTAATTTTCATAACAATGAAAGAGAATAATGTAAAATCAATATGTTTTTGATTGATTTATCTCATTTAATAAATACTGATTCGTTATCTAATGAAAAGATTTACCGGTCACACCGTGCATCGGTCGGATTGAGGTGAGGTCAATTCGTACACGTCACAAATGACTCATGGATCGATTTCCGAAAGTATCAAAACAATCCGAACGTGTTTTCTCGGTTTGGCGTATGTTATTGGTGTTGTTTTCCAATGTTTATCTCAATTTGAAACTGATATCAGACACTTTTAGCCATACCGGCCACACCGTGCGTCGGATTGCGGTGCGGTCAATTCGTACACGTCACAAATGACTCGTGGATCATTTTCCTAAAGTATCAAAACAATCCGAACGCGTTTTCTTTGTTTGGAGTATGTCATTGGTGTTTTTTTCCAAAGTTTATCTCAATTTCAATCTGATATCAGATACTTTTAGCCATACCGGTCACATCGTGCGTCGGATTGAGGTGCGGTCGATTCGTACACGTCACAAATGACACGTGGATCATTTTTCTAAAGTATCAGAACAATCCGAACGTGTTTTCTTGGTTTTCCGTATGTCATCAGTGTTGTTTTCCAAAGTTTATCTCAATTTGAAACTGATATCAGACACTTTTAGCCATACCGGTCACACCGTGTGTCGGATTGAGGTGAAGTCGATTCTTTCACGTCAAAAATTACTCTTGGATCGATTTCCTAATGTATCAAAACAATCCGAAAGCGTTTGCTCGGTTTGGCGTATGTCATTGGGGTTGTTTTCCAAAGTATATCTCAATTTGAAACTGATATCAGACACTTTTAGCCATACCAGTCACACCGTCTGGTCGATTGAGGTGCGGTCGATTCTTACACGTCACAAATGACGCTTGGATCATTTTCCTAAAGTATCAAAACAATCCAAACGTGTTTGCTCAGTTTGGAGTATGTCATTGTTGTTGTTTTCCAAAGATTATCTCAATTTGAAACTGATATCAAACACTATTAGCCATACCAGTCACACCATGCGTCGGATTGAGGTGCGGTCAATTCTTACACGTCAAAAATGACTTGTGGATCGTTCTCCTAATGTATCAAAACAATCCGAACACGTTTGCTCGGTTTTCCGTATGTCATTGGTGTTGTTTTCCAAAGTTTATCTCAATTTGAAACGGAAATCAGACACTTTTAGCCATACCGGTCACACCGTCATCGGATTAAGGCGCGGTCAATTCGTACACGTCACAAATGATTCGTGGATCGTTTTCCTAAAGTATCAAAACAATCCGAACGTGTTTCCTCGGTTTGGCGTATGTCATTGGTGTTGTTTTCCAATGTTTATCTCAATTTGAAACTGATATCTGACACTTTTAGCCATACCGGTCACACCGTGCATCGGATTGAGGTGCGGTCGATTTGTACACGTCAAAAATGACTTGTGGATCATTATCCTAATGTATCAAAACATTAATAATGCATTTCCTTGGTTTGGTGTATGTCATTGGTGTTTTTTTCCTAAGTTTATCTCAATTTGAAAATGATATCAGACACTTTTAGCCACACCGGTCACAGAATGCGTCGGATTGAGGTGCGGTCAATTCTCACATGTCACAAATGACTCGTGGATCAATTTTCTAAAGTATGAAAACAATCCGAACACGTTTTCTTGGTTTTGCGTATGTCATTGTTGTTGTTTTCCAAAGTTTATCTCAATTTGAAACTAATATCCGACACTTTTATCCATACCGGTAACACGGTGCATCAGATTAAGGTGTGGTCGATTCGTACACGTCACAAATGACACTTGGATCATTGTTCTAAAGTATCAAAACAATCCGAATGCTTTTGCTCAGTTTTTCATATCTCATTGGTGTTGTTTTTCAAAGTTTATCTCAATTTGAAACTGATATCAGACACTTTTAGCCATACCAGTCACAACGTGTGTCGGATTGAGGTGCAGTCGATTCGTACACGTCACAAATGACTCGTGGATTGTTGCAATAATGTATAAAAACAATCCGAACGCATTTTCTTGGTTTGGCATATGTCATTGTTGTTGTTTCCCAAAGTTTATCTCAATTTGAAACTGATATCAGACACTTTTAGCCATACCGGTCACACCGTGCGACTGATTGAGATGCGGTCGATTCATAAAAGTCACAAATGACTCGTGGATCATTTTCCTAAAGTATCAAAAGAATACGAACACGTTTTCTTGGTTTGGCGTATTTCATTGGTGTTTTTTTCCAAAGATTATCTCAATTTGAAACTGATATCAGACACTTTTAGCTATACCGGTCACATTGTGCATCAGATTGAGGTGCGGTTGATTCGTACATGTCAAAAATGACTTATGGATAGTTATAATAAAGTATCAAAATATTCTTAACACATTTTCTTGGTTTTCCTTATGTCATTTTTGTTGTTTTCTAAAGTTTATGTCATTTTCAAACTTAGTAGTAGTAATTCACTAATCTAAGGATATGAACCATAAGAAAGGGATATCATAGATTCTCAATAAGTGTAAAGGGAGATATAAATGACCATATAAAGGTAACATAAGTATTAGTAATTCACCTTTATTGTAGTATTTGTTTACTTTCTCCCATTAGGTACGATGCCCATTCGTTTCTAAAGACATTTATATCATCTTTTGAATAGGAGTTTTTGCGACAGTCATAGTAATACTAAAAAATATAAATACACAAAGGATTAATATATATTTTAAATAAAGTAGTAATTATTTTCAAAAATACCTCTTCAGGGATGCTAGTTTGTTCATGAAATATGATCTCTTACATAAATTTACAAACAAAATAACCACAATCCTTGTCATTTGTTTGTTTCAGACACTGCAGAAACATCGAGAAAAATAATTAATTTGTTTTGATATGTATTTGGATAGTGAAATATAATTATATATACACAAAGACTTCTCCATATGTAGAACTTGTGGGCATTTTCATCTTTATGCACTGGATTCATTCCAGCCTTTAGACGATATTCATACACCACCCTATCAAAACAAAATCCTCATTAAAAGATAAAATAAATTATTTAACTAGATATTTAGTTCTTAAATTTTGGATCTAGTGTATTACAAAATGATAATCACCATCATGTGTGGTCGGTTAGTTGGATATCCATGCAGCGAATCCTGAAAATATATCTTTGGAGTATCCAAATTGACTGCAATGAGCATCCAATGTTCCCTAAAAACAAAAAAAGAAATAAGTACTGATAGAAATGAGAATATAATTTATATGATAATAATGTAGAGTTTTACCCTTGCATCGTTTGTATTAAAAAGAGGCTATCAGTCATAATTCTTCTTTGAAATGTTCTGAGCATATTTGACATCAATTCATCCTGAAAATTAGAATCTATTTATGTTCGTTGTGTAGAAATGGTGTGAGGACTAACGAGTCCAAATTTTTATTCATGGGAAAATCCCTTCAATTGTTTTTCATATACACACCTGTGAAAAATATGAGATGTATTTTTCCATAATTATCAAAGTATATCAACTTCTGTAAAATCAAATCATCAAAACATACCTCATGTATACATTTATAACTGAGGTGCCTATCCAGTCATATGTGATGATCTCAGAAATAGCATCTATACTAATGAAATCTATTGTTTCCTCTCCGTACATTTCTTTTTCACAAAAAATTGTATGACTCTTTCCGTCTTTCATTTTAGTATCCACATGATCATGAAATGATATTAAATTTTGATATAGAACGAGTGGGATGAACACGCTCTCAGTATAACGTTTTGATCAGTTGGTTGATCCGATGATGGAGCTGCTCTTTCGTTTTAGCTTCTCAATTTTATCCTTCTATAATAACATTCATCAGTTCTGCCATTTTCTAATTTAATGTTAAAGGTTTTACTTGAAAAATGAATTGGAAATGAATACCACATGCTCGACATGTTTTTTTACAAGATTCGACGACCATGCAACGAATGTTCCAACAACCTTTTCCTCCGTATGAATGTCGTTATCGTCATTTGGCATGGGTAGCTCCGTTCTCGGCTCATGAGCTACGTTAATCGACACTCTGACATTACCAGTTGGAAGTGGTCTAGAGTGTAGCGTGTCATTCTGCATATTGAACATGATAGCACTCCCTACAAGGCGATGGGTGGGAGTTGACAGATATAAATCACATTCATTTTCACCCTGCAGAATATCATTACATGAAAGATATCAGTGCCTATGTGATTCACATCTCACAAAAACGAATATTAGAACATTGATTACCTTGGTTATGTCAGGCATTTGAGGGTAATGGCTCGCCTCAAAGCTGGTGAGGGGTGGATCTTCTCACGGGGGTTGTTCTTGAGTTTTTGTTCTCTTCACCTCTCCTCCATCAGACTATTTAGCATCTATCCCTGAGTTTGGATTAGTTCTTCAAGGGTAGATACTCTATCTCTCATTACATGAACTTCTTTAGTTTGTTCATCCTCTTGTTTTTTTTCTGAAAATATGTCTGAGGTGACACCCCAAAACCCACACCTCTAACGGGGCCATACTGTTCTGGCTATTACAAGGCCGTTGAAAGTATTTCTTCATCTGGTGTGGGTGTTGTTGATTCCTATGACTATGTCAAATAGAAAATATGAAATAATAAGTAAGCATCGTTATGCAATAGTGATTTAAAGAAAAACAGGTTTATATTATTTCATACTTACACATATTTCCCACACTTTTTATGTGTTTTCATCTATCAGTTTCCCCTCTTTATTAACACGAGCCTCCTTCCATTGCACATGGCGTGGAATAGAAGTGACTTGATATTTTGCTTCATCAATATGCATATAAACAGAGAAACATGGTTTCAGTGTTGTTTTATGTCACATAAAATTATTACAGTACTTTTAAAATAAATACCAATTGTTTTTCAATTGATGTGTACCCCAACCTTGCTTTACGGTAGGGGTACGCTGGTATTGCTGCTCATTCTTTATTTTCAGCACTCAGTTGATGTTTCAGAAATAAAAACCTATCAATAAACGTGATGAGTACAAGAAACGTTACACAACATGTAACCAAACACAATGTACCTGAAAATTCTGTTCCGCATGACGGTTGCAAAACGCATCCCACGTTCCTTGGGATATCAAGTGTGCATAAAGAGGAGGCGGGTGCGGCTTGATTTTCCCTTTGGCATCTTTCAGATGATGTTTCGTTAAAATGGTACGAAAGCCTATATGAATCCTTCCTGCCAGTCTGAAAACATATTTTTTGTGCGAAACATCTACTATATATGCACTCTACAAGAGATGATGAAGGATTAGTCAATATTTCAATATTTTATTTTATTTTAATAAAATAAATAGATGATATCGCAATGTTACCATAATCTCTTCCCACATTAATGTTTTCAACCCACTGAAAACATGGTTCCACGACTCTACGTCAATCGGCACGCATTGTCGAGTGACGATTCCAATGTAGCTACTAAACATGGCTTTGTAGGGGTTTACATACTAGCCTATCTTATTCCAACCCACCTCATATTTGATGCTTTTTTCTTTTGCCTTAATGATTTTTGCTGAAACTGCCAAACAATGACGCACCTGTTTTTTTTGTGTCGTTGGAGTTTCATCGCCTACCATTTCGTCAGTTTCTGCATCATTATTATGTTTCTTTGAAGTGCTAGCATCAGCACTGACACCAGCTGCAAGATGTTAAGAGAACTGTTGTACGTCAGCAGTGGGACCAGCTGCAACAGGTTGAGAGACCTGTTATCTCTCAGCAGTGGGACCAGCTGCAACAGGTTGAGAGATGTGTTGTGTCTCGGGATTGGGTGCATCAGCTGGTGAAGAATTCATTATCTGCAGAACTGGTTTAAAATTTAATTTAGATCACATAAAAGCAGCAGTGAACAGATAATGAGGTCGAAAAGGGCTAGGTCCAAAACATGGAATTCTGAAATGTCCTCCATGCCAAGTACCACAACACAACTCTCAAAGAACATGAAACCATGACCATTTTTCCTACCCAACAGGGTTAGGAAATACATGAAATAATTCATAAATTCTGTCGTCATACCCAAGTAATAAAAAAATATCTGAAATTAATGACTAGGATTCACCATTTTGAAATGAAACCAATACTATAGAAGAATTAAAAAAAATTCACCTCGAATAGTGGTTGGCCAAGATTATGAGTCCTCATGATTGACCTCTACTGCATTGATTTTTTCTGGACTAGACTCGTCTATGTATTATTTCCCTACTAAGAATCCCCCTTTCTTTTAGGATGTGATCCTCCACCATTTGAAGCCTCTTATTTTTACTAAGAGACCTTCAAAAAGTGGAGCCTACACCACTCCCATTAGGAGCCAATTGAAAAAATCACAAGATATTCCCCGGCTACCCAAATAGGTGGAACGCCCTCAGAGTCACTGGTAAAATCGTCCAGATGAATCCCACATTTCTTATATGATAAAAAAATAGGTCCATTGTCCATAGAATCCACATAATCTGTTCATAAAGACTACTCAAATCCCTTTCCACAACTTATCTAAGACTCATCGTGCTTTAGATTTTATCCTCAAAAATAACTATGGATACCACCCATTAATGGAACACCATTGAGACCAATATTTCAATTAAAATATTCCTCTCACATCAATACCTTGGGAAACACCTAAAAATAGGTTGTTATACTTAGAACAATAAGAATAAATCTGATATATTTCCTCAAACCCATCTCAAAATTTATAGCCATAAGATAATCGTTCGTGGGGAGATAAAGAGATACATGAACAAAATTATGGAATCTAGTGTATAATCCATGACTAAATGACCACCATACAGTATATTTAAAAACACATAATCATTCATCAATCTCAAGGTATCTGGGTAGAACCTCTAAAGAAATACGACTTGGAAAGTGTTAAAAGTTAGATCCTCTCTATTCCTCGAAAAAATCTTTGAATCGCACCACATTAAAATAAATTCTTTTAAAAAGGAACTAAAAAATTACACTTTAGATGTATTAGGGGTTTTCAAAAATTCTAAGATCTACTTGATACAGTCCAACTACTCCTTAAATTACTTGGTTTTCTTTTCAGTAAGGAAAAACTCTGAATTATTCTTTGAAAATTCTTGAGTGTGGCCAATAGTACATATCTTATCATGGATACAAATTTAACCCACGTTTTTGAAATTATATATCATTGAATCCAAAGATATTTGTATCAATGGGATGGTTACTCTTTGGGGTACTCTGGTTCACACTCTATATGCTTCTACATGGTCCTTCTAGGAGGTATTGTCTACAAGAAACATGAACTACCTCCATCAAGGAAAACCCAACATCAAATCACAACAAAAGAACTAAATGAAAACACCAAAACATAAGAATAACTAAATAAATCTAATGAAGTAGTGGGAAATCATAAAAACAACCCATAGTCAGGATCAAAACATAACCACAATCCCAAACCACCCATGGAAACTGAAGATTCAACACGAAGAATAGTTGGACAAACACTTTCCCATTCCAATCATATGAATTCTTGAAAACTCAATTTGAATCACCTTAAGGAGAAGGACCCGGTGGTGGATGAGAAGGAGGTGTTGACAGCGGAGGCACCAGAGGCAATAGAGGCAGCGCAGAGGCAGGGCGGAGGCAGTAGAGGCATCGGAGCAGGGGGAGGAGGAGGAGGAGTAGGAGGAGGCCGCGGTGGAGGAGGAGGCAACGGAGTAAGCAGAGGAGGAGGAGGAGGAGGCCCCGGTGGAGGAGGAGGAGGAGGATGAGGCCACAGACTGGGAGGAGGAGGAGGAAGCGCCGGTGGAGGAGGAGGAGGATGAGGCTGCGGTGGAGGAGGAGGAGGAGGAGGAGGAGCAGTGGAGGAGGAGGAGGCGACGACCGGAGGAGGAGGAGAAGCAGGAGGCGGAGGCCGTGGCAGAGGAGGAGGAGGCCGTGGCAGCGGTGCAGATGAGGGATTCCGCAAGAGCTTGAACGGGTGCAGGGAGTAGGAAGTGGACCCGTGGGTTTTTAACAAATCCGCGTGAGCCTTTATCAGCGCTAGTAAAAAGTGCTGATAAAGGGTGTATTTATCAGCGCTAAAATGAAAAGCACTGATAAATAAAACCTTTATCAGCGCTTTTTTATCACTAATAAAGTGGAAAGCATATATCAGTGCTTGCTTTAGCGCTGATAAAGTGGACCTTTATCAGTTCTTTTGTTAGCACTGATAATGGCCAGGCCCTTTATCAGCGCTTTACCATTAGCGCTGATAAAGGTAGGTGCATGCCTTGCGCAGTTTTGTGGTAGTGATATAAATAGTGGTCTTATTACAATGTTAAAATATCTAAAAAGTGTGGCGTATTGATGGGGTGTTTTTTGGGTATCATATAGATGGATCAATGTGGAAGAGGCAATAAGGGGATGTGGTGGTGGTGGAGACTCCTTTTTTATGATAGGTGAATATAATTTTTTGACAAAATAAATTGAAATTTCCATAGTCAATTGTATAGTTGATCCAAGAGTAGAATATAATTTAGTAAAGATTAAGTTATTTTCGAAATATTATCAATAATACAATTTAACACATACTTTATCCATTTTATGTATTTTTCTAATTTATATAATTCAGCTTACCATTTTTTTAATCATGATCACTATTTTTCCTAAAGTAATTTAGTTTTTATTCCAAAAATGACTTTCCTTACAAATTATTTTTCTAGTTATTCTTAAATTGAAATATTTTTTATTAAAATCATATTATTAGTCAAAACAAAATTAACATTAATTATAGTGTATATAAATAATAAAACCCAACATATGGAAAACTATACATTCACACATAAAAATAATTTCTATGACAACATTATGAATTTTTTTTGTAACAATTTTATTATTTTATTAATTATTAAAAAAATAAGAGTTCCGTTTCATTCATATAATACATATAATAACATCCCCATTGAGTGAACATAATTGAACGAAACATACCTAAAACATTTGTTCTCAAATAAATATTACATAACTTTTGATATGTTATACATGTATTTTCTAAATCAAATAGAGAATTTATTTTCTTAAAAAATATAAATAAATATATTTGTGGTAATGAATATTGTTTTATATGTTTTTAATTAAATCAATTTCTATGTTAATTTCATAATTCTAATTTATTCGTTATAAAATTGAATTTTTAATGATCCACATAAAAAAAATATTTTCGTAAAATAACAAAAAATCATATTAGGAAGATATAAACTGGAAAATTACAATAATAACATTATTTTCACAATTTAATAATAATAATTTTTTTAATTTAACTTCTAATATAAAATTTAAAATAAATTTATGCATTATTTTTTATAATGAATGGAATTTATAGATATTCGCTATTATCATTTTTATTTCTTATCAATTACTATTTTTAATTGTGTTAATCTATAATTTATATAAAAAATTTATAATGTTGTATCATATGTCCTCTTATACTATAAAAACATAGAGTGATAAAAAAAGGTAATATATTGAAGTATACATTTGTAATCAAGAAATATTCTTATTTGGAATTAATTGAATTTAAAATGTAAACGTTTTTATTTATAAATATGTTAAATAAAGTAGTGAAAACAATATATTCAATCAAAATAATGGACATATATTTAAAAGATATGTTTTTATTAATAAAATTTGTATAAATTCATTTTTAGTTCAACATTTCATGTGAAAAATTAGGAATAACATAATGGTCATTTAAAGTGGAAATTAAAAATTATTGTTTTAGGTGTTAAATTATACAAATAGAAAAAAACTACCTAGGAAATTTTTATTATGATTATGAAAATATATGTGTATATTTTTATATCCTATCCTTCGTTGGTTCCCACATTTCATCCTTAAATATATTCATCCTCACACTAAACTTTTATTAAGTGATTGGTATTTTCAACATCATTTTATGTATTCGATACTGAATCTCAATTTTAAATTTATGATATGATAGTTCATGTTCTAGTTTGATAGATGCTATATTTTTTATGTGAATTTCCATGCACGTTCAATATCAATAGTGGTATAACTATCACATTATATATGTGGGTATGATATAAAGGGAGTAATAATTTTAATGATACATATTTTACTAGATTAAGGTTACTAAGGGGACTAATATACATATAAATTATCATTTAATCAAACTAAAATTTCATTTACGACATCCAATGAAATAAATGATGGGAGAAATTGTCAAAAACATCAAATACTAAATGTCATTAATTATTATATGTATAAGTATTATATCAGATTTTTCTCTCATTTTATATATCGATGAATAGCTTGAACCCTCTCCATCATTTCTTGTACAAGGTCTTGTACTAAATTATTTATCTATCAAACATCATCCTATCATATTGGAATCCGGGATCTCTTCTAGTAGAAATCTACATAGGGCTACACCCCATTGATAGAATAGAACATATTATTTTATGAAAAAATTTATAGGGATGGTGTTAATATCAACCTCCTTATAAATTAATTTACACTTATATTATCATATCTTATAGCGTTCTAATTATTTTTTAGACATAAAATCAATCTATTCATGTTAATCAATTCTAAAAATAAAGCATATCTCCCACATTTTTTATATAATTCAATAGAACCTATAGTTATTCGATGAATATAGTTTGATAATTTTTATTATATTTTAATGACTATAATTTAGTAGTGTAGAAGGTTACATTGAAATATAATTTATTTTGGACCTTATTTGATGATATTTTTTTGATGGAATATCATTGATATCTATTGAGATCCAGTAATTTGATCATATAATCAATCAATATGAGGTTGTGGTTATTTTCTCTAGATCAGGATTCTGTAGAGAAAATGATAATTCGTTGTAACACCCCAAGATTTCATAGTATATTATTTACTCAAAGTAATTAAATAACTTTCACTACAAGGACCACCGAGTTCAAATGCACCGCGACTTAACAAACTAGCCATTCAAAAGAGGCTATGAATAGTAATAACTGAATATTGAACTTTATATAATCCTTATAATTTTAGAATCAATGTTTTGAGTTTTTTATACATATTTTAAGTACGAAATTGTTTTTTTCATAAAAAAGAAGTGTTTTTCACATATATTCACTTTTACCACATTTTAATGGTGAACCCTTTTTAAATAAAATATTTGAAAACTTTATATATTCAATTTGACAATATAAAATTATTCTTTAAAATTGGGTCATAAGAATTTAGTTTCAATAAATATTTTTTGTTTTTTCTGATAACTTTCATATTTGGGTGAATAGTGCAAAATTCAATATTTTAACTTAAAAAAACATTTTTAATCATAATAATTTTTAGTGTTAAATTATAAATTTTAATTTTTTGGAAGTATAAATAGATTATATTTTTACCATCTAATCCAATTTTGGTCATTTTATGTAATTTCACTTTGAAATTGGTCATAAACAAGTGTCAATCTTTTGATAGTTATTACCATCCATGTGAATTGATCTTAATAAAATAACATCATTTTTGAATCCAAAATATCAAAAAAAAATTATAATTAAATATAACCTTCTACACTATGATATTATAGTGTATAATGTTACATTTTTATAATTTGATAAAATAGACTTCATTTTTGAATTTAGAATTTCCAAAATATCCTATGTTTACTTTTTTGTATTTTTCTGAAAACGTTCAATTCAAGATGAATAGTGAAAAACATTATGTTATAGTTTAAAACTGAGTTTTTATTTAAGTAAATTTTTATTTTATTTAAATTCATTTTAGGTCAAAATAGAAACATAATACCTATAAAAGTTAAATGTAATTAATTGGAGTCAGTTTATAATAATTTTAGATATATAAAAATTTTATTTAACTTTTTACCATATTTTTCCCTCATTTTAGGAGCATCTGTAAATTCATCATAAAAAATAATTTTACCCCTTATGTGAGTTTAATTTCAAAATTCCAAGAGAAATGGTTGATATCAGTAAGTAAAATGTTGTTCAATAACATGAAAATAATTTTTTATGAATAGTAACTTTTAACTTTTATTTACCACGGTAAAAAGTAAATAGGGTAATTTTGGGTAAAAATGATATTATTATTACCCTAAAAAATGTTCTCATTCTATTTTATAATTGTTATTTGACCAAAAACAACCCAATGAATAAAATATGATCCTTTAGTTATACATGGATTAGATTATGACATTTATTATTATTTAATTCAAAGAAGTCTTAAAAGAGTTAGAATTAATGTTTAATAACTAAAACATTTTTAATATAGGAATACACATAAGAAAAATTCAACTATAAATATTCATTAGAAAGAAAGAAATATTTCATACATAATGGTATTTTATTTATATTTTTAGACTTTAAATATTTTAATTAATATATGACACAATGATGATCCAATAATTACCTAATTAATAAATGATTAAAATAATTGACAATATAAATATCCAAATAAATGTAATTTGATACTTTATATGAATTACACTTATTTTATAGATTAATATGACATATTAGGGTTTTTTAGATGATTTTTTTTGATTTAATAATTCTATAATGAGTTTAGAAAAAAAACAAAATAGCAAATAGTGTCCAAATTGACAAAAAAAATTTCTTAAAACAAATATTTTATTAATAATTAATATTCGATTCCTAAAAATCTAAGGTTTGGCCAAAATTCTTTTATAATTATATTTTTATAATTAATGAACCACATGGGGTTCTCTTGGAAGTATATAGTATGTTTATTAACCATATAATATAAAAATACAAAGAAACATGGTTAATGTAATATCATTTAACTGAGAGTTAAATATAAATGATAAAGTTATCATAGTGACCCAAACATACATAAAACCTATTGGTTGACTGGTTTTAGACCCATACCCGACATAAATTATACCTAATACAATTTGAGACATTATAATCCGAAAATTATTTTATTATAAAATAATATTTCGAGCTTTTCCTAAGGTGCCCCTCACCCCTCTTATAAACGGGCACTCCACATTCTCTCTAATTCACACCTCCAAAGATATTTCTCTCAAAAAATCCCTTCCCAAATATCCTCACTACAATCCTTTATTCCTCCTTGAGGCCTTCCTTCGGTGATAAAGACAACATATGGATCCCTTTTTATCATGTCAAAAGGAAGAACCCAAAGAAGAGATAAATATTTCATCACCTCTTACAAGTTATTTTCTTTTTCCACATCATATTTCATTTTTGTTTCCATTATAAAATTGAAACTCAAGTATCTTATAAATAATATAATTTTACTATAGAAATTGTACAACTGTATTGATTATTCTATACATCCTATAAATTATAAAGTCTCATATGTGTGTAAGTACAGATTACCGTCTCCACGTCGTGGTGTAGTTTTTTATTCAAAAAAATCCTTATTTTGATGGCTTTAATAATGAGTATAACTGATGTAAATAATAATTATAACATGTTAATGATTTTGTATATATAAAATACCATCCAATTTCATATTAATTTTTCATCGATATAATGATATTGTCACTCGTGCGTACGTACGGATTAAGGTCTCCACGACGTGATGAGATTAATTTCAACGTTCACAATTCAACGATGATTATAAAATATATATCATTAATAAGTATGAAATTTAATTCATAATAATTCTATTGGATATATATATATATACACTTACATATATATTATTCACTTAGTTCTCTTCAAAATGATATGAAAATAGAAACAATATTTATTCGTAAGTACAGACTATTGTATCCACAAAAGGTGTTTCCCATTTATTATATATATCTACAATAAATATTTATATTATAAATATATATGATATATAAATCATGTTTTATATTATATATGTATTTATATCTTGATCAAGGTGATACAATCAAGAGTAACATGTTAAAACACATACGATAAAGAATGTTATTATTACCTGCAATGTAAATTTATCATGGAAATTATTATTAAATGGGTGACATAAAGTCATAAATGAGTCATTTATGATATCATATATATTAATATGGTTATCCTATAATTTAATAACAAACTAAAATATTAATACAGGAGGTCAAACGTACCCTTGACTAAATGAAAGTGCAAGGTAAGGGTTAACTCTACAATATCTTTATTATCTAGTTTGTTTTTACATAAGTATCCATAGGGTCCTCTTTATCATCAACATCCATGTTTCATAAAGATGAATTTCAAAAAAAAAATTACTAGATAAAGGGGTATAGTATTTTATAACCTTTTTAACATTATGTGTTTTGAATGGAATCTTTCTGTCGTTTTCCAAACAAGGTACTATATGACCATCTCAAAAAAAAATAGATATGAATAATTTTTAACATATACGGAAGATGTAGCTATTTTATACCATTATAACATCATTGAATCTTCTCTTAAAAGTTATAATAATATTTTCAAAATAAAATTTTTCTTTATAATTATGTGACTTTTAAATGAATTCAAAATAGTATGAGATATATCTATAAAAAAATGTTTTTCTTTCATCTATGTTAACATACATTGATGGATTTAAAGTTTATTTGAAGTTGATTTATTACGATACAAATCATCCTTATTGTATTGAAGGTTTTGTGATATGATTGTCTGTGGATGTTCCATTTTTATACCATTCATGGTTTATGGATAAAGTAGTGACATTTAGTATGTTAGTTTTAATACAATTGTGTATATTATATTTCAACCATTTCATATGAGGAATGTATTGGGATTAGTAAGTGACGGGAGAAGCCCGCTATAGCTCCTTGATGCATCATTAGGTATCATGAGACCACTATACATGGAATTGGATGAGGCCTTTCCCAACTTGATATGTGGTTTTTTCCGAGGCCTTAATCATTTTTAGACGTCTTTGTCAAGGCCTTGACAAAATGTTTCAGAATGTACATAAGTATACATTCCTTCGTTGTAAAAATAATATTTATGGTTCATGTTGATAGTCGACTAGTATAATACCCATTATTATGTTTTATTATGGCATTATTAACTAAGATCATATTATTTCTATAAAAGTGCAGATGTTTATTACCGGTAAAGGCATGTGTTTTCAATTTTTCACCATGTTTAATATTTATGTTACCTTCCGATGTATTTCATACCCTTACTGAGCATTTGATATAACCCCTTTCTTATGTTTCATTTTCCCAGGATATGAAGAAGTTTATTATGATTAAATTGCAGGCATAGTCTAGGATGCTTGGATATTTCTAATGAAATAAATTAGTTTTGTATTTCATTTCAATTTGTAATGTTGAACATATGTATGAATCTTGTTTCTAATAATACTAAACTGATAGTTCTTTCAAGACATGATTTCCTTGTGATTATTCCATTGTATTAAAATAATGCACCGACTCTGGGCTTCTGGGGTCGGGGCATTACAGTTCGTATCAGTGGAAGTATAGTAAAAACCATTGAAACTAGATTTATATAAACATTGATTAGAGCACATTACACTAAGACATACATTAAGGATTAGCATAGAAGAACTTCCTAGAATTTTGGTAATGTAGAGATTTTGTGAGTTTTCCAAGAAATACATCCTTGTCTGGATATGCGTAGAAGAGGCATCTCTGGCACAAATGTACCTAGGGGTAAAACTAGAAAACACCGCTTTGAGATATACTGCAATGGGAACTAGTGCATGACAATGGGATTTGGAGTAGAATTTGTTACAAAACTCCCTAGGGATATGCTTAGAATAATTCTAATTTTCATTACAAATCATTATGATAGATATAAATGTATATAATTCCTTAGAGAACATATTATTATGAATATGGATGATATCCATAAACTGTTCAATTTACAATAGGTATTTTACAATTTTCGAATTATTCATTGAAATTAATAAACTGACCTAGTGTATGCCACTGTATAAAAATGGCACCCTATAGAAGGAATGTAAACTCCATAAATATGTATGATCCAAAGAGTAAGAATGATCATATCTTTTACGGTATTAAGAAAAAATTTAGAATGGAAATAGACTCCCATGTATTCTAAAAATATGATGAAATAGTATCATGTGTTAATAAGATAAATAACGAATTATATGAATCATATAGCATTAAAGGGAAGATAGATAAGAAAAGGATGGAAGAGATAAATATGGATAAAGGTAAGAGGGAAAAGAAGGATTTTCCCATATGTGATAACTTTGGAAATAATCACCTGGTTAAATTCATGGAGGGAATGATATTTTGTTAAAATTTTAGAGAAAAAGGACACCAAGTACATGATTTCATGGTTAAGAAAACAGTTTCAAATATAAAATGCTTCATTTTCAAGTTTTTGGGACATTATGTGGATCAATGTCCCAGTCATTATAGTATACTCCAAATGATTCTATTTGATAATAATGAAGTTATTATACTACCTTAGATGATGAGGAACAACTAGTTTTTTTATGTTGGTATTATAGAAGTATTTCATTTGGTTCTTTTATCAATAGTATATTGGTTATATGAATTATGGAGATAAATGAGGATTATACTGCAGTACTATTTTATTATGGATTTGAGATTATATGGTTCTATGAAAATTGAATAAATAGTAAGCTACACATATTGGAAAATAAATGGTTGAAGTAAAGGTAATCATTAATAATGTCCTGATAGTGGGTTAGTGATTTTGGAATAAGAGATGGTTGATTTTGATAAATTATATTGGATATTATAGTCTACCTTGAAACTGATTAATGATTTGTATATTCCATCATTGTTGGAGTTTACAACATTTTAGTATAGGAGTATATCTAGTATCATATAAGGAATGAGGGAGCATGAATATAATGAATAAGGTTTTATGATAACTTAGGATGTAGCAGTGTTTTAAAAGAATACATGATGAAGGTGTTCAAAATTTATTACCTGGAAAAAAGGATCTTCATTGTGTTTAACATCCCTATAAATTATGGACTGAGAGACTGGATGGATGGATTTTAAAGAATTATAAAGGTTGGAATGGATTAATTTTGAAAGCGGATAATATTTTTATGGTTATTTTTGGATTGTTATAAAAATGAAAACCCAGAGTTCGGGCAACAACTAGTCGCGTCTGGCAGGGCTGCGAGACATGAACCCGCAACCGAATAGTGACAAGGGTGAATCACCTACCAATGGTATACATGTTGTCCTGGATTGTATAATGTAGTTTTTTTAAATGTTATTGTAGATAAATTATTAATTAATATTTTTGGAACCGAATATGAATAGGTTAAATACTATATTTGTTATGTTTTATTATCTTTTTGAGTGAAAGATGAGTTTGTGGTAAATATTTTTTAAAGGAAGGAACACTACGTGTCATTTATATATATATATATTATTTCTTCTCTGATTATATGAAAGTATTAATTCTTAAACTTCAGGTACGTGATCTTAAAATTAAAAATGTTTTATTCTAATACATTATGTTTTATTTAACTGATGATATTTTAAATCATCATAGATTGATGGCTTTGAGTCCCTCAATTAGACAATTATTATTGACCGATGACCTCAATCATTCCCTATAAATATTTTCGTTTTTTCATCCCATTATGTGTCCAAAATTTCCACAAATGTTCCAAAAATCTAGATCATAATTTGGTGGTGTCTTTTTCAATCCCCTTTTGTTCTTATCAAGTCTAAATTTTATTTACCTAATTTCTGATGTGGGTTTTCCTACAACGATATTTTCTATTTGAATCCGTTTATTTTTGAAGAACAATTTCAAATTACGAGGACACAGTTTATTGATGAACAGATGAATGTAACATCCCACAATTTCATAGTATGTTATTTCTTCAAAGTAATTCAATAACTTTCACTACACAGAACACCGATTTCAAGCGCACCACGACTTACCAAACAATCCATTCAAAAGATGTTATGAATAAAATTAATTAAATTTTGTACTTTATATAACCCTTATAATTTTAGAATCTGCATCATGAGTTTCTTAGGCCTAATGTAAAAACAAATTCATTTTTTAGATAAAATATGTATTTTTCATACAAAAAAAATCACATTCAAGACCATTTAATGGAAAACAATTTTTAAATAAAATATTTGAAAATTTATATATTCAATTTGACAAAATAAATTTATTCTTTATAAGCGAGACATAATAATTTAGTTTTAATAATTTTTTGTTGTTTTTCTGAAAACATTCAGATTTGGGTGAATAGTGAAAAATACAATATTTTAACTGAAAATAACATTTTTAATCTTAAATATTTATAGTGTCAAATTATACATTTTAATGGTGTGGAAGTATAAATAGAGTAAATATTTACCATTTAATCCAATGCATGTCATTGTATGTAATTATATTTTGAAATTGGACATAAACAAGTTCCAATATTTTTAAAGTTCTTATTTCTTAAAAAAAGATTTTTGGTTTTGACAAGAGGAATTAATTTTAAATTAATAAATGGATATTATTTGTTTTCAATTTGGAAAAATATAATTCATTTCTGAATTCATAATATTAAAATCATCCTAGGGTAAAGATTTGGTATTTTTCAGAAAACATTCAATTCATGATTAATAGTGAAAAACACTGAATTATTGTTTTAAACTGAATATTTATTTTAATAAATATTTATTTTATTTAAAATTTTTAGGTCAAAATAGACACATAATACCTATATATGTTCAATATAATTCATTGGAGTAGTTTTATAACAATTTTAGATATATAAAATTTTTATTGAACTTTTTACCTTCTTTTACCCACCTCCTATGAGCATTTTCAAATTTAAATAAAAAATAATTTTACTGCTTCTGTCAGTTGAAATTCAAATATCCAATAGAAATTGTTGATATCATTTTGTAAAATGTGGTTTAATAAGATGAAAATAATTTTTAGTGAATAATGACTTGTTACTTTTATTTACCACGGTTAAAATTAATTAGGGTAATTTAGGATAAAAATTATTATTATTTATTATTTCCCTAACACATGTCCTATTTCCATAGAATAAGTGTAATTATACCAAAAACATCCTTAGGTGTAAAATATGATCCTTTAGGTCCATTTGGATTAGATTATGACATTTATTATTATTTAATTCATAGAAGAGTTAAAAGAGTTAAAATCAAAGATTAATAACTAAAACATTTTTAATATAGGGATAAACATAAGATAAATTTGAGAATACATAATCATTATAATTTTAAAAATATTTACTACATAATGGTATTTTATTTATAATTTTTATACATTAAATAATTGAATTTAATAATGACACAATGATGATGCAATAATTACCTAAATAATGAAAGATTAAATTACTAGACATTATATATATCCATATAAATGTAATTTGAGACATTTTATTAATTAAAATAATTTTATATGTTAATATTACATATTAGGGATGGTTATATTAATTTTATTTAAAGTAATAATGTTGTTATAAATTTAGGAAAAACAAAATACTAAATAGTGTCATAATCGACATAAATGTGTTTTTTTTTAAAATATTATATTATGAACTGATATTCTATTCTAAAAAATATATGCTTCGGCAAAATAACATATATAATGATAGGTGTATAATTAATTAACAACTTGGGGTTCTCTTGGATGTATATTGTATGTTAATTAACAATATAATATACAAATACACTGAGACATGGTAAATGTCAAAATATTTAACTAAGAGTTAAATCTAAAATAAAAATTTAATATATTCATCCAAACCTTTATAAAACCTGTTGGTTGAGTGTTTTTAAACCCATCCACACCTTAGAATATAAATAAACCATTTTTAAATCATTATAAATCTTAATTATTTTTTTATAAAATAATATTTCTTGCTTTGCCGAAGGTTCCCCTCACCCCTCTTATAAAACGACACTCCCCCTTCTCTCTAATTCTAACATCCAATGCCATTTGGATCGGCCAAAACATACTAAAATATCCTTTAAAATGTCCTCCCTTCATCTTAGATTCCTTCCTTTGGTCTGAAATCCATCATATAGATCCCTTTTGATCAAGTCAAAAGGAAGAACCCAAAGAAGAGGTAAATATGTCATAAACTTTTTCATGTTTCATTCTTCTTCCACATCCACTTTCTATGTTGTTTCTATTATAAAATAATAAATATGGTATCTTATATATAATTTGATGTTATTATAGGAATGGTACCACCATATTCATTATTCTATCCATCCTATAAATGACAATATCACCATACATGCGTACGTACAGATTACCGTCTCCACATCTTGGTGTTGTTTGTTATTCAAACACTTCATTGTTTGTATGGGTATAACAATGAGTATAATTGATGTAAATAATAAATATAAAATATTAATGATTCTGTATATATGATATACCATCCAATTATATATTATTTTCCCATCAATATAATGATATTGTCCGTCATCCCTACATACGGATTACAGTTTCCACGACGTGATGATATTCATTTCCACATTCACCATTCAACGATGAATATAAAATATATATAATTAATAAGTAAGTAATATATGAAATAATAATGATACTGGAGATATATATATATATCTACTTACATATATCTTATTCACATAGTTCTGTTCAATATGATATGAAAACGGAAACAACGTTTATGCGTACGTACGGACTACCGTCTCCATAAACAATGTTTTCCATTTCATATATATGTATATTATACGTATTTATATTCTAAATATATATGATATTAAAATATAGTTCTATATTAAGCAGGTAGTTAAATCTTGATCTAATTGATTCAATCATGAGTAACAAGTTAAAACACGTACGATAAAGAAAGCGATTATTACCCGAAATGTTAATTTAACATGGAAATTATTATTAAATGTGTAGTATAAAGTCATAAATGAATCATGTATGATATCATAAATATTAATATGGTTATGGTATAGTTTAATAACATACTACTGTATTCATATAGAATGTTAAACAAACCCTTGACTAAAGGAAACTGCAAGGTAAAGGTTAATTCTACAATCTCTTTATTATCTGATGCTGTTTTTATGTAAGTATCTACATGGACCACTTTATCATCCCCATCCATGTTTCTTATAAATGTTTTTCAAAAAAGTTTTTACTAGATAAAGGGGTAAAGTAATTTATAACCTTATTTAACTTTATATGTTTTGAGAGGAATCTTTTCATCATTTTACAAAACAAGGTACTTTGTATCATTTTCAAAAAAATTAAGACAAGAATGTTATTTTAACTTCTACGGCAGTTGCATCTATTTTCCGCCGTTATAACATCATTGATGCTTCTATTACAAGATTATTATAATATTTTCAAAAATAAATGTTTTACTTATAATTATGTGGCTCTTAAATTATTTCTATATAGAAATAGATATTTCACTAAAAAGGGATTTGATTTCATCTATGTCCACATTATTTGATGGATTTTAAAATACATATTTTACTATAGTAATAATAATTCACATTTCTATATTTCAAACCATAAATTCAAAGTATGATTATTTTATATATTAAATGGATATCAACACTACTCTACTTTCTGTTTATATTTATATGGATTGATATATGATATAGACAAATGGATTTTAACATATATATAATACTAATTTATTTGAAATATTAAGTGGCTTATTTAGGGAATGAAGAAAGATATAAAAGTAAGAAAATATTTATAAATGATGACATGAATGATTTTGGTTTGACAAAATAAATGGAAAATATGTATGAAAATATGTGGGTATATCAAATTATACTTGAATATCCTATTTTATATTTGGATAATATACTACTTATTATGAAATATTTGTAGTCACTTCATTCCATGATGATGTAGATAGGAAAATGTTTCTCTATTAATATCTTCTTTAAAACTAAACACATACTTGATGTGACGTTCTACAGAGATATATATTAGTGTTATTGTATACTAGGTAATCAATATTCATATTATAACTTGTAGATACCAATATAATATATGTTAGAGTACCAGTACTATTATAAAGAAATATTAATGTACTTGAGAATAACATAGGGTATGTTCCTTGGTTATTTATATAAAATAAATTATATATAAAATGATTCAGATAACAAGGTATCCCATATGAAAGATATGATTCGAAATATCATTATAGACATTTGGTTTTCTTAAATGATATATCTAATTGTATGATGTTTTATAAAAATTAAAAAATTGATGGCTCAACCATAGAGGCAGGGTACGTAAAATTAGTAGATATTTTGATGGTATTTTACTGGGTCATGAAGTTATTTATTAACGATTTATTGGTTCATTGAAATTTTTGGACCAATTAAGATATATCCAAAAAAATATTATTTTTTTGTTTATTGTAATGTAAACAATGTTACATCAATGCACCCATGTCCTCCATTGAAAATAAAATCTCAAATAAGATATCATTTATATAGAAAATGTAATTATCATTTAGATATATTCATATTATAAATTATAAGATTCATAGATATAACAATTATCATAGAGAAAACAAAATTCTCTTATAGATTCATTGGGATTAGGACACATGATATATTGTCATTAACAGTTTTAAATTTATTATGTTGTTATAATAAAGGAGATATATATTTATCAGTTATTTTATGTGTGGTGAAATTTACTTTCAATGATTATTTATATTATAAAATATACTAAAAGTATGAAATTGAGTTTTTTCTAACTGCTGAACAATAAAGTGTAATATAAGTTGTGATGACATGTAAATTTAAGCATAAAAATATTATTCATATCATTATAGAGAGTTTTCTATGAGAGGATAATAATTCATTTAGAATATAGTCATTGGAATCATATTAGATACATGTATTTTCTAATTTATTACAAATAGAATTTTATGTGGTCATTGATATACTTAGTCACATATAATTTTAATCAATCCATCATAGATATGTTAAAAATGATACATAGAATTATATTCCTATTAAATATATATCATTGTGTCTTAAATTGACATATGAATAAAAGATAAAAATTGTAATTTTTTTATGTTTCCATTCATATCATTGTTTTAACACAAACAAGAAACGAGTTCTATACAAGAATCAAAAGTTAATGAAAGCAAAACATTGATTTAATTCGACTGATAAAATAAATGTCCATTCATAGTTGACTAATATACGATCTCTTAAATTATTTGGATGAGTGGAATATGATGAACACATATATTAGGTGAATGACATGAGATTTAATCATTAAAACAATTTCTTTTATTTTTTAAAATCCTAAAAAAATGTGTTTTGATATAATAAATTGACATGTTCTATATAATTTTTCTTTATTGGATCATCATTTTTTTATGTATAAATGTTATTAATATAATATTTCATTGGTTAACATGTTCATTTAGTGGTATCAGTATGATTCTTGGAAATCACACTAGTCCCCTTATTATCTTTAGTATTACTTATGTGTTTTTGAAATCCCCTCATTGAATTCATCAATGAAATAAAAAATTCATTCTATTTTCATTTCCAACAAGTCAACAAGGGTTGAAATTTTATACCGATAAAAAAAGTTTGGAGATTTTTTTCTAACACGAAGAGAGTTTAATGAAATTGAATCCTAAAAATATTGGATTTATTCATTATTGGTCATGTTTTTCATTAAATAAAAACTGATTTTGGTGAACGCGGAAAATGTAAGATGTGATGTTAAATTTTCTCCACCAAATCTTGTTGATATGTGAGATGTCAATTATTAATACTATATTGATTATTTTTATGCATACAATGCATGTGGTTATGATTTTTCTTCCCAAAAACAAAAATATTTATGATACGTTAGATCTCCTAATATATATTAAACTACTGTGTATAGACTATAAAAATGTAGAGTTACTAGAATTGATATATATGATAAAATAATCCAATTATTATTGAGTTTGAGGTATTATAACACATGATCAAAACTCTCTTAATTTATTTTGCTAATTTATCACCAATGGAGGATTACTAATCACTCTTCAAGAATATGATATACCTCTATTTAATAAAAAGGACGCATTTGATAGTGTTATCACTTACTGACTGGAGGGATGCATCGACTTCTCCCCATGATAATGATCATGTATAATCAATAAAATATGATGCTAATATAATATTATATTAATTCATTTAAAATTTATTATTATATTCTCTATTAATAAATTTTATTTAATTATTTAACTCATTGTGTATTGATCCTTCTATTTATGGTGTCACTACCATGTCCAAAAATCCAATGAAATTGAAAATAAACCATAAACCATCCCTCAACTAGTTTTTTACTAATAACTTTTATTTGATTCATCGATAATTTTTCACCAGATAGAAATAATTAAATAGAAATAATGTTTTTTTGGAATCCAGGTTTCTCCATTAGGTAATGACCTTGACTGCATCATTTAAAAATATATAAATTTCATTTTTTTAAATGATTTTTTATATTTAATTTTACAAGTATACGATGAGTATACATGTAGGGTACATTAATAATTGAATTTTGAAATTATGTTATGATTTATATTTTTGAGTTAAAGTTATATATTTTCCTTAAAATATTCGAATTTGATGGTCTAGGGAACCATATTTTTTATCATAATGTTGGATAGTTAATTATATGAATTTGTATTTGAAATAAAATATCTTAAAGATTTTTTTCACCACTATCATCAAGGTATATAGTTTGTTATAATAGTTACAATATTAGAGGATTGAAATTTTCTGTTCATTTTTTATATATCTTGTTATATACTAGAATGAGATAATAATTATTATAACATTAGGGATTTATATCATGGCTTCCAAAAAAATGAGTAAACAAAAATTATAGATTATTAATGTGTCAAAATAAATGGTATGGAACATATTTTAGTGGAATTACATATTACCTATAATTTTCCAAAAAATAAATATATTAATTATTTTTATTAAAGTATGTTTTTTATAACACGACATATTTTACTATTTTATTTTCTATTAATTATATATTATGTTGAATATAAATATTCACACCAGATAATGATATAATAATATACATAAAAATTTATTAAAATATAAATTAACAATATAACATTAAAATTTATACATTGTGTTAAATATGAATGAAACAAAATAAATAAAATTATAAGAGTAATGATGCTTTATGAAAAAACCCATGAAAAAGTAATTATGGTATCTATGAAAAATAATACCACAAATAACATATATTGGAATAATTAAAACAAAATAATATATAATAGATTGGTATATTGGGAAGAAAATGAATATGTTAAATATTTCAGTGAATAAATGTAAGCCTACAAATATATATATATATATATATAATTAAATATAACTATTGTATATATAGTAATCTGGATTATAGTCTTCAGATATATGGATGTAAAAAATTTTATATTTCGATGAATAGTAAATGTGAATATCCCATGTGTCTGTAATGCAATTTGAAATTGTAAAAATATTGAGTGAAATAAAAATGATAATATTTTCACGAATATGATATTTTTGATGATATATGTTCGTACGCCTCATATATTATTCAAATTATCATCATTATATAAAATTATTTGATATGTTTGAAAAATTAATATATAGATTCTAATAACAATGGATTGGTAAAATAATAGTTTTATTGGAATAATAATTATTTTAACAGAATGTTTTTAAAAAATTTTATTATTAAAAATGATTTTTAATTGAATGTTTATTTATTTTTTTGAAATATTACGTTACACATTAAATTGAAAATTTTTAAATGATTGAACTAATGTAATGATTTTATTTCTTTCTAATATATTTACACATATAGAGTCTCTAATTTATATAAAATATTATTTTGAACAAAAAAAATTAAATTATTTTGTTTATATTGATATTTTGATTTATTTATTTTATGTTTTCACTAGAAATATAACATTTCTGTATTTATTAAAATAAATATATTAATAAACTACAAAATTTTAATTAAAACATAAAAATCAAATTTGAAGGAAATCTTCATTTTTATGATAAAATATTTGTTAACATGGTAAAAACTGTAAATATATGTTAAAACGCATTTTTAATTTAACTTTTAGATGTTCTCCCAAATTGATATTGTATATCCACTCATTTATTTCTAAATTATATTTTCATGCCTTTATTAATAATTTAATCCCTCACATTTATTATATTCACTAGGTTATACTAATATACATAAAGGATAGAGTATGAAAAAATATTAAGTAATCGATTAAATCATGGGTAATAGAGTGGATGTGTAATGACATAAAACTCAATATGAACATGAGAAATATAATAAATATTAAATCTTATAAACACAATGTAAATTAAAACAAAACACTATATGCTTTTTAAAAAACAATTCCCTCTATTAAATGAAATGAAATGGAAGACAAACACTACTATGTATTAATCATTAGAGGCTCTTTGGACATCACATTCTAAAGAATCTTCCATGTGATCGAATCTATTTATCCTCATGATGGGAAACCCTATTCCCTATACCTAAAACCTCTTTGATCAAGATGATCAGTAGTGGTTGTAAAATTAAAATGTATACCCATATGAATGTGTTAAGAGATAAAAAAACTAAAAAAACATGTATTGTTTATAAGGTTGAAATCATAGTCAATTCCTTTTATTGGAATATCTAATAATGAATGTTAATGCATTCAATTTTATGTCAATGAAAAGAAACATCAATATTTAAAAATGATTTTCAATAAAATAATTATGGATCTATAATATGTTATTATTATATCCAATTATATAGTAAAACTTTTTTTAAAAAAAAATCCACCAATATCCAGGTGTCCCCAAAACCGAGTTCTCATTTTATAAAATCAGTTGAAGAAACTTATATATTTAGATAAATTCAATGAATCTCATCATATTCAAATGAATTTTAATCATTGTTTCTTATGGTCTCCATCACCACTAAAGTAAAATGAATGTAGAAAAATCCATTATAAGGATTTATAAAATCTCAAATTTAGGTAAATTTTTGTAAAATTAAAATTATTATATTTTTTATGTACACACCATTGTTAAATTAAAAACCATCTTGTTAAAATAGGAAAACAAATGTGTAACCTTTTATCTTCAAATAAACATCAAATAATTACTTATAAAATAAGTATTTTTACCCAATTATGGAGTAATAAAATTCATATAAAATGACTTAACTATTGTTTTATATTTTAAATATTAAATTTTAATATATAAAAAATTGATTTCATCAAATATTTTTGATAAAATTAAATGAGGAATAAAATTATGATACATTCATTTTTTATTCCTTAAATTACAAAAATATATAAATATAAAATTATAAAATTATTTGAATTATCCACATAGAATAATGTTTTTCATTTTAAGGCAAAAAATTAATTATTAAATTCATCAATATTTCCAAAAAATAAATAACAAATAAAATATCTACAAATTATTAAAAATAAACCCCCTTCTCGAAGATAAAAAAATCCATCATTAAATTTCTCATCATGTTAAGATCATGTACATTTACAATTTATCAAATCAATCCCCTTAATATATTTTCATAAATAATTAAATATTTATTATTTATAAAAAAATGAATGGATTCTCCACCTTGGAATTTTTTTCACAAGGTTAAAAGTTACTATTATAAGAAAACTAATAATATTTAAGCTTTTAGATGTAATAACATAATACCTAAAAGAATATTATCTGGGAGGTATATGTTATATTAAATAATTAAAATTATCATCTATTTTTGTCCCAGATAATAAAAACAAGAAAAATAATTTTCTCTTATTTGAATTTCCAAATGCACTGAAATATTCCAAATAAATTGATTATTTATTATTAGTAGGGAAAAAATTAAAATATCTGAAAAATTATATTTCAATGGACTGGATCATAAAATAAAATAATAAAACCAAATATTTTATTTTTGAATATATATATATATATATTAACTAATCATATATGAATTTTTATATTAGTTCATTTATGGGGGAGAGTTATTTAATATTGAATTAAATCCAACCGATTGTCTTTATCACATGTTTACATCAATAAATAACTTTTCTTGAATAAAAAATTTATTTATAAAAATACAATAATTTATATTTTATACATATTAAAATAATTATAATTCTAGATATCCTAATCCGAAGAAAATAACGTCCACTAATATTTTCGAGCAGTTTTTCAAGGTCCTTGGATAGTTAGATTCGATACTACTAGTTATGATCACATGAACATGATTATTAAAAATGATTATTCAATATTTTAATCTACTTAAATTTAATTTCATTACATAATTATAAATAATATTATATTTTTTTCTAATGTGTTTGATAATTATATCTTTTTTTTCAATTTTCTTATAAGACACTTTTTTACTAATAACTGCCCATTTTTCATGACTGTTTTATTGTGAATTAAGATTTTGAAAAACAAATATGATAATTATTTGAGGATTTACGGTATCTAAATATAATATTTTGGATTCTTAAACACATCTATTTTACTAGAGGAGAAAATATTAGGCAACTAAATATTTATTATCTATTTTTTAATTTTTAATCAAGTGTTTCCTATTTCAATATTATGAAAATAAATATCCTCCAATAAAATTAAACATTCTACAATTTATCCATAACTCATACCTAAAACCAACTTATTTTAAACTATTTAACTATGGAAAATTAAATATTATTATTATGAATTAAATAGACCATGTTGTTGTGAACTAATAAAAAAGATAAAATATGCTCCACTATTTTTAATTGTGTTTCCTTCAGATATCACACACACTCAAAATATAGAAAATTAACGACAGGTCAATATTATTTTATATATTATAATATTATAATAATATGTATTCTATGATTTTAATCACATAGTTTTTATAAATAATCAAATTAAAGATTGAATAATTTTACCATCAGAGTACTTCTACATGAGGGATATTCAACACAAATGTTTTAACATTCTCTAAAATAGTTATGTTGAAATAAAATAATTCCCACTGGTCCATAAGAAATTTAAATAATAGTGATCATTTAAGGCTCATCTATCATGATCATTTCAAACTGACATTTCATAGAATCGTGATAACTTTATTAATTTGAATCTGTTGTCAATTTAGAAATGATGACATTCAAATAATTTTTAATAATGTAGGGTTTATCAAAATAATTCACTCTTAATAGGGATCAAAAAAATATTACATTAATAATATTATTTTGATGAATTAAATTTTAATAATCAATCAAAAAATGGTCAGTGAGATTGTTTATGGTGGTGGATGGATTTAGAAAATTTATATATATATTTTTAAAAAAATTATTATCATCAAAACATGGGGGTAGTATAGTATAAACATTTTACAAATGAAATTATTAAAATAAAATAAAATTTTATATATGATTTTCATAAAGTAAAATATATATGTTTTGTAATGGATTTGTTGATTCAAATGGACCCAAGAATATCATTAAATATTAATTTCCCTCCTTAATCAATTCAATCATGAAAGTTACCCACTGAATCAATCCTTTTTTTCTTATGTATATTTCTTTCATTTTCACAAAATGTATTTCCTAACTCCCATTTTAGTCCATTTACCGAATGATAATTTGGTTAATGTACAATATATCTTACAATAATTATATCTATGTGCGTCATGCATTATCAATATCCATATTTCATGACGTAAATCATATTATATATTTCTATGATCAAATTTCAAAAGGAAATCATGATTTTATAATTTATCTATTAAGGGGGTTTGAATTTTGGAAATCTTATTTTGATCATTAATACCATTTTTGGTGGATAATTACTCTAAATTTAATTATTTTATAGGAAACCGAAATAATTTACTCAACAATTATTTTTAATTACCAAAATGAACAATAATTCAAAATATGATTTTTTTTGGTATATACCATTCGAAGGGCTTGATAATAATTAATAAACATTTGTTTTTGATGAATCAAAATGTGAAATTTTATATTGATCATAATGTGTATTATCTAATGGATGTTTTCTAAACAAATTATTATATTCATCAAAATTTAAACCAACTATATATCCAACCACATTAGTAAATTTATTAAAAATACTCTAACATATACTAGTCCTATAATATAAATGGTAAATAATATCATTATCATTTGGGAAATATTTATTAAGAAGATAATCAGTATTTAATATTATCATCTTCTAAATATCAAAAATATAATCAGAATTTTTTTTACATTACAATAAAAAAATAAGAGGCATTATTTTTAGGAAATGTGAGTGATTGAAATATATTTTCAGTATATATTTAATACAAACTACTACACATAAATAATATTTCAAATAATAATATTCACTCAACAGCTTTCAAGTATTTTCTTGAGGAAATTATTTTTTATTCTAAGTTAACTATTTTATTGAGGTGTTGATAGAGGTTAGAGACTATAAATATTACATTTCATACATTATTAATTTTATAAATTATAATTAAATGACTCGTAATATTTATTACTTGGTGAAGTAATCAATTTTTGGGATTATCATTAAAACTTAATTAATTATATTATTTAAAATAAAATATAGTTTTTAATTTTTCTGTGAAAATATTATCCCATAGAAATTGATTTTCATAATCAACAAAGACATACATAGAGTAACTTATCAAAGGAAATACTATATTTCTAGTACTATATAATTAATTTATCACTTAATATAATCAATATGATGTTGTGAAATCACAAACATACTTAACACTATACCTACGTTTCATACAAAATTTAAAAGGGGCATAAGAAATGGATATGTTGAACATATGGCATGATAAATCTCTTTCATATCCACTTATAAAAAGATATTCTAAAAAAATGAAATTAAAATTTTATAATATTATTAAAAACCCATGATAATTATATAGATTCATGGAAACATTTATTTATTGGGAATCTAATGTATTATAGCAATATTGAAAAATCATTATAACAAAAATTTGTCGTAAAAATAAATTCCCTGAACAAACATTGAATATAACATTTTCATTAAATAAATATTTATGATATCCCTATAAATATATTTTACTAATATTAATAATTTTTTTTCTTAAGTGATAATAAAAAATAAAATTATAATTAAAATAATACCATAAAAATATATTTAAAAATTTTAAATGATTTCAAACATTTTATTGTATTTCAAAGTTATTCATAAACAATTAAACATTTTAATTTTCAAGAAGATAAAAATTAATAATGTCATGTTTTAGGAAAAAATAATTTCTACATTGTAGTTGATTTTTAAATAGGCTGATATGCTTTCTCAGGAAATATTAATAACTAAAAATTCTATATGAAAGAATTCTTAGTTCTGATTATGATTGAAAATAAAATTTATGGAACCAAAAGGTTTCAAATACATTAAAATTAGACTACATAAATATCATCATAAATTAAATCATCATTAAATTCATTGGTATAAAAATTTTTTGGAAAAAAAGACATTATCCAAGGAAAATTTCATTGAAATTTAATATAAAAATATTCAATTTATGAATAAAATATTTGGATTGATAATTTAACACACTAAAGCATAATCAACTCCATAATATTTTGTTTAATATATCTACTAATTATATGCATTTTAGAAAATATCCCAATATGATGAACAATTAAATAATATATTTTTTATTCTATTGAAATCATATTTTCCAGAATACCAAACTCTTATCAACTATTGTTGAACAAGAACTGTATTTTGAATTTTATTAGTATAAATATTTATAAATATTTAATTATTGATTTGGAATTTTTATAATATATTATACCAAAAATTCCTTATCAAATTTATAGTTCATTATCATCATATTATGTTTTCTCTCAATATAAATTACACATTAGATCATTTCATTGTATTTTAGAATATAACCATAAATATTTTATGATGAAATTTATTATACCCTAGACTGTGTGGAACATTTATATTCTAATTATTTATAGGTGGGTTAATCATATGAATAAAAATAAAAATTTTAATTCATCATAAAATTCATAAAAAAATTAGTATCTACCTTTACCATATATCATTTTTCATCTTATGGAATATTTTAATGGAATAAAAAATATATTAATTTGATCATCATATTTTAAACAACAACCATATGTTGTACATTAACCACTTTCACACCAGAATATAATGGTTTCGTGAATTAATTTTCCTTACTTTTATGTGATATTATCGATTTAATTTCTATAATCTAATACTATATATGGTATATCTTCATATAAATTGGCATATTTCATTTATAATAATACAATTTAATATGTTCATTTTAATCATTCATATCGAACCAATCTTTTGAAAAATAAAAAATTGATTTTTTATTACACCCTTCTCGTTCATCATTATTAATGGATTAGAAGGATAATTTCTGATGTCATTTGAATTTCAGTAATATGAATAATAATTACACTATATAGTTTAAATAATAATATTTTTAATATTATAACTGAAATTAATATAGTACCATATAATATTAGAAAGTTTAAAAGAAAAATAATCTCCATTTTTATCTTCAATTTTAAAAATTCACTTTAAAAAAAAGTCATATTAAAAATTGAACAAATCATTACATAATTAATCAACTTATATTGGTTTTAAGAGTCATTTAACACAACACTCTTATATTTAGATTACATTATATGAATAAAAATTATTTTCACTATGAACATATTTTCCGTACATTCCTTAATTTTAAGAGTAATATAATTTTAAAAATAGTCTTAATAATTTAATGCTTTGTATACTTGTATCTACCCAAACCATCTTGGATCTGTTATAATATGATATTTTTGTGTCAAGGGGGATGAAGAGTTGTATTAAGTGAAACCATTGGTGTTTGAAATTATTTATTTTTGTTAGCTAATTATATTATTTCTTCGATCCTTGGGATGCACCGCATCTGTCTTTCATAAGGTTTATTTGTTCCTCATGTTATTTTTTAATCGAATAACTTGGATTTCATAATTGTGTGTATATGAAATTTCATTGGCTCATTATACTGTAGGGTTTTTCTATGTAATATTTATGGTTTATAAATAGCTTCTATAGGGGTTAATCCCAAAATATTTTGAATAGAATGGGTTCATATAGTGTATAAGATTATATTTTTTCCCTTACCTAATTAGTGGATGGAATATTTAGGGGATTTTTTACATGGTGACATCTGGAAGGAAGTTTTCAAGTAGATTTGAGATGATTTTTATTCTCAATGATGGATTTGAGGAGTTTTTTCTTAGGTGTTGAGGTATATAAAAACATGGATTCTTGTAGAACTCCCACATAATATAAAATATTTTATCTTTTTATCCGTTGTCTTCATTGAGGATTTAAGGACAACAAAATCCCTTGTTATTTGAGGGACTGACTTTGAAAATATTTCATTAAATCTTGCAATGTGATTCTAGTTTTTATGGCCTTTAACAAATTTATTATTTCATTTCTATGATAAATCATTTTCCTCCCACATATGATGTTAATAATTTATCACAATATTGTTTATATTCTCATAAACATCATGATATTAAAATTATACACTTTTATCAACTTGTCATTATCGAGAAATAACACTAGAGATCTTTGTTGAATATCACATGCCACTGATCTTGAACATCAGGAACACACACCAACATCAACTTTGGGATCAATTCATACATCAAATAAATCTATACTATCATTAATGAAATCCTTTATAACACCTTCTCACTTAAATATATGATCCAATTCAGGGGACCTTTATAAGACGTGTCTTACCCCATCTCAATGTCCTCACAATCAAGAACATAAAAATTATTGGCTATGTACCTCTGAATCATTGAAGATGGATCACATAACTCATTCCATGAAAGTGATAAGGGATGTATATAAGATATGCTGCTTACCATGTCCTTTTAGTGATCAGAAATGGTCCAATTAAATTTTTGTCTCACATTCCCTATTTTTGAAGACTTCTGTGGCTAAATGTGGAGTTACATTCATGAAAACATGATTTCCCACCACAATCTCCAAGGGTCTCCACATGTGGTTAGAGTATGATCTTCATATAAACTAACTATATATCGATCTATTTCATATCAGTGGAACTCTATCATAGGTCTCTTATTCCATATTTGGAAAAATAATCACTACCTCACACAACACATTCCAACAGAGTACTGAGTGACATAGCATCTCATAAATATCATCCTATAGTTCCATATGAATGTAATCTTGATAACTGTAATTTTATATGACCATAACCAATGATATGTTCTCATCCCTTACTCCACAAATATAAATCTGTAATGGTTGAAACACATCCTTTATTATTCATAAAGTCCACTAAAACTATAATCGGTCTGTGGATGGTACATTGTACTAAAACTCAGCTGATTCCCTCAGGAATTCATCATGACCTATGAAAAGATTAATTTAAAACATGAATATATAAATGGAATAATTCTCAAAGTGACACTATGAAGGTGAATGATATCTCAAACATAGACATTTCCATGCCCCTACATAATGTCTCTCTCTAATCACGAATAAGTTATCAGACTTCGTTAAATGATCGACACCCACCCAGAATGTGTCAAAAATCATTTTTTTATTTCATAAGCCCATTACAATGTACATCGCTATGTGATCCAACATATAAACATGTATCATATGTTACAATAATAATTCACTAGAATTTTGGTGTTTATCCCTTTCTATATGAAAGGAAAGTCATTAATAGAAAAACATAAAGTTTATCACTTCATTCATGTCCACAAGAACTACCTCATGAAGCATTGCAAACATATTGGTCACACATGAATCTACGTATCATATAATGGTACGTTAATCCCTCAACATTTGAACTTTGATGGAATATGGGACATCCACACTCTTATGTACCATCACTTCATCCTTGTCAACTAAAGTGAATCGGAGTTTTTTGTCTCCCCAAGCCAGTTACTCCCTTATGAAAACACAATTTGGAATTTCCTCTGAACGGATCATCACCAAATCTTCAAAATCATTCATGATCATCAAATAGGAAAATATAGTTTTTCCCTTACCCACTAAATCATATATCCTCCAGTTATCCAATATGTCCATCAATCTTCTCTGGTATTCTAACGGCCTCTCAACAATATGTTGTTGTTCCCGTGTCTTATGAATAAAAAATCTACAATGACATTACCCTTCCCGTATCAATACACCCTCTCAATATTTAATGTCCATAAATACTCAACTAAGCTCTAATACCTCGGGTGCAGGTCCTTCTTTTCAATGTTATAACAATTTCTCTTATGGTCCATGCAATTAATAAATCTATCACTGAAGATATAATGTCACCAATATTTTATAGAATGAACCACCACTAACACATCCAAGCCATGTGTATGGTAGTTAATCTCATGGGGTCTTATATGAGGAGACCCATTCACTACCACCTTATATCTGTTCATTAGAACTACCACAAACCCATTGAAAATTAATTATAGTACACTGCATAGCCGATCCTAGGCTCTACAAGTTTTATTATTGGATATGTTTTCTACTATATCTTCATCATTAGAAAAATGTCTTCATATTTTAATGTACACTAGAACTTACCATGAATCTTTGTTATTAATGTCATGGGTGATTGAAGTTGAGATAAATTTTGAACATATTTTCATTAATATCCACCTAAACTGAAAAATATCATAATCTCAAACACGTTCCAAGGTTTTATCCAGGACATGACTAATTCATCTTTATTAGGTTCTAATGATATATAATTCTAAAACACCACATTTCATTGAAATATCACCTCTCAAATACATTATTCACACTTAAACATCCTGGGGTATTTCTTATGTTCTCGATGAGTACTCAGAACAATCTTTAGGGGCGTTCCATGTTTTTCTATTATCAATGAGTATAAAATTATATCATCGAAGAAAACTATTATGAATGATCAATGTATGGATGAATGTTATTTCTCAAGATATCCATGAACATTTCTGGTGTATTTTTCATCCAAAACGGAATTACAATGTTCACATATATTCCATATCTACTTTGTAATTATATATTAAAATTGTCTTCATCTGTAACTCTCAACTGGTGATAGCCCAACCAAGATCAATTTTTTAGAATCACTAGGATACTCATAGCTGATCACGGAGACCATTGATTCTAGGAAATGGATTTCAGTTCTTGTCCATAACCTGGTTCAACATCCAGTGATCAATGTGTATTCAATGACATTTGTATTCCTTCTAGGTGAATACAATAGGTACACCCCATAGTGATGTACTATGTAAGATAAATCTCACCCTCTCTATGTAATGTAATGATACATTGAGATTATTTAACCTAGCTGGATACATATGATACAATTGTTTAAAAATGGGATTTACACTAAGTTAGAGAACTAATTCAAAGTCAAATGTTCTTCTGGAAAGTATTCCAGTAAAAGTATCTTAAATACAATTCTGATAGAGACCCATAACTAGTGGAAAAAATGAGTTGGCTACCACTGATCCTATTGAAAGATCCAATTCCTATATTTATGTTTCAATATTCCTATGTAGACGTCAGTTGGGCCCAATCCTTCTTACTACCATTTCATATTTAAATGTCATCGATAACTTCTCTCCCATAGTAAAAGTAGAAGATACTCCTCTATGATATAATTCAATGTACGTTCATAAAATGGTCATCTAGTCCATGTAGAGATCCAAATTTAATGTTATCATCTAGAAAATCATGAATTCAAAACTTGTAAAGACCTGTAAAATTCAAGGAAATTTTTTTTCTTAATTTTCTTTGTAATTTTACAAAATCACAGTTTCTGACGACACCTGATTCCGAGGCCCGATGTGCCCGGAATCATTTTCCGAAGTTTAGTCCGGGTACTTTCGGTGAACAAACAAGCATGTTTTTCTAACTTTTGAACCGGTGCTCGGAATTAAATTCTGAGGGCACCAATGGAATCACAGCGCCGGTATTTTCTTAGAAACGCCTTTTCCGGAGTTTCGTTTTCTCGGGTGTGGTTTTAATATTTTTTTTGGGTTTAAGTTAAGAAATAAAATAAAAGTGGTGCGACACTTTATTTTATTTCACATAAAGCCACTTAAAGCCACTTAAGACAGGTTAAGTGGATAAGGTAGAACCCACGATATCCTACCCACTTGGTAGGATATTTGTGGGGTGGGGCCCACACGAGCCCCACCATTTCTTCCCCTCTAAGTAATGCACCAGCGAAAACCTCTTTTAAATAAAGTCAACTGGTGAATTTAAATAAATTCTAAACGCCCCTATTAATTGGGAAGTTAAGTTGTTACCATTAATTCATCAAATTAATGGTTCGTTTCATAACATTGAATTTCTAATTGTTGGCATGAGAATGAAATAAGACCAACACTTGTCTTTTGAGGGGTGACTTGTTGAGAGGATTGGGATAAAACTCTTAGGCCTGAAGATCTTCATCCTCCTTCACGAAGAATGCGAGGAACACAAAGACCACGAAGAACGTGAAGAACGCCGACCTTCGATGAAGGGCGACGAAGAACGCCGAACCCTCGGCGATCGACGCCGACGATCCTCCTTCTGCGATGTTTCTTCCGCGACGTTCCTTCCCCGCGACAATCTTCGTTCAACAACCGATTGAGGTAGGGGATTGCGGTTCTTTTAATTCTTTGTGAATTATATCCTCAACATGGGTTTAAATGGTGCAAATAAATCTGTATGATTTTAATCCTCGGAGTTTCTCTACGCAACACCGTGTACTGCGATGACAGCGATGCCCCTTCAGCGATGTGACGATCCTCTTCTTCCGCGGTGGATAAATCTGTGACGAACTCACGTTCGACGATAACGTTGAGGTAGGGGTTCTTGTACATTTTAATTTATGTGATTATATCCGCGGTTTTTTTAAATGATTGTTGTGGGACTTTTAAAGCCGCTAACGTGGTGGGTGCAGACCAACGAACAAGTCTGAACCCGCCGCCCTTTTCGTTCTTGGTGTACGGAACGGCGGGCAACGTCAAAACAAGCCGCACAGGCGATGTGAGGTCCTCATAGTGAAAGATGGGCCCTGGGAGGGAGATTGGTGAAGAAGACATACAATTCTAACCACTGGAACTCATTCGGTGGTCCGCGGAGCAACCCGCCGGCGCGCCACGCCGGCACAGCGGCGCCGGCGGCGGGAGGAGGTGGCGCTCCGCGTGCCGCCGGGGAGAACCGTTGCGACTGAAGCCACAACAGCAGGTCGGTCGTCCCACTACCGCGCGGGACCGGCGAAGCGAAGGCGGGACGCGGCAGCCCGGCCGCATCCGTTGGAAAAAGGCAGCCCCCCCACGTGGGGACACAGATCATTCAAGGGGGAAGCACTCCACCTTGTGCACCGCTCGGCCGTTACGGCCGAGCCGCCTGGTGACCGGGTCGGTCCGGGCCCATACCCCCCCCCGTTTTCGGACCTCTTTTGGTCTTTTTCCCATATCTTGGGATATGGACATCTGATCGACAAACTATCTGCGGCGATGTGATCCTTGGATCGTGAAGGTCGTTTCGGTATATTACACTCAAGATTTCTAGGTACTTTGGGTTCGACCGGGTTGGTTCGTACACGAAACCAATTAGGCCCTCGGAGGAGAAACACTCATAACTTGAGCTCCGAACATCCGATTGATGTACCGTCGACTTTGCTGGATTCCACATAGTGAGAAGGATCTTTTGGATTACTCCGCCCGAGGTTTGGATGCAGGTGGAGTATGGTTGGGTTGGTTTTGAATTAAAATTCAACCGGGCCCCCGGGACGAAAGGCCAATAACTCTCAGACCATGCGTCAGATTGACGTGTCGTCTGTGGCGTTGAGTTCCTGTTGACGATACGGAACTTTTGGATACATCAACTCAGGACTATGTGTTAGTTGATGTATCGGCCTCTCGGCTCATGGAGAAGACCCTCCCGAACGAGCTTTCTCTCTACGAGAACCCTAGAGCTGGCTGCAACTGCGACGACGATGATGACGAATGTGTAGAGATCCTCAGTGGATTTGACGGCGACTACTACAGCACTCAGCGATCCAACATGGATCAGTGCTACAAATCCTGTGTCGGTTCGATCCTGTGTGGGTCAGCGCTCAGCGGTCCTGTGTGGGCCATTGCCTACAGATCTTGTGTGAATCTGATCCTGTGTGGGTCATTGCGGGGGTTAGTTATCTATTGATCTTGTGTGGGTCAGATCCTTTCTAGGTCATTGCGGGGGTTAGTACATATCGATCCTTTGTGGGTTCAACGGCTTAGATTAATCAGTGGATATATCTGATCATCTCTATCATCATACGAAGAAGTATACCTGTGTGAGCTGAATCATGTTTTGCTTTTTTTTTTGTGGATTGTGTTGTGCTATCCTATGTGGATTTCGTTTTTCTTTCCTGTGTGGACTGGGTTGTACGTGGGCTCGAATGTTGGAGCCAATGAGAATTGATGACTTAGGTATATGTATGGGCATATACCTAAGTACTGTCGGATGTTACTTCGTGATTGTATCTTTCCTTTGTGGATTCTAGGAGACTTTCGGGGGTCTCAGGGTCCTTATTGAGTAGCTTATACTCACCCCTGCATGGGCTATGCCCGCACTACGTTGTGTTGGTTGCAGATGACGGACAACGTTGATCGTGGTTGAGGCTTGCGGAGCAGGACAATACCTGGAGGTGGACCACTGGGCGGGACATACTCGGAGTGGGCGGTTTGACCCAAGGAGATGTGGAGGCTATCTGTACTCACCCTTCAGGTGGGAGTCCCAGTGGACGGATAGAGGCTGCGACTTTACATTTCAGTTGATGCTTTCCCTTTCGAGTTGTACTTTACCTTCAGTTTGGGTTTGTATTCTGGTCAACTTACTTTTCTGCACTAACTATTGTATCAGTTTGTATATAGTGTTTACTTCTACTTCTGGCTTGCTCTGTGATGTTTTTTTACTTTACAAAGGCAATGCCTTCGATTTTTATCAGGAATTGCGCCTTGGTGCTAATCGCCAGCCCCTGGCCTATGGAAGGCGGGCTTGAGGTAGTCACGGCACGGTCCCCGAGGATGGGTCGTGACAAATTGGTATCAAATGAGTTCGGTTCTACTGCGGAACTCGAGACTCTGATAATTTCTATGTGAAGCAATAGTGTTAAGAGTATTGAGTTTGCTTATCAGTCCAGGGAGTCCAGTGTTGGTGTGGCAGCCGACGTATCCGTACACAAGGACCCTGACTTCTGATTTCCGACTTAATGCACTAAAACATTGATTTTATGTGTGTTTCAAGTTTTCTTTGTGATTACTTTATGTCAGCTCACCATGTATACTGTTCGGACCGTAGCGCACCTGTTTCTTATCAGGATGTCCCCATGACGGCATCTAGCTAGGGTTCCGAGAGTTGTGCATGACGACAGCCCGCCGAGCGATGAGGCCTCGGTACAAGGCCCTTTGACAGCTGAGGCACTGATGGTACCTTTACCCACTGAGCCACCGATGCTTCCAGCCCCAGCCGCTGACGATGCATGTCACCTTAGTGCACTTCACGAGTTCCAGCGCCAGCGACTGCCCAAGTTCGGCAGGGAGACGGACCCCCAGGAAGCCGAGGGTTGGCTGGAGGCAGTTGTTCAGGTTTTCAGGTTAGTGAGGACACCAGTAGACCTCATGGTGATCCTCGTAGCGAGCCTACTGCACGCTGCAGCAGGCAGATGGTAGAGCCTGATGCTCCAGGTGCACGATGAGGCATCTCTTCTCTGGACGGACATTGAGAGCCTCTTTCACTCAGAGTTCATCCCATCCACCCTCCATGGGGTGCACATCTAGTAGTTTCTTCAGATGCGGCATGGCATCTTGACGGTCACCCCGTACACGGTGAGATTTACCGATCTCTCGCGCTACTCGACAGACATTGTACGGGACCCATTCATCCTGGCCCGAAACATTGAGCATGGATTGAGGCATGAGATCAGGGAATCACTAATCTCAATCAGCATTCCGACTCAGGCAGGATTACTAGAGTGAGGTCTTCTGATCGAGAGCTTTCTTGCTGAGTCTACATCAGCAGCGAGACCTACCGCGGGGCGGCACGTAGCGGAGTCTTCTATAGCAGGCAGTCGACTGATGACTCATGGGTCCTGGCAGACCAGACCCTTATGCAGATGACCTCAGGACACTAGCTCAGCAGGGCGGGGCACACAGCGTGGAGCCAGTATTTCGAGCGGCAGGCAGTGCTATGCATGCTGCGGGCAGGGCCACATGGCTCCTGACTGCCCGACCCGCCGTGCCGAGGAGCAGCAGATAGTTGAAGGGCCACCAAGGCCGAGGCAGAGGGTCGACCGTGGCGGTCCATAGGGAGCCAGTGGATGAGGCAGAGGAGCTGGCCGAGCAGTTGGTGGTGGGCGACGCTTTGAGGCTCTACCACCACCACCATGAGAGGGTCCACCCCGGCCACAGGGAGCCGGCGAGAAGAGACATGCACATCTCCAGGCAGCGGAGGCCTATGACCACGGCGTTCCTGAGATGATTTGAGGCACTATCTGTGTCTATTACACCCTTTCTGCAGTTCTTATTGACACAAGAGTGATTCATTCTTTCATATCTGGTGCCCTTGTTCGGAGCTAGGAGATTCCGACAAAACCGTTGGCTCGATCCTTACGGTTAGAGGCTCCTACGGGAGCAGAATTGACGATTAAGCACTGGTGTCGGAAGTGTGAGCTTACTCTAGGAGGCGAGAGCTTAGGCTGGGATCTTCTTGTAGAAGCTTCGAGTCCTTACGACATCATCTTGGGCATGGAGTGGTTATCTACAGTCCACGCTCAGATCGACTGTATTAGGCGCAAGGTGCGATGTGTACGCACCGACGGGAGCAGGTTCACCTTCACCAGAGATAAGGGAGCCTTCGCATCACAAGATGGACTTCCGCAGAGGAGAGGACATCCCATCACTCATCAGTTGGCTAGCCTCATCCTAGGATCAGTTGACGTACGGAGTCCTAGTTTTCCTGCAGTGGTGGATCAGTATGCGGACGTCTTTCCCAACGACGTTCTAGGACTACCTCCTCAGAGAGAGGTAGACTTTTATATTGATCTGTACCCTGGGACAGCACCGATATCCACCCCAGCATATTAAATGGTTCCCACCGAGCTTTGAGAGCTATGGGTCTAGTTGGAGGACTTGCTGGGCAAGGGATTATCCGACCCAATGTTTCACCCTGGGCTTCCCCGATATTGATTGCCAAGAAGGCGGACGGGAGCGTGCGACATTGTTTCGACTATCGTGTCCTAAACTAGGTGACAGTGAGGAACAAGTATCCGCTACCGAGGATTGATGACCTCTTCGATCAGCTCATGGGAGCACGATGGTTCTCTAAGATAATCCTCAGGTCAGGCTATCATCAGCTCAGAGTTCAGGACGAGGATGTGTAGAAGACGACCTTTAGATGTCGGTATAGCCACTATGAGTTCTTGGTTATGCCATTCGGCATAACCAATGCTACAGCGGTGTTCATGGGCCTCATGAACATGATCTTTCAGCCATACCTCGATCGATTTGTTGTGGTCTTCATCGACAACATTTTGATTTACTCGACGACTAAGGAGGAGCACTCCTACCACTTACGGATTGTACTAGACCCACTCCAAGAGCACCAGCTTTATCGAAAGATCTCGAAGTGTCAGTTCTGGTTATGTGAGGTCCACTTCTTGGGGAACGTCATCAATGAGGTGGGAGTTGCGGGGGATCATGTGAACATCGAGGCGGTGCTAGCTTGGGAGCCACCTAGGAGCGTGATGGAGGTGCGGAGCATCTTGGGACTAGCTGGATATTATCAGAGATTTGTGCCAGACTTCATCAGAGTTGCGGCACCACTATCAGCTTTGGAAAAGAAGGGGAAACCCTTTGTGTGGTCAGACAGATGTCAGCAGAGCTTCCAGGGGATGAGATAGAGATTGACCAGCGCACCTATCGTGAAGTTGCCGGAGGAGGGGATATGGTACGTAGTCTACATCGATGCATCAGGGACCGGACTCGGATGTGTCCTGATGCAAGAGCGGGCTGTGATCGCCTATGTATCACGTCAGTTGAGGCCGCATGAGAAGAACTATTCCACCCATGACCTGGAGTTATCTGCAGTGGTCTTCGCTCTGAAGACATGGAAACACTATCTGATTTAAGAGTGCTTTACAGTCTTTTCAGACCATCAGAGTCTCAGGTACATCTTCTCTCAGAAGGACCTGAACCTGAGACAGTGACGATGGATCGAGTTCCTTGAGGACTATGACTTTGAGATAGTCTATACTCCTAGGAAGGGGAACGTAGTAGCTGATGCTCTCAGCAGGAGGATGGGCATTCAGCTGCTTGAGGAGGCGACAGAGCAGCTGTCCTCTTTGCAGATATCCTTCATGGATAGAGATGGAGCATCCTTCCTTCAGTCTCTCATAGTCACCCCTCTACTACTGCAGTGGGTAACAGAGACACAGCGTGGGGACGCCGACTGTGAGATGCGGCGTGCGTAGATATCCTCAGGACAGGCACATGATGGTTTCTCCTTTGGATCAGAGCACGACGTCCTTTTCAGAGGATGTACCATGGTACCAGTTGCCTTACGAGAGGAGGTGCTGAGAGAGTTTCAAACATCTCCTTTTGTGGTATATCCTGGAGTGGTGAAGATGTACAAGGATCTCAGATGACAGCACTAGTGGCGGGGCCTGAAGAAGGCTATGGCAGATTTCATTTCTCGATGCCTCAACTGCCAGCAGGTGAAGGTAGAGCATCAGGTACCAGCAGGTTTGGTACAACCCTTGGAGGTCCCGCAGTGGAAGTGGGACGAGATATCTATGGACATCGTGACTGGACTTCCATGCACTTCCAGAGGTCACGACTCCATTTAAGTGATTGTCGACCGACTAACCAAGTCGGCTCACTTATTGCCCATCAGGAAGCAGGACTTAGTGGTGATCTTGGGATGTCTCTAAGTTTAGGAGATTGTACGACTTCACGGTGTGCCATCATCTAACGTCTCCGATCGAGATGCTCGCTCTACTTCCCGGCTTTGGAAGGGGTTTCGACAGGGGTTCGGGAGGCAGCTATGTCTGAGCACCACCTTTAACCCTCAGACAGATGGTTAGATGGAGAGGACCATACAGACTCTCGAGGACATGCTCTGCGCATGTGTCCTTGACTTTGGTCATATTTGGGAGGACCACCTACCCTTGGTGGAGTTCGCGTACAACAACAGCTATAACTCCACCATCGGTATGGCACCATATGAGGTGTTGTACGACCGACCTTGCAGATCTCCTTTGTGTTGGACTGACCTTGGGGAGTCAGCACTTGTGGGACCGGAGATGGTCCAGGCCACGACAGAGAAGGTCCAGGTCATCCAGGAGTTGATGAGGACAGCTTAGAGCCGGCAGAAGTCCTATGATGACAGGAGGCAGAGGCCACTAGAGTTCGAGGATGTCGACCACATCTTCTTGCGTGTCTCACCTCGATGTGGATTACGGAGATTTGGCCGAGGCGGAAAGTTGTCTCCACACTCTATCAAACCGTTCCAGGTCCTCAGTAGGATTGGCGAGGTGGATTATCGCCTGGCCTTACCACCTCAATTGCACCGGGTGCACGACTTCTTCCACGTATCTCAGCTGAGGAGATACGTGCACGACCCGACACATATCATTGACCATGGGGAGATAGACATTGATGATGGGGCGACGTTTGACGAGGTCCCGATGGAGATCGAGGATCGATTGGAGCGGTTCCTATGTGGATGATCGATTCCTCTAGTGAGAGTCAGATGACAGCACAGGAACCTCCAGGAGAGCCCTTGGGAGCGGGAGGCTCAGATGCATGCTCAGTACCCACATTTGTTTCACTAGATTATGATGTGTCTTTACGGGGACGCAAAGCCCTGAGGTGGGAGTGATGTAAAGACCCTTAAAATTCAAGGGAAATTTATTCTTAATTTTCCTTGGAATTTTTAAAAATCGCAGTTTCTGACAGCACCTAATTCTGAGACCCAGTGTGCCCGGAATCATTTTCCGATATTTAGCTCGTGTATGTTTAGTGAATGAACGTACGGGTTTTTCTAACTTCTGAACCAGTGCTCAGAATCAAATTCCAAGGGCACCAAAGGAATCACATAACCAATATTTTCTTATAAGCGCCATTTCCGAAATTGTGTTTTCTCGGGTGTGGTTTTAATTTTTTTTGGGGGGTTAAGTTAAGAAATAAAATAAAAGTGGTGCGACACTTTATTTTATTTCACATAATGCCACTTAAATCCACTTAATCCATGTTAAGCGGATAAGGTGGAACCAACGATATCCTACCCACTTGGTAGGATATTTTTGCGGTGGGGCCTACATGAGCCCCACCGTTTCTTCCCCTATAAGTAATGCACCCGCGAAAACCTCTTTTAAATAATGTCAACCAGTTCGTTTACTTAAATTCTAAAAGCCCCTATTAATTGGGCAGTTAAGTCGTTACCATTAATTAATCGAATTAATGGTTCGTTTCTTATCATTGAATTACTAATTGTTGGCATGAGAATAAAATAAGACCAACACTTGTCTCTTGAGGGTAGACTTGTTGAGAGGATTAGGAGAAAACTCTTAGGCCTAAAGATCTTCATCATCATTCGCGAATAATGCAAAGAACGCGAAGAATGAGAAGAACGTGAAGAACACTGGCCTTCGACAAAGGGAGACTTAGAACGCTAAACCCTCGGAGCTCGACTCCGATGATCCTCCTGCGACGTTTCATCCGCGACGTTCCTTCCCTGCGACAATCTTCGATCAACAACCGATTGAGGTAGGCGATTGCGGTTCATTTAATTATTTGTGAATTATATCCTCAACATGGGTTTAAATGGTGAAATTATATCTATGTGATTTTAATCCTCGGAGTTTCTCTATGCAACGCCGTGTACCGTGTCCACAGTGACGCCCCTTCCGCGACGCGCCGATCCTCTTCTTCCGCGACGGTTAAATCCGAGACGAACTCACGTTCGACGATAACGTTGAGGTAGGGGTTCTTGTTCATTTTAATCAATGTGATTATATCTGTGATTTGTTTAAATGATTGTTGGGCGACTTTTAAAACCGCTAACGCGGTGGGTGAGGACCAACGAACAAGTCCAAACCCACCGCCATTTTCATTCATGGTGTGCGGAATGGCAGACAACATCAAAAAAAGCTGCACAGGCGATGTGAGGTCCTTGCAGTGAAGGACGGGCCCTAGGAGGGCCATTGGTGAAGATGACGTACAATTCCGACCACCAGAACTCATCCGGTGGTCCGCGGAGCAACCCGCCGGTGCGCTCGGCGCGCCGCCGAGGAGAACCGCCATGACTGAAGCCGTGGCGGCAGTCCGACCGTCACGACAGCCCGGCCGCATCCGTTGGCTAGAGGCGGCCCCCCACGCGGGGCCACAGATCATTCAAGGGGGCGGTGCCCCCCCATGCGCACCGCTCGGCCGTTACGGCCGAGCCGCATGGCGACCGGGCCTCGCCCGCGCCAGCCAGGCCGGGCCGCGCCGGCCGGGCCGGGCCGCGCCGCACTGCCCGGGTCTGGTCGACCTGGTTCAGGCCGACCTAGGGGGGTTGGGCCGGGTCGGTCCGTGCCTAGACCCCCCATTTTCGGACCTCTTTCGGGCTTTTTCCCATATTTTGGGCTACAGACCTCTGATCGATGCACTGTTAGTGGAGATGTGATCCTTGGATCGTGACTGTCATTTCGGTATATTAAACCCAAGGTTTAGGAGTACATTGGGTTCGGCCGGGTTGGTTCGTACACGAGACCAACCGGGCTCTCAGAGCGGAAACGCTCATAACTTGAGCTTCGGACATCCGATTGACGTACCGTCGACTTTGCTGGATTACTCTTAGTGAGAAGGATATTTTGGATTACTCCGCTTGAGGTTTGGACGAATGTGGAGTATGGTCGGGTTGGTTTTGAATTAAAAACCAACTGGGCCCCTGGGATGAAAAAGCCAATAACTCTCAGACTGGGCATCCGATTAACGTGCCGTTTGTGGAGTTGAGTTCCTGTTGACTATACAGAACTTTTGGATACATCAACTATGGACTATGTGTTAGTTGATGTATCAGCCTATCAGCTCGTGGAGCAGACCCTCCCGAACGAGTTTGATGTGTGCGGGAACCCTAGAGCTAGCTGCAACTGTGACGATGACGACTGTGCTGAGATCCTCAGTGGATTCGACGGCGATGACTACAGCACTTAGCGATCCTACGTGGATCAGTGCTACAGATCCTGTGTGGGTCTGATCCTGTCTATGTTAGTGCTCAGCGGTCCTATGTGGGCCAGTGCCTACATATCCTGTGTGAGTCTGATCCTGTGTGGGTCATTGCGGGGGTTAGTTACCTAACGATCCTATGTGGTTCAGATCCTTTGTGGGTCATTGCGGGGGTTAGTACCTATCGATCCTTTGTGGGTCCGATGGATTAGATGAATCAGTGTATATATATGATCATATCCATCATCATACGATGAAGTATACCTATGTGAGCTGAATCCTGTTTCGTTTTCCTTTGTGGATTGTGTTGTGCTATCCTGTGTGGATTTCATTTTTATTTCATGTGTGGACTGGGTTGTACGTGGGATCGGATGTTGGAGCCGAACGAGAATTGATGACTTAGGTATATGTATGTGCATATACCTAAGAAGTTTCTGATGTTACTTTGTGATTTTATCTTTCCTTTGTGGATTCTAGGAGACTTTTGGGGGTCTCGAGGTCCCTACTGAGTAGCTTATACTCACCCCTACATGGGCTATGACCGCACTACGTTGTGTTGGTTGCAGATGAAGAACAACGCTAATCATGGTTAAGGCTTGAGGAGTAGGACGGTACCTGGAGGAGGACCACTGGGCATGACATACTTGGAGTGGACTGTTGGACCCGAGGAGCTGTGGAGGCTATCTGTACTCACCCTTCAGTTGGGAGTCCCAGTGGACGGATCGAGGCTCCGACTTTACATTTCAGTTGCTGTTTTCACTTTCGAGTTTTACTTTACCTTCCGTTTGGGATTGTATTTCGGCCCACTTACTTTTCCACACTTACTATTGTATCAGTTTTTACTTAGTGTTTACTTCTAATATTTGCTTGCTCTGTGATGTTTTTTTACTTTAAAAAGGAAATGCCTTCCCTTTTTATCGAGAATTATGCCTTGGTGCTAGTCTCTAGCCCCTGGCCTATGGATGGCGGGCATAGGGTAGTCACGGCACGAGCCCTGAGGACAGGTCGTGACACAACTATTTCCATAGATGGTAACAAGTACTGAACACTATGTGAATTGGTGAATAAGATCTACTCTTGTGCCCATCATTGTATAAGTGGAAACTAACTCATATGAAAGCATGATTGGTATTCCATGTCCAAAATCTACATGAACAGATATCAAAATATGGGATGGACCGGTATTGAACAAAGAAGTAGATTGAGTGTAAGTGATCAAAATCGTAACTTAAATTGGATAATGATCTTCCCTATGATCATTTTGAATTTCAAACACTTCATAAACTCGTCATGGGTCATCTCTATGACCATTATTCCGAAAGATTAGAGTCTTAGATGTATGCATATTCTATTGAGGTACCCTCCAATAGCTATGTTCCCCTGGCCTTGTTTCCCTCCCTCTCCTATAAGATATTCTATAAAAAAACAATCGGAGGTGTACTATCCTTCCAAATGTTCAGAACTAGCATTGGGGTGAAATGAACAATGGAATCTAGTGTAAAAAATTCCATAGATAAAGAACTATAAGTCATATATAGATGGTACTAAAGAGATGTAGGTCTATTTCATTTTCATTCCACTGCTCTACTATATTTTCCTAGACTTTCTCTACCTACCATACGAAGAAGTGTTCATAATAGTATTGGATGATCAACCTATATGAGTAATTAATATAATTAAAATTCAGCATGGTCATCTATCCATACGATTCCTCTCAATGGTTAGGGACTTCCCCAAAACCTCCAAGTATGAATATAGGTTAAAGATCCAATCCTGGAATCTATGTTCGGTTCAATGACTGATTTCAATATTCCTTGCATTCTGAGCCACATTTTCTTCTATAATAGGTGTGAAACAGAGTAGATATGTAAATATTGTTGAGTATACTGTTACTACAAAGAACACTAATGAGGCCCCATGATCTCTTATTATTAATTTATCATCAAACTGTCATGGTAAAACTCTCCAAAAATATTGTGTTAATGGCCACCCATGTCAGACCCTCATGTCATCCAACCTATCCCATAACTCCCCATTAATTACTTTTGGGTCCCCTATATCATGAAGGATGCTAGACTCAAATCCATTTCAAATTGAAGAACTATGAGTAAAATGATACCTTCAATGGTATCCACCCAGTCCTATGAATATTTTTGTTCATTGGTTCCCCAAAATGTTGTATGATGCTATATATTTAAATACCTAGTGTATTGAACCATTGATCGAAATGGCTGCAGATAAGTAATCCCTTCCCACAACACTGTATATGGTGTAACAATGTTCGCTAGAGCATAATTCTCAGCTTATGGTCCCATAGAATGTATATGTGGAGGAATATTCTACAACAGAAAGGGTGTAAGGAATACGTAAGGTCCTAAATAATTTGTAAGCTAAAACAAGGTTTTCTTTAGAATCTATACCTAACCCATTTTATACCCCTTCAAATAAATAACCTCGGTTTCTAAACATGAATGTTATTCATAGTGATATTAATTATTTTAACAAATCACCATGCTGACTTCAACTTAATAATCCAAATAATGATATATCACAAAACATGTCAATATAGATATATCATGAATACTATACTGTCCTGAAAAGTTATTTTAAATCAAGGTATTTATTTAATGTACTGATATGCAACAAATGAAATGATAAATATGAATATATATATATATATATATCTTATGAAACTACATTACTAGTCATGATGAATGAACAAACATAGAATATTTAAAATTACATTTAAAATCATTTTCATCACCTGAGGTGAGATGAATCAAAAGTAATAACAAGACATGAGTTACCCCATTTTTTGAAACTCAGAGTTACACTATATAGTGTTTACCAGGCAAAAAAAAAATCTCATGTCTGTGGCCAAACCATCCAAACTATAGTCTATCTTATCCAAAACCTTGACAAGAGAAGAAAGAAATTATTTAAAGCTCCCTATGATTCAATTTTTTATCATTGAAATATAATCATTTATCACCAATTTGGAATCCACCGGACCTCATGCATGCCTCTACAAACACAAAAGGCTAGTGAATATGAGAGATCGTATCAGTCCATCATTGGGGAGACTATAACCACTATATCACGTCATTGAATCAATAATAAATAATGACAATGTATAAGAAATAATAAAATTTACAGATTGTAATTTAAATAAACATAATGTAATTAAAAGAAACTCTCATTATGGAAATCTAATCCTGAATACATATAAAACAGTAAATAAAAAAACTAAAGGGTCCTCAAGTGTCTTCCCCATTCTACCCTAACTCCCTACTCCACAAACTCATCTATTCATTAGTGTTCCCTTTTCCTTCACCAGGCCTTTCATGAAATATATAAGCACATTGAAAATCGTGAGTAGGGTACGAGTAAAAGACATATTAGGACACCACTAATTCATCATTATCCTATTGAGATCAAGTATATAATTTTGTACCATGATAATAATAAATTAATAAAGAACAAAAGCTTACTATCCCAAACCATGCTATAGTGTGATAATAATGATGCCACAACCCCTGCACATACCTTATTATCCTCCATACAATAGGATATCATAATAAATAATAAGAAACAAACCATCCCTTGTATGGAATCCCAACAGTATCATGGAGGGGATACCCAATATCATTTTCCATCAAGTGTACCATGTCACCTAGATCCTCTCAAATAAAATAACTGGTACAAACATCAACCATGATATCACATGGTGAATGGCACATAGCAAGAATGAGTCCTTGATAACACCCTTGAAGGATCCCCAAGGCGTCCTTGTCCCTGGCCACTATACAAAGTCCCATCATCGCTATGATCTCACTCAATATTTCTCACACACTATGGAATACAGAAGACATAATAGTCCACTTGTATTAATTAACACAAACAAAAAACAAGGATTGGATATATATATACAGTGTGGGAACACAACTATAAAGTATATCAAACTGATATTATAGTAGTATACATGATATAAAGTGATCAAAATTTAAAAAAACAGTATAAAATTTACACTTATTTAACTTAAAGAGTTGCATTAGTTTTTATGGGATACTCACACTCACATTAGATCAAAATAATGAACGATCATTTTAAATGCCAAAGAATATAATCATTAATTAAATTAGTGTAAATGAGATACCAATGAAGGTAAAAAACTTCAGACCTCAAAATTTTGGAATACCTCTTTGTAGTACTATTACAATCAAATGTGACAAGCTGATGTCTTGAGTTTTCATCAAATCAATGATTGGGATATATCAATGGATTATGAGAACCAATAAATATATTTTATTTCAAAAGGAAATAAAATATCCCATGATATGATACACACTCTCTCTTGTTTAAGTTTATAATTAACATTAAAACATCACGTGTGATTATATTCTCCCTCTCATTGATAAATTGAAAAATTGTTATCGAAATTTTCACATGAAATGATAATTTATCATTCTTGGAAAATTGTAAAATTTTTAAATTAATTATCACATGAAATGATAATCAATAGTTAATGGATATTTTTAATAAAATTTGGTAAAATATATCATTTTATGATAATTTCTATTTCATAAAAAATTACAATTATCACATGTGATGAGAATTATCATTCATTGTCAATTTTGAATTTTTCATTTTATAACAATGAATTTGATTAAATATATCCTTCAAAAATTTCATTCTTGTAGTTTCCCAAAATGTATCCGTTGATATTTTTTTAAAATTTCCCAAAATATTTCAATGTTTTATCCCAATAATAATTATTTATAAATTATTCACTAATAAAACATGTAATTATCATTTAACATGTGTTACTCTAAAATATTCATTGATAATATTTGTTAAATAATATATGACAAGGAGGAATAATGATTGATTATTTAACAAAACATTAATTATATAAATCTTTATATTTAACATTCATTAAATTTTAAAAAAATATTTGTCTATATTTCTGCATAATTATGATCAATAATTTCAATAAATAATTCTCTTTCAATTTTTTTAATAATAATCACTACATAATCTAATAATAATAATAATGAATTAAATTACAAACAAATAATTTTTAGCCTCCCATTTTATTAATTATCAAATATCTTTTTATTTTCAAATAGTGGGTGATTGAATAAAATATAAAAAAAGAAAATAATAAAAGAAAATAAAAAATGAAGATAGTTATGTCACCATGAAGAGGGAAAACATATTATAGTGAAATCTGGAACATAGAATCCACATTCCATAGGGAGATGAAAACCAATTGATTTGAATAAGCGAAACTAAAATAAGACCAAGGAGGAAAACAAATTAATTTAATTAATTCCGTGATATTAAATAAATAAATATTTAAATGTCATTATTGTGTATGACCAGACCAAATGTCCATTTCTCATTAAGGTAACACCCTATATTGGCTAATAACCCATTTTAAAAATAAATGAATATCTCAAAATTTTCATATGTTTCACCATTAATAAGATATTAATTATATATTAATTTAAAAATGGAATAAATAATTAATTAAAATTAATAATGATATTTTATCGATATAAAGTCTTCCAAACTGCACAATTGTTCTAACATTTAAAGGGTAAAAACCTAATTCCAGACCAAACGGAGGTCTCATATTTCTCATTTGAAACCCCATTATAAATTTATTTATTTATGTTTAATAAATATACCATACTTAATAAAATATATATTATTTTCATTATATTCACTTAGGTGTTACGGGTCAAAAAAACTTACATTAACTGAGTGTCTAACTGTGAATATATTTTATAGAATATTCCAATGAGTTAACTAGTTTATTCATCCTTTCCACATTTATTAATTTTCCTCACAACAAATTTTTTTCCCCACATAATATATTATTTATTTATCATAATACAGTTTTTTATTATCAATATAAAAATAATTATATTACAGACTATTAATAAATAGAAAATTATTATTTCATATCTTTACTTATCATGTAATGATGAACCTATTATTAATGAATGATGATCTTCATAACCATTAAAAAAATTATTCAGAACAATCAATATTACTAATATCTAATGACGAAAATAAAATTAATTTAATAAATAGGTGTAATAAATGATTTTAGTTAATGTATATAAATATAATATTAATTAATACAGTTCTTCAATTTTTGATTTAAAATCTTATATAAATCAAATTGGATGATATATAACATTTATGGATGTCATGAATAATAAAATGAATTTTCTAACCAATCTCACTTATAATGAATGATAAATAAAAATAATTTTCTATCCATACAAATTTTATGATCAATATTATTTATTCACAACTATTGTATTACAATTTTTACATTCAAAATTTATATCAACATTGTTACCATTAAATATCCCATTTTTTATAGGTTACTATTTATAATTCATGTAAGTGAAACTAAATTTACATCTACTATTAGACTGTGTGTCATTTTCCTGTGTGTATATATTATTTACTTTTCATTATGGATTACTTTATCTCTAATTCTATGTTTTCATATTGTTTTTAATTTTTTTCAATCATGTCAAAAGTAATATTATTTTAACATGTTTAGAAACTACGGTTTCATCCAAATTCTACACTCTTTATAAGAGTATAAAAATAATCAACATTTTAATGATTTCATTGTAAACACATATTCCCATATTTATTACCATTTTTATAATATTAATTTCTTTTTTATCCTTGGTTTCCAAATGTAATTGATATTAAAATAGTTTGGTTAATTTTTTATTTTAATAAAATATGATTAAAAGAAAAAAAATTAATCATATTGTTATTGAAAATTTTTTATTCTCATACAAAAAAGATTTTCATCAATGTCAATATCAATATTTTATTATTATTATTCACATTGGAATATTCATAAATGGAATAATCTATATTCTTTTTCTCTATATGTTTTTATTTTTTTGTGCAAATAATCATGATACATGTATTTTTCTCATTGGATAATTAAACTATTATAATGTCATGATTTATACTATGATCTAGATATGCATATTCATATTAGATAATTATATATAAGGTGGGTTAGTAATACCCATCAAATTTTTGGGTAGTGGTTTGTATATTTTTTGATTATATGTTTGGATGTATGGTCAACCTAATCCCATGATTATATGGCTGGTATGCCCAAGACTAATAGTACACGAGATATCCTCTACAGACCAAGAATATATGGGTATTAAGTTCAATCATTATATTGGTCAATGGGGATTATCATAGGCCTGATATATTATAAATAGGTATATTCCCTTGTTCATTCGGATTTTTTTGTATTTATGGATTATGTTGAAAATCGTTAAATATTGTACACACAAATTCATTTCATATTTATATGTTACACACTATTCATATGCACTGTTCTCATTTTGTAGATTATGAATCATGTTTTATTTTATTCCATATTAATTATGTTAAGAACAATGATTTATGATAAATGTTTATTTGGATATAATTTATTTTTTCATAGGATCATGTATAATAATTTTCTTTTCATACACACATGATTATATTTTGGAAACTAATGATCTTCAATTAATGGCCCTAACATTTTAAATTATTATGAAATTAAGATAACAACTTATTGTATTTCCATTCCCTAAGTCATGATGAAAATTTTTATTAAATATATATATAATGGTTATATTTGTGAGAAGCATTTATTAAACATGTTTAATAATCATTATAAGACAAGTATCTTTAAATGAATAGTCACTAAAGAAAAAATCAGAGGATATAAATTCTATTTTATTGTGAAATTTAATAAATATTAAACTAAAGTTATTTATTATTAAAATATATTAATCTAATGTAACCTAAAATTGTATAAAATAAAATTTAATGTTTATATTTATGACATTGATTCATACAGTTTGTGTTAAGGGATCATTGATTTCTATCAGAGCACTATTCAGTTATAATTTTATATTAAATATGAAAAATAAATGGATGGAGCCTAAAAAAATTGAACAAAATGTGAATAAAAGAAATCATTGTTCGAAGTTAGGTTGTAATAATTCGTGAAATAATTTTTCTTATGAATTTTTTTCTTACAAAAAATTATTTTTAGTGAAATTATTTCAATAATGAGAAATTAAATATCATTGGACATTGAGAAAAAAATATTGAGGTTATGCTCACCCAATAATATCAAGATATAAGAAATAAAATAAAAATTCCAAACTCTTAAAAAACTATTGAAAGAATAAAACCTCATTGATACCTTCATGTGGAAATAACAAATTTCCAATAATGAGTGTTTTGATCCAAAAATATTTATGTAAATATTTAAAAAATAGAAAATCAATTTTCTATTATATAGTGCTAAGAGTGAGAGAACATAATTTGAATAATTTATTAATAACAAGATGCATCATGTTTGAAATGGACTATCATTAATAATATAATAGTTGAAAATAAAATATCCTGTATTGAATGTGAAATTTTTTTTATGATATTTTTTAATATCAATTTTCATTTTCCTAATTCATAAAAAAATTTAACCAAAATTTCCTTATTATAAAACAATCTGGTCATAAATCAATTAGTACATACGAGGAAAACTACAACAAAAATTTATCTTATAACAATTATTTTTTTAATTATAATTTAAGAAAAATGGAAAAAAAAATTAGTGGAATAAAACAAACTCATTTAATAGAATTGGATTTAAATAACTTTTTAAAATACAAAAAAACTATTTGATGTCCTTTAATGATATAAATAGAAATTTGAGACTCCAATTATATAAATGGTTTGAGAGAGAAAAATGTAATGATATAATTTCATGGTAGATATACTTTTAATTCAAGTATAAAAATTGAAATTCATATACCTACATTCCATGTATTATGGAATATGTATTGAGTAATACATTATATGAAAACATTGATTTATCATTCATTTTAGGCATTTTTTCAAACCAATGATAAATTATTTTCGTCATAAAGATTAATGTGGAGTTAAATCAGCATTTTTAGAAACAACAACTAATTATTCCTAAAATATTTTTTATAAATTCATTTAATTTTCTAAATATTAATATCATTTATCTTTAGGTGTTTTTATTTCAAAACCGCCATGAAATACATGGAAAGAGTCAAGTTATTAAAATATTTAATTAATATTTAATATCTATTAATTATTAATAAATATCATAAAAATTCTATTAATTAAAATTTTGAAAAATTTTATTGTTTATATTAATTAATTTTTATAATTAATTTTTATTAATAATTTTAAAGTTAAAATAAATAATCAATAAATTGAAAATCAGACATTGGTATCAAGTGACCATAACTTTTGATCATAGAGTCCATATTTATTCCAAAACCAGTCAATGTAATGATTGTGAAACAATATAAAACCACATAAGATTTAAATCATGTTATTATCAAAGGAATATTATATAGTATAGATTAAAAAAGTCATAAAACGAACTCGAACATCGAATGGCCAAAACTTTTGATCTAGGTGACCGTTTGGTCTTTACTGAATATCAAATTGATGTTGGTGATATGATATATGTCATATATGGTATATGTATGATGATGATGATTTCTATCAAGTTATTCATCCAAATAAAGGGCCTAAAGGCATTCAAAATTGAGTTTTTTTCACTAACCTCAGTTTATTAAAATTCAAATGATTGTAACTTCTAATCGGGGTGTTCTTTCAGCTTGTGCCGCATAGAATATCTAAGAACATTTAATGATATTAGATTTTATTGGTTGAGGAGATAAAAAATTCTCTCAGATCAAATGTTATGGTGATTTCAAAGTTTTATGGGGTATTAGGGTTTTCAACATTTCTTAACTTTTTATGTTTTTTAATGGAACCAAATTTTTTTTAACAATCTACAGATATTAAAACATTTTTTAGGGGGTCTTATTTCCTTTGTGGGTGGGTAATGCATTTTTTATTAGGTAATACATTCATATTGATATTATGATTGTGTAACATTATCGTTTTACACAATATAGGTTTATATATAATTAAATATATGCACGTTTTATTTTATTTACATATAAAATCACTTGTATATAAAAATTTTTACATTAAAATGTATTTTTAAGCATATAAACAAACTGGGAATATTTTTCTAATTCATTTCATTTAAAATAAATATATTATTCATTTGATATTCATTTTTAAATATTTATACATATTTATTTATAGATTTTTTTATTATATACATATAGAGACATATATAAATATTTATATTTACTTATATATGTATATATATATTTATAATCATTTTAAAATAAAATTATAAATCTAGGTGTGCTTATATATATTTATGTAGCATAGATTTGTGTTTTTATATATTTATGAAAATTTTATTATATGTATATAAATTCATATATAATAATATCTATATATACATTATTTATTTTATTATTTTATTATTTTATGATTCAATAATTTTCCTATTTTATTATTTTAGTACTATAGTATTTTAGTATTTTGTAATATTTTTATTATAAAAATTTAATTTTTTATGATTTATTATTAATTATTTTTTATTTTTTACTTATCATTATTTATTATTATTCTATTTAGATTTATTATTTATTATTAATTTAGTTTTATTTATTTATTTATTATTTGTTTTTTAAGATTTATATAACTATTATTTATTAATTAATTTATTACCTACCTATTATTATATATCTATTATTATATATGTATTATTTAACAATATTTATTTATTAAATTTAATTTATTATTCCTTGTTAATTATTATTCATTATCTATTATAAAATATTTATTATTCATTCATCATTATTCATTATTAATTAATAATTATTAATTATTAATTATAAATTAATAATTAATAATTATTTTTTATTTAATACTGATTGTTTAATTATTTAATTATTTAGTTAGATTATTATTTTATTTTCATACTTTTATTATTATATTATATTATATTCAAAATTTAATTAATTAATTAATTAATTAATTAATTATTTATTTATCATTTATTTATTATTTAGTGATTATTAAAATGTAAATAATCTTTATAAATTTATTATTAATTAGTTGTAATTATTTATTATTTACTTAATATTTATTATTTATCACATATTTATTATTATTTATTATTTATTATTTATTACTTGTTTTTTATTATTTATTTCATATTACATATTATTGATTATTGATTATTGATTATTTATTACTTTTTACTTATTTTTTATTTTTTATTTTTTATTTTTTATTAATTATTATTTATTAATTATTATTTTATTATTTTATCATCTTATTTTGGTGATTTCATAATTTATATATTTATTACTATTTATTTATTTATTTTTATTATTTGATATTATTAATTTATGATTGATTTATTATTTAGTTATTATTTATCTATTTATTATTATTTATTTATTATTATTTATTAATTATTTAATAATAGTTATTTATGATTTATATTTAAATTTTTTTATATTTTATATATTATATATTATTTGTTTTTCCAATTAACATATATAATTATAACAAAATCTATTTATTCACCATATGAAGAGCCTACTTTATTGGTAATGTCATTGGAGAATATACCAGAGGTAAGTGGATCGAGTCTCACCCAACACGTCATTTCTATATATAGCACATACATAATGCATGTCCATGTACATGAATATAAGTATTAAAAACTGTAATAAATAATTCATAAATGATAAAATTAATAAAATAAAATAAAAAAATAAATAACAAATTTAAAAAAAATCAAAATTAAAAAAACAAAAAAAAAACCTTTACAATATAAAACAAACATCAGTAAATCATTTAGAGATGGATTAAATTGACCTGAAATTGTTATATGACAATATTGTAAAATATCTGCTAATTGATTGCTGATGCACAATTTAGTGACATTTTTTTTGAAAGCTTACACAACAATATTTTGTTGAGGATTGGTGTAGTGATATATCCAGTGACTCGATAAATTCATTTTGTTTTTAAGGGAAGGTAATTTGGAAGATGAATGTTAATGTGATTTGAATAGCCCAATAATCAATATGGATTAAAAAATGATCGGCATGATTCTCAACCAACACCCTACTAATTCAATTATATATATTATTGGAATAAATAAAAAATTGAATGATTTTAACTATAAATAATAATAATTAATTATAGAAAATTCGTAGGCCAAGGGATCACTAGAAATGTTCATCCATTGTTGGTTCCTATTTTGTTTAAAAAATTTTAAAAAAATTGTATTGTTATCTTCCCCATGAGAACTATCCAATTTTTTTTTCTCTATTAAAAAAATTGTGTGAAAATTTTGATAAGAGAATAAATTGTAAAACTGAGATTTTTTATATTGATTTATCTATAAAATCTTCAGGTAGTTTGTGATGGTATCTCAATTCTTATACTATAATATCATATGTAATTATTTGGAAACATATCTAAAATAATATACCGTTATCATATTAGAATAATTTTATTTAATTCTAGGCATGAATTACCTCCCACTATATAGGAACTATACAAATTTCTACGAGAGTGAAGTCACCATTCATATAAAAAATAGTCCTGTGATATTCTACAAAAAAATGATTACTATGAAATTTTAAGGGATGTTATTTCCACTATACTAGAATCAATAAAAAAACTAGGAATTTATATTGTTAAAATGTACATGGATGAACTTGTTGTTAATGACATGACATTTGAATAGTTTACATTGACCTACATTTTTATGAAATCCCTCCTTATCCAGAAACATTCATGGCTACATTTTCAATTTTACTCATATTAGATGCAATGCCAATATAAAATATTTCATATAGTATGGACACCATAGACGTGGATGAAATAAATAAGATATTTCTTGAGATTCTAGAAAGGGTTATTTTATACCAATATTCACAATCAAGGGTTTTATATGACATCTATTCAAGAAAGATTAATTATAAATTCATCCCATTATTTATTATCCATAAATAAAACATTTATAATCAATAATAAGTATCTTTTACCCAAAAACAATTAACTGTATGATCATTTTACATGAGTGCATTAATTCCAAACACTCACAATTGATCAAGATATCACTATATAATAGTAAATGTTTAGATAAAAATCACCTATATACATTTTATGAATGATATGAAATATTTATGATGACATTCCCATATAAAACTGTCCTTGTTATCATAATTGATTTGATGAAAATATACATTAGAGAATACGTGAATCAATTTATGTTAGTAATAATAGGTTATTTTCATATATAATATATTCAAATGAACGTTTATGGTGTGAGTTTGAGGATTGATCAATAAAACATAGAAATGGTGAAATATAGTAACAAATTTATCATGTGTCAATCATTGTTTTATAAAGAATTATTCCATTGTAATGTAATCACATGTGATGTTGTAACTGTATATCCTTCAATGATAGAGGTGGTGGATCAATGTCCCTGAATGACTATAAAAACAGAGATATATTATTATTGTGGATTATATAACACCAAAATATTATATTTTAATGTGAATACTATGTTCAATTAGCTGTGCACTTATAATTCTAAATAATAAAATAATTTTGATACACTATAAAAATTTAGTTACATAAATACAAATATGATAACCATGTCATTGAATTGGATGATATGAACCAAAATAAGAATATTATTGAATTTATAAATATTATTCTTGCATATCAAAAATATTATGAATAATACTTTTAAAATATAAACACAAATTATATTAATGATAATGAATGGTATTTTGTATATAACTAATTTTGTCAAAAAATTAATTTTTTTAATGTAAATTAATTTAATCACTCTCGGATAATGATTTTTGTGATTTTTTTTATATTTTAAATATTCTAATACTTATTATCGTTAATTTTATGGACATTTAAATAAATGTATTATGTTTAAAATCGTTTTATATGTAAGAATTAATGTTTAATCTAAAAGGGTTTCTATTAGATTTTTTCGTCTAATATTATGATCTTTATCTTATATATTTTAAAATTTTATATGAAAAAATATTATAAAAATTAAATAATAATTTGAAAAATATTATTGAGGTAATTCATTTTGATTTTTCTAAGAATGATGATTTTTTGTGAATAGTGAAAAATAATGATTTAAAAAAATCATTAGTAATATTTTAATAAATTTAATTTCACTATTATATTTATTTATTTATTTTAATAGAACATAAATTTTTTTAAAATTAAAATAATTAAACTAAAATAATTGAAATCAATCTTATAAATGATTTTGGTTAAATTCATAATATTATTAAAAAGTTTATTTTTATTAAAATATATTTAATATAATTTTGTAAACATTTATCAAAATTAATTTCTAACACTATATATATTATATATTAAAATAGATATATAATATATGGTATAATTAATTCTTTATTTAGTAATATGAATATTTTTAAAAAAAATTAATAGTAAACATACTAAACACTTTCTAACAGGGTAACGATTAAAAAATGTTAGTTAATGGTAAATATTATGATAATGTAATAATATAAAATAATAATTATAATTTAAATATTGTATAGGAAATCATATCACATTAGAATTAATTGTCTTGAAATATGGTGCCCCATTATTGAGTTATGAAATATATATTATTTTAAATAAATAGTAATTAAAAATTTGCATCCTTCTTTAAAAATCTCAATTTTTTTAATTAAGGAAAAAGAATTTATGCATTTGTATATATTTTTATTTTTAATGTTATCAAATTCTTCCTGAAAATAATTTATTTTTTTCAAATTTTATAATTAATATCATTTCTCACGCTTCATTGATGCACTAGTTTGGCAATGAGAATAAAAATAATATAAATAGTTTTAGACACATTGAATGAAATATGATTTGGATGAAAAATCATGTTCCAAATGTTCATTGATAATTACAAGGGATTAATAATAGTTAATGAATATATATTATGATTCCATTATAAAATAATTTCCTTTGAGTTTAACATATGCAAGTAGTCAATTAAATGAATATAATTAAATTTCGATTTAAATTTTTTTAAATAATTTAACAAAAATTTATATCAAATAATGTTTATAGGAAATTTTGGACCTTATCAATAATGGTTGATGTATTTTCCAATGTAAATTTATAACATTAAATTAATGACCATAAATATTCAAATTTCTCATACTGTTATTGGTTTTTTAATATACAAAAGGGACTCAATTATGTATCATTTAAAATTAACTCATGTTCAATTTATACTCAAAAATATAACATCATATCTATCTAAACATATGTTAAGACATCTCTACTACCACATAAAAAATGTAATCCTATTTTTTATATATCATATACTCATTTAAAAAGAGAATAAAAAAAGTGTATGTATAAGTTTAAACATATTTCTTATATGATTATTTCTTATTCATCCACCTTCAATACATTAATAAATATTCATGTATAATAAAATAAAAAAATCAATTATAACTGAAAAAAGTTATTTTATAACCCCTTTTAATCATGTTTCATATAGATTGACAAATTAATGTTTTTCGTTGGAGTATGTATCAATTATAGTCTTCATGATGTGATATAATTTTTTCATCATGATCTCACATGGATTGTAATTGGGATACATTTAATGAATATATAATTTTTTATGAAATTATTATGATTATATAAATATATTATATAATATAACATCATACCCTTCCATCATTTGTAAAATTATATTGTGTCCAATGTTTATGTGTAAAATTACATCTCCACGAAAAGAGGAAATTCATTTCATCATACCTCAAAATATTGACATTTATATAGATGATACTTATATTAATATGTTTCATGTATAAATATTTTACGGTTTCTTAAATAAATATTATATGTACCACATTTTTTCATAGTGTATGAAATGAAATAATCCATCATGCATATGTATAATATATTTTCTTTATGAAATTACGTGGTTATTTTTTGCTGACCATCATACAAAAATGGATAATTTTTTGAATTATTTGTATATATATTATAATTATAACATCTCTTACAATTAATATATAATTGAATAATTATTCCCTTGACCATGGTCATCCTACCCAAATTTAAAATATTATCAACCCAACATCCTAAAAACATATGACATCAAAAAATTGATTTCATAAAAAATTATTAATAGTAATAAATAAAATAAAAGTTATAATTTAATGATAATGAATATTGAATGCATATTTTTAAATTAAACAATTAAAAAATTCATATTATTTTGGAATTTTAAATATGTATTCAATAAGTCAGGACTCAAGATATGAGAATTTACATCACATTTTCCATTAAATGAAATTTATTCCAATTTTTCACCAAATGTTCTCTTTATATTGAATGTAAACAACCATATGTATTTTATATAAAATTATTATAATGAAAACAAGGTTCTATATAAATGCTTTTTGTATAATCTAATTTTCTTTTATTTTGATTCAGAAATTAATAAATTTTTATAGCTTTTTTTCATTAAATCATTTTCTGAAATTATGATTTTAATATATTTTCCAAATATATTCATGTTATATCACATGTTTTAGATAATGTTTTTATTTATGAATTAAGGTTTCGAAAAGGTTCCTTTTAACTACTTTAGATATTCTATACTATGGATTAAAAATTAATCTATTTAATAGTTTCCATTTCGGTCAATTTTGACATAATTTATCAATGGGAAAAAGATATTAATTTTTAATTTTAACAAGCTTAGTGAAATTAACCTATTTCATTAATAATTTTACTTAAAATTATATATCTATAATTTCAAAAAAAATCTAATTCTTATATAATATTCATGTTCTATGTGTTTATAAAAATTTATTTTTATTATTTTTATAGGAACGTATATAGTGTTTTAGGATATGTTTTTAAGATAATATTTCTTTAAATTTTATAACTAATATGAATGAATTATTATTATTTTGTTGTTTTATGATCCATGGAAATTGCTTCTAATTGCCAGTCTTCTTAATACTACTCTCCAATATAATTGGAAATGATTTTTTCTCTTGATAAATATTATTGAATTAAAAAAGTAGTATTTTACTTTTAATTTTTTTGGTGGATTATTACATGGTTTTAATAAATATTATGTCCAAATTTATCTATAGTACCGCTATGGGTTTTCAAAAAAATAATCGAATAATTTTGATTATATCAGTTACAAAAATTATTATTTGTTTATAAAAATCATATCATATTTTAAAGATGAAGGTATGTTTTTATAAAAAAAATTGATTTTATGAGTTTTAAATGTTTAATAGAAACATATTTTAATAAATAAATTATTTTATTCTTTATTATATGTTTTTCAAAAAAAATTATATCTGATATTTATTTTATTTGTAATAAAATTACTTATTTTAAGTAAAAGTTAATTATATAAAATTTACCAATTTTTGGTGATAATTTATTAAATTAATGAATGGGATTTATTACCTTTTATACTTTATAAATCATAAAGTTCTCATCCCAGGATTTAAAATTATTTTCCTTGATTATAAGGTTAAATAGTATGTATAAAAATGTCCATTTTCTCTCTGTAAAAGATATTTGTAAAAGAACAAAAAATGTATTGTATTGAATGGTATTTAAATTTAAATAGTCCTAATATTTTTTTGTGAAAATATATATTGGTTATATGTGTTAAATTTATTTTGAAAGGGTTTTAATTGTAATTTCCTTTCCCATCCTCTAAAATAATAAACCCAAATAAAAATATAAAATTAATAAATCTCGATCTATGTTATTAATAAAAAAATATGGATTATTAAAGGAATCAGTTATTAAATCATGTATCAAAAATGGGTTTTTATAATTTTACAGTTTAGGGTATAGTCTGAGAAGGGGTTATAATTAATATATAACCTTATAATCAAAAATGATATTTATTATTATGGTTATTTAATAAAATATTATATTATAATCTTTATTAGAGTCTTAATCACCCCATTATTAATTCATTTTATAATACACTTGCAGTAACTATTTCTGGATTTATAAAATGGATATACCTATGAGAAATATGTTTAATAGTTGTGAAGTGCCCAGATCAGTGTGAATCACTGAGAGGGGGAGGGGGTGAATCAGTGATCCTTTAAAACTTTTTACTAAATGATTCTTAATCAATTAAACCTCTATGGCTTGTTAAAGCCTCGATCCACTCTTCTTATGTCTCTCAACCTTTCCCGGATAATGCAGTAATGAAAAGGCACAGGACACAAGGATTTACAAGGTTCGGCACCAAAGGCCTACATCCTTTCCATGCTCTCCCAGCATGGATTCTGCCATTATAACATGTTAGAATTACAATGGTCGATACAGAGTCCCATTGTATCTCTCCTAAGTCCCACAGGAGGGTCTTTATATGGCATCCCACAGTGTTACCAGAGTCCCACTGGCCTGCTCCAGAATCCCACTAAAGACTTCTGATCCCTGAGTCCCACCGGGTCTTCTCCTGGCTCCTCGAGTCACACGAGTAGCTCTTCTTCTCTTTAAGCTTCTTCAAGTATCCTCAGCAGTCTGGGATAAAGACTGCTGGCCTTTCTCTGTACCTCTGATCACTTGAGTTGATCAGGTCTTCTCGTCTTGCTCAGGATTTATCTCCTTCTTCTCAGGATATCCTCGCTTCTTTCTCCAACTACTGAATACTCAGACAACTGATATCTTTAACTTCAGTCCGGTCCAGTCTCACTTCAAATCAACTTCACGCACTGAGTGCATGGCATCTCTGCATCCTCATGCACTGATTTCATGGTCTCTGAAATTCTTCAAGATCTTCAAGTCTTGGACAACTCAAATGCACACAAGCAGATTTAGCTTTGTTCATGTGCGCACGTGCATGCATGTAAGCATGCACTCCCCTTTCATTCTTCTTGGTGCAATAAACCCACAAAGGGTGTAATCACTTCAAGCACACACCTTCTCACTTGAACTTCACACTTTTGTTCAATGTGTTTACACACTTAAATGTGTGTTATACTTTGTGTGAGTCTTCTTCTTCTTCCAAGTGTTTCTATTCCACATAGAGCACACACCTAGGTTCGGCCACATCACTTTGTTGTTTTGCACACACAACTTTGTTCTTTGCTTTTCACACACACAATGAGTGTGTATTTGGCCTCCACTATTTTTGCACACACCCAAGCTATCCTCGGCCTTCTTTTCAAACACACACACACACACAAAGTGTGGTGGTCTTCACTCTTCAAGAATGCACACACAAATGCACTAAGGCCTCGGGTCTCCTTTGGTTGCACAAGGCTACGGCCTTTCCTTCCCTTCATGCACACACACCCAAATATGTCCTTCTCCACTTATGCACACACATAAATGCTTGAGGCTCATGTCTTCTTGTTTATCACATAAGCACTAAGGCCCTCGGGTTCTTCTCCACTTGTTCGTTAAGGCGCGCAAGGTGGTGCGGCCTCACTGTCTTCAACCGCGCAAGTGCACAAGGCACAAACGGCGCGCAAGCTCCTCGGATGCAAGGCACCTCATCCACGGGGCGCACCAGTGCTACTGCCCCGGGTTCTTCCTGCCGCGCAAAGGGAAGGCGCGCAGGGGTCTTCTCCTCTTCTTCTTTCGCGCAAGGAGTGAGAAAAAGGAACCTTACGTAGCAAGGGGTGATCCGGGCTTCACTGCCGCGCAGGGTGCTGCGCGGAGCTTCGACTTCATGAGGCACAAAGTGCTTCTCACGGGACTTCTCTCTTCAGAGGATCAGCAAACACTCCAAGGCCTTGGGCTCTCCTTTTATAGGCATAGGAATGTCTCAGCCCATCCGCGTGATACAATATTTGAATCCCCGAAGTTTTTGGGTATTTCAAGATTCTGCAAATCTTGATATCTTCCTCTGTTTCACACACGGGTACTTTTCTTTTTTATTTTCCTCTCCTCTTCGTGCATGCGACTTAGAACGCATGCAAGCCTTCGGTTTAGGCGTTCGAGCAACGTGGCATGCCCTCAGCAACTTTGTTTGCCTCGGCCTCGACCGAAGTCATCATCTCATTGCATGCATGCATATTTTATTGCATGGTTGTGTTCATAAGGGCGAGACGAGCTCATTGGAGCCTTCGGTTTGATCGGAGGTGGCCGGAAACTCGATTTGGCTTGCTCGGAGGGCGCATGGTTCGTCGGCACCTCGTGGGAGACTTCGGACAAGCTCGGGGTTGAAGACTATCTCGCAGCCGTTGGATCGGCGATTCAATTGATCTCGGACGGCCTGGATCAGATCATCTCGCCGCAGATCAGATGTGCGGCTTAGATCGTCCGCGCGATCAATCGTGCGGCTGGGATTTGCTCCTGGAATTTTTTCCGCGTCCCACATCGAAACGGCGAGCGGATGTTCCGCGCTTTATCACCCTGGCGCTGCCTCAACCCCTCGATTGAACTTCCAACCTCCACGGTGTCACCCCGCACCGTGTTCTCCCTGCGGGCGCACTCTGCGCCCACTCTGCTCCCTGCGGGCGCGCCACTAGATCCCACTATGCACCCTTCGGGCGCGCTCATGCGCCCACGCTGTGCGGGCTTCATCACCGCGTGGCCTCGGGGCTTATACACGGCCCCGACCTCTCTCGTGCTGGCCCCATGGGATCCCCTTGGGCGTGGTGACCTGGTCCCACATGTGCCTTGGGTTGAACCCTTAAGGTTGGCCCTTGAGGTTGGCATATTTTTTTGCTTAAGTAATAGCTAGGACTTTGTATAAAAACAATGTAAACCAAATGTAATATGCCAAGCCACAAATCTTCTTCTTCTCATCTCCTCTTCTTTATTTCTTCTTATTCATTAGAATTCCTCCAATTCTTTCAACATTTATTCACCACTTAGGAATGGAATTCTCGAAGGTTCTTCTTCAACCGAACTCTTGAATCAAACATATTCATCAAAGTTCTTTATTGATCTAATCAGAGATCAAGTTGGAACTTCTTCTAATTCACATGCACTAAGTTTTAGTGCACGGACAACATTAATCCACTTCATCAATTCACATGCACTAAGTGTTAGTGCACGGACTTCATTAATCCACTTCATCCACTTAGAAGTTGTGGATGGATCCCTTTCATCTCCTCATGCATTGTGAAGACAATGCATGGTCTTCAAACATTGTTGTGACTTTGTATCATCAGGATACAAGTTCTTTGAACTTAAATATCAGCTCATCAATCGTCTGATTTAATGATGATGCTCGATCATCATCCATTCTTCAAGTGGTGTAACTTAGTATCATCTTGATACAGGTATTGAAACATTAAGAACAGTTCTACAATCTTCTGATATTCATAGAGAATGTTTCAACCACAACATACTATGTCACTTAGTGAATCTCCTAAGTGACATGTCTCTAAGTACCATGGCCATTGTCCATTCCTCACCATCACCATCACATCCTTTGTCATCCACATATTGAAACTCTCTGACATTCATCCATTCATTCCTTGACAACAACATAACTCATTGACAACAAATGCAACACAATGCACTTCAATCTCCCCCTTTGTATTTGTTGGCAATACACTAGAGCACATATGAATGGGTCAATATGTGTGCCAATATTTCTCCCCCTTATTGGCAACCAAATGCAAAGGTGTGGTGTGGTTCTCTTCCAAATATTTCTTCCTCCCTTTGAATAGAATCTTCTTAAAAATCACTAAGAGAGGGATGATGCCACATGTTCTCTTTAGCAAAGAACCTTTAGAATATCAACTCTAAGTCTACGTGGGCTAACCCGATGTAGAAAACAAGAGTGATATGACCAAGGAATTCAAAGCTGTCCACAATTCTCTACACATGTGAGATCATGCTTAGGGGTTGAATTTTTTCAGATATTCAATGAATTGCTGAATCCAGCACATACTTCACAAAACACATTAGAATGTTCAGGTGCAAAGATAAAGCTCCCCCATTCATCCATTTTCTTAAGATGATATTAATCTCAGAACATCATCTTCTTCAGATTTGCTCCCCCTCAAGGGGTGCACTCCGTTCTGTCCAAACCATCCTCCAGATGAGAATGATCATCATCTTCAATTCCCTGCAATGTTAGCACATGTATATACCAAGAGTATAAGGGAATAAGATGGAACCTACTTGGTTCATCAATGTGAACAACAAGGTTGATAATATTCTCTCAACCGAGATGTCCCATTTTCACCAGTCTTCACACTTGCACATTTGATCTTCATTGATGATTGTGCTGGTGTGGTTCTCAAAACATCTTCATGTGAAATCTTCTTCTTCCCTTTTTCCTTAGCAATTGCCAGAACATTATCTTCATCTTTTTGCAGATCTTTGGCAAGTTGCAACTGATTTGGCCATATGACTAGTAAATCATTTGGAAGAGTGGCCTCAGTTTTGGAAGTTCCACATGGTTCTTTGGATGCTGCTAAGCTACCTTTCTTAGGCAACTTATTTTCAATCAATCCCTTCTTCTTCTGGATTGATTGTCTTTTGGAGTTCAGTCTGCTTCTATTTAGTTTCATGGCTTCTTTACAAAGGTCCATGATGTGTCCTTTCTTTCCACAGTAGAAGCATGTTTTCTTGGTGGTCCTTCTGGATGCATCACCCTTCTTGGATTTAGACTACAAGGTCTTCTCTTCATTTCTAAAACACTTCTTGGGAGCATTTTCTACATTCTTCTTGCTTCCCAAGGATTCTCTCTTAGCCAGGTTCTGTGATCTTCTCTTCCTTCCAGCTTTGGATACATTCGGAGATTGACATGTATCAAATTGTTGACCACTTTTTCAACCATCCCAGATGTTGTCAAGTAATCGAAATCTATTTGCAGTAAACAGATGTCTCTGGACCTGTGGATGTTGCTTCTTTCCTTCTGGCTTGCTCCCCCTTGGCATTGGCTTCCGTTGTGCTTTGACATTTAGTGGATTGTACCAACAATCCTTTGCACAACGCCCATACTTATTACAACACCAACATTGACCCACAAATCTTGACTTCTTCAGTCCTTCTGATTTAAGGGTACTTTTCTGGAGCAGCTGTGTTGTTTCAGGAGAGCTCTGCTTCTTCATTTTCTTCATCCATACTTGTTTGGAATTATTTTTCCATCCTGCACTTTTTGTGGAAACACTTTTAGAAGCATGAGTACAAGATGGTATGGATGGTACCTTCTTTTTAGAAGACGTTTCCCTTTCATTAGAGGATGTCTTTCTTTTAGAATCATCCTTCTCAATGCATACTTGAGTAGCAACATTTCTCCTTTCAGCTGACTGGGAGGCTTTGGCTTTGGGTGATTGCTGATTTTTCAATATCACCTCTAGTTCTAAGAATTTCTTGTTAAGGGAGTTCTTCTCATCCTCAACAGTTCTTAGCCTACCTTCCCAATTCTGTTTCAGCTGTTCCATCTGGTCATCATGCACCTTCATTATTTCATGCAATGAGTTGTCAAGCTCCTTCACCATTTTGACTCTGTATTTGAGTTGAGCATCTCTGACATTCATTGAAACTTTATGCCTCTTTTCCAGTGCATGGAAAACATCTTTGACTAATATCATAAAGAATTCTTTCTCAGAAAGGCTTCATTGCAATTCTTCAGCAGTGTCTTCATATCTTTCATTGCAAAGAGAAACTGTTTCATCTTTAGCCTTCACCAGCTTTCTGAGAGTATTGGTTATGCCAACCCTTTTTTCCAATTGGACTTCCAGAGAATTGGCTTCATCTTCTAGCTGTAATTTTTCTTCTTGAAGATCAAGGAGGCCTGTAGCTATACACATTGCCACTTCCTTGGGGACTGTCTTCTGAAGATATTTGATTGCATTTAGAAGATCATTTTTTCTTCCATCTTCATCACAACTAGATCAGGCTTCATCAGAAGAATGATAAAAGGAATTGTCATCTGATGTGACTTTCACATTTCTTTCCATAGAAAGAGTTTCTCTGATTGCAACAACCTTCTTCTTCATCTTCTTTGCCTATTTCTTCATTCTGTTTTTCAGAGTCTTGGCAGATATCTCCATTTGAGGCTGTTCTTTCATTTCCTCAAATCTGCACTTCATAAAGACTCTCTTGGATCTTTTAGAGGTAACCTCCCTCTGATACCAATTGAAGTGCCCAGATCAGTGTGAATCACTGAGAGGGGGAGGGGGTGAATCAGTGATCCTTTAAAACTTTTTACTAATTGATTCTTAATCAATTAAATCTCTATGGATTTTTAAGGCCTCGATCCACTCTTCTTATGTCTCTCAAACTTTCCCGGATAATGCAGTAATGAAAAGGCACAGGACACAAGGATTTACAAGGTTCGGCACCAAAGGCCTACATCCTTGCCATGCTCTCCCAGCATGGATTCTCCAATTATAACTTGTTATAATTACAATGGTCGATACAGAGTCCCACTGTATCTCTCATGAGTCCCACAGGAGGGTCTTTATGCTGTGTCCCACAGTGTTAACAGAGTCCCACTGGCCTGCTCCAGAATCCCACTGAAGACTTCTAATCCCTGAGTCCCACAGGGTCTTCTCCTGGCTCCTCGAGTCACACGAGTAGCTCTTATTCTCTTTAAGCTTCTTCAAGTATCCTCAGCAGTCTGGGATAAAGACTGCTGGCCTTGCTCTGTACCTCTGATCACTTGAGTTGACCAGGTCTTCTCGTCTTGCTCAGGATTTATCTCCTTCTTCTCAAGATGACCTGGCTTCTTTCTCCAACTACTGAATACTCAGACAACTGATATCTTTAACTTCAGTCTGGTCCAGTCTCACTTCAAATCAACTTCATGCACTGAGTGCATGGCATCTCTGCATCCTCATGCACTGATTGCATGGTCTCTCAAATTCTTCAAGATCTTCAAGTCTTGGACAACTCAAATGCACACAAGATGATTTAGCTTTGTTCACGTGCACACGTGCATGCATGTAAGCATGCACTCCCCTTTCTTTCTTCATGGTGCAATAAACCCACAAAGGGTGTAATCACTTCAAGCACACACCTTCTCACTTGAACTTCACACTTTTGTTCAATGTGTTTATACACTTAAATGTGTGTTATACTTTGTGTGAGTCTTCTTCTTCTTCCAAGTGTGTCTATTCCACTTAGAGCACACACCTAGGTTCGGCCACTTCACTTTGTTGTTTTGCACACACAACTTTGTTCTTTGCTTTGCACACACACAATGAGTGTGTATTTGGCCTCCACTATTTTTGCACACACCCAAGCTATCCTCGGCCTTCTTTTCAAATACACACACACACAAAGTGTGGTGGTCTTCACTCTTCATGAATGCACACACAAATGCACTAAGGCCTCAGGTATCCTTTGGTTGCACAAGGCTACGACCTTTCCTTCCCTTCTTGCACACACACCCGAATATGTCCTTCTCCACTTATGCACACACACAAATGCTTGAGGCTCAGGTCTTCTTGTTTATCACATAAGCACTAAGGCCCTCGGGTTCTTCTCCACTTGTTCTTTAAGGCGCGCAAGGTGGTGCGGCCTCACTGTCTTCAACCGCGCAAGTGCACAAGGCACAAACGGCGTGCAAGCTCCTCGGATGCAAGGCACCTCAACCACGGGGCGCACAAGTGCTACTGCCCCGGGTTCTTCCTGCCGCGCAAAGGGAAGGCGCGCAGGGGTCTTCTCCTCTTCTTCTTTCGCGCAAGGAGTGCGCAAAAGGAACCTTATAGAGCAAGGGGTGCTTCGGGCTTCACTGCCGCGCAGGGTGCTGCGCGGAGCTTCGACTTCGCAAGGCACAAAGTGCTTCTCACGGCACTTCTCTCTTTAGAGGATCAGCAAACACTCCAAGGCCTCGGGCTATCCTTTTATAGGCAGAGGAATGCCTCAGCCCATCCGCGTGATACAATATTTGAATCCCTGAAGTTTTCGGGTATTTCAAGATTCTGCAAATCTTGATATCTTCCTCTGTTTCACACGCGGGTACTTTTCTTTTTTATTTTCCTCTCCTCTTCGTGCATGCGACTTAGAACGCATGCAAGCCTTCAGTTTAGGTGTTCGAGCAACGTGGCACGCCCTTAGCAACTTTGTTTGCCTCGGCCTCGACCGAATTCATCATCTCATTGCATGCATGCATATTTTATTGCATGGTTGTGTTCATAAGGGCGAGACGAGCTCATTGGAGCCTTCGGTTTGATCGGAGGTGGCCAGCAACTCGATTTGGCTTTTTCGGAGGGCGCCTGGTTCGTCGGCAGCTCGTGGGAGACTTCGGACGAGCTCGGGGTTGAAGACGGTCTCACAGCCATTGGATCGGTGATTCAATTGATCTCGGACGGCCTGGATCAGATCATCTCGCCGCGGATCAGATGTGCGGCTTAGATCGTCCGCGCGATCAATCGTGCGGCTGGGATTCGCTCCTGGAATTTTTTCCGCGTCCCACATCGAAACGGCGAGCGGATTTTCCGCGCTTTATCACCCTGGCGCTGCCTCAACCCCTCGATTGAACTTCCAACCTCCACGGTGCCTCCCCGCACCGTGTTCTCCCTGCGGGCGCGCTCTGCGCCCACTCTGCTCCCTGCGGGCGCGCCACTGGCGCCCACTATGAACCCTTCGGGCGCGCTCCTACGTCCACGCTGCGCGGGCTTCATCACCGCGTGGCCTCAGGGCTTATACACGGCCCTGGCCTCTCTCGTGCTGGCCCCATGGGATCCCCTTGGGCGTGGTGACCTGGTCCCACATGTGCCTTGGGTTGAACCCTTAAGGATGGCCCTTGAGGTTGGCATATTTTTTGCTTAAGTAATAGCTAGGACTTTGTATAAAAACAATGTTAACCAAATGTAATATGCCAAGCCACAAATCTTCTTCTTCTCATCTCCTCTTCTTTATTTCTTCTTCTTCATTAGAATTCATCCAATTCTTTCAACATTTATTCACCCCTTAGGAATGGAATTCCCGAAGGTTCTTCTTCAACCGAACTCTTGAATCAAACATATTCATCAATGTTCTTTATTGATCTAATCAGAGATCAAGTTGGAACTTCTTCTAATTCACATGCACTAAGTGTTAGTGCACGGACTTCATTAATCCACTTCATCAATTCACATGCACTAAGTGTTAGTGCACGGACTTCATTAATCCACTTCATCCACTTAGAAGTTGTGGATGGATCCCTTTCATCTCCTCATGCATTGTGAAGACAATGCTTGGTCTTCAAACATTGTCGTGACTTTGTATCATCAGGATACAAGTTCTTTGAACTTAAAGATCAGCTCATCAATCGTCTGATTTAATGATGATGCTCCATCATCATCCATTCTTCAAGTGGTGTAACTTAGTATCATCTTGATACAAGTATTGAAACATTAAGAACAGTTCTACAATCGTCTGATATTCATAGAGAATGTGTCAACCACAACATCCTATGTCACTTAGTGAATCTCCTAAGTGACATGTCTCTAAGTACCATGGCCATTCTCCATTCCTCACCATCACCATCACATCCTTTTTCATTCACATATTGAAACACTCTGACATCCATCCATTCATTCCTTGACAACAACATACCTCATTGACAACAAATGCAACACAGTGCACTTCAAGTTGATCTAAAACACTATTTAACGGTTTATAGAATAAGAAAATTTTTGAGATGGGATTTATAGATAAAAAAATAGGTTTAATAATTATCCAAAAAAAAATATATATTATTATCAACCTACATATATATGAGTTTCCTAAAGTGAAAAATAAATGAAAAATAATTTTTGTGTAAGTCATGGTAATTTAAATCTTGAATGTTAGACGATTAAATTGTTATCTGTGAATAAAATGGGATAAAACATGCCGAGAATTTTACAAAAGGAATATGAAGATGTTTGAAATGGATATATTATAAGAATATGAACAGCAATGTCCTAAAAAGAAATATTAGAAGGAAATATATAATATCATATGAATAATAGATTATAAATTTAATATTCCAAATATGAAGAATCATATAAAACATATAAATGGTATGGCTAATTGTAAAATATTTTTTTATTTTTAATGTTGAAAATATGATCAGATTAACACTGTAGAACTTTAGTACACTATTATAGTTACAGGATGTAAATTCGAAGGAATATGATGGTAATGTATTGTTTAGGGATTATAGATAAATTTTAATTAATTATGATTATCAATAAATGGTTTTGAGAGTTATAAAGAAATGGTATTTTAATGATAAATTTAAACATGTTCACAATTTTAATGGAACTAATACACATATGATATATGATGGGGGCACATCATATATATTTAAATTGTGGGAATTGATATTTTAGATATATTTAACCCTATAAATTTAACACGTGGTATAGTCATTTGATGAAGAATGACTTTATATTTTTTGGATATATGTTGAACTTTATTTAAAACATTTTTTGTTAACATGACATTCAATATGATGTGAATATGGAAAAATAAGATAATATGGTTCTAAAATATTTGGAATACATTCTCTATCATATATATATCCTTGATAATGAAAAGTGAATTTTCAACTACGTAATTAATGTAATTTGTTAGTAATTTCACTATTTTTGAAACATTAAATGATAACGGTAAATATAAATATTAATTTTCTTTAAAGAATATAGGGAACATTATTATAAGAAAAATAAATTATTTTATTATATTATTAGGGTGATTATTGGTATTTTTATAAAATCTTGGTGGAGGATAATTTCTTGGCATTGTAGAAGTACTATAGCATGTAGTATCATCGGCACTATAGCAGTACTGTAGCAGGTACTGTGCAGACTATTGTTGGTATTGTAGCGGGAACTGTAGCAGCAACTGTTCAACACTTTAGCTGCCGGGAATATTCTAATATTTGGGCCTCCGGGCCACCAATTTTGTCCCCGAGTCCTTTAAGGACTTTGAGCCACCCAGGCCTTCGGGTCAGAAAAGCCTTCGGGCCACCTCAAGCCCTTTGGGCTACAGTAAGTGCAGAAGAAAACTAGACAAACTAAAAGGTACAAACATCAAAGGAGGAGGAGAAAAAAGTTTTCCACATATCTGAAGCTAAATGGATTGCAAGAATGAGAGGGTATGGCACCTTCCATCAGGACAAGCCTGTGCATGCATGTGAAATCCTAGCCGAACAACCATGCTAAGGTGGAGAGTTTATATCATGATGAAGATGATGGGGAGGTGCAGTTCCAAATAGTTAGTCTGGGTTCTATGTAATGTATGAAGCCTACGAGCATTGAATTCCTATAAGGCCTACGATCCATGTAATACTTACGCCTATGGATCTTTTAAGGGTTCCACCTCACCCCTTGAAAGGTTGATTATCAAAAATAATTAAAAAATAAAGGCCTTCGGGCCGTTAGAGGGTGAATATAAAAAATATTATATTTTGTAGATTAAAATATTATAAAATGTAATGTTTTAAGACTAAATAATTATTGGATGTTTTTTAGTGATATGTGTTATTTGGATCTTGGTAGTATACATGATAAAATATTTCTAATTTCTAAGATTCAATTTGAATATGTAATATTTCAAAGAGTTTATTTTTTTGATTTATTTATGTTCTATTTATGTTATCATTTTTGTTGGTTTTATAATTAGTTATTATTCATTAATTTTTATATAATAATGTGATGTTATAATAATTACATATTTTTTTTAATGTCTACCGACAGAAGGAAAAACATGTCATCTATTTATTGATCTTATTATACAATGAATACTAAATATTATTCTACATGGATGAAAATATAATTCCAAATTTCATATTTTGGATTAACAAATGTGATATAAATCGAATATTTTTGAAGCATAAATTAATAATTATTTTTATCTTATAATGTGGAATAAATAAAAAATACATATTTTTCAACATTCTCTACCTCGATGGGGAGATAATATTGTAAATATATCAATTCTTATACATAAAGTGACACTCGAAAATCAACTTAATAGTTTATTAAATTATATTCAATTTTTATTCTTATATGGGTATGTGTCTTTGTGAAAAAAAATCTAGTATGGAAAAATTATTTAATTTCCATCATAAAATCAATATATGATTTTATTACCATTTAATGGATTAAATTTTTTTTAATATCTAAAATAAAATAATTTGGATGAAAATTCATTAATGGGTGTGAGTTTAACCCAATATTTTTTAGATAATAACAACATTCGATTGAAAATACCATACGCATTACCATGCATGAAAGGAACTATGATTTTCTATTAATGTAATATTATTAGATATGATCCCAACAAAATCACCCTTATATTAGTGGTTATGACATAAAAAACACATTTTGGAATATATTTTAGGATGTTTTGCTTAAAATAAATGTGGGTATTAATTCAAAATGAATAACAACTGATTTTTTACATATAAAAACAAAGAGTCATTTTAATGAGAAGAATACATTTTTGAATTATATATTGTCATTTTGAATATACTAAATCACTGTATTTTTATTATTTATATGAATTTTATAAATAAAATAAATGATATGATAAATTATCATTCATCTAATGGGTCTTAAAAATATAAAGATTGATTTAATATTTATTTTATACATTAATATTATATTTCCTTCCAAATGGGTTTTATTTCATTTTTTCTGTATATACTGGGATTAATTTTTATGATATTTAAAAAAATTATTTGATAAATTGTACATTATTTTACAAATAATCTAGTTAATGTATGATTAATATATCTTTTTTTTATTTTTCAGCAAAGGTTTACTTTTGGGTGAATAGTGAAAACATTGATTTTTCAACCAAAACCAATTCCTCCATTTTTGATAATGGAAATTAAATGTTATATTTGAATTATAATTTTTTAATCCTAATAAGAGATATTTTACTGTAACTTATTTTTAATTTTAATATTTTTAATATTACAAATAAATATGGAATAAATTTATTTTTATACTTAAAAAAATTATTTTCGAGAAAATGTTTTTAATTAAAATCATAAAATTTACTTCATGATTAAATTCAACCACTTCAAAAAATTCAATAATTAAAAATTTAAATTATATATATAATCTCTATGTTCAAATTTACTAATAGGGTTAATTTATATTTTCATACAAATTTTACAATCCATTTATAAATTTTTCCACATTTAATGGTAAAAAATGTTAATCAATGATATATAATTGTGAAATAGTTATAAATAACATATAGATTATTATTTGGTTACTTTATATTAGATATTATCACATTATCATAAAATATAATGGAATTTATTTCAATTATTTATATATTAGTAGAATTATAGAATAATATTTAAATAGTAATTATAAAATTTCACACATTCCCTATTAATATTAGTAAAAGGTTTTCAAATGGATTTAATGTTCTTATTCATGGTAAAATTTATAATTTTTAATATTGATAAGTAATTTATTTATAGATTTATTTATTTATTTATGATTTTATAATTAATTTTAATACCCAAACAATGGATACTATGGAGAAACACCATTGTCCCTGGAATTTATTATAAAATAAAAGATAAAACACATGAGAAATGTTTACTATAAAATTTAGAAACACCCCCACTATCACAAAAGATAGATAAAACACTCAGCCTTTATTTCAACCACCCCTCCTCGAAATCAGGGCTAACCACAAGGAAGAATTCTCCTTCACCACTATTTTAGAGTCTAACAGTCACCAACTTGATCATAAACATTAATTGGTTCATCAAACGTATCCTCATTCAGACTTTGTTCATCATCTAGAACCACATCAGCACCTTTAACGTCTCCATACATTACACCTTCATCCTGGACATGCTCAGTATCTTGCATGTCTACAGGATCAAATTATTTTGGACCAGATTCATTATTCACTATAAGAGATAATGGGTTTTTACATTTACATTCCCTATTCTTTTTTATAATGCATTAAATTATATGGAATTGATATAATCAAGCATTGTGAAGATGATGATCTTAATAGTACTAGACCAGAGTATACCACAAGAAAATAGTTTTGTATTGGCATTGTAATTGAAAATGAATGAGTATATTTAGGGGTTAAAGTTGTTGAATCGATTGATGTACTAACAGATACATTTTTTTGTTTCCCAATAACAAGTTTCATGCTTATCAACATTATCAGCTTATATAGGCTGTTAGACAGCAGATGGAGGAGGTAAAACTGGAAACCAATGGGCAGAATCAATGACACCAACTCGCAACCCAAGGGGTAGAGTCACCTAGGGAAGTATGTGTATATATAATATTTATAATCCCCGTAGTCTGATGTATATTAGGAAGAGTTGTATCCCTTATCCCATGAGAAGAAATAGGAAAACTAGATATTCCCGAAAATTGAAAGAACAATTCCCTCAAGGCTTCCGTTGAATTGACAAGACAAGATGAATGATCATGAGGATCTGTATCCAACCCATGGATATGTGGAGAAAATGACACATTACCTTTAGAAAAACCATCATGAATATATTGTACATACTTCCCAACGAAAATCATAAATATCCTTTTAATAGGAACATTATCTAGATTCCCTTTAGATATAAACATATACTCCAATAATAATTCAGGATATTCAAGATCATCATTACTATCCACATCACACCATTTATATGTTCCCTTCCTCATAGTGATATGGGTTAATGGAATTTGGGGTTGTGCATCCAGTACATTCCTACTACAGACTATATCATATAGGTTATTTACAATCCTCTTCCATACTACAACATCAATAAAAGTCGGATCTCTCTTATTTAATGGCTCATCATTAACAATACGTACCATATCCACCTTATATGAAGAACCACCCATTATATTTTCATTAATAATTTATATATGCTTGGAGGGGTCACCAAAACCCATGAATTTAAAATAGTATTATTTTTATATGGTGATGGTATTTTTATCCTAATTCCAATATTAAATCAACACCTTTAATGTGATGATATATGTATTGTCATGAAAATTTATTTAAAAGAAGTAAAATATAAGAAAATTAATTTTAAATCATTTTAAATTAATAAAAATGCTTTCATAATCAATTAAGTGTGACTATTTATAGCTTATCATGAATTTTTTTCATTTGTGCACTTTAGAATATATAAATATCCTTCATGACACTTAATAATTGAAAATTTTTGAATGTTCAATTTAGTTTTCACCCTAAAAATGAACTCAATTCATCCATTTTGGAATATAAATTAATATTGGTTTTTTATAAAAAAATATAAACCAATAAAATTATAATATCTTATTACCATGTCCCAAAAAAGATATATTGTTCATTAAACTGTCCTTAGATGGCCTTAAGGTCAATTTAAATGAGGATATCAAAAATGTAGATATAAATGTTACTGATTTAATTTTCATTAGTTCTCATGACTCCTTAAACCCAATATTAACCACTAATATTTTATGAAATATCTATAACTAATATATATATATATATATATTAGTATGATTTTTTTCTCACAATTTCATATAATGTTAATATAATATGTTGAGAGTGTGTACATGTATATTCTCATCTAAATGAGGTGATGAAATTTTTTTAACACCACCTGACACAATTAATTATAATGAATAATGTAATGAATATATAAGATTTTAATGAAATTATTATGATTCTGGAAACATAATATTGGGATTATTTATGTTTCAATAAACATTACAGGTAATTTTACATTTATAATTTCTTCTATTAAAATGTTTTATAAATAATTCTTCTAAATGTTTTCACTTGGTTAACTTTTGAATCCTTTAGAAAATATAAAAATTAATTATTCTATTGTATAGTGAATGACTATAATTTAACACAATTAAGATATTTAGTTACTAATATACTTCCTGAATAATATTTCATATTCTAATAAAGAAAATATAATCTCGTGTTCTTCTCAATTTTTTTAATAATTTAGAACCAAAAATGAATTTTCTATTTAAAAGCGAACATTGGATTCCACAAGTATACTTAAATGGTTATTTAATGATATTTTATTATTTAAATATAGAATTATAGGTAATTTATGTATATTATTATCCTTTGAATTTTATTGTGAATATATATTACCTCTATATAGAACCATAATGAATTAGGAATAGATTTTATTTTTGATGATTTATATTGGAACTGATGTGGTAGGTTATTCCATTTTAAGGGTTCATATCAATGTAGTGGAATGGAATTTATTATGATGATACATGAATATATATTTTCATTTTAATGAGTTCTCATTTATGTGTTTTTATATTATATATAAAGATAATTTTATTATAATAAATGGAATTATATGCCCTGTTAATGGGTGAAATATAAGTTATGATGGAAATATATTTTTTAGTAATCGTTTTTTAAAATAAACCCTCATTAATATGATTTTCCAAATAATATTCCTAGATATATTTTTATGTAAATATTTTGGAATTGATGTTGATTTTATGAGTAATTAAATGGTTATATAATGGTGAAAGATAATTATATTGCATGTCAATTTTCAATTTGATAATTTTAAAAATATAACAAATGGTTTCATTCCTGGTAAAACACGTACATTTGTTTTTATACTGATCCCACACATTCAAATTAATTTTATGGATTTTAATGATCAGTGAATACTACATAAAATTATAGGATCCAACAATTTTCTGGTGTTATTTCATTCGTGATTTCTTGGTAATTTTTTCTATTTTTTACATAAGAAACTTTTATGGATGTTATGGGTATGGTTTCATTGGGGTGATGTCTATATTTTTTTGCGAAAAGTGGTAGTTTCTGGTTGGTGCATAGTTTGTACATATCATGCATTCTCTAGTCTTTTGATGTTATAGCCTTGACACTATTACAACACATCTTGGGAGGCTATGTGATGAATCCCTAGATAGTGCCCCATGATGTAGTGGCTAACACATGGATATCAGATGGTTTTTATAACCATGTGACTAAACCATGCACAGGCCTGGAAATGAGATTCTAAAATAATGGATCACAGTAGTTTTAAAATTTTAATGAACCATTTCAACTTCTATACAGACGTAACTTAGGATTTTCCCTTCCAACGATTTAGAGAAGGATCTCCCATAGACTCTATTAGATTACTAGGCCATACAAACTATATTAATTGAGATCTAAAGGCTGAATCAAATATCATATCTATGCCTTGTATACGGATCCCATCCTCATTCTTTTTCTATTTATTTTCATCCCTCTCCTTCATCTTTTGGTGGAGGCTATCATCTTATTTATTATATCTAAACCCATGTGGTGAGATATAGATCTAGGATTGGAGATATAGATGGTATTTTATTATATTTTGATATTGTGGTCATTATTTAGGGATTTTGATCCGGAAGAAAAATACATGTCATAGTACTACTCAGATTTTGGGAATTTTGGTTGAGAAAATGTATGTCAATAAATTATGGTATGTGGTCTAAAACTAATTTCTGTAGTTTTGGTTTTCACATGTAAATGATAAATTTGTATAACTGATAGATTCCTTTATAAATTTATTTTCATCAATTATATTTTTTATAATAACCAATTGATTTATCGAAGTTATGTTAAATATGTGATTAATTGAGGAATTAGTCATGAGAGTATAGGGATGACCTATCAGATAATTAATTTGGTGATGTTAATTGTAAGAGGTTTGGTTTTTAATCTATATAAATAATTTGGGGATAAATTTTGAGATATTTAAATGGATATGTTCAGATAATTAATTATGGATTAATTACATTCCATCGGTAATATGATCTAAATAATTAATTGTGGGATTAATTATGTAATGTTGATATAATAATGAGGAAATTAATCATATAAAATTAATTGTGGAGTAGGAATTATGATATTGACTAATAAATTATTTAATTAATTAATGGTTAAATAGAAAATCTAATTGATGGGTTATCTAAGGGAATGTATTTGTTTAACAATTTATTTAATTATTATTCAGAATGAGGTGGATATTTAATTGATAAATTAATAATGTGATAATGAATGAGAACATGGAGACTATAAATTAATAATTATAAATAACAATATGGTTATCATACTTATGTATAATGAAAATAAGAACTTTGTCATTCTAGATTGATTAGTGTAAATGGTGACATGGTTAAGATACATATTAGTAAAAAGAATGGGAACATGGTCATTACAAATTCTGATATATAAATGGTAACAATGTTATTATATTTATGAGTAAAGATAATGTGATAATGGTCATTTTATTGAGGTTTAAACCTGGTGAAATATTAATATTATTGATGTCTATGAAATTGGTAATTTTGGAAATGTGGGTTTAAAATGTGAAATTAAAAAATATAAATAATGTTAATCTAATATATGGTCTTAGTAATAAAATATTAAAACTCTAGAATGAGTCGAATTAAGTTCTGATATATCATAACACCTTTGAATACATCATTCTTCCATAAGAATTAGGTATTATTTTTTAATATTCCATATGGAACACTTCAAACTCCAATACCAGATGAAGTTAGTATTGATGTATGGGTAACCATGGGAACCCGTGAGTTAATATAGGTAGATTAGAATAAATGGAAATGTAATAATGGCTTATTTATGCATTATAAGTAGTTTTTATTTAATTTCATTTATTTTCATTTTACTTGAATTTTTTTATAACATTTTGGTGGTGGAATACTGAGTTTTACTCCCACACTATTCAAGGAACCTGTTTAGTACCCGAATAGATTATATTGTTGCCAGATTGGATAAGAGAAAATTCCATATAATAGGTGGATGATTGGGTATAGGTCTAGGATGAGTCGAATAGACCCATTTCTGAGCATTCTTAGAATGTCATAGTCTCTTTATTGTTTGGTTGATTAAAAATAGTTCATTCATATATTAGAATAGAATGTTTTCCATTTTAGTTGATAGTGGTATTTACAATTTGATTATAGTTGTACATGAGTATTTTTCTAGTTATATATGATTCCATGTTTCTTTATTTATTTCCACTTAGGTTTTACTATGATAATTTATGGTATATTATCCCTATGACTGACTTATCAGACCCTTAACAATATTCAGAAGCATCTAACATATGGGGAGGTGCAATTGAGTTCATGTGCTGAATCGGCTTGGGGAACCATGATCTGGAACCTCAGTTGGGACATTACAAAGTGGTATTAGAGATCTTATTTTTTTTCTTATTCTTTTATATTCCTACTATAGGAATGTTTAACTTGAGAATTATATGATTTGGGGAATGGTAATTAGTATTTTCATTGGAGTATCAATCCCATGTAAGGGGGAAATCCCAAGTTCCTATGGTGGGATTTAATTTTGATATGATAGATTTTATAGTTGATTATTATTTCGTCTTGGGTGACAAACATGTAGTGTGATTTGATTATTATTTCTATGATTTCTTTAGTGTTTATTTATTAGCCAAAATGGACCGAGAGTTTAGTCGGCATGAATTATTCTAGTCACTCAGGGTTATTGTGACATGCATGTTTTTAGGAATTCCTGTGAATGAGGGTAATGGAAATTTTTTTAGACTTGAAATTTTTCCCTTGTTTTTTGAGAATAAAATAAAAAATGATCATAACATGAATTGTAATTTTTGTAAAACTGCTGGTAAATAAAAATAATAGCCTCTCTGAATGATAAACTTTAATATGATAGAGTGTTTATACATGATAATAAAAACCATAGGGTAGGATGGTTAGAGGTAGTGATAGTGCCTCAATTTTTACCATGTGTAGAGCTAGGGGATAAAGAGTTTTTGTGATAAATTCTTCTTATTTAAATGTTATAATGATATGTGATGAGACATTAGACATCTGTTTGAAATTTTAGATAGTATTCCTCCATAATTCATATTGAGGTTTCTACCATGGGTTGTGACTTTGAATTTTTTTTAGTTAAGGATCCTGAGGCATAGATTATGACAGCTGAAGATGAAGGGTAGTAGTTTCGAGAAAACATTACACACATCATAAAATTTATTAAAATATCAGAAGGGAAAGTTTGGAAAAGTATGTGTTATTCAAAAAGGGTGTTTTAGTTCAAGTACCCTGTGAATTTTACTAGAGAGGGTGGACTTGAGGGAGATGAATACAGGGTTGAGTTCATAGGGAAAATACATGAAAATTTGGAGACTCTGACTGAGATGAGGGTCAAGTTGGATGCTAACATGATGTGGGAATCAGAAAGGCACTAAGGTTAAATTCATGTGCGAACTAGAAATACTGAAGGTATGTTATGGATTGACTTTTTAGAGATGTTATTGGAACACTTTAGTCAATATAAGATAAGATAAGAGCATGATACGTTGTTCATGGATATGAATCAGGAAAGTATGTCAGTGATATACTATATTGGATGCTACAGATATGTAAAATAATTTTCTCCATCATTAGTAGGAGATGTGGTAGCTATGGGGAAATGTTTTTATGATGTTCATAATCTTGGGATTATTTCCGAGTTGAATATATTTAGGATGATTATGTTTATAGAAGTGGAGGACTAGGATCAAGTAGTTGATGGGAACCTGATGAAGGCTTCCAATGATGTACATGTAGTTCTTAATAGACTATTTGGTGGTGGGACTTATAAGAATTGGAACTGCAATTTTCATAATTATAGCTAAGGATGTGGGAATCATAGTATAGAGATAAGATGGTCCGTTAGACAGGACCTTACTAGAGTGATCTGTAATTATTGTGGTAGGATGGGACACTATTGTTGACATTGTTCATGATCATCATTAGAGTGTCGATCTTGCAGAAATATGGGAAATATATAGTAATTTTATATCAAATGGCCACAAAATAGTAATAATGGTTATTCTATGAAGAGTAATTGTATGGGAAGAGTACATTATATACCATATCAAGTTGGAATTTGGAGTTCTATTAGCTGAGGCATTAGAGGTGGTGGCTATGGTTCTCATGGGTAGGATCCCCCACATCAGTAGAGTACATCAACTCAGTGGTTTTATACAATATCCTAGGGATGTAGGGTATCACACTTTCTTGCATTACAACATACACTTGTGGATAACGAGGTTTCAGCATTTAAGGTAAGAGGTGTCATTCTAGTTTTTTCAAATGTAGCTAGTTCCTTATTTGATAATGGGGAATCTAATTCATTTATGTCCACAAATCTTGTTGATGGTTTGAGTCAAACATTGGTGTTTTTGGATGAGGTAATGACAATAAATACAACATTGCGAATAATTTCATGTGATAAATTTATATTTAAGGGATGTTTTCTAGAGATTAGGGAATATCGTTTATAATGGTATATATATGTTCTTGATATGGTGGTTTTCAACCTAATGTTGTACATGGACTGGATTGTCTCATAATGGTACAAAATTGATTATTACCATGGGAGGGTTACATTTATATCTCATAAGGGTGACCAATATAATGATAATGGATGGTTAAATATCTAGGAATGTCGACTAGGGACAATTACATAGAAACATGGAGAGAACTCAACCTGTGTTGATATTATTTTTTTGGATTATGTGTGTGTTTAGATAGATTTCCTTCAACAAGTAGTTAATCTATCTTCTGATGACTTTTCTGAAGATTTCATGGGGTTACCACCTCTGAAATATGTGGAATTCAATATTGATCTCATTCAAAGGGTTGAGGCAGTATATGTTCCACCATATAGAATGTCATCAACTGATCCTCATGTGATTAAGTCTCCGTTGGAGGATTTGGAAGATAATGGATTTATCTATCCTAGTACGCCACCTTGGGGATCACAAATTTTGTTCGCAATGAAGGATTATTGCAGTTTACTATTGTGTTTCGATTACAAGAAGTTGAACGAAATGACTATGAATAACCAATTTCCAATTTCATGTTTTAATGATCTATTTTACCAATTTTAGGGAGATACAGTGTTCTAAAATATCCATGTGATATCTTGATATCATCCATGGAGATTATAGAATTATAGTATACAATTTAATACATTTAGAAGAAGGTATCACCGTTATGATTTTTTCATTATGCTGTTTGGGTTGATAAATTCACCATCATTGTTTATGTCTTTAATGAATAGGATACATCATATGTATCTAGATCGGTTCATGTTGGTGTTTGTGGAAGAAATATTAGTGTACTATCATACTCATGATGATCATGTCCACCCTCTTAACATCATATTGAGTTCTCTAAGGGAGCTTCAAATATATTCCAATCAATCTAAATGTCATTTTTGGATTGAACAAGAACACTTATTGGGGAACACCATCTCATTGGAAGGAATTCTAGTGGAATGAGAGAAGGTTCAAGAAGTTGTTACTTCGGAGAAGACCAAAAATGTTTTTGATATCAGAATCTTCATGTAAATAGCTAGATATTATAGGTGATTCATAAAAGAATATTCCAGTTTTGGGGCACTAATTTCCATCATAAAATAATGGAGTAATGTTTGAATGGTCATAGTATTGTGAGAGATATATTCAAGATAATAATATATGACTAAAATCGTATACTATATTGATCCATCCTAGGTCTATTGAAGAGTATACGGTTTATTATAACACCTCTCTGATCAAACATAGATCTGTGCTGATGTAGCAAGATCGATTTGAGGCGTATATGTATCGGTATACGAGGCATAATGAATGGAATTACCCAATGCATGACCTCGAGTAAGAAGTAGTAGCTTATGATCTAAAGGTGAAGTGACAATGTATTTTGGGATAAAGGATTATAGTTTATAATGTTAACAAGTGGTTGAAGTATATATTTTTACAACGTGATTTAAATCTTCAGTAGTAGGGACTCGAACAGTACATTAATTTATTCAAGTTTGAACTGGCATATATTCATTGGAAGAGAAACGGTGTGGCCGATTCAATGAGTACGAAAACACAAAATGAGATGGTTTTAGATTCGAGTGTAGATTGTATGATTAAGTTCTTACGAGTAGAAATAAATGTAGTGTTTCAATAGTGGTAGGATAAGAGGACTCTGATTTTTTTTTAAATTAGAATCTCGGTTTTCAAGGGATTTCAGGGATAGAAAATATGAGGATCAAGAGATCTTATCCTTGATGGATATCTTCAAAGGGAGGAGACACATTCATACTAGTTGATAGATCCTGATAAGATCATCTATGTTAATAATGGAGTTTTTTTCCTAAGAGAATGAGATAAGAGATAATATGGGAATTTCATTCCTTGAATGGGTGGTGCATCTAGGTGAGGAAAAAATGTATTTGTGACCAATGATGATATTTTTGGTGACCAAAAATTAAAAAGTAAATCCCAAGGATTCTAAAATTATGCTTCATCTATCAGTGGGTGAAGGTGGAACATCAACAACAAGGAGCTTTTCTATAGTCATCACCCATCCCATAGAGGAAGTGGGATACCATGACCATGGATTTTGTAGTGGGTCCCCTAAAGAAGATTTGAATGAATGATGATATTTTTTCATTATAGATCAAATGAAAAAGGTGTCACATTTTCTATAATTATTGGAATCATTTACAATAGAACAGTTGGGAGAACTATACATTCAAGAGATAGTCCATCTAAATGGAGTTCCATAGACGACAGTTTCATATCACGATTAATGATTTACATCAAGCTTATTGTATGGCTTACAAAAAGATCATAGGACACAAATTTTATTCAGTATGGAATTTAACACACAGACATAAGAGAAATCAGAACGTACTATACATGTTCTTGAGGATATTCTATGATCTTTTATGCCTCTCTTCATTGGTTCTTGGAAAAATAACTTCGCTTATCTATAGTTCGCCTAAAGAAATAGTTATCCTGAAAAAATAATGATGGAAAAATATGAGGCACTTTATGAAAGGAAATGTAGATAACCATTATTCTAGATTGAGACTGGTGAGTCAGAGATATCAGGGTTGAGTCTCATAAAGGAGACATTGGAGGTGGTACTATAGGTTTAGAAATATATAGATATGGAATAGAGTAGAAATAATTATTATGATGATAAAGAAAGATAACACATAGTGTTTATAGTGGTTGATTGTTTATTCCATTGAGGTTTTACTATGTTGCATCACCATAGGATACCGAGGAAGGGCATGTTGCAACCCATCTTTGTGGGAGCCTTTTAGATAGTAAAGGGAATCAGGTAGGTGGAGTACTGATTGGATCTTCCATTAAGATATAGTTCTATGAATGATGTTTTCATTGTAACATATCATCAAGTTATCACCCTTCCCTTCTCATGTGATCGATGTGGATAATGATGACCATGATATAGATTCTTCTTTTGAGGAGAATCAGATACGTGTATTGGATCCTAGCGAGAATGTTTTGTAGTGAAATTTTATGCTGATAGTTCATGAGTTATGGAAAAATAGATACGTGAAAGAGGAATCATGCGGAATATATTCATATATGGGGGATCAATGGAAAAACCTTTTAGATTGAAATCATATAATGTTATGGAGGTTTCTCTAGAGGTTGAATTGTTATAAGGTGATGAGATTGTAGGAACTCGATATTTTCTAGAGTTATCTCAATCCCGATGTCTAGGTTATTTTTTTAAAAACATACCATTGATGGGTGTTATGGATTGGAATTTGTTTTGGTGAATTCTATGAAAATGTTGCTGAAAAGAAGTATTGCACATTTTTACACTATTTATAAAAACTATGCAGTAGCCAAGGTAAAACATTTTTCTCTCTAGTCTTTTGAGATAGTTGCATAAGCATGGTCAAAGTACAATTTGAGACTCCGTGAGTGGTAACTATGTGATGTTCCCCCTTGAAGTAGTGGATAAAACATGGTTATCACATGATTTGTCTATCCATGTTAATAAACCATGTATAGGCCAATAGTGAGATCCTGGAATTGTGGATCTGAAGAGTTTTCAACATCTAATGACATATTTCACCTCATATGCATCCCCAAATCGATAATTTTTTCAAAGGTTAAGGAAAGGTTATACCATCGACTCATAGGGATTACAAGGCCATATCAACTATGTTATTTGAGATTTAAATCCTAAAATAAAGATCACCTATCTACATGGTATGCATATCTCATCCCATGGATTTTTATATTCATTCTTCTCCCTATCATTCATCCGTTGGTGGAGCATATCCTCTATTTTATTAGATCTAATCCCATGTGGTGAGATTTTTATCTGGATATTTCATTGGATAGCTACATATTTTTTGATTATATCCGGATATCTCCATCATGATTTAGGGATTTAGATCCATAAATCATATCTATGTTGTTTTGTTACTCTGATTTTGGGAAATTCCATTGAGGAACATTCCATAAACAAATTGAGTTTGGTTATCTAAATATAATTATCATATTCATGAATTTTATATGTATATGAAAAATGGTAGAATCACTATCATTTTTGAGAAAATTATTATCTTTAATTGGGTTTAATAGATTGAATAATTGATTTATAGAAGATTTTTTGAAATAAGTGACTAATTGGTGACCAAGTAATGATACTAATGTGCTACCCTATTAGGTAATTAATTTTTGTAAATTTTTTATAATAGGTAGGTATTTAAATATAGATAATTATTTTGGGTGATAAATAATGCATTACAGAAATCACTCGGTTCAGATAAATTTTTTTATTAATTTATTTCATTGGATAATGTATTATAGATAATTAATTATGGGATTTCATATGGAAGATTGATATTTGAATGAAATACATCATTGTTGAAAAACTATTATAGAGTATGAATTTTAAAATAAAGAAATTATTATAGTAATTATCTAATTTCTTAAAGAACATAGTCAATTATTGAATTATATAAGGGAATGGATGTGTTTAACTAATTGTAGAATTAGTAATGATACTGATATGGATAATTAATTGATAAAATAATTAATTAATAACAAATGAGAACCTTATAATTTAAAATTGACAATTAAAAATGGTAACATGGTCAACATAAATATTATTAAAGTGAATGTGAGTATGTTCATTCTAAATTGAGAAGTTCAAATGGTAACATGATCATCATACTTTTGACTAATGATAATGGGAATATGATAATTCTATATTTTGAACTAATCACTGTGACATGGAAATTATACATTTTAGTAATGATAATGAGAACATTTTCATACTATTGAGGAGTAATCATGGAAACATGTTCATCATAATTACATTATTTAAAAATATTTCTTTGGTAAATGTGGCTTCTAAATGAAAAATAAATTAATTGAATTAATAGAACATCGAGTTATGGCCTCAAAAAAGAATATCCAATCATCGAAATTTGTCAAATTTAGTACTGAGATATCATAGAAGCTTTGAATACTTCATGCATTGGAATGAAGCATGTATTGTGTTATGGTATTACCTAGGGAACACTTTAGACTCTGGTATGAGATGAAGATAGAATTGATGTAAGAAAATCATTTGGAATCCTGGAGTTAATTTAGTTATATAATAATAAATGATAATGTAAAAACAGTTTACTTATGAATTATAATTTTTTCTTATAGAACTCCATAAACTATCTTTTTTCTGGAATTGTTTCAGACACAATTGATTGTGGCCTAAAGACTTGTACCCACACCTTCTCTGGGTAACCTGATTGATACACAAATATATTATATTGATGCTAGACTAGATAGGGGAAATGGCCCTGGGTGGTGGCTGATTAATACTGGAGCATGGATGTGGGGACCAGACATGAATCAGAACCTTTATAGGTAGTCATTGTGTCTTTCTTTTTTGATTCATTATAGAAAATTGGAACTTATATTTCCATAGCATATTTTCCTGTTCAGTTGAGTATTTAATTTCCTGTTTTGTAATCTTGTGACATGAGAATTGATATTTTGGTATATCATTCCATGTTGGTATAATTACTTGTATAAGTTTTTTACATTGATGAATGAGGGTATAAAATCCCCATGAATTATTGGACCGTCAATCCTAGTCAGAAGCATCTTTTATATGATGATGTGTGCTTGAGCTCTTGTTGCGAACATGCTCGGGGCACTATCACATGGTACCTAGGTCAGGATGTTACAAAGGTTATCACTATTAATATGGGGATTCATATTTTAATAATTAATCAAGTTTTTAATGAAAAATTATTTTAAATATAAGAGTAATATTTTAAAAATTTATGATTTTGATTGGATGTTTTCATATGGTTATATAAGTGTTTGATATGTATGATGAATTTCAAAGTCTCTAATTCTATAAATAAAAAAAGTTCTGAATAAATAATTATTCAATCCTATATATTGAAGTCAATAATAATAGTCGTTAAATGTACATTCTCTTTTAAATTTTTTGTTTATAATTTATTAATTTTGATAATTTTATCAAAATAATGCAATAGATGGGTAGTCTAAACACGATAGGGAATCAAGATCATGTAAATATATAAATATGAATATAGTATAAAGGAACTACATATAATATTTTTCACTAAACATTTCTACACATTCTCTTGATAAAGAAAATATATAGTGATTCATCAAATAATGATGTAAGATTCTTATTAATATCGAATGAACTGAAAGTATTTAATGGCTCATATTGATTAAATGTTCATGATAAAAAATTTCAAATGCATGGCTTGATGTTAATAGTGTTAATATGATAATTTACAACATGCAATCATTATATATATTGTGAAAATTGTGAAATATATACCAATCAAAAATAATAATATATAATCACCTGGAAATAGTTAAGAAAAAGGTATGGGAGGTGTACAAATGTTATGGGGGTAGTTCCCTCATATATGTGGGTATAGGGGAACCCCTTGTAAATTACATGGAAATTTACCAAAAGAATACAAAAAGATAATGTAATTCACGTGAAATTACCTAAAACATTATCATATATTATAAATTGGGATGGATATTTTGATAATATATCCATCCCATTAGATTTTACAATTTTATAGGTCACATTAAACCCATATCATCTTTTGTTAATCCTCAGTAAATAGGTATCACTATTTACATTATTAATTAAATTTAAAAAAATATGTTTATAATATTAGATAATATAAAATTTTTTTGATTTCAAATATGTAATACATTTTTAAAAAAAAATTTAATAAAGAAAATAAATTAAAATTTAATGCTATAGGTACAAAAAGAAATCATGTTCTTAAAGAATTTTTTTTCTCAATATATTTTAAATTTATTATATTACAAAAATAATGAAAATTATTCCAATGAGAAAAATTGAAATAATAAATATATAATTGAAAACATATAACATTTAGATAAATTTAAAATATAATTCTATATTATAAATATTTTAAATGAAAATTTTGTTTTAAAATTTAATTTAGTAATTTTCATTATTCATCAAAATGAGACGTAGTATGGGTTCAAATATTCCATTATATGGTAGCTTAAACATTAAATATAATATAATGATAGGATAAATACTCAGGGGATTTATATATGACTGTGATCGGATATCTGTTCATATTCTTTCTTCCTAAAGCTCACTTCATATGCCGATGTAGTTCATAGGGCATTGTTTGATGAACATGACTTGATCGGTATGTTAAAGTTTATTTGAGTTAATTTACCTCTTTGTCATATAACATTATGTTCCTATAAAAATGATTTTTGATGAAAATAATGATTGTTCTCGACTATACAAATCCTCTTAACATACCACTCTCTCTATTAGGGGCAGTTTGACTTCAATTCACCATGGTAAGGATGGGAATTTGAGACAAGTTTTTACTATTGTTCTAAAGATCTCTAGTTCTTGTAGTATATCCAAAAAACATATAGATAAAATTCATTTTATTTTATAATCAAAGTAATGGAAATGTCTCATCATTACAAAAAAATATTGTGGTCAAATATGATTTATAATGATCATGGCGTTTACAGAAATACTCATATGAGACTACGTTTCTTCCGACAAAGTATGATTATTCAGAGGAATCTAATAAAAGGCTAGAAATTTTTGAAGGTACCATTACTATAACATCATATTTATTGAATAACATATTTTATAATGGGTAATTTCAAACATATATATAAATACATATTGTTAACCTCCAAAATATTTCTATGTATATTTTATCTAAGCTAATTGATTTTATTGAGACCCTAGAAATGAAATATAATTGTTTCTATGTTGTACTTTATTTTTTTCCCATTATCAACGATTTAGATTTCTTATAATTTTTTATTTCTCAGCATGTCACCTCTTTATGTATTTTTTAGATGGATTTTCTCATTTATAATAGGGATATAATTGACATTTATATTTTTTGCGACACATTTATTACGACTGAAGGGGTGTGCCATATTTTTATAAGAGAATTAGACCCAAGATTGAGTAGATTCATTCCATATTTTCTATAGTTTGGGAATTTCATATAATTATTATCTTTTTATGTGGAAAAATAATCTTTTAGTGATGACATATTTACCATTTTCATTGGCTTAACAACATATTTTCTTTATATTTATTTGTTGAACCACTGGAATGAGTGGTAGAGTTTTCTATTGATTTATTTCATTGTACTCATCCTATGTTTATTCAATATTTCCAAATAGAATCAGATGATGTGAATGATTTTTTTAGCTATTTGGATGATAAAATAGAAAAAATCCTTATATTCATGTGTGTGTCGCATTGGGTTGTGCATATTCTCTTTAAAAATAAATATAATAGATCACCTAAACACATTGTTGACTATCAAAAACACAATATAATTAAATTAAATAACATGTATCCATTTACTATGATTAAAATTTTATATGATTAGTTAAAAATATAGAGGTGGCTCTCAAATGTTAAACTAAGATATATTTATCCATATTTTAGAATAAAGGACGATGATATTCAACACATATCCTCTAGTTGTAGACTAAAAATAATTTTTTTCGCATTTTATAAATCCAACTTAAGGGTTCCCAGTGTCCCAAATAAAACGCCAATCATTGTCAAGTAAGACAGAAACAACAAACAGGAAAAAAAGAGTTACATATCATAGTACCCATAGTCATCCCTATATCCCAAGCGGTATTCCTTTTCTCTAGTAGATGATTCCCAATATGGGTGTCTCCAAAAGCTTTCACTTTGTACTCGATTATTAAGGTGATCAAGAAAAAGAATATTAGGGGATGACTTCTTAACTATGCTACCCTTTTTGACTGTATGAACCAACCCACTATTCCATCGTGAGCCAGACCTAGTTCGAATTAATTGTGAATGATAGGAGTAGTCCTTCCTTGGTCTCCTTCTCAGTGTTCCAGATGAAGGATTTCCACCAACAGACATCTTCTAGTTCCCGCGTTGGAATATTTCACTGAATGAATGGCTGTTAGGAGTACTCGAATTTTTTTCCTCCCTCATCATTCCCCCTTCCTTCCCCGAGTTGTTCCCTCAATGGGGACCCCATTCACTAAGAGTTTTGACTCGGCCTTTAGACATGAGAGATATTATCTAACAAGGGTGACCTCATGTACTCCAGAGGAGTTTCTTTCACATCCATGATATTAGGTTGCAACTACTTACCTTCAATTATAAGACCCTCGAAAGCATCATCACCACAAATACATTCCTTACATTGGCCTACTTGCACCAAAGGAGAAGTATGATTATGTCTGTTTCTATCTCCCTACTTCTGATCAGCACCATCCAACAATAAGGGATACCTTATAGCATTGTGGGTGTCTTCCACAGATCTTGAAACATGATCCTTCCCTATGCAGTCAATCTGTAGACCCCCAAGGCCTCTGTATCACCATCACCTTCACCAAAAACCTCTTCCTTCCGGCCTATGAAGAACCTGTCCTCAGAAATCCCTTCAAACCTATTAATTAATGAATGAAATGGTTTAGACAGAGGATCAAGACCTTTATCATACTTAGCCATAGCCATGTTGGTCACCTCCACAAAGTTAGATCCTCGATCATCTCGAACCTGATCTAAATACAATGCAACACCAGACCCAACATTCTTCCATTTATCCCAAAACCCCTTAATGCAATTAGACCCAACTATTAGTCCTTCATAAAAAGAAAATTTACAAGACTCAGATGCGGTGGCCTCCCAAACTGAAACATCCAGCTGATGGCCCATTCCTTCTACAGTCGGCCCTCCAGTTGTCTGAGCCATTCCCACAATCACACTCTTGTCCAGCACCTTGCACCTTGAACCCTCCTCAGTGCTCCCAATGGTATCCTCCCCACTACAACGAGCCACCCTCAATCATGATCAATGATCACTTGGGATAATAAACATTTGTTTAATTATTTAATATAAAAACTATTTTGAATTATGAGATTCTTTTATCATTTTCAACACTCTGGAAGGGATCTGTGGCATTTTTTCTTGTCATCAGTTTGATTTGAGGCTGTATTTTAATATTAGGTGATTATATGGAAGACAATGTATCCAGAAAGCTTAGGATAAATGGGAATAATTCTAGAAATCATGACTTATAACTTGCATTTGTGATTAAGGATCTCAAATTATTGTGGTATTCCATTTTTGGATAAATTTTTACCCTCTTTTTCTATGAAAAATGCATCGGATATGTATTATGTGAACAATATTTAAAACCTTTTTAGAGGCTTTGGGTGAAGTACCTACATTCATCTCACTTCGACATTGTATACCCCCTAAGAAATAATTTTTTTTATTGATGATGATTTTTGTAGGAAACGTCGAACCCATGCTATTAAATAATAATAAAAATATTGTTACATAAAATATATTTTTACATAGTTGACATTATGAGTCTAATATGAATATGCCAATTTTATTGAAAATTTCCAGTTGACCAATAGTCTTATGGATATGATTAATTAGGAAAAGTTTCCTTATGATGGTTTTTTTTGGTGATAGGGACTCTATTTAAAGGTGTAGACAATTGGGGAGTGGATTTTATCTTCTAGGGGAATCAAATGTTTTCATATGTGGGTTTTTGTGCCTTAGCTACAAGGATGTTTGTAATGGTGAATTTCAATTATTCATGGTGTGAATTACACCCTAGATTAATAGTTTTTTTAAAATATGAGTTAATGATTATGGTGACCAGTTATGTGATATAAAATAGGTGACATTGTTTCACAAAGTTATACTAAAAAGTTGGACGAATAAGAGAACTAATGACCATTTAGTTTATATCATTAGAAATTAATGATGACTTGGATGTGAGATAATATTCTTATGTAGATAGTTGTTTTTTTACAAATACCCCCTAGAAAACAAATTTATTTTTTGTGATTGAACAAATGAATGTATTGGATTATTTAAAAAACATTCATGATATAACCCTTATGTTGGATTTAGGAAATATAAATTGGAAATACAATTTCAATTTTTTATGGAGTTCCATTAATATAGTCTTTGATTTAGATCACGATTTTACAACTCAATTTTTGAAGCATCAAAATATGATGGGATCTCAACAGCCTTTTAATATGTCAGTCCATCCACAAACTGACGGCCTAACAGAGAGTGATATACATATTTTTGAAAACTTTTTACTTGTTTTTTATGCATTTTGTTGGATATTGGGTCATCTATTTAGGTCTTATTGAGATTAATTATTATAAAATTTACTAGTATTCAATTCATATGGATCCATTTGTGGCCCTGTATGGTTGAACATGTAAATCACAAATTTATTGGTTAGAGATTTTGAAAGTACTTTGGTTGGGAAGAGTGTGGTAGAAGAAAAAATAGAAATTATTCTGTTGATTAATCATATGATTTTTAGAACCACTATATAGTATAAATCGTTTTTTAACCATCGTAGGTTACTTTTAGAGGTTTTTTTAGTGACTATGTTTTTTAAGAGTTTTAAATTTTTTGGGTCATTGATGGTTTTCAAAATAGGGAATGGATGAGATGTGGTTTGTTGGACCTATTTGGATTTTTTATAATGTGGGTAATATATCTTATAATTTTTCAATTTCAATAGAGTAGATGTAGATACTTAATTTCTATCAGGTATCATAGCTTCATAAGATTCATTTTAACCAATATGATGTCCTGATCTACGAGGATCTTATTGTTGAGTCAAATTTATCAATGGCCGAGAATCCAGTTATGATAGTTAATTCTAAAAAATGAACTTGATTAAAGGATGATATAATTGGTACCTATGATATGGGTTCATGTTTCTAATTCTTATAAGAAATTAGAGCATGTTGAAGTGATATGATAGTAGTGGTATAATATCATTGACATGGAAACTTATTGATATTATTTCTAGGGATATACACTTTTTATTATGGGGAGGAAGTAACATCTTGATACATTTTTTATGTATTCCATGAACCATTTAATATCACTTTTTATTCGGGTCCTTTTTGTTGTGTTTATGAATAATTTATTGAATTTATAAAAGCCTATGTCTTTTTAATTTTTAAAATAGTAAGGGAAAACTATGTAGTTGGGCCCATAACCAGTGCTTCATGTTGAAAGCCACATGAGGGGGCACATGGTTTGTCTTACCATATGGACAAACTGTCAAAATTTGTGACCCATATAAATTTATGGTTTTCATCATTGGCACATGTATTATAAAAAAATTCATCCAAACCATGCACCCTGACTAAAAATATATTATGGGAGCACAGTTAGGATCCACAATTCATCAAACTTTGTGGTCATCCAGAGAAATCCTTTCAAGCAGAATTTAATTACTCTATAAATAATTAAAAAAATATATTACCTGTTATTTATTTTAACAATCCTCACACTCAATCGTAATTTTTATTTTTAATCTTATTATGATCCTAGTGAGTGATTTATTCTCTTCCAATCCATTTACAAGGAAGATCAATTATGAGTTCATATTGTTGAATTTCCTCCTGGTGGGAGGATCTCCTCTCATGTGTATTCTTCTCATCTATGTTTATATCCCCCTTTTAGTTATATATATCATCACTTAATTTATGGACATAGTCTCTGTTTTATGGGATATTTATTCAAGGTTTAATTTTTTGATCTACGATTCCTTCATTCTTCTTTGGGGAATCTTGATGCAGGTGATTATTTAAAAAACAATGAAGTAATGGTAGGTGGTTCCATATAAAATTTCTCTATCATTGAAACCTTGAATTAGTTTTATAAATTAAAAATGTGTTATTAATTTTATAAACCTTTATTTTGTCAGTTATTAGATTTTATTTTAAATTACTTGATATTTGGGAATGAAACCCAATTTCTGTGGAATTGAAATCGTGGGGTCACATTGTAAAATATGATGTCTTGACATTGTACGTATTTTGAGGAAATAATTAAATTTTGATCCTAATAGAATGGATTAAATAGAAATATTAATTGAAATTGAATGAAATGATTAACACCTAATATTTTTTTAAAGGAAAAGTTTTCTTAATCTAAAATTCTGAAATTAGGGTTTAAAATATTTTGAATTTATTGATTTCCAATTTGATTATTTGACATTTTTATTGAAACCCATTTTGGATCCAGTAGTTAGTATGAGGTTGGTAAAATTATTCTCCGATCATGATCACCATGAACTATATTTAAGAAGATACAACTAACTAAACAGAATGGACAATGGGGTTTATTGATGAGTTCCCCTGATATGGTGTTGACGGATTTCATAGAATGGGTTCCTCTATTCGAGTGTTGATTGTGTACACACACTAAGTAGGACACCTAATAAATGATGTGAAGTGTTATAGCCCTATAAACGGTAATACACATATATATGTTAAATTTACTTTGGTTCAATGAGTTTTTTGATTTTATATACGTTCTATGGGTTTTTTTAAATGTTTTATTCATTCTAACTGATTAATACAATAAATTTTATAAATAATGTTCATTTAATCATTTTTTAAATATATATTCATATATCTTCCATCATCTGATTATGAAAGAATGGTTTAGTCTCAAATATGAATATATAATACCAGACATTTTTTTAATTAAAATATAATTAATGAATTTTAATTGTTATTGTATTGATTATGGAACACCGATGAGACCCTATTGGGATATATTCATTAAATTCATCTTTTTTTTCAAATAGAATTTATAGATTATAATTTACTAGGCTTGAGAATATGTAATTTTTTACATGTAGGATATGGAAGTTGTTTAACCTTTTAAAAATGTATTGGTGAGGGTGACTAGTAGATATTTCATCCACTTGTTTCATTGAATTATTAGGTTTTTATCTTGTTTGTTATAGAGCACATTAATGATGTACTATTTTAGGTTTTTTTATAACTGTTATTTTTTTTACTTTACCATGTTGGAATATTAATAATATTGATTAATATATTGTTTATCATATTAATATATATGGAAAAATATTGTGATATTTATCCTTGTATGATTCTTGGTGCTACTCACCAATATTTTGTGATCAGGAATGCCCTTTGAGCCATGATTGAACTGGACTACATATTATGGTACCAAGGTATCTATGCTACTTTGAGAAAACATTAATATCATAAAGCATTAATATATCTACTAATTAATTTTAAATTATTATATTTTTTAAAAAATATAGGGAAATTTAATATTAATTCTTTTATAATGTTTTATAATACCACATCTCTAGATTCTCCAACTATTTTTTATTTCTACATTAATAATTAATTTTGATGTATTAATTCTTTATTAATCTCATCGAACACACTCTATAATTCTATTATATATAATCGATTTAATTTTAATTTCTAGTATTAATTAGTAGATTGAATGATTTCCCACAACTAGATTTGTCCTCGTCTAATAATTTCGAATGCTAAAATGTATCCAATCTCTTATTCCAATGTTTCTGGTGGTTTCATTACTAAAACATTGGGATTTAATTCCCTCACCAGATCATCATAATTATAAACTACCATATGATATAATTTACACACAATTAACTTGATATATTTTTCCCTAATTGGATGATAGAAGTCCACACCTACGATTCATTGATAATCATTAGTATTACGAATTACTCTATAAACGATACTCATTGATCAAAAAGACCCAACAAAAATTCATTTACCATATAAATTATAAAAAATTAACATTTATAAATAGTATAACTAATAATATAAATCAACATTTTCATAGATATTAAAAAATTTATTTCAAAATCAAAACATTGAAATCATATAATAATTTTCCACATAATGAATAATCTATCGAAAAATAAAGAAAAACATTAAGAGCATCATCACCCATGCAAATAAAATGATGCACAATATAATGAAAATAAATTTCTAAATGATTTATAATTTTTTTTCATAATTTTCATTGTCAATATTATTGATTCTACTATAAAACAAATCCAATTATATCAAATGTGGTTCATAAGGATTAGCGATTTAATATACTTAAGCAGTTGATGGATTTTTCATTAGAATTTTTATTCATTTTATAGTAGTTATATATTCATTTTCACAATGATGGAGAAGAATTTATTATCTATAATTATAGTCAAAAGAATGGTTATCATTTATAGATATCCATACATTATAGAAACATTATTTAAATGATATAGATTCTATGGTATAAAATATAATGTTTAAAATGATGGAAAAGTGGTACATAATGGATGGATTTTAAGGACCCAAAATTTCCATGTAATTTTTTTATTTAAATTGGAATTTTCCTGGTCTTCAAAATCTGATGACGCACGATCCCGAGGCCCGGAGTTCCCACAATGATCCGTTGAAATTTTTGTTAAGCATAAGTTAACGCACATAAGCAGTTTTGGTGAAAATGTGGACAAACAATTAAATGGTTACAAGGATATGAAATATGAGGGCACAATTGCACTCAGGATGGCGGGTTTACCTTGGGCCCAACTTATGATTAGTCGGCACCGACCTCCTGTGAGAAAACCCAAAATATCATAATTGTAAATAAAATAAGTAAATAAATTTTTATTTTCAAATTCTTATAACTCACAAATGGTTAATCGGATTAAAAATCCATGCCCACTGATGAACTCATGAGTGTACACTTTCTTCAAGAAGATACTAACTATGACCAGCACCGTCCACTAGAGAAAGTATGTTTTTGGCCGCAAATAAAATAATTAAGGGACACATATTTTATTGTAATGTTCATAACTTCTAAAAGGTAAGTCGGATTGGAAATCCAAGACTAGAGTTTGGTTCTTTGGGACGTGTTTCCCCTAGGAAGATCCTATCCTCGACCAGCACAGGTAGAGGGTGGCTGATAATAATTTTCTGAACATTTTTTTAGGTACATTCAGTAAACACACGATCTGCATTTTGTAACTTATGAAGTGGAGCTCGGAATTGAAATCTGAGTGTAACGATGAACTCGTAGTGCCATTATTTTCTTAAGAAGACTTTCACCATGATGGAAGTTGGTCGAGAATAAAAGATAGTTTATGGATTTTTATAAAAAAAATAATAAAATAAAGTGTACAACACTTTATTTTATTTTACGCTTCCATGTGAGTGATTTTTGGTTAAAACCTACACTTGGGAGTAAGAGGTGGGACCGCCACTCCATAACCTCCCATGAGAGGTTATGGTGGTGGGGCCCAACCGAACATAACCTCCCACAAAAGGTTATGACGTGGGGACCACAGAAGATAAAAACCTCTCAACTCCCTCATTTAATTTCATGTGTCAGTGTAAAATTATATTCTTTCAATTTAATTTTATGTGTCAAAAAAATTAAATTCTATCAATTACTTTTATGTGTCAACATAAAATTAAATCCTATTATTTTTTATGCTGGCTATGTGGGGGAAGCCTCTTGGAATCATCCCAATAATTAGGCCAACAAACCTTTTAAATTGCGCCACTGCTGTTTTAATTTGCTTGACCCCTTTTTAAATTAAGTAAACACATCGCTGGAATTTTGGAAGGTTCCTAATAAATGTAACGTCATAAATTCCACAACGGTTACATACCTTTCCCCCTCTCATATATATAGGGAGCTTGGGAGGAGGATTTGGGACAACTTCACCAAGTGACGAAATGCTGGAAAAGTGACGCGACGCCCAACACATGGAGAATTATGCCTTCTCCAACGAAGAAGGAAGAACACTGACCTTCATCAACTTCTTCTTCTGACATATACCGATGTGGAGTGTCGTCAACTAGATGACGCAACTCGGGTTGTGATGTTCTTGGCGGATCTGACAAATGATGATCCTCTATGTCTTCTTCTGTGACTCTGTCAACGAATAACGTCAACCTTTTTCGTGAACGTCAACCAACTACGAGAAAGGTAGGGGTTTACTTTTGACTAAGTATGATTTTTAACTTTGTTCTTCCTTTCTCTCAAAAAAGAAGAACAGTTAATTATTGTGCATCATACATAAGAACCAATTACTATCACCTCTAAATGTGGAGGGAGTAGGCCAAACTAACATTGCCTGACTCCCTCTGCCGATCTTTTATGATGACTCTATAGAAAGGAAATGAGGCAACGCCGAAGAAGGAGGAAAAAATGAAGGTTGCAGAACCTGCGGCCTTTGTGAATCACACAGCTCCCCCGTGGTGCACCGAAGCTTCTGGAAGAACACCGCTGGCCTAAGAGGTGCCCTGCCAGCACACTCGTGGCCTCCCGGGGCCCTGCCTGACACGCAGCCCGCCTGCCCGTGACCTCCCGACGCCCTAACAGTTTCCCTTCTTTCCTACCCGTGGCCTCCTGGCACCCTTCCCGGTGTGCGGCCCACCTACCTGCGACCTCCGCACCTAAACCGACGTCTAGCCGGCGCCCCCACGGCCTTCCTAACCACTGTCTCTTTCATCAATAATCATTTTTTTCACATCCTCTCCATTAATTTCATTTAGAAGTGATACTAAGGATGAATATAAATAAGAATCAGGTGATGAAGATTCTTCTCTAAATATGATGGATTCAACATCATCTTATCAAATATTAATTTCTTACCTATTTCAAAAAAAATTCATCATATATCAAGAGTCAAACAAAAATGATTATTATATCAAATCCATTCATATGCATGATAACTTGGTTGGCACATAACATATGTTTTTGTGTCATAATTCTGATTGACTGGAACATATTTGTTGCAATGGTACTTCTCATAGGAGTTTTGACTTAAAACTATCTTATTAAATAAAAAGGGAAGTGTCTAATTTTCATGGAAAACTATGTAGATATTAAAGACTATGATGATTCAGAATCAACTAACGCATCATCTAGATTTGAAGATAATATTAATTATCCAACCACCTAGTCATTTAGAAAATCTACCTCTACTATAGTGATTGCATAGGCTTGGTCATTTCCCCTTGGCCTCTTCTATGGTATATTCTCTTGATGCATGGGACAATAATTTATATAATGCCCACTATCATTATAATTAGAGCAATTTACTTCATTGAAATTCTTATTCTTATTACACTCATGAGCCTGACGAACCATATCTCAAAATTTATTCCAATGTCTTAGTCCCTTCCAACATTTCCCATGGTTATTTTTCAACAATTTTCACAATATCACATGCTATAATATTTATTATTCTTCTTTGAATTCACTTTCCCATTTTTATTAGATGAACTATACTTGTAATTATTTCCCTGGAATATTTTTATTCTAGAATATTCCCTCTCCAAATTAATGGTATATAAAACTATTTCTTCAAATGATGAAAATTTCTGAGAAACCATTTCCCTTTAAAGATTTGAATTAATAACATTAATGAAATGATCTAACAAGAACTCAGTATTTTGTATATAATTTGAATAATACGTATATAACCTTTTTAAGGTAGATTAATAATATGCTATGCTATCTTCATTATTTTTTTATAAGGAACATTATCTTCAACTTAATATATTAATCACAAGGTAATTCTTTATAAAATAATGTTTCCTTAAATGTACTATATTCGATGAGTTCCATTTCTTATTCTTTCCTTGTATTCTGGATCAGAGACCACCACTAATCAACATAACCTTGGAGATAATAGATTGTAAGGGTATCCTTTTCCTTTTCACCACATTCCAAGGATGTAAATTGATTCAAATGAGGCTTAATCCATTTCTCAGCTACAATTGGAATAGTCGTCCAACTAAAAGATGGGATCATTAACCGCATAAAATGTTCTAGAATAAGATATTACCTTTATGGATTTGGTAGATCCATTCAATCCCGCTTTATTTCTATAACCTAATTAATTTTCCCTAATATTTCCATGATTTTTTCAATTCCAATACTACATATATTGGTTTCCTCAAGGGAGAAATCTCAATGTTTTCCATGAGTGTTGACACAATTCATTCTTCTAGATAAATTTATAGACAATTAAATATAAAATATCACCTCATTAAATTATAAAATCACTATAACTCAATACATGGTATTGAACAGAAAAATAAATTTTTACACAATAAATCATGGAATCATAAGCATTAGTTACATGGAGGAATCATTACTCACAAATCCTACATAATGATATGTAAAGAGAATATCAATTATCCTATGTGTATCCACCATCAGTTTCAACCCACGTGTGCACCAAGTCCAATTATCATGTACTAGTTTACCCCAAGTCATGCCCAATACACCTTTTCAGAGTTGTTACTCTTGGGTACAACAGTTCCAGAACCATGTCCACTTGTAGTATCCATTTAGGGATGTATTTCCAGGGATTACAAAATATTCTCTACCTTAACAAAATACTAGGATGGTATTATATTGTTATCTGCAATGCCTATATTATGGTTATTCACTATAATCTATGTTTTTCAAAATACAGTTTCCACCACAGTTTCTAAATTTCCTATGATGATATTTATAATGCCCTGATCCAAGAATCCTGAAGTAGGTGTCTTATTACAATACATTTCCATTGTTAAATGGAAGAAAGTACTAATTGAACATTCTGTATAGAATTCCTAGAAACAAAGAATAAAAAAATGATACCCATAATATTTTGGGAAAATAGAATAAAACTTTTTAGACAATGAACTATGATAAAATAAATCATTTAAAGCTTATTCAGTATTCTGTTATTCATAACTTTGGGAATGAAAATTAAAAGTAGTGAGATCAAATTCTTAATAATAGTATGTAAAACAGAATCAATATTGAATCTATCTATATAAAAAGGTAAATAACGGAGCACACATTCACTAAAATTAACTACAAAACGCATAAAAAAATTGGTCATGTAATATATTGAAACATGATGCATTAATAAGTAAATTGAGAATGAACTACATCCATAGATATGTTGAAAAAAATCTAATAGATAAATAATATCTGGTTTTAGATGAGGGAGATTTATTTCTTATCAGAATTCATGTCTTAGGAGAATGAAACCCAATTACTGACTAGACCATTAACTAGACGGTTTAAAACATGGATAAAAACCTATCTAATTTGGGCATCTTATTTGTCCTATGAGAACATGTCGATGAATGGAGGAGATATATAATGTCTAGGATCCACCCATCATTCCCATTAAAAATAATTACTCATATTGAATAGTGAAAATAACTAATATTCTTTATCTAATATCAATATTTAATAATAAATAATGATCTATAAATGATTCCACAATAATCAAAAAACTATCAAAGTAATCACCATATAAATAATGGGAAACGATTTGGATAATACTTATATACATTGTATGATAATATGGATTTTCAATAAAATTTTCAATGAAAAATTATTACAAAAAATCGATTAATTAAAGGGAAATTATCAATAAAAAAAATGAAGTGATATTAAGAACATTTTGGAGTGTAATCTTTAAACATTCCAAAGTGTCTCATGCCACATTGAAGCATTTAAATCACAATCACCTGAAATTTATGAGATTAAATTAATCATATAAAATCATGATAATAAGGAGATTCTGTTATTATATATCAAAAGGACAAGTAGGAATGGCACACGAAAAAGTTATGTAGTTGAGATGACATTAATCGGATAGATTTAAAAGTGGGATAAAAATCACTTACAATAACGTTCCTCTTGATGTGTGGCCTTTATGCACCATCCAATGGCATGAAGGCCTTCATTTTTTATCGATTTTTTGTTATCCAACTTTAACGGGTTTAGGTGAAACCCTTACAAGGCCCTTAGGCGTAAGTATTACATGGAACATAGGCCTTAGAAGAATTCATTTTCCCATAGGCATCAAAGATTACATACAACCAAGACTAACATCTGGGAACTGTCCCTCCCCATCATGTTCATCGCGAAATCATCTCTCCACCTCTGCATGGTTGTTCGTCTAGGCTTTACCATTCATGAATAGGCTTGTCCCAATGGCTGGTTCCACACCCTGTCATTCTTACAATCTGTTTAGCTTCTACTATAGTGAAATATCCTTGCTCATCCCTCTTGTAGAGCTTGTTCCTTATAGGTCATCTGGTTTACATATGCACTTAAGGTTTCCCGAAGACATTGAGGTGGCATGAAGGCCTTACTGACCCGAAGTATTGAGTAGCCCGAAGGCCTTAGAGGATTCGGGGACCAAATTGGTGGCTCGAAGGCCCTAACAGAGGCATATTCCCTGCTACAAAAATTTCAAAGAGTACCTGCTACAGTTCCTACTACAGTACATGCTATAGTACTGCATAGTTCCATCTATAGTAATGCAGAGGTTTCACTATAGTACTGCTACATAACTGCTACAGTACTACTACCGCACCCCCGAAAATAATTTCTCAGCCTGGATTTGATCCTGGGACTCCCGGATGCACTAACGAAGTCCTTACCAACCAGGGTAAGGCACACGTGTGTGGCATTTATACACATGTATAATTGTTTAAATTATGATGATAACTAATACTAGAACCAAATTTTTTTATAATAACATATATTTAATTCTTAAAATATTATATTACCCATTAGTTAACAATGATTCATTTTTTTAAATATTTCAGGTGTTAATTGCCTTGTTTTCGGATGTACATTTTGACATGTTATTTATTATTCTTATTAATTATATCATTATTTCCTCAGCTCATAAATCTTAACCATGGATCATTTATATTATATATTTATTAAATATTTATTAATAGCATTCAATAATATTTGGATATTATAAATTAAGTGCACCGTTCTTGGAGAAAATTGGTCTAACGTATGCATGAAATTTACATTAATTTCTATGTCCTATTAAAAGAATATAAAAATAAAAGATACATTTCAATATTATAATTTAATGTATAATTTTGGTTTCATGAATTTTACTTTTTTTTATTATAATAATATGTTATATGATCAATTTATGTCATTAATGAGTCATATTTCTTTGATGGTGTAGTACTCATCACTTCCTCGAACGTAATTATCTAATTTACACATGATGCAAAGTATAATGTTATATTATAAATAAATATTACAAAAAAAGTTATTAATTAAATATATATTATATTTAAATATATTTTCCTTCATAATCTCCACTATTATAGGTGCTATGTGAAAAATGAACAATCATCATTTTTCAATGTAGTAGTTCATTGTACCCAAAAACAATGTGTTCCATATCCATTAGATGGAGGTGCCTGTAAGTGTAGGAAGGAATGTATGAATAAAACATATATATGTAGGATACTATTTTTTCAAAAAATAATGGAATAAAGTGATTGGAGGGGTGATGAAGGAAAATAAAATAAAAGAGCTTGAGATAAGATATTACCTCTTAATCGGGTAATATCTTTTTGTTTATAGAAAAAGGCTTACTTGGGAGGATTTACGGAAAAATGGGGTATTCTAGGAAATGTGTAGGGATTTTGGGAGACAATTTTGTTCAGGTAATTTCCTAACCATAGAGATTTGATTAGTGTGAGGAAAGGGTAGATGTTATGGCCATATATAGGGAAGCGAAAGGTTGATCATGAAATTTTGGGAGACTAGTTAGGTGTGCACATTCTCTCAACTAAAAAAGTCATAACAAACAAACAACCTACAACAATGGAAGGATTATTGTTGAAATATTGACTATCAATTGCTCTAAGAAAGGTTTCTAAGTCATAAAGAGCCTTAAATTTAAGGATTAGGGCCTAATTAAACATATTTTGGCCTTAGGTACTGTGTTTAAATTTAATCACATTTAATACTCATTTTGGGAAAAAATATATTTGTCTGATTAGAATCTAAATATTTGACTGAATAAAATAGTATGTGTCAGATTTTTTATAGTCAATTCACTGAAGTGAATAAATTAAGATTAGTGCATACCCAATAGACGAGAAGACATAACAGAGTATAAAGTGGGAAAAAGTTCAAAATCATGTTATGATTTAAATTTTGTTTTAATGTGAACTTGATTATAATTATCTAAATTATATTATATATATAGTATTTATTTAATGGGACATTAAAAACAATTTTTTATATAATTTTTCATTAATAATTAATAACCTAAAAGGCATATTTTAAATAAAAAGGGGGATTTTTTACGCTAATAAAAAAATGATGTTTCTAATATTAATTCCAAAAATTCACCAATGGATAATATCAAAGTACAGAATATAAAATTGAAGTTTATTTTATCCAATAATTTTATTAAATGTGTTGGAAATTAAATTTATTATTAATAGTTATCCAATCAAAAAAATAATATTTTTAACATAAAAGGTCATTACCTAAAATCTCATCATTCACTATCAATATATTTTTATATAAAAAAATTATAAACAATATTTCAAAAGTTCTTATTTATATTCCCATAATAATGATTAATTTTTTGGATATAATTAACTAATTTATTTAACTATATATATATATATATATAAATGTGTTCCATAGAAAATCAATTTTGCGGGCATTGTACATAAACTCTATGTTGTGAATATTAAAAAGATATCTTGTGAAAAATACAGTTAGGTTTTGGGGTTCTAAATTTAATATAAAAAATAATCACATCATCAAAAAATGAAAATGGAATGTATTATGATGGATCTTTTCCAATCAAAGGGCTGATATATCATCTTCCATATTGGGGGATGAAAAAATTCCATCCTCTACATATTCGTTAATGACATACCGATTATGACGTACCAAACATACCCAACATCTAATCAACAAATGGTTTGATAGTTTTGGAAAAAACATCTATGTGTGAAATTCATCGAAAACATTAATAATAATCTTAATGTCTAAGAACCATTTCACATTCACATTGATATAAATATCAGCTAACACCATAACATGAGGATTTCGTAATGGGTGGTTTAATATCATAATATCACATATTACATATTAAAATGTGTGAACATCATGAGAATAATCCTAACAACTTTACAAGCACTGATACTTAATGATTTGTACTCTATGTGTCTCATCATAGTACGTTATCCTACTATAGAAATAAATTATGAACACAGTTGTCGAACATTATTGTTCTTATCATGGAGGGGAACTTATATGATCATATAATTGAAAAAACTAGTATATTATATTATTTCATTAAATACATTTAGTCATAATTAATAATTTGAAACAATGAATTAATTAAATATTTCGTACATCGAATATACACATAATAAATGTATAATCTATTGGTCTAAGAATTCCATCTCAATCATCAATTTCCAGTAAATATCAGATGAATCAATTATCTTTCGTATCTAAATTTTTTAATCATGGATACAATTTTTTCGTAAAACAAATAACTTTTCTATATAATAATTTACACTGAGAATTTTATTTTCTTCTATATAGAAAATTATCTTAATAACATATTCATCAATGAAAAAAATATTAATAATTATAATTTTTTTGAATTTATTTGATTATTAAATATAGGGGGAATGTATTACACATGTAGTGATAGGTGTGTCTGAGTTATAGATAGCTTCTCTATGCATTGATCAGTCTTATGAGACAAACCATTTAACAAAATTAAATAATTTTTCCCAAATACCTACCCATCGATTAAATTTTATTTATAGAAGGTGATGACTATATAGACATAACGATGTTTGAAATCATGACAAACAATATTATTACATTATTTCATAGAAAATTAAATTATCATTTATTATGATATTATTTAATTAATATTATCCATGGCTCTATTTCATGTCCATTTTATAGATTAAATTTATTTTACATTCCATTATCAACCTTTCCATACTGATTATCTCTTATCTCATCATGTATTATTTCATTTAACATAAACCATACTATCCATATGAAAAAACTATTATTTTTTTCTCATGCTATGAAAAAATTAACATCAATTTGCATCTAATCATGAAAAACATTTAGCATTTGTTATATTTTTCCTCCCAATATAAAATGTGTATCATGTAAATATTAATTATTCTATGACTACTGAAATGATAAGTCATTTGAGATACGATCCTTTTTATATTAGTTACTGTAATAACATTTACCCCAACTTTATATTATTGGTGTTGGGTTTGTTATAGTTGTTTTCCAAGGAAGTTTAGTAAGAACCATGTTATCTATATTTAGAAAAAAAATATATACTACTGAACGTATCCTAATAAAATAAATTATATATATGACTAATTATAGTAAAATATCATTATCATTATTGTAAGGTTGATATTTTTGGGTTTTCCTATTAATAGATCCTTTTCTAAAAACTATTGGTTGATATGGGTTTGAAAAAACATGCATATTGGGGTAATTAAAAAAACTGATATTTTTTAGAATATATCCTCGACATGATTCTTGTACATTGTGAATGGGCCCCTACTACACACATAGTTTAAAATACCAATGGTATGTGCTTGGGTTATTTTTAATGTTCATTAGAAACTAGTATTAATGATGTGAAATTATTTTTATGATTAAAATATATCCCCAATGATTCTATGTTTATGATTCTCATATTAATAATGCATAAATATTCAATTTATGATAATTTTCAATTCTTTTTTTTGTAACACCCCATGGTTTTAGTAATAAACATAGAATTAGATATTATAATCTAACCATTAAACACAACTTTGTCTCTTCTATGTTTTGAATTTCATGAAATGGACACCTAGAGTTGTGTTCAGTAAGTCATTTGGAGTCTGATAGAACAAACATGATTTTTGGTGAATAGTAACATACCATTTAGAATAGTAATATGAATAGTATTAAGACCCTTATGAATAGTAAACATAATATTATTTTATTTCTTATGGAATATGATAATGGGATCTTAATAAAATTTTCAATGTCACATAAAACTAACTGTATTCCAAGATTGTTATTTTTCGAATTAACTCCGAACTTATTTAGAAATCAAATTAATAATATTTAGAAAATTATTTTTGAAAAATTTATTTTACTTTTGAATTATACACATCAAAAAATGGTAGGGGTGAATTTTTTGGATTTTTCTGAAATTCTAGAATTTTTTTTGAATAGTGACATACGATAAAATACCGTATATACAATTATCAGTTAAATACACTATTCATGACATCACAATCGATGCAAGGCCAGTTGGTTCGATCTCATATGATATTATTACTATTTAGGGTCACTTTAATTGAGATTATTCACAGTCTTGATGAAAGTATATTAATAAAGAATAAAATAATCTAAAATACCTCCCCTCCTCCACTATATATACTACCTCACTACCCTCTTCCTACAACACCCCTAAAGCCTTGAGAATTTTCAAAATTCTACAAAATTCCATCCCCAATCATCTTCCCCAAGTTCTAGAGTTGTTGGTCTCACCAAAAGACCACAACCAATGCCCTTAAGGAGGATCTCAAGGAGAAGAGATCAAGATGTAAACAACCCCTTTTATTTTCTTTCATTCCTTTCATTTTAAGTTATTATCTTCCATTCCCCTTGTAATGTGTTGGGATATTTAATTAAATATTCCCTCTTACTGTCCATATTATTTATTAATGATGATATATTCCATTCCTCTCAACAAACTATTTTTATGAAATTTTAAGAGACGTTGTTTGGCTGCTGAATTTTAGTGAGAAATTTAGAAAGTTTTCTTTCATTTTAAGATTCCTTAATTTTATTCTTGTTTCCTCACCTACTCTATCCAAATGATCATGATAACTCTAGTAAAATATATATACTGTATTTATATCATGTTAATTGATGAACCATAATAAATATTCTTACTCCCTCCCTTTTATTTTGTAAACGAAATCAACGCTCATAAGGTTCCGATTTATAACCTTCATGGACAACGAAGTTTCGTTCTTCAATGTATTCTTAATTACTGGTCATGAAAACATATTCATGGTATAAGTAGACTATAATATATGTTTTATAACCTAATTAATATTTATTAACCAGAATATGTGCATATAATTATGTTATATGACAAAACTAGTTCGTAATAATCCAAGTACCGCCGAATAATCGAAGTGGTTGTCATCTAATGATTCAACCTCCTTCCATGTAACCAAATTATAGAAATGGAGATTAAAAATTCTGTATTTTAATAAGTAATATATAATTTCAATTCTGTAGATTTACATCCATTAAACATCATTACATAAAATAAAGTGAGCTGAATATGAAAATCAAGAAAACAAACACCCTGAAATAACATAATTCAATATAATAACTTATAAATAATAACAAAAATGAACTAAACTGAATTATGATAAAATAAATATATGTATATCAAGTTCTGAAAAAAGTTATTTATATGTATAATTTCACATTCCAGGACCTTATTTTCGTGAGGATAACACATACGGATTTAAGGTAAGGGTTTTCCACCCAAACATCCATTTTCATTCGAGACACTTTCATTGTCTAATTACCACAATTAAGCTATTATGTATTGTAATTTAATCCTTATATATTCTCTTTGAGTATAAAATATAAGTTTACAAACCATAACCCTTACTTATTTTATTGTTAGTTACATGTTGTAAAAGGGACATTCAAAATTGTTTCCAAAATAGAAGCCTGATTCAAGGGAATTTCTCCAATTCATATCTATTTTCAAGGACACTCTGAAATCTATTTTTTGAAACCATTATCTTTCTAAAAATAAACAATTTATTATTAAAATACTATCTTAATTCACTTCTTGTTTTATATAATTATTCTTCCCAAAGAACCATTCACTTCAAAATAAAAGAGTATTTATCTCAAGAATTTGTTAATGATTTTATAAGAGTGTTTTCATCTAATTCAACACTCTTGTTGATTAAATGGTATTATTGGGTTTAATAATTTAATAAGTAATCTACCATATTTTATTTAATGGTTTATTACTAACTCTATTGTGTATGATATATCCTAAAACCATTGACCATATTATTAAAAATGGTTAGTGTTTTATGATTAATGATTGGGGAAAGATAGTTACATTTCATATGATAGTTTCAATCTGAATATATTTGATATTTATGTTAATCCCCACTCATATTAGGAATTAAGTGGACTTATTATGTGATGGGTTAGGCCTTCTATATCCCATAGATGCATCAGTAGGTCTCAGAGACAAACTTTGGTCTTGGCATGAGGCCTTGAAAAAATGATTATTTTATGGTCGTAGCACAAGGCTTGGACGACATGGTTATGATGTATGGAATATGCACTTCCCTCATTATGATGCTAGTATTTGATGTTCATGTGGTTAATCGACTAGTATAATACCCATGATTATGATTAATTATTGAATTATTTATTTAGCTCATATTCCTGCCATAATATGTTTCAAGTTTATTATTAAAGGCATGGGTATTCAATTATTCACGAAGTGTAATGTTTATATCATCTTACGATGTATTGCTTAGTTTTACTGAGTGTTTGAGCTCACCCCTTTCTTATGTTTCATTTTCTTAGTACATGAATAAGTAATTTATGAATGACTTGCAAGAGTAATCTAGGAGACGTGATGTTTAGAGTGGATTAAAATAGTGTTTTGATTCCCTTCATTTTGTAATGTTAAAATTATGTATATAACTTGTTTACAATAATACTAAACTTCTCTGTCTTTCATGAATCGTATTCCTTGTATGTATGGCTACGAAATCAAATAAGGCACCGGATATGGACAACTGGGGTCGGGTCCTTGCAGTTGGTATCAAAAAAAGTTTAGTACAAAAAATGAAAACTAAATTTAGAAAATAAATATTAGGGAAGAGTCCCTAAGATATTATTTGAGGATAAACATACAAGGTCATCCTGGTATTTTGGTAAGGAATAGATTAATTGGATATTTCAAGCAATACATCCCTGTCTGGATATGACCAGGTAGAGGGTGCTCTGGCACATATGTGTCTAGGGGTAAAATCTGAAAACACAACTTTGAGGTATACTTGAACTAGAACCGGTGCACAACATGGGGCCTTACTGCACTCTTTGTTATGACACTCCCATGGTATATGCTTAGGATACTTAAAATTTTCTTTATGAGCCATTATGAAGGAGTTTAAAGTAAATATTCCTCAAATAAATCATTTCTATGGATATGGAATTAGCCAAGCGTTGGATCTCAATTTTTCAAAGTATTTTGTTATGTTATGATTATACATTATGATTCATAACCTAGACTAGGGTATGCCATTATCTAGATATGGAGAATAGTGGACGGAAAGGAAATCGTCCGAATTCACATGTCCCTTGTAGGGATTTTCCTCCGACACAAGATAATGATGTTCGCTCTGGTGTTGTGACTGGTGATGAGAAACTCATAAAAATTCTTGAACAACTTACTCAGGTTATGAATAATAACCTTACTCGTATGGAGAATCTGGATTCACCACATGGAGGAGCCATTCATGATCACTATATGAAACAACAACCTCAATTATTCAACGGGACTGCAAACCCATTTGTAGTAGAGAAGTGGATATGTTACCATGAAAATATATTTCACGCTTTTGGATGTAATGAAAAGAAAATGTTTTCATGGAAGTATATAATCTATCGGGAGATGCGGATCAGTGGTGGTCTTTAATCCAAAACATAATGGAGGAAGAAGAGATTGAAGATATTGAATGGAGGGATTTTAAAGAAATATTCATAGAAAAATATTTCCCTCATGATCAGTGAGTAGATTTGGAAAGATAATTCTTGAATCTGAGGCAGAAGGAGGATGAAAATATTTCCATGTATGAAGCCAACTTCACAAGGATATCCCGATATTCTATGGCGTATATACAAAATCCAAGTACAAAAATTGATCTATTATTTGATGGCCTAAAACCATTCCTTCGCCGAGCACTAGTCTCCCAAAGCATTTCATCATATGAAGATATAGTTTCATGTGAAATCAAGACAGAAGAAGAATATCTATGTCATATTTCTTTAAGGGAAAGCATGAAAAGAAGTGGTCTGCTGAAAACTATGATAAAGGAAATAAGGAAACAAGGAACAGGGGAAGAGTTAAATATCCACCATGTGACAATTTTGTAATGAAACACTCTGGTGCATGATTAAAAGGAAAAGGAGTATGCTAAAAATGTGGTCAGAAAGGCCATCTTGCTGGTGATTTCAAAGGGAAGAAGGTTTCTAATGATGTTTAATTCTATAGTTTTCAATAGATTATACACTATGATAATTATTGTCCATAACTTCATGGAATTATGAAAAATAGAAGGCTTTGGGATCAGGTACAAGCTTATGAATCGGAACTACAGAGTTTGAAGTTCCTAATGACGTGGTGGCAGGTACTTTAATTGTTTACTCAAGTATAGCCAATGCTTTATTTGATTCTGAATCACCACATTTTTTCATATCTTCCCAGTTTGCTAAGAAAATTAGATATTTCCAATTCTATTTAACAAGGGAGTGATTAGTCAAAACTCCTAAGGGAATTATAGTTGCAAAAAAAAAATTTCAATCAATTCCCATTAAGGCATATAAATGTTCTTTATCTTTTGATCTCATCGTCATACCCAAGAGTGAGTTTTATATAATCCTCGGTATGGATTAGATTTCAGACCATGATGAAAAAATTTATTTTAAAAATAATGATGTTACTATTTTTGATAACGATGAAAAAGAACACCTTATGTTAGTGCATAATCTTCATCACCAGATTCTTAACTATATCCAACCCAAGTAGCTAAACTAAATTCAATTATTAGGGAGGAAGAGAATGAAATAACTATGGGTGAGGGAAGGAATGTTCAAATAGATTAATTACCTATTGTGAGAGAATATGTAGATGAGTTTCTCGAAGATTTACCTGAACATCCTCAAGAACAAGAAATTGAGTTTTCTATTGATTTATTTCCTGGTTCAAGGCCCATATCGAAGACCCCTTATAAAATGGCCATAGTGGAATTAGTGGAGCTAAAGAAATATCTAGAGGATTTGAGTGAAAAAGGATTTATTCTACCTATTGTTTGTCCATGGGGAGCCCCATTCCTCTTTGTCAAGAAGAAAGATGGATCTATGAGGTTATGTATCAACTATAGAAAAATCAACGCTATAACAATAAAGAACAAGAATCCTATACCTCTAATTGATGATTTATTTGACCAACTTCATGGAGCTCAATACTATTTGAATATTGATCCTCGATCCGGATATCATCAGTTGTGTGTGAGGAAGGAAGATGTTTCTAAGAAAGAATTTTGGACCAGGTATGGGCATTATGAGTTTACAGTGATGCCTTTTGGACTGACAAATGCACCCTCTATCTTCATGGATCTAATGAAAAAAGTTTTCAAGGAATATCTCGATGATTTTGTAGTGGTATATATTGATGATATCTTGGTATACTCTAAAAGCTACGAAGATCCTGAAAATCAATTATGAATTATCCTATAAACTCTTAGAAGACATGAATTATATGGGATGTTTAGCAAGTGTGAATTCTGGCATCAGGAGATTTATTTTCATGACCATATTATCTCTAAGGATGGAATCCTAGTTGATCTTACAAAGAAAAATTAAATCCAAGATTGTGCTATTCTAACAAACAAAACTAAGGTACATAGTTTTATTGTCTTAGCAGGTTATTATCGGTATTTTGTATAGAATTTTACTCAACTGGCTTACCCGCTAACGAAGGTCACATGTAAAGGGGTTAAACTTGTTTGGAAAAAATATTGTGAAGAATGTTTCAACGAACTAAATAGAAGATTAGTCAATGATACTATATTGACTATACCATCGGGGAATGATGGGTTTTCTATATATAGTGATACTTCAAAGAAAGGACTTGGTTGTATCCTTATGCAAAATGATATGTTTATTTCTTATGCATCACGATAGCAAAAAATTCATGAGCAAAACTATGCTACTAAAGATATTGAGTTAGCTACTGTAATCATTTCCTTGAAGATATGGATACATTATCTCTATGGTGAAAAATGTGAGATTTATACTGATCACAAGAGTTTGAAGTATGTTTTCTCACAGAAAGAACTCAACATGATGCAATGTAGATGGCTTGAGCTACTCAAGAATTATGATTGCATGATACACTAACACCTGGGGAAGGAAAATAAGGTGGATGATGCTTTGATCAGAATGGATCATGGAGTTTGGAACAAGATGAGAGTTGAAAGGGATCCATTTTTCATGGATCTAGTGAAGATGGATATGGGAATAACCATGGAAAGTGAAAAATCAATGCTTTTTTAAATTTTTTCCAAACTAACATTACTAGAAAGGATATAATGTTCTCAGGATGAATATGTCGAGTTTCAAAAGAATATTAAATCTTTCAATGATGGGAGATTGAGTGAATTCATAAATGAAGATGGAATTTTAAAATTTGGGAAGAGATTTTGTGTTCCCGATATACCTGATCTAAAATGGGAATTGTTTAATGATTTTCATAGTTCCAATTTTTCTATACATCATGGTAGCACTAATATGTATAGATATTTGATGGAACATTTTTGTTGGGACAACATGAAGAGAGAGATTTCTGATTTTTTGTCAAGATGTATGGTTTTTCTACAAGTGAAATGTCACACCCCGACCGCGGATGTCTGTAATTGTTCTCCTTTCTTGGTCCCGATTTAAATTTTTCGGAGATTAGTTGCATTGGCGGTTTCGCGCCGGTGCGCGGTCACCGCATCGTTAGCGGTGACCGTGCGTTCAGCCCGGGTGACAGTGTGTTCACCCGGTGTTTTAAATATTATAATTTTTATGTTGGTATTTTATTATTAATACCTTTTTATATGTGTTATTGTTATTGTATATATGTATATATACGTTTATATATATGCGTAATAATGTATGTATATGTATAGATCAATATATATATAAATATATATATATGTGTAACATCTTTAAATTAATTTATAATTATTATTTTAAATATTTGGTCAAAAATATTATTATTTGAATTAACTAATTTGTTATTTATTATTATAATAAGTTTTATTATTGTTATATAAGTTTTATTTTTATTATATAAGTTTTATTGTTATTAATATTATATGTTTTATTATCTTTATTATAATTATAATTATTATTTTTATCACATATATATATATATAAACCTAAACTAAACCTACCCTAATCCCTCTCCCCGTAGCCGCCACCCCCCTCTCTCTCCCCCCGCCTTTCTCCTCCTGTTTTCCGGCGGTCCAGACGGCCGCACCGTCTCCCCTTCCGTCTGGCGGACCTCCCCTCCCGATCCGCATCCAACTCCGTCGTCGCGCCCGACAACTCCTCCGGCCGCTTGCTCCTCCTGCACCCAGCCGCCTCCCTGGCCTCCGCCCCCGCGTCCCGCTTCACCCCCCGTCCCGGCCCTGCCTCCTACCTCCAGCGTCCGCGGCCTCCCGCTCTGCAGCTCCTCCACCGGCCTCCATCTCCGCACAACCCACCGGCGTCCCGACCTATGTGCGCCCCGACCTCGCCCTCGCCAGAACCGGCCGCCCCTGCCCTCGGCCTCACCCCCGCAGCACCGGCTCCCCCGCGCAACTTCCCGACCCCCCTGCTTGCCCTCGGCCAACCCGGACCCCCCCTGCTTGCCCTCGGCCAGCCCGGACCCCCTGCTCGCCCTCGGCCAGCCCCGCCGCCCCTTCACCACGCTGCGACCGCGCCCGCAAGCCGTCCCGGCTCCCCCAGCCAGCCCGCCATTCCTGCTCCCCTCCTGTTTCCGTCGTCGACCCCTCTTCCCCCCTGCTCCTCCGCCTTGCGCCGACCCCGCGCCGCCGTCCCTGCTCCCTCCGGCTGCCGCGGCTCCCTCTGGCTCACCCCCTCCCGCTGTGAGTTTTATTTTTTTTTTTATTTTTTTTTATTTTGTTTTATTTTATTCTTTTACTTTATGTGGATCTCATTCATTTACGCTTTTATATATAATGTTTTAATATTTTTATCATTTTAATAATCTTATAATTATTTTATTATTATTAGGTTATTATTATTATTATATTATTATTATTATTATTTTTTATTATTATTATGTTACCATTATTATTAATATACTATTATTATTATTGCTATTATTATGTTAATATTATCATTAATATTATTATATCATTATTAAAATTACTATTATGTTATTATTATTAATACTATATTATTATTATTATTATTATTATTATATTTATTATCATTTTAATTATTAACATTTTATTATTATTATAATTATTATTTATTAATTTATTAATTAATTAATTATCTATTTAGTTATTTATTCATTTAAGTATTTGTTAATTAATCAATTATTTAGTTATTTAATTACTTGTTTATTAATTAATTGATTAATTAATTTATTCATTTATTTATTTATTTATTTTTCATTCGTGGCATCTTGGTGCTTATATTTAATTCATATTAATCCTTTTTCTGTCGCGGGTTGAGTGACGTGTACTTTTTCACTGTTCAGCGTACACAGTTTGTCCGCGAAGGATTGTCCGACTTTCCGTTGGGGTTCCATCACGCCCGCTCCTTGTTTGAGGTAGGCGAATTCAACTGTTTCATTTCCGAGTTACTCTGCTGATACTTGAATTGTTTTAAATAAATTTTATTCTATGATTCGCGTGTTTATGATATCCTTGCGCGACTTATTTTGGTGTTTTAAAATTTATAGCTTTTGTTCGAAAGTTAAGTTTGAAGCAATTATATTTTATGCCAAGGTAGTTGTGCACTAGATATTGTCCTGTACTTTTTATGGTTTATATAGTGCACCTGTTTAGGCGTTTCCAGCTAACGTGGAACTAAATGCTTAAGTTCTCTTATGTTATCATTGGTTGTCTTGAGCGGTGTTTTTTTTGTAAAGAAAGAATCATTCTTGGATCTTATTATCCTGTGCTGGTTAGTTTTATGAAATTTAGATTCATTTGGAAGTGTTGTCGTGCCCCTTTGCAGGTCTGACACACCATTGGATGTTGACACATCCATGGGTGCACCAGGTGCACACATGGATGTGCCCTCAAATGAAGATGGTGTTTGAAATCGTTACCATTTATTTTTATTTATTTTTATTTTCTCGAAATCTCGACTTTTATAAATGGTTCTTGGTTTCAAAATGTTTTCGCCTCTTTTTGAGACACATCGAACTTTTTTAAAAAGAAATCTACGAAGATATGCCCGTTTGGCCCTTTACTTAATACAAAAACAGTGTTTAGAGTTATTTAAAATGATACTGTGAAATATTCGTGTAAAGCTGTTTGTTTTTGAAAAACCAAGTGCTCGCTTGACAACTCCAGGTATTTTATAAAATAGTTTTGATAATCATATGTCGTGAAGTCCCGGTTGGCACTTTATTAATTGTGAAGTGATTGTACATATATATATATATATATATATATATGCGTACTTGTGAGGGCATCTCTACAGGGGGACTTCCCTTCGAGGGTTGTCGTGTAGCGATGTCCGTGTAAGGGGTTGGCAAGTGCGGTGAGATGAGTCACGCGTGCGTGGGCCTCCCACTTACACAGTGTTACTAAAACTACCATGGGTTCCTAGGCGTCTTGTAGATTATCGAGTGACGGTTGCTTGCTAACCCTGATTAGACGGGTTGGTACCCTCTGGAGTTGTGGACAGGCCAGGTGGGATGTGCCACTGGTTGGCTATTAGGGCGGCCAGTTGGTTATTGACTGTGGAGTACCATACTGGCAGGTAGTCTGAACCCGAGTACGTCCAGGGGTTTTCTAGGGATGTTTAGGATCACCCATGGTTACTTGTTCACCTTGATTGTTTACTTTAAGTTATTCTTTAAAGCTTATAGTGTTACTTGTGTCCTTTTGCACTATTATCATCTTGCATTAGTTGGTTACTTTCTGTTTCACTGGTTTGCTTTCAGCCTGTACTGTTTACCTGTTCCATTTTAGCACAGTCGTAGTATCATCTGTATTTGGTTTTTTTTATAAAAACATGAAATGGTTTTGAAAGTGATTTATAGTGTGCGTTGGGTTTTCAAATGGGGAAAACATGTTGTTTATTTTTAAATGTGAAAAATCTATTTTATAATTGTATTTTTCAAACCTGTGTCAACGGATTGCTTGGGAAAGGAAACTTTTGGATTCAGTGGTTTACTTTGGATTACCTACTGGGCATTTTTAATGCTCACGCCTATATTATCATTTCAGTTGCAGGTCTTCCCTTGCTCAGGTCTTCTGTTTTGAGTCGCTCAGTGTTGGAGCGAGGTTTCTCCCTAGTTGGGTGGTGACCTGAGAGGTCACATGGAGGTACGTGGTCGTGTGGCTTTTATTTTCTTTTCCGCTGTTAGTGTTTGCTCGCTCTGTTCTATTTACTTTTGTTTGGGCTAAAATCGTTCCCACCTGCTTAATTTTGATGCCCGACACTAGTTGCCATCCCGGGGGGATCGGGAACGCTCCTCGGGACTTGCCGCGGACCGGCTCGGGTGACCGGTTCAGGGTCGACCCAGGCTGGTTCGTGAAAAAATGGTATCAGAGGTGGTTCTTGTTATTTGGGTTGTCCGGTAGAAGGAGATTAGGACGGTCGGAACTCGAGAGGTAGGTACGGGAAGAGCGTCGCGAACTCTTGCTCGCACTGATCATCGAGTTACCAGGGGTAGTTCGGGAATTGTGTCCTTGTCTTTCCTGGTTTGTCTTGGATTGAGAGATGATAATGGAGGCAGGCCGACGTTACATCGTAATTTCACATGGAGTAGTGACCCATGTGGAGTCCGAGTACGTGGTTTGAATTCCTCCTAGTGGTCGAAGCTGACTTGGGACATGGCCCACTACCATGTCGCCAGGTTGAGTGTGACTACTGGTCCCTCATTTCAGTGATTGATGCAAATTTGGATGTTGTTTTCGTTTTGGTCTGTGTGAGTGCATAGTTGGAAATGAAAAAGGGTTTTTGAAAAATTGGAATGGTTTCTTTTAAAGGACTTTAAATATATGAAATGGGTTTTAAAAACTGAAATTTCTTGATTTTGAAATATTTTGTTTTCTCGGAACTGGTTAAGAATGATTTGGGTTGAAACCTTGGTTCCTCTTTATGAAGGTCTGCACATGTGTGAGAATGCATGGAAAGTGTGTGTTGATGCACGTATGAATGGAATGTGGATAAAGACATGTGAAACGGGTCATGGGAGTAACTGGGTGTGTTTGAAATTTAACGCTTGACTTTGTTTTCTAAATTGGTTTTAATGGGGAAACAGTTTTGGAATGTTTTGGTTTGAAAGTGGATTGGTTTTTGGAAAGTGATCTTGAGAAAGGGTGGTTTTGAAATCAAAAATGAAAAGGTAATTTTAAAGAGGAGATTTTATTTTGGGTTGTGTTGTATTTGATTGGTCCTTGTGCTGACAATCTTTGATTAAGGCGCTTTTATCGATGTTGCTTCGATTTGATGTTGGTTTTGGCCTTGTGTTTTATATGTCGCTCAGGAAATGCCGCCCAGAAAGGTCCCTAAGGATTCTGATAGGTCATGCCCAGTTTTTGGTCCTCCTCAGACTTTGCCTATTCTCCATGGTGATCAGGGTCCGTTAGAAGCAGTGAAATGGCTCGAGGAAGTGGAGCGTGTCTTTAGAATGTTGGGAACTCCCGAAAATGATAAGGTTCGTGAAATTATGAAGTTGTTCGAGGGTCCAGCTCTGGACCAGTGGAAGGTGGTTGCCCCACCATCAACGCAAGTTGAAATGACGTGGGATGTGTTTAGAATTGTTTTAATCCAATGGTTTGTACCTGAGGAAGTGAGGCTGGGGAAAAAGGAAGAGCTTGTGCATATTCAACAAGGCCAACAGACGGTGAAGGCATACGTTGACCATTTCAAGGAACTGGTTACCTTTTCTCCAGAGGTAGCGTTGAATGAGCTCATGAAGGTCTCTCTTTTCACTGGGGGTCTTTGTCCAGAGATCAAGGAGCGAGTCCTCCCATCTAAAGACCTTTGTTTCGAGAAGCTGGTGGAGGAAGCTTTTATGGCCTAGTTAGTTTCTGGTGTGCGGGTGGTTAATACTTCAGCGTCCCCTGTCGTTGTTCGTAAGAGTTCCCCCTCTGGTGAGGAAAAGGCGCCAGAGATACCTATTCCTAAGGAGTTATCCCCTTTGGTCTCAGCTTCCAGTTCGTTAGATCGTTCGATGGTATGCTATCAGTGTGGTTGTTTCGGGCATTTAAAGCCGTCTTGTCGCAACCCTCCGAAGACGTGTCATAGATGCGGTTGTCTGGGTCTTCTGGAGAAGTTTTGCTAGAAGCGTCGCTTAAAGAGGACGCCGTGATGGGAGAACGTCAGTACCTGACTGTGAGGCAGAAGATGCTTTAGCCACCAGAGCCCCAACCACAGGTCTTGGGGTGAAGCTCGCGCACAGTCAGGAGTCCCCAGGGGTGTGAAGCCTTGGTCCAGGTTTTGTGTTCCGTGTTAGCAGTGGAACAATAAAGATCTTTTAGTACTTGTTTTTCTGCTGTTATGTTTTGACGTTGTTGTATGTTCATTGTTTTACCATGGGGTTATCATGGACTTGTTCTATTATAATACAAGTAGTCTGGATTATTTAAATATGTTGTTTTTCTAAAAAGTGACAATGGACTTGTTCTATGATAACTCTAGGTGGACTTGTCGTGTGAATGTAATATACTAAATCGTGTGTCCTTCTTAAATGTGTGTTTGACTCTCATGTGGGTTGACCTCGTTTTAGTTATGTTGTCGATGTGGTTATGTTTTGTGGACTTCGGTGGATCATGTCTCCAATTTGAGGTTGGTTAAATATTTTTCTATGGGTTTCCCTGGTGTTGAAGATTGTTGACTCTAGTCAAGGATTCAATGTCTCAACGGAGGTGTTGTTTTAATCGTGCTATCAGAGTTGGTTCGAATCGTTTGGGAGTTCCCGCGTCGACCCCCCCCCCTTTTCCCAGGGTTTTCTATTTAGATGGTCAACTTTTCTGCACTAGTTAAGCTCTTATGGTGGGGAGAACCCTTCGTGTTCTCCCCTCAATCTCGGACCCCAGTTTTCTCTTGAATCGGTCGGGTGTGACCTGTGCTGAGTAAGGTCATCTCGGAGATTCTCAGTTCTCTCTGGTTCCTTTAGTTCCGTTAGGGCATGGACTTAAATCTTGATCGACTTTTGCCCTGGTGACTTTCTGGGGGCAGAAAGTGTCTGTGGTGGGGAGAATTGTCACACCCCGACCGCAGATGTCTGTAATTGTTCTCCTTTCTTGGTCCCGATTTAAATTTTTCCGAGATTAGTTGCATTGGCGGTTTCGCGCCGGTGCGCGGTCACCGCATCGTTAGCGGTGACCGTGCGTTCAGCCCGGGTGACAGTGTGTTCACCCAGTGTTTTAAATATTATAATTTTTATGTTGGTATTTTATTATTAATACCTTTTTATATGTGTTATTGTTATTGTATATATGTTTATATACGTTTATATATATATGCGTAATAATGTATGTATATGTATAAATCTATATATATATAAATATATATATATGTGTAACATCTTTAAATTAATTTATAATTATTATTTTAAATATTTGGTCAAAAATATTATTATTTGAATTAACTAATTTGTTATTTATTATTATTATAAGTTTTATTATTGTTATATAAGTTTTATTTTTATTATATAAGTTTTATTGTTATTAATATTATATGTTTTATTATCATTATTATAATTATTATTATTATTTTTATCACACACACACATATATATATAAACCTAAACTAAACCTACCCTAATCCCTCTCCCCGTAGCCGCCACCCCCCCCCCCCTCTCTCTTTCTCTCCCCTTTCTCCTCCTGTTTTCCGGCGGTCCAGACGGCCGCACCATCTCCCCTTCCGTCCGGCGGACCTCCCCTCCCGATCCGCATCCAACTCCGTCGTCGTGCCCGACAACTCCTCTGGCCGCCTGCTCCTCCTGCACCCAGCCGCCTCCCTGGCTTCCGCCCCCGCGTCCCGCTTCACCCCCCGTCCCGGCCCTGCCTCCTACCTCCAGCGTCCGCGGCCTCCCGCTCTGCAGCTCCTCCACCGACCTCCATCTCCGGCGCAACCCACCGGCGTCCCGACCTATGTGCGCCCCGACCTCGCCCTCGCCAGAACCGGCCGCCCCTGCCCTCGGCCTCACCCCCGCAGCACCGGCTCCCCCGCGCAACTTCCCGACCCCCCTGCTTGCCCTCGGCCAGCCTGGACCCCCCTGCTTGCCCTCAGCCAGCCCGAACCCCCTGCTCACCCTCGTCCAGCCTCGCCGCCCCTTCACCACGCTGCGGCCGCGCCCGCAAGCTATCCCGTCTCCCCCGGCCAGCCCTCCATTCCTGCTCCCCTCCTGTTTCCGTCGTCGACCCCTCTTCCCCACTGCTCCTCTGCCTTGCGCCGACCCCGCGCTGCCGTCCCGGCTCCCTCCTGCTGCCGCGGCTCCCTCTGGCTCACCCCCTCCCGCTGTGAGTTTTTTTTTATTATTTAGTTTTTATTTTGTTTTATTTTATTATTTTTCTTTATGTGAATCTCATTCATTTAGGATTTTATATATAATGTTTTAATATTTTTATCATGTTAATAATCTTATAATTATTTTATTATTATTAGGTTATTATTATTATTATATTATTATTATTATTATTATTTTATTATTATTATTATGTTACCATTATTATTAATATACTATTATTATTATTGCTATTATTATGTTAATATTATCATTAATATTATTATATCATTATTAAAATTACTATTATGTTATTATTATTAATACTATATTATTATTATTATTATTATTATTATTATTATTATTATTATTATTATTATATTTATTATCATTTTAATTATTAACATTTTATTATTATTATTATTATTATTATTTATTAATTCATTAATTAATTAATTATCTATTTAGTTATTTATTCATTTATGTATTTGTTAATTAATCAATTATTTAGTTATTTACCTATTTGTTTATTAATTAATTGATTAATTAATTAATTAATTTATTTATTTATTTATTTTTCCTTCGTGGCATCTTGGTGCTTATATTTAATTCATATTAATCCTTTTTCTGTCGCGGGTTGAGTGACGTGTACTTTTTCACTGTTCAGCGTACGCAGTTTGTCCGCGAAGGATTGTCCGACATTCCGCTGGGGTTCCATCGCGTCCGCTCCTTGTTTGAGGTAGGCGAATTCAACTGTTTCCTTTCCGAGTTACTCTGCTGATACTTGAATTGTTTTAAATAAATTTTATTCCATGATTCGCGTGTTTATGATATCCTTGCGTGGCTTATTTTGGTGTTTTAAAGTTTATAGCTTTTGTTCGAAAGATAAGTTTGAAGCAATTATATTTTATGCCAAGGTAGTTGTGCACTAGATATTGTCCTGCACTTTTTATGGTTTATATAGTGCACATGTTTAGGTGTTTCCAGCTAACATGGAACTAAATGCTTATGTTCACTTATGTTATCATTGGTTGTCTTGAGCGGTGTTTTTTTTTGTAAAGAAAGAATCATTCTTGGACCTTATTATACTGTGCTGGTTAGTTTTATGAAATTTAGTATCATTTGGAAGTGTTGTCGTGCCCCTTTGCAGGTTTGACGCACCATTGGATGTTGACACATCCATGGGTGCACCAGGTGCACACATGGATGTGCCCTCAAATGAAGATGGTGTTTGAAATCGTTACCATTTATTTTTATTTATTTTCATTTTCTCGAAATCTTGACTTTTCTAAATGGTTCTTGGTTTCAAAATGTTTTCGCCACTTTTTGAGACACATCGAACTTGTTTAAAAAGAAATCTACGAAGATATGCCCGTTTGGCCCTTTACATAATAAAAAAATAGTGTTTAGAGTTATTAAAAATGATACTGTGAAATAATCGTGTAAAGCTGTTTGTTTTTGAAAAACCAAGTGCTCGCTTGACAACTCCAGGTATTTTATAAAATAGTTTTGATAATCAAATGTCGTGAAGGCCCGGTTGGCACTTTATTAATTGTGAAGTGATTGTACATATATATATATATATGATTACTTGTGAGGGAATCTCTACAGGGGGACTTCCCTTCGAGGGTTTTCGTGTAGCGATGTCCGTGTAAGGGGTTGGCAAGTGCGGTGAGATGAGTCACGCGTGCGTGGGCCTCCCACATACACAGTGTTACTAAAACCACCATGGGTTCCTGGGCGTCTTATAGATTATCGAGTGACGGTTGCTTGCTAACCCTGATTAGATGGGTTGGTACCCTCTGGCGTTGTGGACAAGCCAGGTGGGATGTGCCACTGGTTGGCTATTAGGGCGGCCAGTTGGTTATTGACTGTGGAGTACCATGCCGGCAGGTAGTCTGAACCCGAGTACGTCCAGGGGTTTTCTAGGGATGTTTAGGATCACCCATGGTTACTTGTTCACCTTGATTTTTTACTTTCAGTTATTCTTTATAGATTATAGTGTTACTTGTGTCCTTTTGCACTACTATCATCTTGCATTACTTGGTTACTTTCTGTTTCACTGGTTTGCTTTCAGCCTGTACTGTTTACATGTTCCTTTTTAGCACAGTCGTAGTATCATCTGTATTTGGTTTTGTTTATAAAAACATGAAATGGTTTTGAAAGTGATTTATAGTGTGCGTTGGGTTTTAAAATAGGGAAAACATGTTGTTTATTTTTAAATGTGAAAAATCTATTTTATAATTGTATTTTTCAAACCTGTGTCAACTGATTGCTTGGGAATGGAAACATTTGGATTCAGTGGTTTACATTGGCTTACCTACTAGGCATTTTTAATGATCACGCCTATATTATAATTTCAGTTGTAGGTCTTACCTTGCTCAGGTATTCTGTTTTGAGTCGCTCAGTGTTGGAGCGAGGTTTCTCTCTAGTAGGGTGGTGACCTGAGAGGTCACATGGAGGTACGTGGTCGTGTGGCTTTTATTTTCTTTTCCACTGTTACTGTTTGCTCACTCTGTTCTATTTACTTTTGTTTGGGCTAAAATCGTTCCCACCTGCTTAATTTTGATGCCCGACACTAGTTGCCATCCCGGGGGGATCGGGAACGCTCCTCGGGACTTGCCGCGGACCGGCTCGGGTGACCGGTTCAGGGTCGACCCGGGCTGGTTCGTGACATGAAAGCTGGAAGGAAACAACCTGGAGGAGTATTGCAACCTCTTCCCATACCTGAGTGGAAATAGGTTAATATCACGATGGACTTTGTCATGGGAATACCAAATACTTCTAGATGGAACAATATAGTATGGGTCATCATTGATTATCTTACCAAGTCAGCACATATTATTAATATAAAAGAAGATCTACCATTTGAACGTCTAACAAGACTATATATTAATGAAGTTGTTAGACTTCATGGAGTACCCCTATCAATTTTTTCCGATCGTGATCCATGTTTTACATCAAGAATCTGGAAAAGTCTTCAGAAGGCTCTAGATACTGATCTTCGTTTGAGCACTTCCAATCACCCACAAACTGATGGACAATCGGAATAGACAATTCAAACATTGGAAGACATTTTGAGTTCTTGTTCACATGATTTTTAAGGCATGTGAGATCCGTATTTACCTCTTGTAGAATTTCCCTACAAAAATAGCTTCCATACAAGTATACAGATGGTACCCTATGAATCACTATATAGGAGGCGATGTCGTACACCAACTTGCTAGGATGATATTGGTGAAAGAAATCTCGTGGGCCCAGAACTTTTTTAAGAAACAATGGAAAATGTTAGGATTATCCAGAACCATATTAAAATAGCTCAAAGCATGCAAAGAGCAATGCTGACAAACAAAAGATGGATTTGGAGTTTCAAGAAGGCGATGATGTTTTCATAAAGGTATCTCCAAGGAAGGGTATTATACGATTCGGTAAGAAGGGAAAGTTATGTCCTTGGTACATCGGACCTTTTGAAATTATGGACAGAATTGGAGCCGTAGCTTACTTTTTGGCAATGCCAGCAAGCCTCTACAAGGTTCACAATGTGTTCAATGTGTCAATGTTAAGAAAGTACATGGCAGAACCAACACATGTGCTCACTTATGAGGAAGTGGAACTTGATCACGACCTATCTTACTGTGAACAGCCTATCAAGATTCCTGGTACTAGAGAACAAGTATTGAGAAATTGGACGACTCATCTTGTGGTGGTTCTGTGGAGGAACCATAAGATGTAGGAAGCAACATGGGATCCTGAGGAGCTTATGTTAAATACACACACAAATCATTTTAGGTAATATTCTGTGAATTTCGAGGAAGAAGTTTTTGTAAGGAGGGGATAATGTAACACCCCAAGGTTTGGAAAATAATCATAGAATGCAATTTTATAATATACCCATTAAACACAATTTTTTTTCTTCTATATTTTGAATTTAATGAAATTATCATCTAGAGTTGTGTTCAGTAAGTCATTTGGAGTCTGATAGAACAAACTAGATTTTTGGCGAATAGTAAGATACCCTAGTGAATAGTAATATGAATATTAATATGACCCATATGAATAGTAAAAAATAATATTATTTTATTTTCATAAGGCAATATGATAATGGGATCTTAATAAAATTTTCAATGTCACATAAAACTAACTGCATTTCGAGATTGTTATTTTCCGAATTAACTATGACCTTATTTAAAAATTAATTCAATAATATTTTGGAAAATAATTTTGAAAAATGGATTTCACTTTTGAATTCTATATGTCGAAATATGGTAGGGGTGAATTTTTTTGATTTTTTTTAAATTCTAGAATTTTTTATGAATAATGAAATACGAGAAAATACTGTATTTACATTTATCAGTTAAATAAACTATTCATGAAATCACAAGTGATTAAAGGCCACTTTGATCGAACTCACACGATATTATTACTATTTAGGGTCACTTGCATTGAGATTATTCACAGTATTGACAAAAATATTATAATTATGATTAAAATAATCTAAAATACCTCCCCTCCTCCACTATAAATACCACCCTCACTCCCCTATTTCTCCCACACCTCTCAAGCATTGGGAATTGCCTAATTATGAAAAATTCCCTCACCAATCATCTTCCCCACGTCCTAGAGGCACTTGTCTCACCAAAATACCAACACCAAAGACCTTCAAGAGGATCTCAAGGAGATGATATCATGAGGTAAACAACCTTTTTTATTTTCTTTATTTTCTTTCATTTTAATTTATTCTCTTCCATTTCCTTTGTCTTGTGTTGGGATATTTCATTAAATATTCCCCATTACTACCCATATTATGTATTAATGATGTGATATTAAATTCCCCTCATCAAAATATTTTTTATTAAATTTATTGAGAAACCTTTATGGTGCAAAATTTTCATGAGAAATTTAGCATGTTTTCTTTCATTTTGTGATTCCTTTCTTTAGTCCTATTTCCACACCACCTATTTCCAAATGATAATTATAACTCTAGTAACATCTATATAATGTATTTATATGTTGTGAATTTAAGAACCATCAAAAAAATTCTTACTCCCTCCCTTTTATTTTTTAAATGAAATCGACGTTCATAAGGTTATAATCTATAACCTTCATGGACGACGGAGTTTCATTCTTCAAAGTCTTCTGCATTACTAGTCATGAAACCATATTCATGGTTGAACAAGAATATAATATATGTTTTATATCATAATTAATATTCAGGAAGCATAATATGTGCATATAATTATTTTATATGACAAAAATAGTTCCTAATATTCCAAGTACTACTGAATAATTGAAGTGGTTGTCATCTAATGATTCAACCTCTTTCCATGTAACAAAATTATAAAAATGGAAAAAAAAATTCGGTATGTTCATAAATAATATTTAATTTCAATTATGGAGAATTACCTCAATTCATCTTCATTACTTAAAAGAAAGTGAACCGAATATGAAAATCCAGAAAAAAACACCCTGAAACGATTGAATTCAATATAATATCTTATAAATAATAACATAAATGAACAAAAAGAATTATGATAAAATAAATACATGTCTATTAGGTTTTAATAAATGTTATTGATATGTATAATTTCACATTCCAGGAACTTAAGTTCAAGAGAAGAACACATACAGATTTAAGGTAAGCGTTTTCCACCTGAACATTAATTTTCATTCGGGGCACTTTCATTGTCTAATTACCACAATGAAGATCTTATGTATTGTTATGTACTCATTATATATTCTATGTGAGTATCATATATATTTTTACAAACTATAAACCTTCCTTATTTTATGGATAGTTACACGTTGTAAAATGAACTACCAAATTGTTTCCAAAATAGAAGCCCGATCCAAGGGAATTTCTCCAATTCCTATCTATTTACAAGGGCACTATAAAATCTATTTTTCGAAACCATTATCTTTATAAAAATACTCAGTTTATTATTAAAATACTATCATAATTCACTTCTGTTTTTATATGAATATTTTTTCAAAACAACTATTCTTTTCCAAATAAAAGAGTATTTATCTCAATAATTGCTTAATGATTTTATAAGAATGTTTTCATCTTATTCAACAATCTTGTTGATTCCTTGGTGTTGTTGGGTTTAATAATTTGTGAATTCATATACCATATGTGATTTAATGGTTTATTACTATCTCTATTGTGGATGATCTATCATAAAACCATTCACCACATTATTCCAAGTGGTTAGTGTTTTATGTTTAATGATGGGGGAAAGATAGTTACATTTCATATGATAGTTTCAATATGAATGTATTTGTAGTTTATGATTATCCCTGCACATATGAGTAATGCATTGGACATAATATGTGATGGGTGGGGCCTGCTATAGCCCCTCGATGAATCAGTAGGTCTCATGAGACAAACTATGGTCATGGCACGAGGCCTTGACAAAATGATTATTTTATGGTCGTAGCACAAGGCTTGGACGGTATGGTTTTGAGATCCGACATATGCACATCCCTCATTATGATGTTAGTATTTTAAGATCATGTGTTCATTCGACTAGTAGAATACCCATGATTATTATCAATTATGGCATTATATATTTAGTTCTGATTCCTGCAATAATATGTTTCAAGTTTATTATTAAAGGCACCTGTTGTCAATTATTCACCATGTCTAATTTTTATATTATCTTCCGATGTATTTCTTACTCTTAATGAGTGTTTGAGCTCACCCCTTTCTTATGTTTCTTTTTCTTAGGACATGAAGAAGTAATTTATGAATGACTTACTAGCATAATCTAGGAGATGTGATGTTTCCAGTGGATTAAAATATTGTTATATTTTCGTTCATGTTTTAGTGATAGACTTATGTATGTAACATGTTTCCAATAAAAAAAAACTACTCAGTCATTAGGTATTTTTATTCCTTGTATGTTTGCCAACAAAATCAAATAAATCACCGACTCTGGGAAACTAGGGTCAGGTGCTTACAGATGTTGAATTATAAATTATGATTTAATGTCAATAATCTGGTAAACTAATTCATTATACTGAATTTTTTATAAATGGTGGTTGTATGAATGAATGGTACTAATAAACATGGCTAATGCATAAATTTCATTATATAGCGAGCTATTAAAATGATTTTGGAGATGAAAAGATCATAATAAAATTTGGATACCTGATACAATTTTTTATTAATAAACATTAACACGTGGATAAAAATGATTTTCTAGATCATTATGCATATGTATAGTATTATTTCATGTGATATAATCCCCCATCATTTAGTTACACTATTAATCGAGTGCTAGATGAAAAATTAATTTTTTCCCAGGAAAAGATATTTATTTCCCTATGATGGGATAAAAGGGAATTGTTATGCATTTAGTATAAAATCTCAAATGCAATGTTGATCAATGGTGTTAATTGATCTAGATTATAGGGGAGGAAGAATAAATATAACATATCGAATAGATTGTTTTCTATATATACCACTTTTTAAATTAAATCCTTCATTAGAAACGAATATATAAATGATGAGACAGTTCTCCTGGATAATAGAAAGGAATAAGAATGTATTCTAGTGTGTGATAATTTTATTGAAATACTATATTGGTATAATAAATATTATTTATATAACATATATATAAATATTTATCATTTCTATGAAGGAGATAATCCCTATATCAAATTGGAACTTGTTTCTAAAACATATTTTTCATATGATAAAGTAGTTTTATTTCCCATAATAATGAGGTGGAATTTTCTAGTACCTATATTATCTAGAGAATCCATGAGAATAAGAGGTCAGTTGGACACTTTGAAAATGAGAATATTTAATATAAGAATATGATGAAGATGATGTTATTTCTATAATGTGAACTTTGTAGAAAAAATCATGTTAGAAAATTACTGATGGGCATGTGAGATTGTTATATATGTGGGGATTAGGGTCACATAGATAATGAATTTGTGTAGAAGAAGGACATCCCTATTATCCAACGTTTTATATATAATTAAATTTTATTTTATCCCAAATAATGACCCATCCTCATAGAAATTATTGCAAATAGGACAAGGGAAGAAGGCCATGATTATACGATCAGTACAACTAATGTTGATGTTCTTAAATATTAGTGCATTATATGTTTTTCATTACCAAAAAATTTGCTAACACTTTTTTAATTATAGATAATTATGAACTTTTATATCTTCCATGTTTATTTAATAAAATTATTTATTTCCCACGAAAAATTTGAAATTTGTATTCAGTTAAAACACCTAGTGTAAGTCTCACTATGTCAAATTTTTCACAAGAATTTCATATTCGGATAAATTAAAATTAAATATTTTCATAAATTATTATCCTAAAAATTGTTAAATATGATATAATACTTGACTTGGAATGAATTTAAAAAAATGATGAAAAAATCAATGAGAATTAAATTTTGATTCTTTTGGCATATATAGAATTAAAAATCATTATTGGGTATAACAATTCTTCTGTGTGATATTTAGATATGATATTATTCGATTATCAGATAGAGAATCACAGGGAATAATATTGGAAATAACCAATATATTGATAATTTAATATGCTGACTGACGATGTATATATTGTATAAAAATACATTAATGTTCATCTAGAAAAAAATTCATGTATATCAAAACAATTATCAATTTATTTTTTCAATTGATTTTTTATGAATTCAAGATAAATATGAAATAATCTGTATAATATTTATATCATTAAAATATTGAAATCTAGGAAATTACTAAAGTATTTTTTGAATAATGAATTTATAATCCCTAATTTTTTTTACCTTGGGATACCATATCATTTTCCATAAAAAGGACGATAGATCTATGATGTTCTTTTTTGATTATATAGAAATAAATTATATTATGATAATAAAAAAAGTATTCTCTTGCTCTCATTGATTACTTATTCAAGCAACATCGTAGAGGTCAATATTCTTTAAATATTTAAAATTCATCTCGGTTTCATCGATTTTGAGTAATATAAATAGATATCAGAAAGAAAGGATTTTTATTGAGGATTTAACATTGTGTGTTTATAGTAATTCCATTCTAATTTAATAATGGACCATATTTTTTTTATATAATTAATAGTGTATTGAATGAATATCATGATGATTTTTTGAGGAATTTAATTATGAAATCTCTATCTATTCTAAAATACATGTGGACTATGATTATAAATTTTGGATAATTACTGAGACTATTAGAAGAAAATTGTTATTTGAAAAATTTATAATGTGATAATTATGGATTCAGAAAGAATAAATTCTTAGCTATATTTTTTTGGAAAAATACAATCTCAGTTGATATTTTAAAGAAATATTATAACAATGAGTGGTCTACAAGTATGAAGATAGTGAATTCATTGAGTTTTCGGGCATTATTAGGTGACTACTAATTATTTATTCCAAAAAATACTTTATTAATTTACACATTAACCATAATTTAATATTATGGTCATATGTTTATATTATTAATGTAATGTAAATAATGTTTGTATGAATTAAAGTGAAAATAGTTCAATGATCAGGTTTTTAATGAACATTAGGATATTAGTAATTTTTCGTATATAGTGATTCATAGATTAAGAGATCAATTTTTACCTTATAAAAAATAAAAACCTTATATAATATGTTTCAATGTAGTTAATGAATCATGAATAAAATTTTCTGACTTATAATATTGAGTTTCCAGTCGTAAAATTTTCATTATATATATAGAGACGTTATATATGTAGGGTATGATGAGATAAATACACATGATATAATTTCATAATATTCATCTTCTCATAGAAATATATCATAATAATAAATTGTTAATGGCTCAAACTGCTCTTGAATTTTTATAACTCAACAAACTAACACAAAATGAAGGAATATATGGAACACGATGCATTAATTATGTTGAATCATATAATCCCATACAAAATGATGATTGAAAGAGACATTATGTTAATGGATTTAGTAAATATTGATATTTTAGTTATTAAAAAAGTGAAATCTTCACTTCTTTACCAAATTATTTTCAATCCATTATTATTCATAATGTTAAAATGTTCACATCCATTTGATGGTAAATTTTTAACAGAAATTTATTGCTGTAAATGAATATAAACTTCACGAATTATATTATAAATATAGAGTTTTGAATTTTGATATACGTTATGTGTTACATATACACCTTAGATAAAAATGGAATTATTGGATGATTCTCATAGATCGAAATTTCTTACAAACCCATGTAGAAGCTATATATATTAGTATTTGGAGGATCATTTTTTGTATGTGAATATGTCGTGTAAAATTATTAATTTTGAATTAACATAAAGGTTCCTAAAAAGGTTATGTCTAATAGATATGAACCTAGATTATTCACAGAAACAATATATATTATTATGTGGAAATGTGATGAAATAACTTGGTATCTTGTCGTTAGATTACTGTAGACTCCAAGAAATAATCATGTAATCTAATATTTATGATCGGATTACCATATATGTGTATTTTTATTCAATAATATAATATTTAACATCGAATTCCATGTACATATATATATCAATGACATATATAGAATTCATGTAACAAATATTTTAATTCTTTTTTATCATGATACATGATTTTCTTTAAAATTCCTAAATGTCATTCTAAGCCTCTTGATATTGTGTCTCATTTGGGAACTTTTTTTCACCCACGAACATATAGAATTTATGAACATAACCTGAAATCATTAAAAGTCATGATGAGGTCATTATAAAATTTATTTGAATGTATGTGGAATTATTATTATATTTGGTTAGGTTTTCCTATAATAATAGATTTCATTCAAAAATTCAAATGTTTATTTATGTAGTATTATATGCAAAGAGATGTCATATACTAGCTTTTTGGTATGTAGATAGTGAAAAGAAGTCTGTATCCATGAACCTATTATAGATAAAATATTAAAGTTAATAAAAATTCATAAACAAATTACATTAATTCAATTAAAAAAATGAGTAATTCTAATAAACATATTAAGGATTTGAAATTAAAATTTGGAGGTCAAGTTTTATTCATTGTATCTAAATGGAATGGTGTTATAATGTTCAGTTAGAAAGGAAAAATATGAATCATATACTAAAAACACATTGTAGAATTGAATAGAACATGATTTATTACAAAAAAGTTGTAAATCCATCACGTATCACTAAAAAGTAATTTGTTCCATATAATTATTTTTGATGTATAAGCCAGACTGAACACTTGTTCTTACTGATCAAGAAATAGAATTGGAACATTGTCTATCATATTTTAGAGCACATATCTAGATTCGTGATACTAGAGAGGCTATATTGAGGAATGAGACGTCATGACTAGTAATGTTTATCATGATATATCATAAAATGGTGGATAAAATGTTCTCCACAATGAATGTTGTAATGAATAATTACCCCCATTGTTTAAAAAATATCAATGAAATTTTCTAGGATGTAATTTTTATATATGGGAAGAATATTTAAAATGGGATTAAATTATTTAATTTTAAATTTTATATTAATAAATATATGAACTAATTCAAAAATTTATAATTTCATGGAACAATGATTTTAATTTGATTAAATGAATATTCATATTAAAACTACTCTATAAATATGTGCCTAGAATGAGATTTTAAATGTATCCCTTGAAAATATGATTCTATTATTAATTAAAAATGTACTATTTGATCATGACTAACATTAATTATAATAAATTATTTTTTTATTGATCATTAACCATGTATTGAATATAAATTAGATAGACATAAATATAATAACATTTTTTGTAAAAGTGAGTATTTTAATGAAAACTATTATCTAATAAATAATGTTATTCCATTTTAATTATTTAAAATAACCATTATTATTGAATGATTTAAATGAAATTTAAATATTATATATATATCTATATTAATTTAAATCCATATAATTATGAGTGCTAATCAGGTAGTTAAATTATGAATATATTATGAATGGAAATTCTAATTCATTGAAGTTAATTTTTTGACACGTCCTACTGATTAATTTTTATTTATAATATTAACCATATATTAATTTAATTTGATAAAATTGTTTTCATTTATATAATTATGATACCTATTTTTGGAAATATTTAAAACATAATTTTTTTAAATAAATAATAGGATAAATTGTAAAAATTAAATAATATTTTTATTTTTATAACAGATTTTCTGAGGGGTTAACCAACAATGATAACTATTAAAATGACCTAAAAACATAATGAAACCCCATTGGATTATTGTATTTTAACATTATCACTGTCTACATATAATATCATCCATTTTGGATCAATATTTATAAGAAATTGGCATGAAATAAATATAATACATTTAAATATAACAAGTTTGATACACACTTCAATTATAAAGGGATTATCCTCCCCTCACTTTTTCACACACATAGAGCCATTTATCACTACCAAATCAAATAAATATCTATCACATACATCCTTTTAAATGTTTAATATATTATGGAATTCTGAAAATACCTCCCCGTAGGTCCTTAATAATAAATCCAAGGGATAGTTTTCTATGTGATGGTTGTCATCTTCACCGAAGCTCTTTCATTTTACTACTTCTTATAACCAATAATATTTTCTCATAGTAAATGAAATATAATAAAACTATTATTATAAAAATATAGATATGTTATTATTGAATTGAATTATATTTTTCCATATATTTCTCAATCAAATGGGAAACAAAACCACCACTCTTATGTATATCAGATAACTACCTCATGAACCGATGTAATTTTTCTTCCATTACCAAATCACATGGGTATTAATAATGACATAATCAATGTATAAAAATGATAGATATTTCATAATTTTTACTCAATAAAAATAATATATCATACAATTCATTACTCATTTTATCATTATGAAAATGATAATGTTTCTCGTGCATACATACAAACTACCATCTCTATAAATTGACATGATACATTTTCCATGAGAAATTTAGAAAATGATTCCAAAAATGAATCTAATAAATAAATATTATATCTAAAACATTAATTAAATTTTTTAGATAATGAAACTATATTGTATTCCCTTGAACAAGAACATACATGAGAAATATTTCTTGATATATTGATATAATTAATAGTTTATATAATGGTAATAATGATTTTTTATTATAAATTGGGTGATTAGATATCCTAAAAGGATAATATATGATATTATATATATGAATATGGTTTTATTATGAATTAATAACTTGTTATAACTATTATACATGAGTCAAATAACATAAAATAAATGGTAATTATGAGTTACGGGACCTCACCAAAATTAGCATTACATTCATACAAAATAGATATATTGAACATATTTAAATTAATGTGGTGTATAAAATACATATTTGATATATTTTACATGAATAAATAATTATTAATGACTATTATTATTTCAAATTTTCTTTTATTGTTTTCATAAGGATATAATATTAATGTTACAAAGTGGATAATATTTAATATATTCTTAATTATTTTGGGATTTCCATAAATTCCATTGAAGAAATAATGTAATAAATTATTTATGAAATATATCTATGTTATTATCCCGCTGATATATAAGGATTTTAAATATTTTCTTCAATTTTTTCCTCTATTTTGAACTTTAATCAAGAAATAAATTATAATTAAAAGCAATTTTATTTCTCTTTTAATTGGATACATTTTTCATCCAAGTAAATATGTTTCATAATTGACTTAAAATTTTACATTGTATGACACATGTATTTTATTAATAGAATTTTTTTTATCTTTGAATTGTTAAATGGTGTTAAATTGAGATGTTAAATGTTTCCATAAAAATTTATTTCAACATTCATTTAAAAATTCATCATGGAATTTTTTTCATATATGGTTCTAATTGACCTCTCCACCAACATAATTATTTTTCTAAATTTAGTTTAATATTCAAATTTTTATTTATTTCAAAATGAAAAATATTTATTGAAATATGATTTTAATATTATACATCCATTTTTTATAGTTACTAATGAAATTCATTTATTTCTAATCATTTATTTCCGATGAACATGTGGTCATCTCATATCTATTATAAATTGAATGTTATATTAAATTATCTTAAAACATTCACATTCATTTGAAAAATGGGAATTATATTTCTATTAAATATATATATTATCGTTATCATGAATATGATTATTTTTTTAATACATATTAGATTCATACATATGGAACACCATTATATATTTATTATATTGGTTCTGGAAGGTATTGAAAAAGCTATATTCCGAACTCAATAAAGATATTAATTATAATGAAATATAATTTACGTAATGATTTTATCATTATATATATGAGTAATTCATTGGATAGGTTTTTATGAGTTGGGATAAATTATATGTTTTCACTTGATACATCAATATGTGTCTTTAGACAAATCATTTATCAAAAATAATTTGGTTTTTGGTGTGTTACTACCCATAAATTATTGTGTCATGGTACATGGGCTTAGTGTTATAAATATATTGATAGGTGAGATACATACATTCAATATAATGCATTTCATGCACAAATAAATGACTTTATAATATCCATAAGGTTATTTTAATGATATATTAGATGCACTCTTATAATTTTCATGAAATAGATTAAATTAAATGTGTTTTCAGTTATTTATATTTCTATATTGATTATTAAAAATATACTCATGGTATCTTCACTATATGTATTCCCAGAATAGAAATAGAGACAACCATAATTTTGATTTCTTCCATATGTTATTGATGATATATATATGATTGAATTAAAATCATGAAATACATTTACTTTTGTAATATTTTTTATTACCAATGTAAAATCGATATCATTTATGTATCTGGATTTACATGAATGGTAGATTGATCAATAAATTGTGATTAGATAATTTTATTCCAATATTATATAATAATGTATACAAGAACTCTGGGGTTTTTTAGTTGAGGTTATTGTATATTCTCTTGTGTGTTAATGATAAGAGAATCATTTGAATATAATAGACATTCTTTGATTATATGAGGGGAATCAAACATGTTAGATGAAGAATATTGTCTTCGAGAGGTAGAATTTAGAATAATATTCAGATATAAGAGATTACTCATTCATTTAATAATAAGTGAGTTAGGAATGATAGAAAAATAATTTTTATTTAATATTCATATTGTTGAACCTGAAAAAATACAGAGTTACAAAGACATTTCGTTAATATTATTATTATATTTTAATAACAAATTCTGCCAAGGTGATATATGATTTGATATACATGTACCTTTGTGTTGATAATCCATAAAGTATGGTATTAAGATAATGTAACACGGTAATATATAGATTGTTAATCCATTGTACTAGTGGTAATTTTCCCATACATAGAGATCATATTGTTCCATTATGAAAAAGGTCAGAAGATGGGAACTGTAGGTGTGAGGTATATTGAACTGATTGTAATTTAAGATAATTTATAATAGAGAATATATTATTAAGGTGAATAACCAATAATTAACATGATTAATCTTTAAATTCAAGAATTATAAGTCAACGTGTAATTGTGAAATTAATTACTATATATATAGAAAAGTCTTTGAAACACAAATACGAGTCTATCAAGACAACAAACACTCTCAGAGGTTTAATTGTGTAGAATAATTTTGAATGAAATAGAATTATTAATTCACCCTTCACTTCTAATTATACCATAAAACCTTGTTTGTTTATTATGTTGTAAAAGAAAAAATTCGATACACCAAATAAATATTTAGGATTTTTCTCATAATTATACAAATAGATAATGTATATATTTTAGTTGATTGTACCTTACCATCTTTTTAATGTGTTATGGATCCTATTAATTTCATCTCAACCAATGTTTTGAATTCAATTAGTCTTAAACATGGGTAACAATTCCTTTAGGATATGTAGTTTTTTTTAACAACAATGGTTGTATGAGGACCATTGTATAACTATAAAACCAATTCACAATTGGAATTCCATTCATGACCTGAATGGAATTCTTTATAGGAATCACATTGGATACAACAATATGGTCCATCACTACCAGACATTTTTCCCACCCGCAAACACTTGGTCCACCACAACCACCCATAAAGCTTGCAACACCATGTCCATCACAACCACACATACTACATGCAGATACTGAGCCCACCCCAACCACACATCCTTTAGAAAAACACATGGGCCTCATCCCAAAGACACATGGTAAAAAAAGATGCTCTCACAGACCTGGGCTAACCCACTATAACAATTCATGCCCGAAGAGCCATGGGCTATAAAAATTTCCAATCCATTAAAACCTACCTAAATAACGTGGACTATCTGGGATAGGGAGAATAAAGGGGATAATACCCTGCCATTCATAGCAATGTATGGAAAAAAACCTACCCTAAAAACTATGGGAGTTTTTTACGAAGTTATCAACATAGTATTGGTGCGTATACGAAACACAAGAACTAAATTTTATACATATAGGTAATAAAGCACTCATCTCCACCTAAGGATCTCATAACCAACAACCATCCCATAGGAAACCCCTCTTACAGCTACCAATACAAGCACAAAATACACAACAGCCACAAACCAAGAATAAAATATTTCTGAAAAATAGTTTCTCATTGTACTCATTCACATTATCATGTTAAATTGATTCCATATGAATATTATCTTACCACTAAGGAAATAATCGAAATTACCAACCCAACATGGAATGAAAACCAAGATGTTGTCCAACTACACAACACAACAAAAAAACATTTTAGTCAAACTGTACAAGTCTGTACCACAAATAAAACAAAACAAAGGGTAGCTTGTACTATCTAATAGTTCATCTATTACCGAAACATCCTACAACCATCACAAAAACTACATCCCCACTGCTCAGCCCCTAAAAAAAATCCACCAAGACCCCACCATAACACAAAAAACATAACTACACCTATCAAATAGGGGTAAATTCAGATTCAACCAACAATGTTCCTTAATTTCATTTGGTAAACTGAGCTGATCTCACCAGGGTTCATATTTATTGGGAATACATTTAATTAACCATATGTATGTGATTAGTCAGTTTCCATGTTACAGCTATACAGTCAATATAGTATCCAGAAAAAATAGCATCAATAGTGGGAAAAAATACCACAAACGGCCTATATTTATTGGAGGCATACTGCCAAACAAATTCATAACCATAAAAAAGGATAACATTTAAACAACATGATTACTAACACACCTCTCCTTCCAGTTTATCGTAAAATCATGGTTCTTTTTTTTCTCATCTTCTGATGTTTTCCAATTTTATAAATAAAGTGGTTTACCCATATTCACATCAAAAAATTACAAGCCCCACCCTCCATGGTACACATAGGAATAAATATGATAGAACTATATACATGTATGATCAATGATCGATGTGTTCTTCGTGGTCCATGAACTAGGGTCACACAATAGGGAAAACCATGAATAACATAACATGGAGGATCTCAAATAGACATGAATCTTCTCCAAGAAAGGGATCACAATAACATTAATAGGGAACAACATATTCCAAATAAGAAAAAGATAACGATTTCATAAAAGGCCCAATCCTATATTTAAGGGTTGTGAAATGTAGATGTGCTTGAAAAGTGGATTTTTGTTTGACCACATGTCCAGGAAAATGCACATGTTGGAATTATTTGAGGTCAATAATTCCCTTGGAGATAGTGAGATAGACCATAACATGGAGGAGAGTTGATAGGATACAATTAAACTGATAAAAATTCAAAATCTAGAATTATTGGAAATGCAATAATGGGTTTGAAACTAATTAAAAGGAAACATTTTTTAGTACATCAAGGATCTACTTAATCATAGAGGATTTAATATATCCTTTATAGGACCTAAATAGTCTTAGACCACTTTAAAATAGGTATTATAGAATAAAAGTGATTTTACCAAAGTGAAATTGGAATGGAAACCCAACACCCCACAAAGGCATTATTTGGGTGTTGCACCGATCGGCGAGACAATGATCAGTGAGACTGATAGGTTACATGACGGTTGCACCCATCCAATAAAACTGATGACTTCTTGACTCACCAATGGTGTCCAGGACTCCCCAAAAAAATATTTGAAAAATTAATTAACCTTTATGTTCCAAAACTTTACACCATAATCCTTTCATACTATTCTATCCCTCATGAATCAGGACTAAACCCGATGAAGGATGGGGTCCAAACAACCACCTCATAAGATACCTCTCATGGATAAGTCACAATGAGTTTCTAGAAATTGAGAATAATAAATTGACATCCATGAACACCTCATGATAGCTATCACCCAATATAGTAACACGAACCTCAAAGACCACTCTATCCCAACACATGTATTCTGGATTTCATTCCTCCAAGTAAATATTCTATCACCTTTGGGCGGCACTAACACACCTACAGAGGTTTAATCACATTCGTACTAATATGTTTTGATCATAAATCAGGTTATACCTTCCCCATAGGATGGAACTTTTCAGAAACAATAAGAGTGTAAAGGAAATAATCTATTTATTAGTCAACATGGTCAATCATTACCTTACAGCGAGGGTCAAAAGTAAAAACATCAATGAAAACTCAGAACAATAACATAAATAGATCTTGCTATTGGGAACACATTTTTTATTATCTCTACCATGTACTATATATGGGGTTGCAATTAAAAATGATATACCACCTCACCAACTCCCCCAAACACCACAAAAGGATAGATAATCTTAGGAGACAGCTAGTTCCCCTCCCCATAATTTCCCTTCCCACGTTGAGAGGAAACCTGAAAGTACACAAGGTATCCAACTTCAAACTCCAATGGCCTCCTATTATGATCGATATACAACTTATTCTAGTTCTGTTCCATCTTTATCCTCTCACACACAAGATGAACCTTATCTATTGTGCTTTGCACAACCTCTGGTCCTAGAACTCTGGCCTCCCCATCCTCCATCCAATAGATGGGTGAACAACACGATATAATTTAGAAGGCTTCAAATGGTTCCAAGCCAATGGAAGACTAATAAATATTGTTGTAGGAACACTATAATAGATTCAAGTGTCATTCCAAAGATCATACAAAGTACAAAACACATCCCTATAGCATATCCTCCAATGTCTGGATGGTCCGCTCTTTCCTCTCATCTGTATGAGGGTCGAATGCGGTGCTATGGAGTAGTTGGGTTCCAACGTATTAAGAAATAACCTCCAGACCATGTGGTAAAACATGTATCTTGATCATAGACAAGGGACATTAGAACTCCATGAAACTGCCCAACTAAACCCCCATAACTCTGTGCTAAGGTATCCAATTTTCTTGACTCCTTAACAGCTCTGAAGTGAGATGATTTCGTCAATCTGTCCACCACTACTCAGATTACCTCCCAGCCTCTATCATCCATGGGTAATCCTATGTTTAAATACATCGATATATAATCTGACAAACACTCAGGAACACATGAAGGATACAAAGTACCTCTAGGAACACAGTGTCCAACCTTAACCAACTGACACACTATGAACCTTGCCACATACTCTTCCATTGCCCACTTTACCCCCAGCCACCAAAACTATTCCCTCAAGACTCTGTTCTTCAAATAAACTCATGGGGGTATCGTTGGGGCTAATCTATGGTACTCACAGAGAACTCCCTTCTGCATGGTCTATGGAAAAAACAACTTCCCAAAAAAAGAATTTGATTGTGACCATCATCTGACAATCCTTCCAGATCTTTTCCCTAGTCAACATGATCACACGTCACATTGTTCCCTGAGTCGCCCACTAAGACTCCTATACCTTCTACATCAAAGAGGAATTCACTATCATCTAAAGCAGACAGCCTCAACCACCATCCACCGCTGCATCCTGGTGCAAGGTAACTAACTCCTCCATCGCTCTCCATGAATCTAAATACTTTTGAACTATTTCCCTCTCTGACATCTTGCTCAAGGAATAGGCCAAAAAATTCCACTTTCCTAATGTGTATGAAATCTCAAATTTGTAGAACTAATAAATACATCCACCACCACTCATGCATGTTAAGGTCACATTGGGAGAATCCATATCTCAAGATCATATAATTTTCTGGAGACGACAATGTGTTCTCCAATGAGGTAATGCTAGAATAACATCATTGTGAACACCACCGCTAAAATATCTAGTTCATTGGTGGAATAGTTATTTTCGTGATAAAATAACATCCTAGACCAATAAAAAATGGCTCCTCATAGCTGAATGAGCACAAACCCATAGCCCAGACTGAAATCATCAAATAACACTTCAGAAATTACCCTTTTTTCTAGAAACCTCATCACTAGGGCACTGACTGGATTCACTTCTAAATAAGTTAATGCTTCCAAACACTACTCACTTCATATAAATTTCTGGTCCCTCATTTTCAAATTCATCAATGGAGTATAAACACAGGATAATATGGTATGAAACCATTGGTAGTAACACGCCACACCCATGAAACTAAAAACCTCTTCCAATTTTTTGTGTGCTACCCAAGAAACAACCACTTTGACCTTCAACAGGTCCACTACGATTCCCTAATGGGAAACCACATGTTAATGAATGCGCACCCCTCATGTCTTGAAATTTCACGAGAACAACTACCCGTAGAGATGGTGGTGTTGGGGGACCTGCATAACTATCCATTTTTGCTAAGTGTTTTCATCCTTTGATCTTCAGTAGATCAGTATTTCATCAATGAACATGGACAACAACCCATCATGATACTCAAGAGAAAAATTATTCATCAGTCCCATGAACACATATAGTGTGTTATTAATGCCGGACAAGATGACCACGAACTCAAAGTTCCCATACCTGCACCTGAAAGATGTCTTCTGGATTTCAACCTCTTTCACCCATAGTTGGTGATACCCAGACTGTATATCGATCATAGAGAACGAACCTACTCACCTCAGTTGCTCAATGAGATCATCTATCCATGAGAAGGGTATTGACTCCTGAACATTACCTGATTCAGCTTATGGTAGAATATTCATAACCCGAGACCACCATTTACCATTTCATAAAAAAGACAAAAGAACCCCATAGAAACACACTGTGTTGGAAAAAAACTTTCTTCACCAGATCATCAATCTAAATCTTCAACCCTCGCAACGAGCTCGTATAATCTGGTGGGCACCGAGTCATAGGATACACCAAAATTCAATGTAATGTGGATGTGGGTAGAGTCACTACGTCCTTAGGGAAAAAGTGCTTTAATTCTATTGAAAATAATGTAAATTACACCATCTCTGAATCAACTTATTCTACTGATATCCCGACCTCTATATAATGAAGAGGCTCCACACGCCGGCTCCCCAACTGACTACTCCACTCACCAACAAAGGCCACACACATGGTAACCTCATCAAAGAAGAAGAATCTTCTCCAAAAGTAGTTCATAATACCACAAAAAGAGAACAACTAGTCGATTCCTAAAAAATTCATATGGCTTCATCTATACAAAAAGAATATCCCCCATGGATTGATGTGTCCCCAACATCAGTTTGCATCCCCATCAAACATAATAAATCTTGGCCTGACCACCAACTATCATATTCAACACTAGGGGTAGAGAATGTCATTATCCCTCTAGACCTCGAGCATGGGATAGAATAGGCATAATTAATGAGCGTGAAGCTCTTGATTCAAACAATGTAAAAGAATGAGTGGTGAACAAAATGATCATACCATGGACGTCCTATGGCCCTACTGGAACTGCTACCTCTGCCGCATGAAACTATTCATGCTTGGCACCTCTACCTCATGATTGTAAACCACCTCCTAAAAAACATCATTCTAGGTCACTAAGCAGCATCCTAGGGTCGGACTCCTTCGGAAACGTCTACTCTTGAAGGGGAAGAAGATTGTTGTTGCTGCTGGAAAGGTCTAACCCGTAGCATGGGCTGCTGAGGTTGGTGATGAACCCTCCCACCTCCACCGTACTGAGCTCAAATTGGTCAATGACATTGGATGTACCCAAAACCTCCTCCAGAAAATAACCTTTGGTCCTAGGTCCATGAGAAATGGGAAAGGGCCGGAAAATGGAAACTGGAACTGTTATGCCTTGTTTCCCACTAGTCGAAACAAGGAAGGTCAGGTCATTGGATATCTACTTCTGAATTCCTTCCCCTTCGATTATCTCAGCTACATCTCCTCTCGAGGAACACTTATTTATGTGTCCATAATTTCCACAACCTCAACCTTCTTCTAAACTACTATGTATGTTTGTATAATAAGGGTAGTAATAACATACTATAGAGAAGGTTGAGTGCCTCCTATCAATTTCTTGTCAGAGACTATTAATCCAGAATGTGGTCAGGAGTAAAGTGCAAGAGATCCTTGAATTTGATCACAAACTCCATCACCAACATACTCTCCTACTGGAGGTGGAGAAACTCGTTGCACTTATCATCATTCATTGGGGAATAAATTAATTCCTCTAGGAACTCTTCCTTGATGTTAGCACACGAAACCTCAGTCTCCATCATCTCTCCAAGGATGACCATCCACCACTGATATTCTGCTCCCCTAAAATGACTAACTGCCTATAGTACCCAGTACACCCTCAGATCACATATCAAGGTAATGGTGATCACCATATCATCATGCCAACCCTATGTCTCTATCTCAGAAACACTGCCCTCTTACATCTGAAGCATCTTCCACTAGAAATAACATAGAGTCTTTTACCACTTTTTATCCACTTCCTATCGGTCAATCCTCATCTGATCGACTAAGGAAACCGGCTGGGCATCGACTGTCCGTGCCACTCATGGATCTAATAAATGGGCCATAGATGAAAAGAGAAACAAAGTGCTCCTAAGATAGAGTAGTATAGAATTTATATATTGTTTTATTTATTATAATTTTTTATTTTTTCCAAGAAACCCCAATTCAAGAAAGAACACATGTCATTATGATGCATGTACCCTTAAAGGGTCTCTAGACCAAAATCAATGTTGCCACACTTGGTCTTTTGGTATTCATAGAGTCATTGTGTCGAATCATGATGGACCTAAAATCCCATCTCATATCTGGTCTTCCCAGTCATATGTCAAGCACCAAGGTAAGCTAACACAATCTCTCTACCATCTACTGAAATCCTAATTGGGCAAAACTCCAACCTCCACCCTATCTTTCATCCCACCTCATATAAAAAATTTTCACAAGCCACCTTTAGGAAAACGAGGGAATGGATAACAGACTGCTACACCTTTCTTTTCTCAGTATGAAAACAAGAAAACATCCCCTAAGTCTAACCTTCAGTGGGATCTAGGGTAGCGACTAGCACCAATAGCATGAAATCTCACATAGTATGTAACAAATTAACATTTTTATTTTGAAAAACTGTCGGGAAATAATGTGGTAAATCCAAAAAAATCCCAAAACTAAAAGAAAAAAAAGGAAAATTGAAACACAATCCAATTTTCATGTTCAACATTGACTAAAAATACAATCTACAAGAATACATTGATGGAGAGTGCCAAAGGAAAATGATAATTATGACAACTATTCCAATTCCCGAGCTAGTAAGGTCCAACATGGTCTTCAATGTCGACCTTGAAACCCAAAAGTGTTTCTATATTTTAATGGTGAATATACAAGTATTGTATGTAGGGAAATGAAAATCACTCATGCACAAGTTGAGGAACATACTAATGTCCCAATAAAGATAGTTGAAACAAAGACACCTATCAAAGAAACTATTCTCCCATCCACTCTGATGCTCCCTTCCCAAATAATTCATGTAAATGATGATATAGTAATATAACGTAGATTTTTGTGTGTCATGCACCACATTCACACCAGTTATTTAGAGCAACATATACATCATACCTCTCTCCACAAATCCCACTGTTGTCCCACGACCACCCTCCAACAGCAACCATATGGACCATCACAACCGCACACTTATCCCCCCCCCCCACCCACAAGCACCTGGTCCACCGCAACAACCCATCCTACCTGCAAACACCAGATCCATCAAAACCAAACATACTACCTCCAGACACATGGGCCACCACAACCCCAATTCATGCCCGAAAACACCTGGTCCTTGTACCGAAGACAGTTGGTAAACAAACATGACTGCACGCACCAGGTCCAACACAACACTACACATCTTGCTCAAATATATATGTGCTATAAAAAACCTCAAGATATCATAGCATACCAGAATAACATGGGATATCTATGAGAGGGTGCATAAATGATATAACAACCATCCACTCAAAGGAATGTTTGATAAAACACCCTCCCCAATGAAATGGGGGGCTCTGTTTAAATTTATCAAGACTTGTGGGATGCATATATATGATATAAAAGAGATAAAATTTATACATATAGGAAATCAATAACTTTTCCCAAATGAAGCGTCTCGAATCCACCATCCATCCCACACACAACCACTCTTGATGATACCCCTACATGTACAAAATACAATACAACCACAACATGAGAACAACCCATTTTTGGTAAAAAGATCCCCATTGTACTAGTTTATGTTATCATGTTCATGTAATTCCATTTAAATATCCCATTACCACCATGAAACTAAAAGGAATAACCAACCCAACATAACAATAAAATAATGTGGTAGTCCCACTTCACAGAACCACCAAAACACGTTGTTTTCAAACCGTACAAGTACTTCCCACGACAACAACACAACGAACAGATGCTTCTACTACCTAAAAGTAAATTTATTCTTCAAACAGCCCACAACCATGGCTTAAACTCTAGTCCCACTTCTCAAAAATTACACATAAGAAATGGAAACCCAACCATATGACACAACACATAACTATATCCATTAAAAAGGGGTAAATTCATATTTATTCAACGTTATTCCTTAATTGTACATGGTTACCCGGGGTGATCACACATGGTTTCTTCTTTATCAAGCACTAATTTAATTAACCTTGTGTACAAGATTATTTAGTAAATATATTAAATAAACTCAATAATAAAAAAATCCTAAAAATAGGGCATCACTAGTGAACAAGAATTGGCCACCAACATCAACGATTTTTATGAGGCATAAGTCCAAAAAAAGTCGTAACCATAAACTAAGAGAACATGTAAACATCAAGCATACTGTAACCCCTATCCTTATAGAAATCATAAAAGTGTGATAATCATTATTATCATCTTAAGTTGATTACATTTTCGTTAATGAAATGTGTTTATCACTATTCACTTATAACATTGCCACACCCACCCCACATTAAAAACATTGGAAGAAAGTCATTGAAAATCCCCACCATGGTGAAAAAAGGATCAATGTTTTCCCCCTATGAAAATAAATGGGGTCGCACTAAGGGATACTCTTAGAAGAACCGATCAAGAAGGCTCTGATGCAGGCAAGACTAGTATTCAAAAGAGGGACACCAAGAGTACCATGAGGGAAAAATAGAGACCAACAAAGAAGAAGATCTATGTGTGATAAAAGGCCTGATCCTAGACTTGAAAGATGTGAAATATCGATGTTCTTTAAAAGAAGTTTTTATTTGAACGCACATCAGGGCTATTGCTGATGTGGGAATTAAATGATATATTATAATTCTTCTAAACATAGCGAGATTGACCATTTCATAGTGGATAATTAATAGGATACAATTAAACTGAGAAAAAAACCGAATATGGTCATAACTAGAAACACAAAAACGAGTGTGAAACTGATTAGAAGGACACACATTTTGGTAAGTCAAGGGTCGCCCCCACTCTTAGGGGATTTATGATATCCTTTAACGGCCATAAAACAGTCTTTAATAAATTTAAAAGATGTATTAAAACTTAAAAGAGACATTACTGGAGGGAAACTGTTACGAAAACATGACACACCACGATGGCATCATTTGTGTATGGTGCTAATCTATGCCAATCAGTGGAATTGATAGTTTACACCACGGTGACACCCAAACCCCAATATCGTTGCCCTCCTCACTCACAGATGGATTCCATGACACAGAAAACATCACAATTTGACGATGTAATGGACCAAGAAGGTATGATTGATTACAATTAACCTCAAATGTATTATATTTATTTATGTGAAAAATAAATAGATCAATTTTTCACACATAATCAAATTTAATTTCATATAATAATGTTCATTTTTTTCTCAAAATTATATCAAGGTTAGTTTTCTATATTTTTTGTTAAAACATTCAATTTTATCGAATATTGAAAAATTATAAAATATATTAAAAATAAACATTTGGATTAATTAATTATATAGATAAATTATATTTTAAATTTTTTAATCTATATAATTAGATAAATTATAAATCTATTAATCCAATTTAGTTCTTTCTAAAAAAATTATATTTAAATTAGAGATAGAAATTGTCTAATATTTTGATAATTTTTTCATTAAAACACAATTTCTCAAAAAATATTTGAGATTAATTTTAAATTATATTCATAGAATAAAAAAACATAATTCACTATCTGAAATCAGTATAATTTATAATGGAATGTAATTTTAATATAATTTTTAACCAAAATGAATATTGAATGTGGTAAAAATTAATTTCTTTGGTTAAGGTAATAATGTGTTTACCTTGCGGTTAAATAAAATTTATATGGGTAATTAACACCAATACACAATACAAAAATATATTTTCTGTCTATTCATCAACCATTCAACTTATAGGGTTTGATAATGTCCAAATTTTTACACTTGTTACATTTGAAAAATTTTGGTTGAATTCTATGATCCAAATATTTAAAAGTTTTCCACTCACCTCACTGATAATAAGACACCCCTCTCATCTCTTCTTCACAAATTAAAAGTTATTTTTCTCAGCCAATAACTACACAATTCACTTCCAAAAATAACAAAAATATTCTTATTAGATTTTTTGTAATGAAATCCAACAATGAATGGTCTTTATTTAAAACCATGTGAGAAAACCTGGAAATGAGGTAATGTTCATCTATGAATATATTTCGTGATTTCATCCTCAAGACCTATAAATTATTTTAATATCAATATTATATAATAGTAGAAGTATATTACATATATAAAATGTTTTTATTTTAATGTTACAACCTATCACCAGACACACTTCCGTCAACAGTGTTATAAAATCACTAAATCTTGTGTATGGATTACTACTGACACATGAACTGATTTCATTAATTTTTCCAATACCATCTCCCATGTTTCAGAATAATGTTGTACATAATATTATTATATTATTTTAATTTTAATAATGATATTTTTTATTCTTATTTATTTTTATATACATATACCTTCATGCTTCCAATTTTGTGGGAATACGATTATGTAGTTCTGGTGTACGAAAGTCTACCACCACACAAAGCAATGTGAATTCGAAATTATTTAAATTAATTTTATTAAGGATGTGATTAATAAAAATATTTGATATTAATGAAAAGATAATTATTCTATAATGATATTATATCATTTAATTTTATTTCATTCAATCTAAATGAAAAATGGAAACATTGTTCATGACTACGTACGAGCTACTCTTTCCATGAACGATGTTTTTCAATTCCTATGTCAATAGTTTAAATAATATTATAACTAAATATATGTTGAATATTTATGATATTTTTTTATTGATTATAGTTTTTAGGATTATTATATTAAGATCAAATTAATAGATCCAAAAATATATAACAAACTAAAACATTAACAAAAAAAATGATGTTATTACCCAAAATGTACCATTAACATGTAATCATTAATTAACAGGTATTGAATGTTAAGAATAATTTAATATATGGAATGATATATATTTATAATATTCTATAATAGTTGAAAAATAAAATTATATTTATTATACATGTATTTTTAATGAGTTTGACAGAAGTCATGATTAAAGAGTAAGAATTTTTGTCTAAATTTTATTTTTCAATGAGAGAAATGCCAAGTTCACCACATATATATTTCATGTGGTGTATATTATTACCATGAATTTATTCTATGATATTTCTTATTAATATTATTCTAAATTATTTGGAAATGTATTTTCTAGTGATTACAGATCAAAATTCAACAAATTGTTAATGGACTTTTCTCTCACTTTACATTCTGTGGGACGAATGTTGTGTTATGCAGAAATATTTTCCTATGTTGTAAATATAAATCCTCTTTGACATGTAATATACTGAATATGTTGATAATAAATATATTTTATATTCCATTATATCAAATTCCTTCATGGGGATTATGTATCAGTGTTACAAAATTTGTAAATATTTTTTTTATTATAATCTCTTCACTTAACCACATAGTTTATGATTAAATCACCAATATTCCATTTATTGTGATAAAATTTCATATCCATTAGTTATTTAAATTTTTTTAAAATAATAAGATAATTTTTATAGTCTTTGTTACTTCAGATTATAATGAATATGTTTTTAAAAAAATCCTCAAATATTTTACTCTTTTAAGAAATAATTGTTTTTTCAAAAAATTGATTCAAAAAAAATGTCAAAAAAATAAATGATATATTAATAAAATATTTATTATAAATTAATTTTTAAAGGTTTTATTTTTTAAAAGGTTTTTTTACTTTTAATGATTCTTGTAAATGTTTTAAGTGTTATTTTTATTGAAATTTTTAAAAAGTGACTTCTAAAAGTGGAACGGATATTATCATTTACAAATGTTTTAAATGATACATTAAAATAAATTCCATGTTGTATTTAAGAATTTTATTTTACCTATATCGTATTTGGGGTATAATTTAAGTATTCAATTCTTATTATTTGTCTACAATGATTATATATAAAATGAATAGTCTTTTATGAAACCTTTTTCTCTTCCCTATGTTACGTCATGATAAATTATTATAGAACTCCAACATTTTCACTTGTTATAATATGATGAAATATTTATGGAATATATATTATTAAAATATGATATGATATGATAAATTGATTATGATACCCATTTAATTTCATGGGATATGATGTCATGAATTTTAATGATCTTATAGAATTGAAAAATATTCTTTTCATTATGGGATTGGTGGGACATACATATCCATATAATTCAATATCTAATGATTTATATTCCATGATCCTAAAATTGGATGAAATTTTACATTATTGATCCACAATGGTAAATAGTTGTTTGTTGATCCATAATTGGAAACAAGTGTAACCATATCGACAATGGGAAACATGTATGTCTCAATCCTCAGTGGTAAGCAAGTGCGTCTACATTCACAAAGAGAAATATGTATAATATGATTAAATATGTATATTATATTTGTTTTTAATGTTGTAACAAGATATGGTAATCTATAATTAGTATAGTGACACAATGTTATATAATGATCTTATTCTATACGATTAAACTATGATGATTTATCACACTTGTGGACCATGTTATCTTAAATGATAATGTTTTATTCCACGATACATGATATGTTGGGAATTAAATATGTAATATGTGAATACTATCACATACCCTTATACTTATCATATGATTTCATTTGAACATGGTTCTATATACGTTACATTTACCATTACTGGGTATATGAGTGTAAAATTTCCTTGGATTTCTTTCCATGGGATATGAAAATTTGATTATGTGGAGTATGTTTTTGATGGGTAGTAAAGTATGAGGGTACTGTAGGTGAATATCCATATTGGATAAATTGAAGGTATTTTATGAAATTAAAAACAATATTTTATCATGTTTCAAAATCACTATGCTATTATGGTCCACATGCATCTTTTTGTGTGATATAATGAATATTAATTAAAAGTGTTGCAATATCCATGTATGAAAAGTCTAGGTCACTATTGATGTTATAAATGGAAATGATCAGTTAACCACTAGAAACAATGATTATAGACAATTAGTGAGATCCCAAAACATATTTCTAAATATATGTCTGGGGTTGTCACTAAGAATAATTATATGAATTACCTATTGTTCAGGAAAATGTCATTAAATATTTTGTAAATGATTGATAATTATTTTCCAAGAAATTACATCCTTATATGTATAATACATGTTTATGTGTTTGTTGAACATATATACATAATGTTCCTGATTCTACTAATATTGTATTTACATAGACTCGATCAGGAAAATGTTCATGGCAATGGTCATTGTGGCATAACAGGATTGATACTCATGGGGGTTTGAATTACTAAATTAAAGCGTATTGATTAAACATATATACAGATTTAAATAAAAAACAACTATAAAGGTCCAAGGAAAAACACAAGGTTTATTAAGCTACATGTGTGAGTATTTATACATTTTATATGTGATGTGTCATTATTATTTAGCTCCCCATCTTAATTTTTGATTCTTCCAGGAGGATTTCATGATTTATTTAATGGATAGAATTTAAGGAACCATTATAGTACTAAATTTAAAAGAAAATTCAATTACAATCCTCCTGACTGTAAAAAAAATAATGTATATAGAGAAAAATATTATTGATTTGAATAAAAAATTCCAAATCTATGAATCATGTTGATCATTCATGAGAAAAAAGCCAAATATGTTCTGTTGAGTTCTTTATGAGGGAAAGTACACCTTAATTTTTTGGTTATAATGACACATTTGTTGCTAATTAATGGATTACTACAACTGAAATATTATTTTCCATCCTTCAGTGTTCATATAATGAATAGTGATTATGGTTATTTATCATCAGGAGGGTGAATCATATCAATTGTGACCACTTTTTAAGAATATGAGGGAACCAAAATATGTTGAATCTATTGAATGAGAGGACATTAAGAAGTTTTTATTCAATTATTACTTACCATGTATTCAATAAAATATAATGGAGAGGTAATTACTTAATATTATGAAAAAGGATAATGAATATATGGGCACCTATGGAGCTAATTTTATAATAATTTCAATGTAATAATATAGTTTATGGATCAGCAATGAAATAAAAATTTATTTGTTCATTTGTGGTGTGAGATTAATTCAATGAATGTAGTTGTATAAAAGATACTTCTGTATATATGAATAATTTGATTGATGTGACCATAATATTGAATTTTTTTTGATAATCCCATTATTTGTATTGATTTAATAAAAAAATAATTATCATCTTTTTTGAAAACTAAAATGGTGGAATGAAATTCTAGGTATTTTTATGACATAAATGTGTTAAGATTAATTATGTGAATTGAATTAATGGAAATAAGAGGTTCTTTATCTATAGAAAATCATTTGATAATTTCCTTTAAGTTTCAAATATGGTTAATGGACTGGTTAATGAATTGGAAGAGAAGGGAAGACCAACTAATTTCCAATCCATACTCAAGTGTTTCAATATTAAGTATTTAGGGAATAATTTTAAACAATTCCACAATCCAAGGGATAATATAGATGATAAACCTAAAAAACTGATGTAAAAGGAAAAAACTAATTTCATAGAAAATTCCCATGTATTAAGTGAATCGTAATAGCTATGAAATTCATATCCTACCCACTATAGTTGGTAATTTCATGTATTATTATGTTTCAATACTCTATAAAAATTATATTGTTCTTCCTTTAGTAAATTTTTATGTGATAGTCTCCCTCAACATGGATTCTCTAATTTTAATATAACATTTTAAATTCAAATGGTATAAGGATGAACCCATGTTACCAATACATTTTCTTATAATATATTTATTAATTTAATCTATAATGTGTGAATTTTATTATAAATGAATATATATTTCTTTAATAATTAACTTATCATAATGGATTTATGTATATATGGATGTTCATAAGTCCAGAAATATTAAAACCATATTCTATGGTTTTATGATGTGATATTATCATTATTATGGATATTTTCTAAGGCATTTTTGGAAGTTAATCCCTTCAGTATTATATGTGGTAATAATTTTATTATAGGACTAACTACATTGAATATTTCTGAAATATGCTTTAAATATACTGTATAATATATTCCTATTTATTTCAATGGTGGTTAGGAACAAAACTATCATCATACATGGTTTCCATTAAACAATATCTTTCAACTATAATTTACATATTTATTTACGAAACCCTTTATAGAAGGAATTATAGAACTAAAATGAAATATAAATATGTTTCATATTGAAATATAATCAGCCTTATGAATGTTGATGATATGGAATAATGTTTTAACAGCATTAAAAAATATATTAGTACTATATAATATTGACAGATATTTTATTCTGATAATCATTAATAAAATATTTAATTTTATGTTATATAGAATGTATTTATATGAATTTCCTCATGTATAAATAGGGATAAAATTGGTCCATCTGTATATCAGTCCCACTAAATTACATTATCGTATCAGGATAGAGTCATATCATTCGGTACATACAACAATATTATATTAGGTTCAAAATGATATACATATATCTATGCTAATGAAGTACATATCAAACCATTCATATATAATAAATTATATGTCTTACTATAAGAGTAAGATATGTATTACGGGGAATAATTGGTGTAGATTCAGGTTTATATAGATACTAATCGTTGAAAAAATTCCACTTACCTCATCAAATTTATTACAGACACCACCATTTTTATGATTTTACATGAAAATAGAAGGATATGTTGAGGCATAATTATCCTCATTTTTTGTATTGTAATGATGGATTTTGAGGGTGAAATTCATTTTAATATGACTAGAGTGATACATGACAATATCTTATGAATTAATTTTCGTCAAATAAATTAAATTTCTTCTATTTCATTTGTTATATGAAAAAAATTACTCTTCTGTTATATGCAACACCATGTTAGGAATACGCCACATTCAACATCTTATTGGATTTTGTTACATACAATAATGAATTTTACCAAAACCATGATATATTGTTAATATAGTTAGCTAAACATGACCATTATAACCTAGCCATTAATCTGAGCTATAATACTTGTAATATATAATTTTAAACAAGTAATTATAATATATATATATATATGTTATTAAAATATATTATTGTTAGAAATTTTTTTATATGTTTCAAAAGTAATTTTTACTCAAAAAATATTGATGCCTTTTTGTGAACACTAAAAAAAATTATGTTTTCATACCCATATAAATTTAATTTCATAAAATAGTAATCATTTTTTAATTTGTAATGACAAAATTAACATAGTGTATAATTTATATATTTTCATAGAATATTAGTTTATTAATAAATAGGGAAAATTAATTTCTAATATTATAATATCTTCGGTATTAATTTATTAATAAAGATAAATTTTATTATATATTGTATTTATAAATAATTAGATAAATTATACATCTATTGATCCTATTTATTTCATTAACATCATTAAATTTTGAAATCATATATAAAAACTAAATATACATTTAATCATTTTCTCAATTAAACCCATCATTCTCATCACATCTATGAGATTAATTTTATATCCATTTCTTTATAATTATTTTCATTTAATTTAAAATATGGTTTCGTTATTTTGAATAAAAATAATTTATGTTTTCTAATAATGTTAAATTAATTTTTCACAAAAATATTAGTGAATATAGTAAACATTAATTATCATGGAACATGAAAAAATGGATTTTATATTTGGTTAAACTAAAAATGTAATTGTAAATATCACATATCAACTTACATAAAACCAAATAGATAGATATATTTTGATTAATAATCCAAAAATGTTCAATAATATAATTTTTAGAACAATTATTTAAATATTGAAAAAAGTTGGTGTAATTCTCTCAATAAAAAACATAAAATGTTTCCCACTCACATTAGTTTTAATAAGACACCCCCTATCATCTGAAATTCATACAATAAAATCTACTTGGATTTGTAAATACATACTAAAATCACTTACCAAAATCCCTAATATCATAATAGATGCCTTATTTTGGGTAGAAATATATCAAAAGAACACTTTTATTGAAAACCTGAGGAGGATACATAATGACGAGGTAGTGCTCATCAATGAATGGTTTTGTTGTTCTTCTTCCTTATTCCCCATAAATTACATAATATTATTATAATTCAATAAAATTAGTATATTATATATACATATATACCATTATGCATGGGGTTTGACCTAAAACCAACCACAATTCTATACATTGGTTATGAATTCATTGTTCATGTGTACGGTAGAATACTACCACACAAAATGATGTCATTCATTTTTCCATTAACAACTCTCAAGGTTGAGGAAAATTACATACAACATATTTATAAACAATATTAAGAATAATAATTCTATTATTATTATTAAATATTTTTTCTATCACACCTACCTTCAACGCTATAATTTTTCTGTGAATATGATAACATCATTTGTGTGTACAACCAATTATGGCCTTGTGATGTGATATGATTCATTCATGATTTAAATGAAATATAGTAAAGGATACTTTAATAAAAATATATTATATATATGAAAAAAATAACTTTGTAAGGATATTATATCATATACATTTCCTTCATTCAATATTTCATGAAATTGGACACAACGATCATGTGTATGTATTGCATACCATCACCCTGAACAATGTACTTCATTTCCAATTTCATTATTTTATAGATTTTTTAATAAATATATAACTAATATATATATATATATCATATTTATATAATTATTATCTATATAGTGGTTATCAAATCATAATTAATATAATAGAACCAAACATAAAAAAATCAATCCATTTATGAAAACAAAATACTTAATAATTGAAACATAATGTTAACATAGAATCATTAATAAAGGTGTAAGAAAATATAATAATAAATAATATATTTTATGGTATATATAAATTTGGTTCTATAATATATGTATAATAAATTATATAAATTATACATATGTTTTTAATGAGTATGTCAAATATTATGACATAAGTTAAGGGATATCATTATCAAATTTATTATTCTATAAGACACATTCCATGTTCACTATGTGTTTGTTTTATGTGGTGTATATAATTCCAAAGATTTTATCTTATCATAATTCTATATTAAATAATATATTTTTACACTTCGATTTTAGGATTCCACTTTCATGGTGTTTTGGGTTAAAACATTTAACATATCGGTATGGGATTTCTTCCCAATTTTCCTTTGTTTATATATACATTATATTGTGCACTAATAATGAATAAAAATATGTATATATATCCCATTTGACATTAGATGTCATTAATATATAATTTATTGTGATATTTTATGTTCAATGATAATTTATTCCTTGGCGGGTATTATGATTCAATGTTACCAAAGCGGTAAATATTTAATGTCACAATCTCAACATTTATCTGTATTGTTTATTATTATGTCTCCAATTATTAAATATTATATTTTAGCTCTAAATAAGTCCCATGATATTTCACATAATATAATTATTCCTGATATCTTTTTGTAATGTAAATATTTTTCAACTTTATAGTAAATAGGATAATTATCAAAATGTTTTTTTATAAAATATGACATTATTTCACCTTTTTGTCGGAAATCTATTTTCATTCAAAAAATTATTTTAATAAAAATTAATTAAAGAATATTTTAAATTGTTATTTAATTTAAATTTCATGGAAATATATTTTATAATTCTTTTTGGTTTAAATTTTTTTATTGATTTTTAAATCATCTTTTATATGTTTTCATTGTTGTTTTGAATGAAAATGATTATAAATAGTATTATGTTCTAAGAAAAAAAAATTTCATGGAGGAAATGATATTTTCTAATAAAAAGGATTTGAATTATCATAAAAAAATATTTTCCATCTTTGACATTATCATTTGATGTCACTTATGTCATACTAGGGATGTAACCCAAGTATACCATTCTTATTCTTTTCTTAATGGTTTATGATTATAATAACATGTTATTTAAGAAACATGTATCTCTTCAATGTGTTGTACAATGATAAAATACTTGTGAAACCTTATTAATTTAATTAGTTATTCTACGAATAATTGTTTATTAATCCAATCTATTTTCCATAGGTTATGGTATTATCAAAATTTTATGATTCCCATTTCATTTCATGGGTTATGAAAGGATAAATGTTTATAATCTTGTGGACCAAATAAATGGGTTTCATAATATTATGGGTGGGACCAATATATACCACCAATTAATTGGGTACATATTTATATATATTTGTTGAAAATTGAAAAAAGTCAGATTGTCTAGATCCAGAATGAAAAATTTTATTTTCATTATCTATATATGGAAATTTGTTTCTCTATATCATAAAAGTGAAACAAGTGTTTCATAATGCATAGTGGGAAATATGATTTTCTAGACCCACTGTATGAAATATGTGTTTAATAATTCATTAAGATTATGGTAATTGTAATTAATGATGACACATAAAATGGTTACGTATAATTATGATGGTGACACACTTTTACAAAAATATAATATGGTTCATGATAGAATAAGGATGGTTTATCACTATTATTATCCCATATATTAGAAACAATAATGATATAGCCCACGAAACATGAAATTTTGATAATATAATTTCTGTGTTATATTCATAATCAAAAACTATCATGCTCATCCAATGCTTCATTTGATCATTGTATGATTTCTCTTTTATTTACCCATATTGAGAAATTGTTCTCACATTTTTTGATGATTTTTTATAAAGAATATGAAGAAATGTTTTTTAGGATATGTTTGTGATGAGAAATAACGGGGAAGTTACATGTGGAAAAAAATCGATGATATTTCACCAATGTAATAATATTTTATTTATATTTATAATTGAAAAAAATAATATTTATGTTTGTGTTTCTGTAATAGAAGGATTATTAATAAAAAATTATGTAATATTCTTCTATAAAAATTCTAAATAACTATAGTGATCATCATAACATCCTATAATTTTTCGACCAATTAATTTGACATAAACCGTTTTTTGGGAAGGGCTTGATATTATATATGATTATTCATGTTTTTTAAGGCTATAATAAACTGTCATGACCATGACTAAAAGATGTGTTATTTTTTATGGTACGATTTATGTGAGAAAAAAATTCAATACCTAAAATAGTAACAGAAATATGTGAAAATATAATTATTATAAATACATGTATAAAATATATATATATTATATTTTTATTCATTAGGAATCATTCTTGGATAAATTATAATGCAATGAAATCATGGTGTGTTATACTTGTTTCGCCAACTAAGAGTGTATGAGTAGAATGAACTTGTGAAAAATATTGAGCACCAAGTTATGTTTCAAGATATATGTTGTTGGAGGAAATATCTCTTGGGGGAGAAGTTCATTATTTACATGGAGCATGAAATTAACAAATTAATTTCAACATAGATTGATTTTAATATCAGAAAGAGTAGATGTGTAGAATATTAATACTCAATTTATTTTTAGATCTCTTATAAACCCATATTATCAAATATTTTAACTGACTCCATGATCTAATGGATTCAAACACATGCCATTTACGATCCTAGTAGAAATTTAAAATTGGTTGATCTATTTTATGAGATGCAACGAGAGGCTCCAGAATATCATTGGTAGCCTGTTCAATAATCATTGGAAATGAAATATTCTCTTCTATAATGGTTAGGGATGAGATTGTTTTCAAATCATTAATGAATAATCCTAAGCGAAATTGTCTCAAGTGGGTTCTCACCACATGGTTGTGTTGCCGATAATGGTAATATTCTACACTTCTATGGATGTATCAATGTTCCTTATGAAATATAAAAATAATTCATGTAGGGGTATAATGGATCCCTTTGGATAGAACACCATGGGCTTAACAAGATGTATCAGGATGTAGGACATCTGTATAGATTTCTATGAATGAAGAGATTGATTGTAGTATTAGTCAAATGATGTTCCTCACGTCAGTAAGTTACAAGATAATGTCATCATACTACTATAATTCTATAGCCTCTTCCAATTACTAAGTTGAAATTGGATATAATATCCATGTATTTCACAACAGGGTTATTAAGATCCCCATAGGTAGTGACACAATAGATGCGATCATCAATAGGTTGACCAAGGTTGTGTACTTTCATTCAATTAAGGAGGCCTTTTCAATAGATGTGATTGAGAGGATTTAACTTCAAGATATTGTATTGCTTCATATTATTCCCCATTTAATATTATATTATAAGGATTCTCAATATACATCACATTTCTAGTAGGGGCTAGATAAATCCCATGGTTCACTAGTGCATATGAGAACAATATACCTTCATCAGGCTGATGGTCATCCTGAGCATATGATTTGAGTGTGGAAGGAAATTTTATAGAAATGAGTCCGAAATTTCTGACATTTCAAATAGAATAACCTACATCTTATCTAGTTTTCATATTTTAACAACATTCAGGTAATAATTTATTTGGATCCCTATGAGTCCCTATATGGTAGGTTATGTTGTTAACCCAAATTTTCATTAGAGGCTGGTGAGGGAGTGATATGGGGACCTCATCTCATTCATTATAATTTATAGAAGGTACAAATTATTTAAAAACCCATGGATATAGATTAGTATTAGATTAATTATTATACCTCTTTTTTCTTCCGATCTATGGTGTATGATTTGGGACATCATTTATTTCAATGATCTTCTCCTATAATGGGTCATAGACGGATTCATTGGTAGAGTAGGTGATTTGAACAATACAATCGGCAATAGTATATCTTGGAGAGAGTCGTGTCAATAACCTATCATTTTTATTTTCATCCAATGTAAAGATCAATGCAAGAAATATACAGTGTATCACATCATATGTGTTATTATTATGAGATGTATCATTCATTTAGTCATAAGGATATTGAGATAAGAGTATATGTGTCTATAGAGAAGCATCGGTTATATATTTGTGTTAAGAGAATGATGGTCCTATGAGGAAGTATGTATCCTATATTGTGGTTGCAATGAGACTACACACATATATTGGAAAACACCTCAAAGAGATAGGCTGATGTAGAAGCTGAGTGGCTGTAAGTATTATCATGTGATGTTTTTCCACCATCAAAAAGGAAAACTCACGTATGATATATTTATAAAATGGGAGGATTTAGTTTTCGACATTTTAATAGATGTATAAATTAGTTTAAATTAATAAAATACCTTGTTTGGTTGACTTTTTGGATTAGACCAAGATAATCATGCCTCTAGCCTAATACATTTTTTAGAAATAAATTTTACAGAGAGATATTATCTGGATGTAGAAGTAATTAATGACATGATATAAATTTAGAGCTTGAATTAAATTAATGAATTAAATTACTCAAGCCAAACCCCATGACTTTATAATTAAATTTCAAGATTGTAAGGAACATTATGACTCATATTCATGATATGAAATAGTTTATCCTGGTAAATGGAAACCCATGGAATATATAGAATGAATTATATTCACATAAATAATATTCACCAACCCTTTTTTGAAAAGTTGTTGAACCATATCTAATCTTTCATCCTCTCAACATGAATCACCCCATTTTTCTGTTTATACTCCCCTAATGCATATAACTAGATTTTGAGGTGTGTCCCTTGTTTATGCTCTAATTCCTTTGTTGTATGTTATGTTGGATTTGTATTAGTATGAGCATCATTCATGTTACTTATTTTCCCAGTTTATCTCATTATCATTGATGTTATATTCATGAAAGCTAATATACCCTATATTCAGGTAATTTTATTCTTTTCCCAGTTCATTCATTAAATCTAGATTTAAATAAATATAGAAGATGATGAGAGTTATACAATTAAAATACACATGCTATTATCATTTCCCCTAATTTATGTTCTTTTATAGGGGTGGTTGTTGTGCCACCAACATGAACATTACAGATATTCCTCATAAATGCAAAATTTATTAAATTTAATGAATTTTCTATTTATTGTATAGTTCTAATAACTCGTTAGTAAAAGTGGTGGAGTCCCCCCTCGGTGTGAGTAAACCATATGGTTCATCATTCCTTAATATATAAGGATCATGATGATTTTGAATAAATTTCAAACTACCATATGAGGTTTATTTATTTTCCAATTATTAATGTAATGTATTTATAAATTGGAAAAATACATATTGGTAGGGAATAACTATATATCATTTACCATGATGATAAAGCATGGATTAGTTATATTATGTGACTTCGAAAAAATGACAATGATATATTTTAGAACGACGTATGTTTAATTCCCATGATTATCATTCAATTATACCAATCATAGGGAACACAATGCACTATATTAAGGCACCCTATATGGGCTTGTCAAGATTTGTAAAAAAATGATTTTTGTAATTTATTACACATTGGTAGTGATACATAGGTTTATTATCAAACCCCAAGGATAGGATATATTGGAGGATGTATTTTTTACTTCCCATGAGTGACATAAGGTTCCCTATTGTATTTCCACATATTTGTTTGGAAGGAATTGTTATCACGATATTCCAAAAGTAATAAATTGTTCATGATTTTGTACACAAGAAATATACCTAAAGGATTATTATTTAATCCATTTCATGTGTTATAATTTGTTCCTCTACCATGATCTTATAACTGACTCGTACGGTGAATCATTTATTAGTGTAAACTGGGCGACGCCTAGGTTCTTTCATTATTGAACTCTTTAGATGATCTCATGATTTCAGTAAATTAAAAACTAATGATTTATTTTTTATGATGAATTATATTTTTGGCTTTAGTAATTTAGTTAATACTAAATTATATTATGGCCCAATTATTTCTCTAATCTCATATTCCCTGAAATTAGTGAAACCCCTAGCAAGATATAGTGGAATCCTTGGTATTATGCCTCGGTTCATTGACATTAATGTGTATCTCTATACACACACACACACAGACACACACATTTCATTCTTTATATGATTCCCTTATAAAGATACTTATATATATATTAATGAAATGTGAAAACTATTCAGAGACTACTTTTTTATGCACAATAAAATAATGTTAGTTGGGTATTCAATGAGGAACATATTCTAATGTGATTTATATATTTCTTACCTTATGTTTTTTAATAATTTCAAATATATCATATTATATTCAATGAAAGGGCTATTCTAGAAGGCATTTGTTGTGGCTTAATGTGTTTATGTTAAATCCAATTTGTGAAACAGGTAGGTGTTCAAATAGTAATGACTGGTATTGGAAGAGCGAAAGGGATGTGTCTAACTTTGGAAGTTCAATAAACATCAGTAGGATGGTATATAGTAGTAATGGAATTATCATATCATCATTGTACTAATGGGTGTATATTTTGGAATTTTATTTTTTCTATATCATGTTATATATGAATCAACTATTGTATCCCACATACTTATCCTTCATTATATAACACGCCATGAACATCCTTTTTTTATATGATATTAATTCAGCTCTATAATGTTCATTATAACTGGATGGTTATTCTTATAATTTTTTTGATATTTTTTTAATATTTATTCTACTAACAGTTATCCTATATAGATTTAGTACACTTATATCATATGGGTTTATAATTCTACATGTAATAAAATAGACCACACATTGTTAATCAGAACCCATTGGAATACAGGGAGGCATACTTGGGGAAATGTTGTTTAATTATTTTGTTACTTATTAGTGAACAATGTGAGATATTTTATAATTTTAAAATAATAAAAAATTGTCGATAATTATATAATTATGCATACAATTATATAAATTTATGCATTATCCAATAAATTTATTAATGTTCAAAAGCAAGAGGCAATGAAAAAATATAAAAAAATGTTTAAGGATAAGGTTCTACCACATCATGAAATTTGAGAATGTGGAATATTCAAATTTATAGAATCTATATACAATGTTCCTTTTAATGAATTTAAAACAAAATTATGAACTACTAATGGATAAAAATAGTTGAATACATGTAGTCCTATATATGTGATTTTTTGAATAAGGTCCCAATTTTATTTAGTAAATAATATTTACAATTTTATTTGGGGAAGTATTTTATGATAAATAACATTATGATAAGGAAGTTGATTCCATGGATGAATGATTGGCTAAATAATTTCATATACAAATTACTATTAATTTATTTTATTTTTTTTGGGGAAATTGTTTCTCTTTAGAATGATATCATGTTTTCAGTTAATGAACTTAATAAATTTTTAGTTGATGAGAAATATAATGTTAATGTTGTGTTTTGAAATTTCTTTTCATTATTAGAGAATTTTTTTATCTTTTTAGTGAATAAAAATTATATCAATCTAGAATTAATATCTAAATATAGAAAAATATTGACAATTAATAATAAAATAAGAGAAATATTCATAATAAAGATGTTCAATTTCAATAGAATTATTGATAGGTAATAATTTCATTTTTAGATGATGAAAAATATTCCCAAAAAAATATGTTATTTGGTCATGTAGAAATTATGGAAAATATGGTAAATTATTAACATGAAAAATTTAATGCTCTTATATAAATAAAATCAAACACAAGCTCCTATTAAAATATTTTACATAAACATGTCAAAAAATTGTATAGACAATTATCATAAAAATGTATAAAACGCTCCACCTTATCCACATAGAAAAAGGTATCATACTTTATAGGAGAAAATATTAATGCTAAATCAATTTTATTTTAATATAGATAAATAAATATATTTTTATATAAATTTAGATGATGAAAAATGCGTGAATACAAAGACTAAATCATGATTGGATGTGAGAAAATGTATATTTATCATTTCCCAAAAGTAATCCAAAATAATGGTGACTTTATCCAATGATATTAATGTGATAATTCTTGACAACATGCCACTATAAGTAAAAATTATTTATTGGAAAATTCTTGAGATAATTAGTTTATATAAATAAATTCATAAAATGTGAGAATACTATATTAATTTATTGAACTAGAAATTGTTAATATGAAAATTGGACAATGGGTATATAAGGGAAATATTTCCTTTTTTAAAGAGTCATTCTCATAATATGAGTATCATTTCTTGTTAAAAAAGAGTTGGTTATTTTAATATCCTAAATATGTATTAAAATATATATATACACATACAATTAATATTGGTTTGTTCTAATCAACCAAAACTATTAAACACAAATGATAATTCCAAAATTTTTAATGAATTTATATTATAAAAAGATATCTTCTATAAGGACTATTGAAATAAATAATGATGTTGAGAATATCTCATCATGTATTCTATGAAAATTTATGAGAAAAATATCACAATAGGAATGATAATAATTTTATATTAAAATTTAAATTTACATAACATATATCATTCTGAAATATAAAATATGAAAAACATCTAAGGGATAACTATAGAACAACATATTTTACAATGTACAAAAAAGGGAAAAGAAAAATTATATTGTTTGATACACACCACAATGAAAATTTTATTGTTTTATAGTGAAAGGTAACATATATAATAATGAATAAGAAGTTAAATGGTTTAAATGATGTTCAAAGTGAAATGATATGTATTATATTATTTTCTTGTAAAAAATAATGGGCTCATGAGAAATTGAAATGAACAATTGTTTCATATGCCAAAATAATATAATAAATAAGGAATTCACATCCTTCAAGAAGGAAAATATTTAAATGAAGTAATGTGTGATTATTTATCATGATCAACTGAAGATAGATCAAATGATAGGTAAGGATTAATAATAGGAAATTAATATAATAGACCAGGAAACTAATCCATTTCTGGATAATAATAAACAAATAATAAAGATAATACAATGTTCCCTCAATGTAAATCTATTTTAAAATTTAAAAATTAGTATAACATTAATAATTGTTGACATTTTAATACCATTATTAAAAGATTTAATTGGACGAGGATAAAATTATAACAGCAGTGCTACAATTAATGATGTTATAAAACTATACATTTTTCACATATATGAGAACTTATGTTACGTTACATTTTAAATATAAATAATTAATTAATATTATATTCATAATGTTGTTATTTCACAAAAGTATGGATGATCTCCCATCATGTAAATTATTTAAATTTTTCTCCCCATATAATTTCTATTAAAATAAATATATAAAAAAATTGTGGTGGATATTTTTATTTCCAATGTAAGGGGTAAAAATAATTTCCTATAGTGGAGCTACCAAAAAGACTATAATATTTTTTAGGTTATATATTTTCAATTATTTAGAGAATCTATACAGCCCCTAAAAATTATAAATATTTATGAATGAATTTAATTATGATAATACTTTTATTAAAATATGTATCCATCTAATAATGAATTTCTTATAATTGGGAATGATTTTGATTTGATGTAGAATGTGTTTCTTGTTTTTTGTGTTTGGTTTTGTTTTGTATATAATATTTTAAATAGTTTTAATCAGCCATAAGGGAAGTCAAATATGAGTTGGTACCACTTAGATAAATTTAGCTTGATAATTATTATTCTTTAGCATACTCATAATATATTTCTATACTATTACATTCCAAAATGACATGTATATTACTAAAATATTTATAATTTCTTATGTATTAGTTCATATCATCTGTAATGAATGATAAAAAATCAATTTTTTTTGAAACGTTTAGTTGTTATCAGGATTAGATATCATTCAATATCATATTAAGTGATTAAAAGGGAAAATAATTTATTGATTGTGGAGGATAAATCCCAATATTTACCTTTCCAGTTATTTTCAATATTATGTGTTGTATGAAATTTAATGGATTTGAAATTTTAATTGTTAAGAAATATAATCGAGGTGGTTGAAGTTACCTTATTTTTTTGTTTATATGTCTATTGTATTATTGTTCAATTGATTGTTGGTTTGTTTTAAATTCCATTAATATTATATTAAGTTTAGTTATTGTATTAGAATCCATCCAATACATTACATTTGGATCTTCCCATGAGTTTTTGGAAAAATAAGGAGTTGAAAATCCATTTGATATGAAAAATATGTCTCATATATTGGGAAATGAGTTTTTATGTCATAGATTCTATGATTATATCCAAAAACATCATAGTATTAGTTAATTTTTATATATTTGAGAGATTTGAAAAATGAGTTATTTTCTATTTAATCATTCATAAGATTTTTTGATGGGATGGTTTAATGATTATCTAAAAGAATCAATCATTTAAAATGATAAAAATGAGAAAATTTGGGTAACTGTAGACCAATATTGTAATAGGAACAATACATTGTGAGGTAAATATAACGATTGAATTAATCAATTATATAAAACACATTTTTATTTAATTATAATACTATCACGTATATAAAATTTTAAGATTTGTGGAGATTTCTAAAATAGTCAACATTTTGTGTATTATATATGATATAATATTGGGAATCATGTTCAAGAGTTATAGTATGTTCTTATAAAGTCCAATGTTGGTTGGGCTTGTTGTTAATATTTTTTGAATGTAAGGAGTTTTTATGAAGAATTATTATAACTAATTGAATATTCTTGAACATTTTTAATTTAAATATTAAAATTGATAAATATATCAAAAATACATAAAATAGGTTTTTCATATGATAGCATAAGTTCATTGAATAGATCAATATATGTCAGAAGCTATCATATCAACGTATAATAATATTTAAAGAAAAATGAAAAACATTACTACTATTTATAATACATGAAGAATCAGCATATTACATTTGGAGTTTTAATAACATATTTGAAGATTTTCTATGAAATTAAATTATTTCATAAGACATTTAGTGAAATTTCACTGGTCTTCATAATTGTTAAGAACATTTTATATTTCATTAAATTGAATGGGATGTGTTTTATATATACAATTTAATTATGAAATGGGATCCCTCTACACTCTATGACATCTCACCATTAAAAATATTACAATTCAAGGCTATCTAAAATAATTTTTATAGATTTAATTTTTTTAAAGGAAATAAAATTTTATGATTCTAAATCTATTCATCATTCTATTTATAACAAAAAAATAAATAGAGTTTATTAAATCTATTCATTTAATAAAAAAAAATCTAGATTCAATGAGAAGACTATTTATGTAATATTTATGGTTCCTTAAATTTAAATAATAGTTTATCATAGATATTATAGAATAATATATAAATGATATCTTAATAAGTGGTTTTAAATATTCAATTATTTTAATATTATATTTATTTATTGATTAAACATGATTTAATATGTTATAAGAGAAAAATGATAGATACAATTACTCTGGAACAATGTTTTATATATTCTAGGAATTTAAAATTAATTTTTTTAAAAAATTTAGCTGGTGATAAATTCAGATATTAATTGTTCTACAAATCATAAAAAAATTTATTCATAAATGGTGTATCCAGTTTTAATATTGAATTATTTTTTTCTAGATTTGTTACTATTATTACTGTAGTTAATTAATTTGAAGTGTTGTTTTATGGATTCTCATGCGACCATAGAGGATGATAAAATATTAATTTTAGTGGATAATTTTATTGAGATATAGATTCATTTTGTCATAATATTTGAAGAACTAAGATGTTTAGTTGGTCAAAAAAGTGAAGATAAATATAAAATGAAAGCATATTCCTTTATACATAGTGTAGATAATTTTTATGGAAAATATACTCAAATTTAGATCATGGATATACCTATAATGGAAAAAATATGGAAAAAAGAGAATCTGGATTGTGCTACCGAATTTGAAGTAGATTCAAAATAATGGAAATATAGGGAATAATTTTTATTGACCTATGAAAATAATAAGAATGAGTCAATAAATGGAGAGAGTTAGAAAAGGATATTATGGGTTTTATGATAAAAAAAAGAACCATTAAACTCTAAATAATGAATAATATAAAAATTATATATTGATCTTAATTGAAGATCTATTTTTTATTGAAATTAAAGGATGATGAATAACAGAGAAATAATTTTATGATAAGGGTAATTTGGTCAATTTTATGAGATCATGAAACAATATTAAGGGAGATAAACCTAGTGCAAAAATTTATATACAAGTGTTGATTCTTTTGAGGATTTTAGAATAGATGAGAAAGTAAAGAGAGGAGTTTCTATTGGGGATTAATGAAATTGATCTACAATAGTGGATGTGATTCATGTATTACTAAAAACGAATCTATCAAAATTTGATGTTATTCATGTGAGAAAAAGGAGATCTATCCATGAATGAAATGTATAGACTATGATGGTCCAAAAAAAATTAATAAAGGAAATGAAATAAACAATTATATATATATATATATATTGTCTCATGGGACTCTAGGTATGTAAGGGGACCACAATGTAACTATGGTACTATAGTGAAATGTTGGAAGGCTTGTGTGTGGTATGAAAAAAACTCATTGTAATCCATGATTGATTTTAATATAGAATCCATGGTATGGGTGAATAAAATATTCTATAAATGATTAGTCCAAATATTAAAAACACTTAAATCTATATGCCTTTATTTATTGTTGTATGAGGGAGATAGAAATGGAATCTTTTCTTATTCACATTTATCAAAATTGTGGGTATAGGATATAAACATGTTTCAACAAACCATCGGTGATTAAGCCATAATTATATGTTTATATCCATACTTTGGCCAAACAATTGGTTTATAACACCTATACCCATGGTTAATAAATCATTGGTGTATAAAATATCAATAAAAGAACTATAATGATTATTTACTCAAACCATTGTTATATGTCTTTAATTAAAATAATCCACTACTTGGAACTGAACCCAGCACCATCCGCATATACTCCAATGATGTTACCAATATCCTAAAATACATTTTATGGTATTATATATATATATATATATTAAATTACATATTTTTATAGTTTTTATTATAAGGAAATAATGGTCCAATACATACCCACATTTTGGTCAAATTTTGGGTATATGTTATTTATTAATAAAAATCCACCTTTGGTAATTTATTCCAGAACCGTAGAATTATAATCTAAGGAATTATCCACAGTCATAGAACATTTTTTTTGTTATTATATATAAAATATTTATCTATATATATATATATAAATTTATTTATAAGAAATTATTTTTTTATTATTATAATTATTGTAAAATAATCGGCTTGCCTATACCCACAGTTTGACCAAACTGTGTTTATTGGCGTTATACCAATAGAGCTCCCAAAATATTAGTATAGGTTCCATGAAAAATGTCCTATACATATGGTTTGGTGAAATTATGGGAATAGGATTTAAAACATCATTCCAATGAGGTTTCTATTCTCCCATGAAATATACTGTCACTTTTCACAAAATTGTGGGTACACCTCCTTCCCATTTTTTTCTGGTGGCTATATGGGTGACCTATAGTTGTGGTATAGAAAAAAACCATGGTTATTGCCTTATTATAAATTATTGAGAATCTACATGAAATAATTTTGATTTTTTCAGGACTAGGATCCCTCGAATAGTTATATTTTAAAATAATAATTCTAATAATGAAGACCACAAATTCACCCCACCCCTCTAATTGGTTCTAAAAACCCTCTTAATTTCCATTATAATATAATCTGAAGTGTTATAATATTTTTATTAATAAGTATCAACATTATTTAACAATTTTTTTGTGATTCTTTATAAAATTAGAGTCATCTATGTCATGTCGTGGAAGATATATAGTTTTTAAAGACACATAAATTTCAGGAAAACTTTTTTCTTAAATACATTGGAATATTACGAGTCCGCAATTTTTGATGGCGCCTAATTGCGAGGCCTGGTGTGTTTGTATAATTTTCTGATGTTTTTTTTGGGTACTTTCAGTAATCGTACGTGCGGGTTTTTCTATCTTTTGAACCGGTGCTCAGAATAGAAATCTGAGGACTCCGACAAACTTGAACCGCTGGTTTTCTCCTGAAGGGACCTTTACTGCAGTTGCGTTTGTTTGGGAGTAGAAGTTATATTTTTGGGATTCGTAACAAATTCAATAAAATTATTGTGTTTCACAATATTATTTATTTGGTGTTTTTTATCTCCAAAGGGATTATGGTGTTGTGGCCCACCCCCACAAAACCTCTCATGAGAGGATAATGTGTGGTGGGGCCCACACGAGCACCTAACTCCTCACCTTCCCTTAAACTCCTTGAACCCCCCCCCCCCCTTAAATCCTACACTCAGAGAATTTCCTCTTTTATATCTAAACTCTCCACATTCCACCATCCTCTAAAGAATGTTCCAACACAATTTCAATTAATGGACAATTAATTCTGGCTCCTCTAATTTTCGAATTAATTTGAAATTCATGTGAGGATAAAATAACAGCCTAAAATATTATTTTGGGTTGGCACTTGTTGTGTTGGGAGAGATTTGTGAGAATTGGAAACCGGTAGTTATTCCCACGAAGAATGACATAATCCCTTGATGAAGAACACGAAAAATGCACCACTACTTGAAGGACGTGAAGCAACTTCTTCTACCTTCTTCAACAGGGGCAAGGATGTGAGGCAAAGCTCCGGAGAAATGTCATCTTTCTTTCTCTTCCTCCTCGGATGCACCCCAACATCAAAAAATCATCGCCGCCTTTGAATCCCCATCCCATGACACTGACAAGAGAGTATCAGAATCAAGGTAGGAGGTTTTTTATTATTTTAAATGAATAAAATTATATTTCGTTCTTTATTATTAAATTGGATTTTCTACAGCCATTTTATATTGCCTAATTTGGTGAGCGTTGGCTGATTAAACACGCTCCGACGACCCTATATTGATTTGTGATTGTTTTGGAAATGACAACTAGAGGCGACATCGACAAGAGGTGACAAAGAACAGAAGCGGTGGCCACACACCGGCAATGTGGGGAACAATCACGGCACGGAACCGCGGGCCACTTAGGCTGAAGAACCAGTTGGCTACTGCCGGTTAGGGTGGTGAACCGTGGCACCCACAGGTGCCATGCGGAGGAGGTGCAGCCCCCATCCGCTGGCCGAATTATGGATGAACCGGCCAGCTTAGCCGGCTGGGTGGGAGCACCGCATCGCCTCCTTGTCGTCGCGCTGCGGGAAGACCGAGGCCCACTTATGCGGGGCCATTCGGTGGACGAACCGGCCGGTCGCCTGTAGGCCGGGCTGAGGGAACCATGGCGTAGCCCGGTGCCACATGTGAAGAACCATGGCCCGCATAGCAGGCCGTGCAAAGCCCAGACCAAACCGGCCGGCCTCAGCCGGCCGGGCAGTAGGGAGGGTTGGTGCCGCTCAGCGTCGCCGGACGAGCCGAATCGACCTTCAACCACGGGCCGGGTCCGTAGGCGTGCCGCACAGTACCGATTCGGGACGACCCCTCTAACATGTCGGACCCACCGGGTCGGGTCCCTGGGTGGGCCGCGCTACACCGGGCTGGGCTGACCCCCAGCCAGGTCAGACCCTCCAAACTGGGTTGGGTCAACCCATCACCTCACTAGGATTCATGAGTCTGACCTGTATTCACATGAATGTGAATAACATCCAGACCGCGCATCCAATCGATGTGCCGTCTATGGCACTGAGATCCTCTCAATGACAAGGTAATTTTGAGATACTCTAAGTTAGTTTTGGACAATATTGGAAAATGGCCGAGTTTGGAACGAGCATAAATCCAATCGGGCCCCATCAACGGAAAAGACATGAACTCTCAGACCTGGCGTCTGATTAACGCATCGTCTGTCAAGTTGGGTTTCTATTGATGAGATGGAACTTCTAGAAACATAATCTTTACACTTCATGTAATTGATGTATAGACCCCTTTGTTCAAGGAGTGGACCCTCCTGGAATCGAGCGTGGTGTGTGCGTGAACCGTAGAGCTGGCTGCGACTACGACGTCTTCCGTACTGTGATCTTTTGTGGGTTCAACGATGATGACTACCATTCTGGGATCCCCCATGGGTTCAACAACGATAAAATTGTACCGGAATCCTCCATGGGTTTGACAGTGATGACTACTGTTCTTGTATCTGGTGTTGGTCTGACGGTTTGACATCTATTCATGTATCTTGTGTGGGTCTAAGAGAGTAGCTGGTCTTGTTTCTTATGTGGGTCTAATAGCTTAGCTGGTCTTCTATACTGCATGGGTCCGATAGATTAGTTGAATCAGTGACTACATTTTTTCATCTCTTTCGCTATATGAATGATGAATACCTATGTGATATGAGTCTTGACATTCAATCATTATCATCGATGTGATTGAATTTACTTCCTGTGTGGACTGGGTTGTGCTTGGGCTCGATAGTTGGAGTCAAACTGAGATTGATAAATTCGGTATATGTATGATAATATACATAGGTAGGGTGGGTTGATACTTCATGGTTGTATCTTTCTTCTGTGGTAATCCATTTTGGATTCTGGGAGACCTTCGGGGGACTCGGGGTTCCCTACTGATTATCGTTATACACACCCTTGCATGGTCTATGCCCACACCTCTTTGTGTTGGATGCAGATGACATACATCATTGACGGAGCCCGAGAGCGATCTAGGACCTGATGGTACCCGTAGGTAGACCACACGACGAGATGGTACATATAGCATACTATTAGACGTGGTGTGCTGAGGTGTTAATATGTACTAACCCTTCATGTAGGATACTTGGTGGAAGTTACAAGAGCATCCCTTTTAAGCATTTGTCCCTTTTTCAGTTGTACTTTCTTTCCTTTGTACCTTTACTTTACTGTTGGGCTTGTATTTCCATCCCCTTTACTTTCAGCACTACTTTCTGTATAAAGTATTCACATATTGATTACTTCCTATTGCGTACTTTGATTAGTTTTTTTACTTGCATAAAGTAATTTCCATCCCAGGATATGTATTTAGCCTTTGGTGTCAGTCGCCAGCCCCTGGCCTATGGAAGGCCGGCATGGGGTAGTCACGACACAGGTCCTAAGGACAGGTCGTGACAAATTGGTATCAGAGGAGTCAGTTCTACATCAGATCTCATGACTCTGATTTTTATTTATTGTGAATCAATAGTGTTAAGAGTATTGAGTGTGGTTTTTGGAACAGGGAGTCCAGGGTTGGTGTGGCGGCTAACGTATCCATACACAAGGGCGCTGACCTCAGATTTCTGACTTAGTGCACGAAAACACTGATTGCGTTTGTGTTTCTTTTGAAAATGTTTTCTTCATGATTACATTGTTTCAGATCACCAGGTATAATATTTTAACCATGGATTACCTACTTCATTATAGGATGGCCCCACGAAGGCATCCATTTAGAGTTCTGAGTTATGTACGTGATGGCAGCCCACCGAGCGATGAGGCCTCAGTGCAGGGCCCAATCATAGCGGAGGCACCAGTGGTACATCTACCCGCTAGACCACCAATACCGCCAGCCCCAACAACAGAGAGTGCACGCCTCCTTAGAGCATTTCACGAGTTACAGTGCCAGAGGACTCCCAGATTTTAAGGAGAGATGGACCCACATGCAGCTGAAGATTGGCCGGAGGTTGTCGTGAGAGGTTTCAGATTGGTAGGGACAGTAGCCAACCTTATCGTGACCCTTTCTGCGAGTCTCATTCACGTCGCAGTAGGTAGATAGTGGAGCATAATGCTCTAGGTGCATGACGATTCATATTTACTCAGGTCAGACTTCAAGAATCTCTACTGCTCGGAGTTTTTTCCAACCACCAATCGTGCAGTGGAGATTCAGGAGTTACTTTATCTATAGCAGGGCATCATGACAATAGCTCAGTACTCAGCGAGATTCACCGACCACTCTTGCTACTCCATGGATATGGTACGAGACTTGTTCCTCAGGGCCCGAATCATTGAGCATGGACTAAAGCACGAGATCAGGGCTTTGATAATTCCCCGCAAAATCGCGACATAGGCGGGGGTGCTGGAGAGAGCCCTACTAAGGGATAGTTTTCTCACTAAGTAGTCACAAGCGGCAAGACCCACCACAGGAAGACACGTAGCAGAGTATTTTATATCTGGTAGTAGACATTTGACATAGAAGTCCAAGCGGGCCAAGATATCAGGTGGCGACCTCAGGAAATATGTTCGGTTGTGCGGGGCACATGAAACAGATCTAGCCTTATGAGGAGCAGGCAGTGCTATACATGCGGCCAGCATAACCACATGGCTCGTTACTTCTCAACCCGATATGCAGATGAGCAACAGAAAGTGAAGGGTCCTCCGAGACAAGGGAATAGGATTTACCATGGTGGTCCGCCGGGAGCAGGAGGACGTGGCAGAGGAGTTGGCCGAGCAGTGGGTGGTGGAAGACTTTTTGAGGCTCTACCACCACCAACACCACCAAGAGGTCCTCCCTGACCACAGGGAGCTTCCGGTCAGAGGTAGGCTCTCCTCCAGGTAGTCAATGCCTATGACCACGGTGCACCTAAGATGATTCTAGGTACTAGTTGTGTCTACTCCACCCATGTTTCAGCACATATAGACACATGTACGTGTCATTATTTTATTTCCGCTGCACTTTTTCGGATCTCGGAGATTCTGACGGAGCCGTTGGATCGATCCTTGTGGCGAGAGACTCCTATAAGAGAAGACTCTATGAATACACATTGGTGCAGATCATGTGAGTTTACTCTAGTTGGCGAGAGCTTTGGTTGAGATCTTTATGAAGCGGTGTCAAGGCCTTATGACGTCATCTTGGGTATGGAATGGTTATCCACGCTTCATGCTCAGATTGACTGTATTATGCGCAAAGTGAGGTGTATCCTCATGAATGGGACCAGGTTCACCTACACCGGTGATATAGGAGCATTTGCAGAGCAGGATGGACTTACGCAGATGAGGGGGAGATGATCACACATTAGTTTTCTAGTCTCCTCCTCGGAGTAGTTGATGTGTGGAGTCTGAGTTTTCCTATTGTGGTGGATCAGTACACGAATGTTTTCCCTAACGATGATCGATTTCTACCTCCTCACATAGAGGTTGGCTTAAAATTTGACATGTACCCTGGGAAAACGCCAATATCTACCCCCAGCATATCGGATAGATCCCACAGAGCTTCGTGAGCTACGATTACATCTGGAGGACTTTCAGGGAATGGGATTTATCCAACCCAGTGTTTCACCTAGCGCATCATCATTTTTGTTTGCCAAGAAGGAAGATGTGAGCTTGCGACTGTGTGTCAAGTAAAGTCGCATGAATCAGGTGACCGTGAAGAACAAGTACCTACTCCCAAGGATTGATGTCCTCTTTGATTAGCTAAAGGGAGAATGATGGATCTCGATGATAGAAATCAAGTCTAGATATCACCAGCTCAGAGTTCAAGATGATGTTGTGTAGAAGACGGCATTTAGGTGTCGATATGGCCATTATGGGTTCTTGGATATTTTTTTCAATGTAACCAATGCTCCAGCAGTGTTCATTAGCCTCATGAAAAGGATATTCCCTCTTTACCTCCATCGTTTTGTCATATTCTTCATCGAAGAAATAATAATTTACTCGAATACTAAGGAGGAGAATGCCTACCATTTGCAGGAAGTACTGAATACACTCCGCGAGTACCAGCTTTAGGGTAAACTCTCGAAGTGCACGTTTTGGATTCGATATGTTAAATTCTTTGGACATGTTATCTCGGAGGCTCGAGTTGTAGAATATCCAGCAATGATTGAGGCAGTACATGATTGGGAGCCACCGTGGAGTGTGACGAAGGTGTAGAGTTTCCTGGGTCTGGTGGGGTACTATCGGAGATTTGTGCCAGTCTTCTCATGAGTTGCAGCACCACTTTTTTGCATTGACATAGAATGGGAAACCCTTCATGTGGTCAAAAATATTCTAGCAGAGCTTTCATAAGCTGAAGAATAGGTTGACCAGTGCACCCATATTGAGGTTACCGGAGGAGGGCGTAAGGTACGTAGTTTACTATGACACATCAGGGACCAGACTCAGGTGTGTCCTGATATAGGAGCGAGCAGTGATCATGTATGGTTCATGGTAGTTGAGATATCATGAGCAGAACTACGCTACCCATGACATGGAGTTCACAGCAGTGGTATTTTCCTTGAAGATGTGGAAACACTATCTAATAGTCGAGCATTTTACTATATACTTTGACCACCAGAGTCTTAGGTATAACTTCTCACAGAAGGAACTGAATCTAAGACAGTGGTGATTACTCGAGATCCTCCAGGACTATGACTTCAAGATAGTCTATACTCCTAGTAAGGTTAATGTTGTAGCAGATGCTCTCCGCAAGATATCAGGCATTCACCTACTAGGAGAGGCGACAAAGTACCTTTCCACATTGCAGATATCCTTTGTGGATAGAGATGGAACAACCTTTCTTCAGTCTCTCACAGTCACTCTTCCACTTCTTTAGTGAGTCAGGGAGGCACATCACTGTGAGAGGTGATGTGCTCAGATATCTTTATGACATGCAGCTGATGGGTTTTCTGAAGGTGGGGAACAAATCATCCTTTTTAGAGGACGTACCATTGTACCAGTTTCACTATAGGAGGAGGTGATTGAGGGAGTTCCCAACTTCCTGTATAGAAGTACATTTAGGAGATAAGAAGATATATCTGGACCTCAGACGACAACACTGGTGGCCGGGTATGAATAAGGCTATAGTAGAGTTTGTATCACGGTGCTTCACATGTTTGCAAGTGAAGGCAGAGTACCCTGTACCAGAAGGCATGGTTCAACCCTTAGAGGTTCCAAAGTTGTAGTTGGTCAGGATATCCATGGATTTCGTGATGGGGCTTCCACGTACATCTAGAGGACACGACTCTATCTGGGTAATTGTCGACCGACTCACCACGCCGGCCCACTTACTTCCGATCAGAGAGCAGGGCTCTATAGATAGCATGGGACACCTCTATGTTCAAGATATTGTATGACTTCATGGTGTTCCATCAACTATTGTCTCTGATAGAGATGATCATTTCAGTTCCCGGCTATGGAAGGGGTTACATGAGCATTTTGGGATGCATCTTCGTTTGAGCACCGCCATCCATCCTCAGAAAGACGGTCAGACTGAGATGACCATTCAGACTCTCAAGGACATTCCCCGTGCGTGTGTCCTTGACATTAGTCGCATCTGGGAGGATCACTTACCCTTTTGGATATTGCGTACAACAACAAATACCACTCCACGATCAGGATGGAACCATATGATGCATGATACGACCAAACTTGAAGATCAACTCTGTGATGGACTGACCCGTGGGAGTCAGTACTTATAGGACCAGAGATGGTTCAGGCTACGACGGAGAAGGTGCAGTTAATCTAGGAGGGGATGAAGACTGCACAGAGCTGAAAGAAGTCCTATACCGATAGGAGATTTTGACCACTAGATTTTGAGGATGGCGACCACGTATTCTTAAGGGTCTCACCTCGATTGGGTCTTCGGAGATTTGGCCTAGGTAGAAAGTTATCTCCATGCTCTATTGGGCCATTCCAAGTCCTCAGTAGAGTAGGCGAGGTGACTTACCGCCTGGCCCTTCCACCTCAGCTGCACCGGGTTCACAACGTCTTTCACGTATCTGTGCTGAGGAGATATGTGCACGACCCATCAGAAATCATTGACCACTAGAAGCTGGACATCGATGATGGGGAATTATTCATAGAGGTCATGGTGTAGATTAAGGATGAACAAGAGTGGTTCCTACGTGGACGGTCGATTCCTTTGGTGCACGTTTCCCAGAAGCACGGGAACCTCCAGGAGAGCACATGGGAGCGGGAGGCTCAGATTCATGCTTAGTACCCACTTTTGTTTCCCTATTATGTGTTTTAGCTTTACAGGGATGCAAAGCCGTGAGGTGGGGATAATGAAAAGCCATAAAATTTCAAGAAATGTTTTTTCATAGATACATTGGAACTTTATGAGTCCGCAGTTTCTGACGGTGCCTAATTCCGAGGCCCGGTGTGCCCGAAATCATTATCTGAAGCTTAGTTTGGGTGTGTTCGGTAATCGTACGTGCGGGTTTTTCTATCATTTGAACTGGTGATCAGAATTTTAATATGAGGACACCGACAATCTCACAATGTGAGCTTTTTCCTAAGGGGACCTTTACCGTAATTGCGTATGGTTGGGAGTAGAACTTATATTTTGGGGATTCGTAACAAATTAAATAAAATTGTTGTGTTATAAAATTTTATTTAGTTGGTGGTTTTTATCTGAAAATGGAGTTTGGGGTTGAGGACCACCCTCACATAACCTCTCATGAGGGGATAATGTGTGGTGGGTCCCACACGAGAACCTAACTCTTGACCTTCCCTTAAACTACTTGAACCCCCCCCCCCATAAACTCCTAAACTCTCCACCTCACCTATTTTATTTATAAACTCCTCATATTCCACAATCCTCTCACGAATGTGCCCACACACTTACAATTAATGAACAATTAGTTTTGTCTCCTCTAATTTTTGAATTAATTTTACAATCAAGTGAGGATAAAATAATATCACAAGCATTTATTTTGGGTTGGCACTTGTTGTGTTTGGAGAATTGGAAATGGAGAGCTCTTCCCTTGATGAACGACACACACTCTCGATGAAGAATGTGAAAAATGCTCCACGACTCGAAGGAAGTGAAGCTACATCTCCTACCTTCTTCAAAGGGGAAAGGACGTGAGGCAAGGATCACAAAGAATGCCGTCTTTCTTCCTCTTCCTCCTCAGATTCACCCTGACATCAACGAATCAACTTCGTCTTCGAATCTTCTTCCTACGAAACCAACAATGGAGCATCAGAATCATGGAAGGGGGTTTTGTATAATTTTAAATGAATAAAATTATATTCTTTTCTTGATTAAAACATTGGATTGTCTTTAGCCATTTGATATAGCCTAACACGGAGGGCGCTGGATGAACAAACACAGTCTGATGACCGTCTGTTTGTTTGTGATTGTTTTGGAAATGACAACCGGAGGTAGCAGCGACCGGAGGCGACGATGAATGAATGTGGCAGCCACGTGGGGGAAAACCGCTGCCCTCAACCATGGGCTGCTTGGGCTGAAGAACCAGCCAGCTACTACCGGCCGGGCAGGTGAATCGCGACACCCGCAGGTGCCGCGCTGAGGAGGGGCGGCCTCCATCTGTGGGCCGCATTCTAGAAGAACCTGTCATCTTAGCTGGCCAGGTTGGAGGACCATGATGCCTCTTTGGTGCCACACTGTGGGAAGACCACGGCCTACTTCTGTGGGCCCCTTCGGCGGACTAACCAGCCGACAGCCAGCCGGCCGGGCTGAGGCAACCCCGGTGCCGCCTAGTGCCTCCTTGAAAGAACTACGTCCCGCATAGCAGCCCCCACACGAGCCGGCCAGAACCGGCCGGCCTCGGTCGGCCATGCAGCAGTGAAGGACAGCGGCCCTCATCACTGCCAGAAGAGCCGAACTGGCCTGCAACCGTGAGCCGAGTCCAGTGGTGGGTCATACCCCACCGGGCTGGGCCCACCCCGCAAACGGGTCGGACCAGCTGGGCATGGTCCCTGTGTGGGCCACACTCCAGAGCACCAGTCTGACCCCCATCCGGGTCAAACCCACCAAACTGGGTCAGGGAGACCCTTCATCTCACTAGGCTAGACGGGATGGGCCCGTATTTACATTAATATGAATAACTTCCAGACCGCAAGGTCGATCGGCGTGCCATCTGCTACACTTGGATACTCTCATCAAGATGGTCCTTTTTAAGATACTCTAAGTGAGTTATGGAAAAATTTTGAAAATGGTCAGGTTTGGAACGATCATAAATCCAACCAAGACCCTGGAACAGATAAGCCAATAACTCTCAGACCAGGAGTCCGATTGATGCGCCTTTAGTCGCGTTGGGTTTCGTTTGAGGAGATAGAACATCGATATACATCATATCTGGACTTTGTGAAAGTTGATGTATCAACCCCTTTTCTCATGGAGCGGACCATCCCAGAATCGAACATAGTATGTGCATGAAAACTAGAGCTAGATGCGACTGCGACGTCTATCATACTTGGATCCTCCGTGGGTTCAACGATGATGACCTCAGTATTTGGATCATTCGTGGGTTCGATAACGATGGAAATTATACCGAAATACTCCATGGGTTCGACGTGATGACTAATGTTCTTGTATCCTATGTGGGTCTGACATTTTGACCTATGTACTTGTATTATGTGTGGGTCTGATAGAGTAGTTGGTCTTCTTTCTTGTGTGGGTCTGACAGCTTATCTGGTATTGTATCCTGTGTGGGTCTGATGCCTTAGATGAATCAGTGACTACATCTGATCATCTGTATCGCTATACAAATGATGTATACCTGTGTGAGATGAGTCTTTACTTTCAAACATTATCATCTATGTGATTGACTTTACTTCTTATGTGGACTGGGTAGTTCTTGGGCTCTATAGTTGGAGCCGAACAGAGATTGATAACACAAGTATATGTATGGTAATATACATATGTAGGGTTGGATGATACTTCATGGTTGTATATTTGTTTTTTGGTTGTCCTTTGTGGATTCGGGGAGACCTTCGGTGGTATCGGGTCCCTACTAAGTATCTTTATACTCACCCCTTCACGGGATATGCCCAAAACGTGTTGTGTTGGATGCAGACAATAGACATCGTTATCGGGGGATGAGAGTGAGCTAGGACCGGACGGTACCCAGAGGTGGACCACACAGTGAGACGATACACGGAGCGAACCGTTAGACATGGAGAGATGAGGTGGACATCTATACCAACCCTTCAGGTAGGATACTCGGCAGATGTTCCAGGAGCTGCCAATTTTAGCGACTGTCCCTTTTTCAGTTGTACTTGCTTTCCGTTGTACCTGTACTTTACTGTTGGACATGTATTTCGGGCCCCTTTACATTCATCACTAATTTTTTTATACAATATTTAATTAGTGTTTACATCATGTTGTGCACTCTATTGTGTTTGTTTACTTTCATAAAGGAAATGTCTTCCCAGCTTAGGGATTTACTTTGGTGTTATTCGCCAGCCCCTGACCTATGGAAGGCAGGCTAGGGGTAGTCACGACACCGGTCCCGAGGATGGGTTAGACACAGGTCCCTTCCCATCACCAAAGAAATGGTGATAATAAGTCATAATTAAAACTGGAAAAATATAAATTATGAATTTCATGTTAATCGAATCTATTATAAAGTGTATTTTTTAAAAATAATGATATTTCGAAGTATTTTTTTGAATAGAAAAATATAATGTTACAAAAATAGTTAAAAGAAAATATATTTTCCCAATATGAAAATAATGTAATATTATTCATAATCATAAAATTTATATCTCAAATTTTATAGTTGATATATAATTTTACATTCATAAAAACAAATGATTATTAAATAACAGTAATCAAAAGCCTCAAAAAAATATTTTATTCATTATACATTGAATATACCCACCAATGGTAACCTGTAACATATTTTAATAATAATTATTTTCTAATATATTATATTTGACTATAAAAATATTGTAATTGATATCATAATGATGACATAATTTTGATTCAAATCTAAAAAAAATTATTATTATATAAGTTACCACTAAATTTTTATGCTCATATACAAAATATAATTAGTATTTTTATAAAATTAAATACCATATATAAAATAATATATATTAACATATTACATGTAATGTACTTTTTGAAACAAAAATAAATGATATAATTGTATTAAAAAAATATACTTATAAGAATAATTATTATTATTTTATTTTTAATATTAAATAATTTATATAATGATATGTTCATAATGATAATATAACAAATAATTTTACATGATAATTGTTAATAATTCAAAAAATAAATAATATAATATATCATTATTTCATATAGAAATCATTAAAATCTAAATTTTAATAAAAAATTAATTACAAATAACTATGGAAAAAGTCATGAATTAAATTAATATAATTAAATTATTTGATATAATAAATACTCTTTCATACTTTATCTCACATAATTTTTAAACCACATTGAGGTAGATTCATTCGAGAAAAATAATTAGTGACATTGGTGGAGAAAATCTAATGTAAATTTATGGTCATTAATAAAAAGCTTAAAAGTGTTGGAAATCCGTATTTGAGACATGTATCTTGGGAATCCACATAAGATGAAATTGAAACTGGTGGTGGAAAGGATTATTCATAATATATATAACTTATTAATGAAGAGTGGAATGATATAATATAATTGATGATTAATTATAGGGCTGTATTCATAATTTATCCATTATATTTTATAGTATAAATAATGTAGTATAATATATGATAAAATGTTTTCATTTTTTTTTCATATAATAGATTTGAAAATTTTATGAATTTGACCTGAAAGAATATTTTTTTAATAACATTCAAAAAATTCATTTAAATTTTTAAATGTTTTCTTGAATAAAATAAACTAATAAATAATATAATTAGAATTAAATAATATACATTTTATTATACTAACATAACTTTTTTTAGTTTGATCCCGGAACCATATGTAGACTCCAATAAATATTGAATTTTCAAATGGTTTATCCATTAGAAGAAGATCATGAATAGTAGAGACCATACCATCCAAGGATCTAACATAATACTATAGAGTTATCATCCTAATACAAAAAAAATAGATAATAGAGATTAAATTAATTCTGTATAAAAATGTATAATTATTTGAAATATATTTTGAAAAAAATGAAATGTTATATTTAGTATTTTTAATGATTCAATAGTCAATTAATAACTAACCGAAACAAATATTTATCCTCAAAATTATGTAGCCATTATTCCCAATACATAATAATTCCACACAGAACTAAAAATTCAATAATATATATATAAAATACGGTAGTTAAAAAATTGTGCAATTACTGTAAATAAATGTGATTATATAGTTTTCAGAAATTATAAATTTTATTCACAATCTGTTAATTTGTGAAAATGATTTTAAAAAATTCTTAAATTTAATAAATTAAATGATATAATTCAACTTCCTAAATTTTTATTTCAATGATCTTAGTTTTTGTAAATTTTAAAAATTATTTATTCTACTAAATGCCTCATGCGATGATTTAGATTATTTGCCAATATCGGAGAAATTATCTCTTCAATAATTCTATTAATTTCATCCTGAAATTATGTTTCTATCTTAAGTCATATATATTTATAAATAAACATAGAATTCGTATGTGATAAACTATAGTTTCGGAAAAAATTTAATTTTTTATCATATATAATAAACCTAGTCGTAATACCAAATTAAAAATCTTATAAAAAGTTATAGTCTATTAAATTTATAATTATTTTTATTAATTTTCCCTATTAATTACATTTATACGTATAATATGTTTCATAATGAATTTTTTGATAAAAAAATAGTTTATATGAGAAATAATTTCTTGTAATATTATTATATAATTATTGTTGAATATAATATTATAGATATATTTTATATTTATTTATTAGACATAACCTGTTTGGAATTTTATTTTTTTAATGTTCAATTTTATTAGTTAAAAATATATTTTAAAAAATAATGTATACAAGATTTTAATATAAAAAATTATCATTTCGTATGTGAACATTTTAATGAAAATTTTCATTATGTTCTTGAATCATGACGGTTTAGTGTAAAATTGATAAATTTTTTTCTCATGTAAGATAACAAATCTTTCTAGTGTATGTGAAACAAAATAAATTTACACAAATAATCATTTATGTTCATGTAAATAATTTATTAAATGAGGATTTATTTATTACAATTATTAAATGCTATCAACCGATATATATTTAAAATACATTATATTTTTAAAAAGTTTTGTATAATTGTATATATTGTAATTAATTTTATATACTTTTATAATATTAATATTTTGTGACAATAAAAATTAATATATATTGAATTTAAAATAAATTTAAAAATTACATTATTGATTTTTTAATCTTTTATATTTTTTAGTTTTTATAAAAAAATTATGATCATCATGTATGTTATTGATTATAAATTTAAAAATATTATTAAATTTTAAAAAACTTTTTAGCATCAGATGTTGGTGATGTTTATATTGAGTCACATGGTAGCATATAAAATATTATTTTATGAAATTTAAATTAATTTATTTCAAAAAAAATTATACTATGAAAATATATTATTTTGTTTATAATACTCAATAAAAATAAATTTTTAATTAAAAATTGTATTGCATTTCATGAAATGTATTATTGTTTAATAAATTAAATGATAAAATGAAAAATGTTTTACAATAGAAAATAATTATTTAAAAGGATTAAAATGAAATTAACATCATTCAATATGTATATAGATTCATTATTTTATAATGGATTAATATAAAGTTAATTAAACTAAAATTGTATTTGTTTTTTTGAAGAGACAAAGTGTATATTTATTTTTATTCTCATGTATTTAATAATTATAAAACAATAATTATATGATATATTATAATAATTATATATGTGTTTTTTTTGATTATTTAGATTATTAAACATCACAAACAAATTATTTGTTGTCATTTTTATTGAATAGGAGAAAAAAATAAGTAGTATCTATTTTCATTGATATTTTTGGTATGGTAAAAAATAAAAATTATGAAATTATATATTGAATTTGTTGAGAAATAAATATGGGATATTGGATGGAAGATATTCCTCACACGTTGAAAATTCGATTCTTAATTGCTAAATGATTAAAAAAATATTGTTATATTATCTTGATTCACTATTCTCATATAATATTATACGTTTCATCAGTATTATTAACTACATAATTTTTTTAGTTTTATGATTATATCAATATTAAACCACACTGTTTTGTTTTATTTTTTTCCCAATATTAATTTTTGAAGATTGATATTAATTATATTGTTATCATAATCAACTCATGAGATATATTTCAACTGAAATTATATTATTTGATTGTTGGATTTTTAAACATATTTGTAATTTCGTTAATTTACCTAAATATTTTATTATGGTGAATCAGTGATAAAAAATTATTAGAGGTAATTATATAATATGTATTTATACTGAACATGTGAAATGAAATGATTTATTTATATTCATATATAGCTAGTTTTGAATCTGTTTAAATTGATTAAACATAGGCCAATTATACATATATAATATTTTTAATGTGATTTTCCTGGTCCCCTAATTTATGTTTTATGATGTTTCAATGATGTGGGGTTTTGTTTAGTAGTAGTTAAAAAAAAGAAACAGTGTCTACTGTAAAATTATACATTGAAATGAGATTATTTCCTGAATCATATAATAATTTTGATATTTATTATTGTATAATATATTATGAAGACGGAAAGATATATGATTTTTAATGTTATTGTACTATATTACTAGAACCATGGATTATTCTATTTCATTGTGATATGTTTAATTACACCACAAAGTATTACTGGGGTAGAATTTTGATTTCTATTTAGTCCTTCAAAAAATATTTTTCACCGTGATGTTTACATTCATTTTTACTATATTTCGATTTTTAAAAATATTATATTATGATATCTGAAAGATTATATGAATAAGGGATGATTTTTTGTAACATTTAAGGTTGTTATGGATTATTCTATGAATAATATTTGTCTTAGTCATTAATTTGTAATGAATGTCATTATATAATAATTTTTTATCATAAAAATTTGAAAGGATATTTTCTATGATTCAGGAATGATAAATGTAGGATTTTTATTCAGTTTTTTAGATTTATAAATATCAATTTTCTTTTCAATAAGAAATGTTTTACACAAAATTTGGTTATTTGGATTAATATTAACAACATAAATGTAGTTATTTTTAAAAAATATTATATTTAATTAATTTAATTAATCTTTTTTAGAAACAATGGTTTTAAATAGTGAATTGGAACATATAATTCCCTACCAGCAAATTAATTTATTCAATATGATAGATAAAGTTTGATTGAGGTAATAAAATATTGATTATTTTTCATTAAATGTATTTTTCCTCACTATAATATTATTGTTATATATTGTTTGTTGATATAATTTATGATTGACATGGGATGGTCTTTTGAATCATTTTTATGTGGATATACATTTGCAATAATTACTAGATATTTTTCCATAATATTGTATTATTTTGATTAATTTGAGATTAATTTTTTTGATCTACTCTTTATTTTACTACTTTTAATTGGGTTTATCCATGATGTTATTTACATAATGTAAATATATTATATTATCCGAATTAAATATTAAAAATTTAATTAAATTAGTAGTGATATTGGACTTATATTCCTTATAGGATTATCGTCATAACTGTTCTTGTTATTTTTTATTACTATTTTATATATAATTTTGTTATTTTATTTTATTATTATTGTTTGGAATCAATTTTTAAATTATTATGAAAAATTAAAATATTAAAATATGATATGTTATATTAATAACATATTTTTTTATTAATATGTATAGTACAATTTGTTTCGTGAATAATTAAGTTATCAAAAAATGAAATTTCATGCATGTTTTAGTATTATATATTTTTAATCCATTTATTTTTATTGATTATAAATTTGTTATAAATAGGATATATTTTAGTTATAATATTTTTATTGATTACAATTTGGTTGGATAGTTTTTCATGGAATTCAAGGATGTGACCCTATATTTTGACGATACAATATTATGGAAACGTTCATGTGGTTATATTGTTTTAATTTATTAATAATATATAATATTTTTATCTGATTAGGGTATTTAATATATATGAATATGATAATTAATTAATGAGTATAAAGAGATATTGTGGTGTAAATTCAGTGGTTATTGAAAAATAATAATGAATTTTATTTAAATTTAAATGTATTATAAGTGAATTGTTATCTTTTTAGAATAATTATATATAATGAAAATATTTTCATATTAACTTCTTCATGAAAAACATTAAATACTATTTAAAATATGATTTTGTTTTATATTTACTAAGTGGTTTTGATATGTTTTTATGAATACCTAATGATTATTATTGTTGTTCTGATGGAGTGAAAGTGTAGTGATGTATGGTGATTGTCGGGTTATTTTATAGGCAATTCACGATGTGATTATAGTTTCTACTTTTTATATGAATTGTATATTTAAGTGTTACATATTGTCATAAGAGTCAAATAAAGTCATCAAATCATATTTGTGGTTTTGTATTCTATGGTAAACCTAACATCAGGTATGTGTGGGTCACACATTTCCAACTAATCACAATCTATTTCAATTCCTTTCAACATGTATGTTTTAAATTTACTAGTTAATAGCTATATTTTTTGTGGAAATGATGATCATATTTTTTCTGGATATTCTTATAAATTAATTTTTTTTACCTTGTACTGTATATATGTGGTATGTGTTTTTTGTGTTACTTTGATATGATATTTTGAATGGTGGTCGTGGAAAGTGATATCATTGCATAGAAACATATTATTATTCATTAACTGTAACTTAATCAATGGTGAATCTTATGTGGGGTCCATTCAAGAGTTATTTTCTACATTACAATGTAATACGTCAATGTGAATTTCCTGAGTCATCCATGCTGACATGGGTAGTTGTAGAAAAATGATAATGAAATGGTTAGTTTCATTTATTGTTGAATATTTCTGTAGTGTTTTTTTCTACACTATAAATATATTTTCCTTAAGGTTCCTACTATGAATAATTGTAGCCAAACAAAAATATATATATTATGATTCGATATATTATAACTATAGCATTAATGATAGATATATTCAATAACATCTCCTAATATAGTGATTATTTGGGGCTGGAGTCTCTTTCATTAGAGCAATTTTTCCGTATTGTCAATCGATATTATGAGTATATTATCATCAACATTTCATGTATATAATATCATTTTTGGGTTATTTTTTTATAGTTTTAGTTCTAAAAAATGGTTCTTTTATTTTTCAAAGGATTAAATATTGAAATGAATCGAATACATTTGATTTGTACCCTTGTGGATAGTGAAGAAATCATGGACTATTAGAAGTAGGATTCAAGGGACACTCTGAACCACATTACCTGTTATTAGGGGTGGTTAGTAATAATGCTCCAAATATTTAGAATAACAGTGTTCCCACCATAGATATTATTTTTATAAATTAAACATATGATAAAAATTATTTACATAACTTTTTATGAGTTCTATAGATCTACCATATACCTAGTGGCAATTATATTTCATTTAAAACTATTATAAAATAACATTATATATAATTATTGTAATTTCCTCGAATTAAATGTAATTTTTTATTGTATTGGATTATTTTGATAACATGCCCCAAGATGGAATGTGATTCTGAGGCCCGAAGTGCATGAAATGATACATTGAAAAATGTTATGTTTTAAATAGCATGTGTGACATCTTTTTTCGGAATAAAGTGGAATAAATCTCATTTAGGTGAATAAATAAAAAACTGAAGGGTACTGTTGTGTATAAGATGCTGGGTATAACCTAAATGTTACCTAATTTTAGTAGGCATAGTTCTCCAATGATAAAACCTAAAAATGGAATAACCCTAAATAAAATAATTAAATAATCATATTTTATTTTTGAAATCCATATAAATCACGGATAGTGAGTTAGATATAAAATATGATAACACTATTAAGGTCATGAGGGTATCTATTTTAAAGGAAGAGTGTAACTTTGGCTGGAACAGGTTTATACTGTATGATAGTTTTTGGATGTAAATAAAATTATTAAATAATGTTATTTTATTTTATAATCTTTATAGCTCATTATTTCTAATCCAGATTAGAAATTCGAGAGTATCATTAACTTAGTTACGGTATGATTCTTAAAGGTGGATCCAAAAATATGCCAGTGTACGCTGACTATCAAGGTAGGATTTCAGGACGTAACAATAAATAAAATAATTTAAATAAAATTTATTTTATTTTTGAATCCTCGTAACTCACAAACAGTAATATTAATTGAAAATCTGAAACCACAGTTCAGTTAGGAATGAGATTTTCTCTATCAGAAAAACTAAACCTCGACTGACGCGAGCCTATCGATAAAAGTTAATTTCGGTACATTTCAAAATAAAAATAAAATAAAATAAAAGAGTAATATATATATAATTTATATGTATTACGCCAACACTACGTTGCAGCAACAAGGCAACATTGAATCTCATTAATTATCCTCATTAAGGATTCATCATAAAGATGCCACAACATTTTGTTACCGAAACACTAATTCACATTTCATTAATTAATAGCCAATCAAACAATGTTGGATTGTTGGGACAATCCTGGAATTGCTCTGAGGCTTTAGCGAGTAGCGATGATGAATGAATAACACACTCTATTCCACCATTCTAAGGTTATGTATCTACAATGGATTACAGATCAGGAACAAAGAACGGATTTCAGTGATATCATACTTTCTCGATAATGAATTATATCCCAGGTATGGGTTTGAAATCTTAGTGAATTGGTTTTCCCTATTCTTCCCCTCTAGACAAAAAATTTAGATAAAACCTCAATAATTTTGTTCCACGAATGGATTTTTCTTGCGGGATTAAGAAATATAATTGACTTTTGATATCGGGATTAAATCACAGTGATATATAATTTATATTTCATGATCCTGCCAACACAAAAAAAATCGGATGAACATAAACAAAGGATGGATGTTCATTTGTGTGTTTTTTGGGATCCCCTACACCTCTCTCTCCACGTTCGTCATCGAGTAATAGATGGTGGCACATAGGCCTTGGAGACACCAGTGAGAGATCATGGAATAATTCCATGATTTCGGAACTTTTCCACAACACACAGTTGTGGAACCCTAGCCGCGGTGGTAGGAGGACGAAGGATGGAAAACATCCCACTGTAGAGGAAGTAGTAGCCCCTGACAAGGAGGCTGGTAGATGGAGGACTTTTCCACCTTCCATCATCAGAGGCTTATGCATCACAATGTCCTGGGTCACACAGAAGGTTTGACCTGAGTGTCAGGACATGTACTGGAGGGAAGTGACACTCAGACGATTTGTTGGAGGAGTGGCTCACGTAGGCGGTCTACGACAAGAGATGAAACCTTGTCCTAGACCACGAGCATCCAGGTAGGGGAGAACTGAACCACTGTTCCGGGTGGGAAGACGGGAAAAAACATGAAATTGGGTGGCCCAGGCTGGTAAAGAACCTGCCCACCTGTTGCAGGATATATTGGATGAAACTGGGTTGCTGGGTGACCCGACGAGCTATACCCACGACCGAACAAGGCCGATTCTAGCATGTCTTAATAAGCCTAGCCCAGTGGCTAGGCTAGATTGGGTCAACCTAGAAAAATCCGGGTTGAGTAGGGTCAGAAAAATTTCCCGGATCATGTGGGTCCCCAAGCTGGGACGGTCAGGTCAGTCAAACAATGTTGGACTAGGCCTAGACACAACTAGCCATTTTTTAGTAAAACACCAATATCATTCAGACATGGAATTCCATTGATGCACTAACTACGGTGATGGAACACTAAATTTGAGGTGGTTATTTTGAAATGCTATAAGGAGGCATTCGTGGAAGTCTAATTCTATGGATAGAATGATAAGTATATTCTCCTAGGATGAAGCTCATTACATGTTGGAATACTATGACTGGACGAGACACAAAGACTACTGATCAGCTGGTCTATGTGACCCTACAAACTTATATGAAAAACCACCCAATGTGGACCAACTACACGGATATCTTTGTGAACCAAACACATGTGTCTTTGTTTGAACAGGCTAAATGGGGCACATTGTGGACCATTTATAATTGGCCCTCTAAGGTCCAGCTATGATGGTCTATGTATGGAGCGGCTCTGTGTGACCCGACAGACCCATTGTGGGGAGCGGCATTGTATGACACAATAGACTAATGGTACTCATCAGGGATGAGTACCTCAGCATTCCACATAGTTCAGTTTTTTGACTGATCATCTTCCATTATATGCATTGACTTATACATGGTTTGAGTATTCTTTGATATATGATTCGGGTTAGTGATCTTGTTTTGTGGTCCTTCTATGTGGTCTTCCCATTTTGGATTTGGTTTCCAACTGAGTATTTTATTATTCATCACAGAAAAGGATTCTCCAGCATGTGTTGTGACCCATGCAGGTGATTGACTCTTCATTGGAGTCCTTGGTGGTCTGAGACCAGGTGGCACTCAATGAGACATCATTAGCGTGCATATTTCTATGACTATAGACATCTACAATTTTCTTACCCATCATGTTGGGTCTCAAGAAGATGGACCATATAATTTTTATGTTTGTTTGTGGGTTCGGGCATGTACTTGGTCCCCTTTTGTAGTTTCAGTTAGAAATGTACTCTTCATAGTTGTCTCAATGATAATTGTGGTTTACATTGTGTTTACATTATTTAGTTGCATATTTTTTCATGTGTACAGGAATAAAGGCAACTATGTTCTATTTTAATACATTCCTTTTTCGTGCTATTATCCATCCTCTGGCCTATGGACGTTGGGTTTGGGGGTAGTCACAACATTGGACCTATGATATGGGTCTGAAAAAGTGGAATTAGATGTGTTATGTTTTTCAATAAGAACTTCAATTCTGTAAATTTTAATGGGGCGTAATTTCTTACTATTTCACGATTAGATTTCTATCTAGGGATTCTACTATTGGTTCGGTGGTTGACATATCTATACACCAGAACCATGAATTATACATTCCAACTCGTTACATGAAATCCCTGGTTACATACATCTTTGAGTTTTTATCTCATGAAATTTTTGAGTTGTAGTTGTCTGGCCAGGAATAATCTGTCAATCTAGATTCATCTTGATCTCTTTCAAGATTCCTCAATATAAATATCTATCCATGATTACAATGTTTGACTATAAGGATGGTACACATAGAAATGTGCCTTCGGTACATGGACTGTTGGATGTGATTGTACCTTAGAGGGGTGTCCCAGCGATACTACCACCCATCGGTCAGCAGTTACTACTAGTGCTACCAATGTAGGATGCACAAAAGATCAACACCTTACTCTATTTAAAATGATAGAGACGAATAAGGATTCAAGTTTATAATGATTCACAAACTGTTCAGGACTAGGATGAGGTGGTGACTGAGTTTTCAATCTAGTAAGGGCACCATTAGATTTGATGGTAATCCATGAAATGAGCATTCTACATGTAATCACAGGGTGATGGTGGGGTTTTTTATAGGATCCTAGGATGAGGTTATGTTTATATGGTTAGAGCTTCAAGACCATTCTCATATATGGTGATCATATTATTAATGCTAAGGTCTATGAGTTTCCAAGAGCATATAAATCTTTTACAGGACGACATGTCAGTAGTAGAGTATTCATCGAGGCATGGAGACCATTCCAGGTACTCGATGAGTAATATATGACCAATGCTTCTGATCCCTATCATCCGAGTGAGGTTTTCATGGGGAATATGAGACAACACAATTCATGTATGCATTCCTACTTGCACTAGGGTTCTAGAGAGAACCTTTGTTGTTGAAAGTCCTTTGGCTGAACAGATATAGCTAGATAATGATTGGAGTGTAATGAAGGAAGTCGACATCAGTCTCAATGATGTAAACGTGTGAGAACATTCTGAGAATAGGTCCCATGATTAGTAATCTACTTTGCAAGGCCCAAAAGGTGTGTCTATTCTGCTTAAAAGAAGTAATTCATTTCATGAAACTGTAGAGGAAATCATGCTAGATATTTCCCCACCCATCGTGTTGATAGTGGAACAATGGATAGACCATCTTGAAAGAGATAGTGTCAAGAAATGTTTTATCTATAGTGAGGAAGATGTGGTAGTGGAGGTGGGAGATCATCAGGAAGTGGTATAGTTTTCAGCAACTTCCAACATCCACCAAGAAATTGTTTACAATATAATCCGAGAGCTAGAGGAAAAAGGAACGGGGTATCTGCATGCAGCCATCATTACCCACATAGCAGTCGATATTTTGAGTTTTCAGTTCCATAGAGTGGTGGATGAATATGAGGAAGCCTTTACATAGGATGTCTTAGAGCTAACTCCTCATAGAGAGGTAGAATTAACCATTGATATTCACCTTGGGATGACACCAATATCTATAACTACATTCCAGATGGCTCCCGCATATCTCTGGTACCTGAGGGTATAGTTGGAGGATTTGTAGGGTAAGGGGTACCTAAGTTATAGGTTTTCTCCATGGGGATTCCCAATGTTGTTTTCAGAGATATCCAACAGAATCTAGTGGTTATACATGGAATTACGAGGCCTGAACCAGGTGAGCCTAAAGAATAAGTATAATTTTTCAAGGATTGATGGAATCTTCAATTATCTTAAGGGATCAAGGTGGTTCTTGAACACTTACCTCCATTTAGCATATCACCATATTTGATTGCGAGATGTGGACATCTGGAAGACAGCTTTTAGATGTCGCTACAACCACTATGATTTCATAGTTTTTCCATTTGGAATGACAAATTCTCCTAAAGTGTTCATGGGACTCATGAACATGATCTTACTGTCGTACTTATACTATTTTTTGGTGGTCTTAATTCATGACATCTTAGTGTATTCTGCGTACGTGGAGGATCACACCATACACAAGTGGATGGTTCAGGACACACTCTATGAGCACCAGCATTATAGAGATCTCTCAATGTTTCTGTTCTGGTTTCAAAAGTTCCACATCCATGTACATGCCATCATAGAGGCTGGGGTTGTGGTGGATCCAGTGAAGATTGGGGAGATTCATTCTTGAGAACGAACCTAGAGCATTACAAATGTATGGAGTTGTTCTGGGTTGAATGTTTACTATTAGTGGTTTATACTTGACTTATTCAGAGTATCATCACCCATGCAGGTGTTGAAGAAGAAGGGGAAAACCTTTGTTTGGATGTAACATATAGGCATAGAATTCATTAGGTGAGGTATAAGTTTACATGAGAACCTATCTTGAGGCTTCTAGAGGAGTGCACTGACTATATGTTGTTTTTTTAAGCATCGAGAATTGGACATCATTGTAACCTCATGTAGGTGGAAAGTATTTGTTGCTTATGGCCCATAGAAATTAATACATCATGAGAGGAACTATGTGAGTTATGACCATGAGTTATCAGTGGTAGTCTTCACATAGAAGATGTGGCGACACAACCTAATTGGAAAATGATTCATCATATACTATAAACACAAGAGTCTCAAATGTATCCTTTCACATATGTGTCTAAATATTAGATAGAAACGTTCACTAGAGTTCCTCCAGGAATATGACTTCGGGATATTCTACACTCCTATGAAGGAAAATGTTGTGGAAGATGCTCTTAGATGGAGATGAGTTTTACAAATACTAAATGTTGCCTCAAAGCATTTGTCCTCATTTTTTATATCCTACATCGATTGAGAAGATAAAAATTTTCTACAGTTTATTATTGTTTCCCCTACAATCTTACAGTGAGTCAGGGTGTTGCGAATGAGAGATGTAGTTATGAGACTACCTGTGCCCATATTCCAATAGAGCATGAACCTGATGGGTATTTAAAGGGTTGAGAGCATGTCATCCTTTTCATAGAACGAATCGTAGTACACGAGGCATTATAGGAGGAGGTGTGGAGGGATTTCATCACATCCCATTAGCAGTACATCCATGTTTGGAGAAGATGTACCACGTACTCTGATATTAGTACTAGTGATTGAGGATGAAGAAGGAAGTGGAAAATCAAGTCTCCAGATGCCTCATCTATCAGCCAGTGATGACTGAGAACCACTTTCAATCAGGTTTGAAACAACCCCTTGTGGAACCAGAGTGGAAGGTGCATGGGATATTGAGGTACTTCGTGACCGGATTACCATGTACGTCTAGATGGAATAATACTATCTAGGGGTTTTTAGACCGACTCACCAAGTCTACCCACTTATTAAGAACTCATTAGTAGATTTTTGTATAAGGATCATGACACCACTTCATGCAGGATATATGTACACAACATGTCACATATCATTGACTAGGGCCCGTTGGACATTGATGATAGGGATACATTTGCGGTGAACCTGTAGATAGATAGAGGATTGATTGTAGAGGATTGTTCATGGATAGTCAATTCCTCTATTTCTTATATGTTATCTATACATGAATATCCTCGGGAGCACGTGGGAGTAGGAAACTCTAGATTTTACTCAGTACCTCAATATGATTGATTATAATATGTTTTGGATTTCGAGGACATAAATCCCTAAATGTGGGAGTAATTCAGTTTCCATAAATACAATATAATTTTTTATAAGGGTTTATTTTGAGACTAATCTCTATGAAGAAAATTTGATTCCAAAGCATGGAGTTCCAAGAATTATCCATATAAAAATGTTATATTTTAAATACCACGTGTTAGTGTTTTTCCTAAAAAAGTCGAATAACGTTTAAATGGGTGTGAGGAAAAAAAATATAAGGGAACTGTTACATTAATTATGGTGGGTTGACCTTAGGTGTGATTTAATTTTACTAGGTGCCGCACTTTTGTGGGAAAACATGAAAATAGAATCACCATAAGTTAAATAATTCAACAAAAATATTTTATTTTTCGAATTCTTATAACTCCGGAAAGGTGAGTCGGATTGAAAATCAGAGACCACCATTGAGCTCATGACGGTATTATTTTCATATGCAGAGCCTAAAATTGGATTCCATGGGTCAAAGTGAAAAATATTTTTTATCCATATATAAAATAAAAAAATCATGTTTTTTTAATTTCAAATCCTTATAACTCATAAACGGTCACTCATATTTCAAATTCGAGAGTACCATTGAGTTCATGATGGTATGATACCCTTAGAAAAATCCTGTCATTATATGACATGATCCGACTATGAATATAGGTTTTTGGGATGTAACTTTAAATAATATTAATTAAATAACATTTATTTTATTTTTTGAATACTCAAAACTCACAAATAGTAACTCAGAATAAAAATCTGAGATGGCCATTATGTTTTTAAAAATATATAAACCTTATGAAGTAATTATCCTTGACCAGAATATTTCGAAGGTAAATGTTAATTATTGGACTTTTTGGGAGAAAAAGAAAATAACGTAAATGATTATTTTATATTTCTTTGAGCACTGGAACGTCAGCACAATGGTCTAGTGAAAAGTAACTTATGAAACTAATTAACGATAATCTTTAATGAGTTTGCAAAACAATGTTGTAATGTTTTATATAAAACACATTGATTCATTTTTTGCCAATTACTAGCTGGATAAGAAATGCAGGATTGATCAGACAATTCATGAATTGCTCAGAGGCATTGGTGGGTGGCAACGACAAAAGACAAATACAATATCTTCCACCCGTAAATGGATATCTTTATGTGGTGGGAGGTAGATCGAAAAAGATAAATAGTGGCACATGATCTCGTTATTGATCGACCATCAATTCAATCCCCTATAGGGGTTTAAATTCTATGTGATTTGGTTTTCCTAATTCTCCACCTGTAAAAAAAGAACACAGATAAAATATATAACAAGTTGTTATGTGGATGGATATTCTGTATGGGGATGGGAAATATAATTGTGGGTTGATATCGGGATAGAATATCAGTGATTTATAATTTATATGTTGTGATCTCGCTAACCTGAACAAATCCATGTCAACAAGAACAAAGGATTGTTTTTCATTTGGGTGTTCTTTTTTATCACCTCCATCTCTCTCAATGTTCTTATTTTCGTATCTGACTGTGGTTTATTCTCCATAAAGGCTCTAGAGAGAGACCTTAACAGAATATTGTGGTGGTGGCATCAGGCCTTGAAATCCTGTAGCGACACCATGGCTGCGGTGGAAGGAAGGAGGTGGGGGATAAAAGTGTGCCACGATAGCAGTAGTAGCCACCAGCAGGTGTACATGCCCACCAATTCATGTTAGAGGAACACACATCATAAAGCCACTATTTTCATACAACATAAGTGAGATAGATATAAATAAGATCTGAAGGTCACATGGAAGGTCCTATCCACGTGAATGGAAAAAAACTAGAGAGACGTTCCACTAGGGACCCACATTGGAGGAGTTGCCTATGTTGGCACGCCATGGTAGGAGCTGGCATGTGGTTTTGTATAGTATGCTGCACGAATCAGACATCTCGTGGGTGTCGGTGTTCGGGAGAACAGGCCCACTGTGTGGGTCGTGCCAGTGGTGCAAACTGGGACGTTGGGCGGCTCGTGCTAGGGAAATGTTGTCCTGTCGATGAGGGTCGGGATGACGAGACAATCCGGGACGTTGGGCAGCCCATTCTACAAAAGATTTTTCTGGCCTGTTACCGACCGAGCTTAATAAAATTGGGTCACAGGCCGACTCGGTAGAAGGATCACTGACCGAACTAGGCCAAGTCCAGCAAGGCCCAATGTGCCAGGCTAGAGTAGGTCTTCCCAGACCCGATTGAGTCGAGCTGGCCGAACCAGGTCGGGACTTGTGAACCCTTGGGAAGACTTGATCGGGTCGGTCCAACCAAGTCATATTGGGCCAGACGCAACTGACCCATGTTTACTAAAATGATAATATCATACAGATCGGGCGTCCGATTGACGGGATTCATATGGAATTGGAATCCTTTTTATGAGGTGGTTTTTTTGGATGATCTAAGAAGGATCTCATGGATGTTGAAATCTGATGAATGGAATGGGTAGTGGATTTTATCGGAATCAATTGTACTACATGTGGGAATCATGTGGTTGGTGAGACCCGAACACTGGTGAGAAGAAGGTCTATGTGATTTTATATGAATAGATGATATTTGTCTCTGTGTGAACCAGCTACAAGTGGCTATGTGTGAACCTTCTATATGAATTACTTTGTGGACCAGCTATAATTGGACCCATGGAGACCAAATATGATGTACTAAATGATGAGAGGCTATGTGTGACCCGACCGACCCACAGTGGGGAGGATCATTTTGTGACCTAGCATACCCATTGTACTCATCATGGATTTGTACCTTAGCTGTACAATGCGTTTTGTTTTATAATTGGTTTTATTTATTTCTATACTTTGAATTATATGAGGTGTGAGATATCATTTCTATATGATATTTTTGTGTGATCATTCTTTGTGATACTTCTTTGTGGCCTCTCTGTAGTGTATCTGGGTCCATACTAAGTATTATGTTACTCACCCCCATATGGGCTTCACCTGAACTTATAGTTTCCCCATGCAGGAGATCGACACTTCGATGAAGTCCTTAGTGGTCTCGTACTAGGTGGTGCTCAATGAGACGGGACCTACAAGCGTACTTCTATGGCTATTGACAAATGAGCTTCACCTACCCTTCAGGTAGGATCTTATGTAGATGTATCATTGTAGGTGTTCTTCCCATTGTGGTTTGGGTTTTTATTCTAGAAAACTATTACATTCATTTTGTAATATACTCTTTTTAGTTAAATCAGTTACAATTGTGGTTTACATTGATTTTACATTCCACAATTTAAGAATTGTGCATCAGTATATGTTTAAAGGAATATAACTTCTTTTTTTGGGATATGGCTTTTAGGTGCTAGTTTCCAGCCCCTTGCATATAGGAGGCGGACTTGGGGTAGTCACAACACGGGACCTGGGGGATGGTTTGGGAAAATTATACTAAAATAAATTGAAATATATTTTTTATATAATTTTTAATTTTTATCTAATATGGGTTTTATCTGTTAAAGGAAATTTATATGTTTATTTAGGTAAAAAAGTGGGAGACTCAATATAGTTTCAAATGGATTTTGTAATTATTCAAAAGTGTATGTTTTATACATGTAAACCGTTAGTGGGTTCCATAATTTTTATGAGTGAAACAATATAGTTTAGTTGATGTAAATGGTGTAGCTAGAAGTGTTATTAAATTGTGTTGGGTGATGATAAGAAACCATGATTTTATAGAGGAATGATTCACCATGGACATACTTTGAGGGTGGCCTATGGGAACAGTACGTCTTCCTTTTTGTGGAAAATTTCACTACAGTATAAGGAATACTTTTCCAGTGGAATTTTCTAGGATTTCCTGACCTGTAATCGAGATATAGTTTTTCATGATTGAAATTTTGGGGCTTTTAAACTCTTTATTTTCCTAGTAATTAGTTTTAGGGATCATAAAACACACCTAAACATGTATTGCAGATTGTAGGTCCCTCTACCTTTTGGATGTCCCTTGTATTGGATGTTATTATTGAAGATATAGTAAATAATTCAATGTAGTACTCTAGAGCATGTTCAATAGTACTCCACCATTGTTCTGTTACTATGATTTTTACATGGGTTTTTGATGATTTCATGGGTCCCCTTATGGAACCCCCTCACATTTACTCGCTGAAACACATTCTTGAGTGGGGGATACACTTTCCTTATCTAGCCCTTATCCAACGATTTTCCCTTATTTTACAAATATCATTTGGGAGATACAGTTTTGGGGATAATTAAATAGGATCATAGTGAACTCAACCACTATAAGGTATGTGGTATGTGGATTATAGGGGAGGTCTTGAAATTATAATATGATGTAATCTTTCTTCATTCACATAAATTTTAGCTACTCTATAATTTTTTAATGGTATTTTGGTAATAAAAATTTTATTTTTCTATTAGATTGGTTTTATAATAAACTATATTATTATATCAATTTTTTTTGGATTTGGAAGGCAAAAGATCATATCAATTTTCAGTTAATTAAAAAGTAACATTCATCTAGTTAATTTTTACTATATATTAAACTTATTGGACTTTTTATAAATAACTATTTTATGAAATTCTGGTTTTAGTGGATGTGTTATGTGCTCAGTGTCCCGTATAAGTATTCAACATTCTATGGATCATGTTATCATTAATCGGTTGATCTAGTTGGGTCCATTATTAAAATTTTAAAATCAATTCCAGGTTTCTTACTATGGAAACCCAATCATCTTACACGTATTAGTACTTGAATTTTATCATTATTATCCAAAAAATACAACCCAAGAATGGGTATGTCCACTTTATAATAGAGACTAGTTACATAAATCAATGAAATTTAACAAAAAGTAAACATCGTTATTTTATTCTCTTAAATATGATCCAATATCCATTGTTTCTGTAAAAACTAAAATGGTTAAATTAAAGAATACATAAAAATGGGTTTTGATATAAATCTAAATAATGGAAAAATTATGATTAATGATGATAAAATATGATTTGAATTCAGAACATAATATCATAAAAAATTCAAGGCTTAAGAATAACCATATAGAATAATGTCTCAACAAAATCTTAAAATATTTGATCATAGAATCAATTGAATGTAGATATATCATAAAACATGACAAAAACTAATGTTCAGAATCAATTTTAATAAAAAATAACATGGTGGTAAATGTATGATAGTGGATGATGTTCAACCCCTAATAATATTAATATCAAACATTATGATATAGTTATTACCCAATGTTTGGAGTGATGTTTAGGTGAAACAATAATAATATATTCATTCATATGTTTACTACATAAATAAAAAAATTATAATTTTTAATCATAATGAAATAACCAATAATGGAAATTGGGATACATAATCATATATTAAAGAACTAAATAGAATATCTTAAGATTCCACTTAAATGAAGGAATTAATGAATTTATTAGACAATCAGGAAGGGATTATGTAACACCCCAAGATTTCATAGTGTGTTATTTCTTTAAAATAATACAATAACTTGCACTACACGCATCACCGAGTTCAAGCACACCATGAATTACCAAACAAGCCATTCAAAAGAGGTTATGAATAGTATTAACTAAATTTTAAACTTTATATAATCCTTATAATTTTAGAATCCATATTATGAGTTTCTTAGACATAATACAAGAACAGATTCATTTTCAGTATTGCACTTTTATCAACTTTTAATAGTGAAACCTTTTTAAATACAATATTTTAAACTTTTTGACTAAATGGGGACATCAAAAAAATTTAAAATGAAACATCCCAAGCTTCCACGGTACGCTTTCCTTTGAATAATACTGTAGCGTTTGTTGTACGCAACTTCGAGTTCTAACACACCACAACCAATCAAACTAGCTGTTATGAATAGTAATACCTACTTTTTGAAATTATATATATTTTATATTTTATAATGGACTTCATTTTTTTGATTCGGAATATTTAATTTATCCTAAGGTGAAATTTTGGTACATTTCGGATAACTTTCATATTTTGATGAATAGTGAAAATTACTAAATTTTAATTAAAAACAACTTTTTTAATCAAAATAATTAATAGTGATAAATTATGAATTTAAGTGGTTTTAAAGTATATTTAGAATATATTTTTACCATTTAATATAATTTTGGTCATTGGACATAATTTTACAATTAAACCGAACATAAACAGATGTCAATCTTTGGATAGTTATTATCTCTTAAAAACACGCTTTTTGTTTTGACAGCGGGAATTAATTTTAAATTAATTTCTGCTACTTCTGTGCTTTGAATTTAGAAAAATGGATTCCATATTTGGAATCAGGATTTTCAAATTGTGTAAATAGGTAACTTTTATTTTTAGACATTTTGAAAAATTACTGCGGTAAAAATTTTATTTACCATTGTTAAGGGTAAATCCGGTAAATAAGGGTTAAAAAATAATATTATAATAATACTAAATTACCCTAAAACGTGTCCTAACCTTATTGGTTGATACATGTTCGGCCATAGTAATATTTGGGTCGATTTTGGGACCCCATGGATCTACTTGTAAGTGATAATGACACTTTATTTTAATTAAGTTAAAATGAATACAAAAATGACACAAGCATATATCTTTTAGAAAAACAATTTTTACATAGGGTTATATATGTTTTATTTTAGATTATAAATATTCATTAGAAAGATAAAAAGATTTAATACATAATGGTATTTTATTTATAATTTTTAGACATTAAATAATTTATTTTATTTATGACACAATGATGATGCAGTAATTACTATAATAGTGAAAAAATAAAATAATTGATATTATAAATACCCAAATAAATATAATATGAAACTTTTAATTAATTACACTAATTTTATAGGATAATATGATATATTAGGATTGATTTAATTGACTTTTTTCGAAGTAATCAATCTTTTATGAGCTTCACAAAAATCAACTATTGAATAGTGTCAAAATTGACATAAAAGAGTTCTTAAAACAAATATTATATTATTAATTGATATTAAATTCCTAAAAATCTAAGGTTCGGCCAAGAGACTTATATCATGATAGGTTAATCATTAATGGACCACTTGGGGGTCTCTTGGATGTATTTAGTATGTTTATTAACCATATTATATAAAAATACAAAGAGACATTGTAAAAGTGAAACTAATTAACTTAGAGTTAAAACTTAAAGATAAGTTTAATATAAGTACCCAAACCTGTCTAAATTCTATTGGTTGAGTTGTTTTCGACACATCCCCACCTTAACCTTTGAATAATCGACTTTGGATCCATTAGAAACCGAATATGAATTTATTATAAATTAATATTTCTAGCTTTTCCAAAGGTTCCCCTCACCCCTCTTATAAAAGGGAACTCCTCCTTCTCATTTCTTCACACCTTCAAAGCCTTTTGGTTCGGCCAAACTCTGCCAAAATACTCTCCGAACTTCCCTCACTACAACCTAGGGGCCTTAGTTTGATCAGAAAGCCAACCTAAGGAGCCCTTTTGATCAAATCAAAAGGAAGAACCCGAAGAAGAGGTAATGATTTCACCACCCTTTTCTAAGTTCATTTCTTCTTCCACTTCTTCTTCCTTTGTTGTTACCATTCTAAAATAATAAATCCAGTATCATATATATACTGTGATGTTATTATAAATATGGTACAACCATATTCAGTATTCTATCCACCCTTTGAATAACATGTCACCATACGTGCGTACGTACGGCTTACCCTCTCCACGTCGTGGTGTAATTGTTATTCAATATAATATTATTTGGATGGGTATAATAATGATGTGTAACTCATGTAAATAATAAATATAACATGTTAATGATTCTGTATATATGATATACCATCCATTTATATATTATTTTAATATCAAAAGAATGATATTGTCACTCGTGCGTACGTACGGACTACCGTCTCCACGAACGCGATGAGATTCATTCTCCATCGTATCCATTCAAGTATAATTATCATTTGATTATTTAAAAAATGATGTTTAAGGACTTGATATCATTCTGGATATGAATAATATAAAACCTATCCTTTACTAACATGTCTTACGTAACAAAACATATAAAAGAAAACAAGTAAGCTAACACCTGAAACAATGATAATACTAAGATATTATTATAAAATCAATATTAAAAGACCATATATGATATCATATTAATATATATGATTCTTGTATAATTTAATAACAATTATTTCAATATTATATAGGAGTTTAACCTACCCCAACCAAGTAAAAGTACAAGGTAAGGGATTTTCTTATCTCACATTCAATTCCGTGAGATTTCCATTATTCGCCACTAAATTATTGAAAGTGGTGTATTGTGTACTGGCATTTGATATATATTATCATGATTATCTTTATATTCATGTTATTCTGTAAATAATTTGGTGGTTATTAACTTTTGGCCATACGACTTAGTTGATTAACATGGTAAGGGGTTTTCATCTCACTCTTTATTTCCATGAGATTCATGCCATATTTCAACTATTATCTTTTTTGTGGTGCCCATAATTGTATTCTTTGTGTAATACACTTTACCTTATGTGTATTTACATTTTCATTGTATGATACCTCTTTCATGGGTTGTATGTTTCATAAGTTACCAAATTGATAAGGGTTTACTTCACAATCTCTTTAATATCCGAGGTTGTCTTTACATAAGTATCTACAGGGACATATTTTCTATCCATGTCCATATTTCATAAAAGAGTTTTCAAAGGGATTATTTCTAAGGGAACTTTTACTAAAACATCATTTTAAATGTTTTAAATATTTATTCTTCTAAATCATCCTCATTTATGTCCACGATTTCAAAATGGTTTGTAAGGATTTATTTATATGAAAATGAATGTTTTAAAAGTGTTAATTCCATTCAAAAGTTTCAAAGTGGTATTGGACACTTTGATCCAAAAATGTATTTAAATGCCTTACTTTTTAAATTGTGTAACATTAAAATGTTTTCATGAAAAAGGGATATTTCTCTCAATAATTTTTAAAAAAACATTTTCATCTATGTCAACATCCTTTGATGGATTTTAATATTATTTGAAGTTGATTTATTATGATATAAAACTTCCATATTATAATGAATTTTTGTGATATGTTTGACTGTAGATGTGTCATTCATGGTTTATGAGTAAAGTATTGACATTTCGTATGCTAGTTCCAATAAGAATGTTATGTTATATTTCAACCTTTACTTCATATGAATGTGTTGGACAAGTATGTTCCAGGTTGGGGACTAGTTGAAGTAAGCCCTCCAGGTTGGGGACTGGTAAAAGTAAGCCCTCCAGGTTAGGGACGGGTAAAAGTAAGCCCTCCGGTTTGGTCTCCGGTTATTAGAGGCACTCCGGGTTGGTGTCCGGTTATTAGAGGAACTCCGGGTTGGTGTCCGGTTATTAGAGGCACTCCGGGTTGGGTTCCGGTTACAGTTAGCCCCAAGGTCTTGGGATGAGGCCTTGAAAAGAAATTAAAGTTTATCATTATGCATTCCATCATTATGAAAGTCGTTATTGATACTGCATGTGATTATTCAATTAGTAGAATATCCATGTGAATAAGTAAATGGCATTATTTCATTTTACATCTGCCATACTATGTTGAAGTTCATGTTTAAAAGGCTTTTGTTTTAGTAATGCATTGCCTTAAATGTTTATGCTTATTTTGAATGATCCGCTATATTGTTATCCTTACTGGTCATTTGAGCTCACCCCTTTTCTATGTTTATTTTCCCCAGGATGTGAAGAAGTAAGTTATGAATGACCTGCAGGGATATTATGAGGGGTTAATTATAAGGCCCCAACCTTAAACCTTACTTAATATTGAATTAAATGAGTAATTCACATTGAGGATCTTTTCAGGTTTAGAGTTTTAGAGAATTAGGACATAACTATTACATCTCAAAAGATTACAAAGTAGTCGCTTCTACTAAATTTCCATAAAATAAAAACTCTTTAAATGAAACATGTATAGTTCCATGTTTTAGGTAGTATGACTTTCCCTTGATCCCATCCTTGACCCTATTCCACGCTATGTCCTGTGAAAATCATTTCAAAAACATGGGATGAGTATAAGAAGCTCATTAAGGGATACACAAAGAATGAAAACTGTTAGATTTTCAAAACAACAAGTAAACCATGAATACTTTATCAATGTAATACTTTTCACCTTCATGAAGTAGTAAAAACTTTTCACTGAAAAAAAAGTATCATTACTTACATTTTTGTAACCAAAGGATTACCATAAAACCCATATAAAGAACACATAACATATATAAAGGTAACTTGGTACATAAACATACTTAAGTGGAATAACCATACGGTCGACTTCCACACATATCACTTAATAGAATAGTCATACGGCCAATTTCCATACATACTTAATGGAATAGCCATACGGCCGACTTCCATACCCAATGCATTGGAGGTTATAACGTAACCACCCGTCCTGGTATACACGGCACCACCCGTCATATGGTTTATAACGTAACCACCCGTTAAAATGTCCAAGTACCAATATAAAATCATAAAACATAAAACCAATATAAAGGAATGATAACATTTCCACATCACAATATATAATAATAGAATCCTTTATCAAAACCATTTTCAAAACCATTTAAAACATTTAATAAAGAGATTTTTGAATCAAAGTGTCCCATACCACCTTGAAGCTTAAAATTTTAAACCATTAATATCCATATAAATAAATCCTTAAAACCATTTTCAAAACATGGATATTAATAAGAACAAATAATTAAAACATTTAAAATGACATTTTGGTTAAAGGGGTTTTACCAAAATTAGAGACACATGAATACAATAATTGAGGAATAACATTTAGTAAGAACTTTATAATATCATGAGAATAAATGGATTCATGATATAATATTCCAACGGACATTATATACACCATATAAGAGTGAATTGGTGCATAACAACAATGAACCCTCAATAGAAATGTCAAATGTGATGAAATCCCTTATAAAGAAGGTATCCTTAAATTAAGGACAAATCAATCTCAAAAATATGTGTGAAAAATATAAATACACCCAATATAAGTGGATATTAAGTGTAAAAAAATAAAATTTCATTCGCACATATTCAATGGATGAAATATTCAATGACTACATGTTGAACCCAAAGAAATCGAAATTGGGTTAAAAAGTTCCCTTGATAGCCTAACAGCATCACATCAAAATGAGTTGATGAGAGATAAAAAGTGTATATCATCACTTGGACATAAAATTTACATCAATCAGGATATAGAAGAACATATCCCAACATAATAGTATGTGAATTAAAAGACATAACAAACAAAGTCTTTTAAAATGAGGAGGGTGAAAGGTTCCCTTACGGACTTGGGTATCTTTCAAAACATACACCCCATGAAAGAAGGACAATAGATCATTGATGTAAATAATCATAAAAGAAAGTATATTACACAAAGAGTAGAATAATGGGCAGTACATACAACACTCAATGGAATTTGTGGCAAATGTAGCATAAATCTCACGGGAATAAAAGAGAGATGAAAAATCCCTTATGAAAACTCGGCAGCTTAACAGTGCCCCTCAAAACTTCCAAAATGGATTGATGAGAGAGAATAGGGTCTCTCATCACATGAACATAAAAATTACAGTAATTTTAATATAAAAGATCATCCCAATAACAAGAAATATGAGCTTTAAAAGTAATGACATAAAAGTGTGTACTTAAAAAGAAAGAGAGGAGTAGGATCCCTTACCTCGGGTCCGACTTGACTCGATCGTTCTTTAATCTCCTGAATAATAAACTTGAGTTAATTTATACATCCTTAAGAACCTTTTTAAAGTTCATTATTCCTTTTATATCACTTATTACCATGTTATAAATATTATTTAATCATTTAAGTTAATCATGTTAGTTTGGTCGATATTTGGTTCTTAAGTCGAAAGTGGACTTCTTACAATTACATGTTGTTCGTGTGGTCAATGGTTCTTCATATCCAAAAATGACATTCCTGATTTGGATATCATATATAACATATATATCCATCATATACATGTATTTATAAAATCACATAATCATTTGGAGGAAAGAAATGAAATGCACCGTTCATGGAGACGGTAAGCCGTACGTACGCATGAACGCTACTTTCATTTCTATGTCGTATTAATGGAATTAAAACTATATGAGAGGTATGTATATTTTAATTCCATAATTATATTAATCATTTAAATGTATCATAAATCATATATATCCATTATATATATGTACTTATAATAGTACATTACATTTGGGGATAAGAAATGAAATGCACCGTTCATGGAGACGGTAAGCCGTACGTACGCATGAACGCTACTTTCATTTCTATATCATACTTTAATGGAAAGAAATAATAATTATATATAGGTAAATTATAATTCCAGTATCACATCATATATAATAACATTAAATCCATCCTTTATACGTCCCACGTATGGCATTAACGAATCACATCACTTTGAGGGGGCGATAGTCCGCACTTCCTAAAATAAAGATATCACGTATACCCATAATGGAAGCCATAAATGTAAGACACAAATGAAAAATAAAGAAGCATAAGTAAAACATAAACATATTATATATCATATATAAAAATAGTGACATCATAATGGCCACCTTTGAAGGTGTTAAATGAGTATTGAACAATCATCGTTTCGGGAGGCACAATTTCGCCATCCACGGAAACCCTATGTTCTTTAACCATTTGATGTAGTTGTGTGATAGTGTATCTCGAATAAATCTTATAACAACATCCTAGTATATTGAAGATACTGGTGTTGTTACAAAATAAATAAATAAAAAGAGTTTAGGGGGTTGGAGAAGCAAAATAAAACAAATGAACATGAGAGAATGAATTACCTTTAAAAGTGTAACTCCTTTTGATTTGAGCCTAAAGGCTTTCTTTGAAAGGATTCTGCCCAAAGATAATCCTCTAGGATGAGGATAGGGATGTGGAGAGAGTAAATGGGCAGGGGTTGGCCAAGCCAAAGGCTTGAGGAGTGTGTGAAATGAGGTAGAGGTGGGGGCCTTTTATAAGAGGAGAGGAGGGGCACTTTTGGAAAGTAAAGAAATATTACTTTATTTGAAAAAGTGTTTAGGTTTTAAAAGGTCCCACATTGATATAATTCGTGGATAAGGTGTTAAGGGTTCGAAATCCACCCATAATATATGTTTTGGACATGTGTAGTTCATAGATTTTACATTATCTTTCCATTATATTTAAATCGTCAAATAATGATTTCATCGCTGCATCATTATTATGTCATAAATAATTTAATTTATTTAATGTCTAAAAATTATAAAACAAATACTTTGATGTAGGAAATCTTTTTAGATTTCCAATTACTATTTATAATCAAAAATATGACTTGTATAACCCCAATTAAAAATTGGTTTAGTAAAACATATCATGTTTGTGTCATTTTTACTTTTACATTAAATAAAAAGTTATTTATGTCATTTCCCAACCAAAGTGTCTCCATGGGGTCCCCAAGTTGGCCCATGGCTTGTCTTGGTCGGCCATGACTCACCCAATAGGTTTAGGACAAGTTTCATGGTGTTTTCACATTCTTATAATATCATTTTTACCTTAAATTACACTAATTACCTCTAATCGTGATTAAGAACTTAATAAGTTACTATTCACCAAAAAATTATTATAATCTCATTGAACCACATTTTACTTCTTAATGACAACCATGTATGTCGTATTTTTGAAATTAAAAACACAATGATGGCAAAATTTCATTTAAACGGAAAATCAGTCTTTATAAGTACCACTTAGTGGTTTCACTATTCATCAAAAATTGAAGTTTTTCAGAAAATTACCAAAAATTCACCCTAAACTATATTTGATATTACAAATTCAAAAAAGAAGTCTATTTTACAAAATTCAAAACATAAAAGTCACATTAATTAATTTAATAATTAATTCCCGCTGTCAGAGCAAATAGCGTATTTTTATGAAACAATAAGTCTCAAAAGATTGACACTAGTTTAAGTCCGATTTCAAAGTGAAATTAATTCCAACGACCACTATTGGATTTAATGGTAAAAATATTTTCTAATTTAACTTTAAAAACAATTCAAAAGATAATCTAATCATATAAATAAATTTTATTAAAAAGAGGTTTTGAATTAAAATACAACATTTTACACTATTCATTAAAAAAATGAACTTTATCGGAAAGATACCAAAAATTTACACAAAGTAAATTTTGATGTCCCGATTCATAAGAAGAGCTTTATTTGGTCCAATAGAATGTATAAGAGTGAACAAAACTATATTTAATGACGGTTCTCCATCAAAAGGCGATAAGTGAACCTTTAGTGAAAACTAGGGCATATATGCCTAAAATTGAATTCTTTCCGTATTTTAAGCCTCTATCCTTTATTGGATAAATGTAAAAACATTTAAAAACATATATAATCATATTTTAGTTATTTCTATCCATTCCCGCCATTACAACGGCTACATGTTAACTACCATTTAAAATAATATTATTTTATTATTAGAGTGCAACGTAAGATTCCCAAGAAACTCGTTGTTGCGTGTTGGGTACGCCATCGAGCATAGCGTCCCCTTTAAAGTAATTTAAATATTTTATTCACAAATATGGATAAATATGAAATGTCATATTCTTTATTTACCTGGGGTGTTACATCCTTCCCCCCTTTTGGGAATTGCGTCCTCGCAATTCTAAAATTGCGCTTCGAAACATCCTTGGAAGTCCCACATCGGAACAAAAGTCGGTAAAACAAACACTTTAAAATAAAGAGAGATAAGTACAAAGGTCACCCGAGTTAACCCATACTAGGATTCCAAGTATGAAAATATGGACATGGAGGAAAAAAACAAAGGGTCATGTTCTGATGGAGAGTGATAGAAAACATGTTTAGGATAAAGTTAACCACGAGAAAATCACAAACTTGTGATGGGTTAAACGGTATTCGATTCCCCAGTAGGAAAAGTTAATAGACAACATTTTTGTTTTAAGTTACTTTTTATTGAGGAATTTATTCATAAGGAAACATAATCACTTATCATATTGACTTTCAACTTTTATTAGATTCCTTACACAAACTCATATTTTCTCCAAAAGACGAGTATTTAGGAAGATTTGTTCACATTAAGAGTACTATAATCAACTTCTATAGAATCACCTAATCCACAAAATAGAACTATATACTTCCCATGTCTTTAGACTTTAACCAAAACCAAAACCAAAAAGGCTAGTACAAGATCAGATAATCCAGAAAAGGATAACCCTTCATAAAAAGAAAATCTATTCTTAATCTCCAAAATTTGTCCAACAAAACCCAAAGTTCAACGAGGACCATTCTATAATCAATTTGTCCATAAAATTCTTCAAAGTAAACCAATATAAGATTGAAACCCAAATATTTGAAGGATTTAGTCGCATAGTCTTCCATGTTAAATCGTAACATTTATCTCCAAACAACATCAGTTGCTCCTAAAGTCTCGTATTAAAGAGTAATTAACCTAATCACATATTCTACATGATAGGTTATTCATTTTCATAAATAACCCAAAATAAACTTACTATTAATTCATAAAATCATATAACTAGAATGAGTCAGTCAAACTAACCAGGGACTTCACGTAGTCCAGTGGTAGGCGATAAACACCAGTCGCACATTGGTTGTGGGTTCGATTCCCGCAGCTTTGTCGGACGCGACGGGATGTCACACGGTCTACATGTTGTCCTTTTTCCAAAACTATATAATTCTTAAAACATTCCCCAAAATGAGATAAAATCTTCAAGAATAATCATAACATATTTTAACCTCAAGTTTATCTCATTCCTTTCTTTTTCCATCATATCATAGAGTAACCCATAATTACCTAAAAATTAAGTATCATATAAACCCTAATGGTTACCTTAATAATTATTACTTGAATTTCCACATCGGGTTGTCCATCTCATACATGATGCATTAGAGAACTCACCAAGGTTGAAGTGGTTGATCATGACTCCTTGATATTTGGTTTAGAACAACCACGAGTTTCCTCATTGAATCCTCCATTTTATCTAGTATCTTAATCAGAGAACCACCACAGTTTCCTTCAAACCTGTTGTCTCTTTGGTGCCTGCTAGATCAATCCATTCACTAAAAAATAGAAATGTCAGTGTGAGTATATCAACAAAACCATCATGTACAAATGATTAAGGTAAACACTAAGATACACTTACTCATTCACTTTATCTAAAACTAGGACTCTTTCTGAAATCCTAACCATTATGGTAATGTCACTTGTGCTTAGAGAATACCCTATCCTCTAAAGTTAACTAAACCGACCTTTGATACCAACTATAAGGCCCTAGCCTTAAACCTTACTTAATATTGAATTAAATGAGTAATTCACATTGAGTATCTTTTCAGGTTTAGAGTTTTAGAGAATTAGGACATAACTATTACATCTCAAAAGATTACAAAGTATTCGCTTATACTAAATTTCCATAAAATAAAAACTCTTTAAATGAAACATGTATAGTTCCATGTTTTAGGTAGTATGACTTTCCCTTGATCCCATCCTTGACCCTATTCCACGCTATGTCCTGTGAAAAACATTTCAAAAACATGGGATGAGCATAAGAATCTCAGTATGGGATACACAAAGAATGAAAACTGTTAGATTTTCAAAACAACAAGTAAACCATGAATACTTTATCAATGTAATACTTTTCACCTTCATGAAGTAGTAAAAACTTTTCACTGAAAAAAAAGTATCATTACATACCTTTTTGTAACCAAAGGATTACCATAAAACCCATATAAAGAACACATAACATATATAAAGGTAACTTGGTACATAAACATACTTAAGTGGAATAACCAAACAGTCGACTTCCACACATATCACTTAATGGAATAGCCATACGGCCAATTTACATAAATACTTAATGGAATAGCCATACGGCCGACTTCCATACCCAATGCATTGGAGGTTATAACGTAACCACCCGTCCTGGTATTCACGGCACCACCCGTCATATGGTTTATAACGTAACCACCCGTTAAAATGTCCAAGTACCAATATAAAATCATAAAACATAAAACCAATATAAAGGAATGATAACATTTCCACATCACAATATATCATAATATAATCCTTTATCAAAACCATTTTCAAAACCATTTAAAACATTTAATAAAGAGATTTTTGAATCAAAGTGTCCCATACCACCTTGAATCTTAAAATTTTAAACCATTAATATCCATATAAATAAATCCTTAAACCCATTTTCAAAACATGGATATTAATAAGAACAAATAATTAAAACATTTAAAATGACATTTTGGTTAAAGGGGTTTTACCAAAATTAGAGGCACTTGAATATAATAATTGAGGAATAACATTTAGTAATAACTTTATAATATCATGAGAATAAATGGATTCAAGATATAATATTCCAAAGGACACTATATACACCATATAAGAGTGAATTGGTGCATAACAACAATGAACCCTCAATATAAATGTCAAATGTGATGAAATCCCTTATAAAGAAGGTATCCTTAAATTAAGGACAAATCAATCTCAAAATTATGTGTGAAAAATATAAATACACCCAATATAAGTGGATATTAAGTGTAAAACAATAAAAGGTCATTCACACATATTCAATGGATGACATATTCAATGACTACATGTTGAACCCAAAGAAATCGAAATTGGGTTAAAAAGTTCCCTTGATAGCCTAACGGCATCACATCAAAATGAGTTGATGAGAGATAAAAAGTGTATCTCATCACTTGGACATAAAATTTACATCAATCAGGATATATAAGAACATATCCCAACATAATAGTATGTGAATTAAAAGACATAACAAACAATGTCTTTTAAAATGAGGAGGGTCAAAGGTTCCCTTACCGACTTGGGTATCTTTGAAAACATACACCCCATGAAAGAAGGACAATAGATCATTGATGTAAATAATCATAAACGAAAGTACATTACACAAAGAGTAGAATAATGGGCAGTACATACACCACTCAATGGAATTTGTGGCAAATGTAGCATAAATCTCACGGGAATAAAAGAGAGATGAAAAATCCATTATGAAAACTCGACAGCCTAACGGCGCCCCTCAAAACTTCTAAAATGGATTGATGAGAGATAATAGGGTTTCTCATCACATGAACATAAAATTTACAGTAATTTTAATATAAAATATCATCCCAATAACAAGAAATATGAGCTTTAAAAGGAATGACATAAAAGTGTGTACTTATAAAAAAAAGAGAGGAGTAGGATCCCTTACCTCGGGTCCGACTTGACTCGATCGTTCTTTAATCTCCTGAATAATAAACTTGAGTTAATTTATACTTCTTTAAGAACCTTTTTAAAGTTCATTATTCCTTTTATACCACTTATTACCATGTTATAAATATTATTTAATCATTTAAGTTAATCATGTTAGTTTGGTCGATATTTGGTTCTTAAGTCGAAAGTGGACTTCTTACAATTACATGTTGTTCGTGTGGTCAAAGGTTCTTCATATCCAAAAATGACATTCCTGATTTGGATATCATATATATCATACATATCCATCATATACATGTATTTTTAAAATCACATAATCATTTAGAGGAAAGAAATGAAATGCACCGTTCATGGAGACGGTAAGCCGTACGTACGCATGAACGCTACTTTCATTTCTATGTCATATTAATGGAATTAAAACTATATGAGAGGTATGTATATTTTAATTCCAGAATTATATTAATAATTTAGATGTATCATAAATCATATTTATCCATTATATATATGTACATATATTAGTACATTACATTTGGGGATAAGAAATGAAATGCACCGTTCATGGAGACGGTAAGCCGTACGTACGCATGAACGCTACTTTCATTTCTATCTCATACATTAATGGAAAGAAATAATAATGATATATAGGTAAATAATAATTCCAGTATAACATCATATATAATAACATTAAATCCATACTTTATACGTCCCACGTATGGCATTAACGAATCACATCACTTTGAGGGGGCGGTAGTCCGCACTTCCTAAAATGAAGATATCGCGTATACCCATAATGGAAGCCATAAAGGTAAGACAAAAATGAAAAATAAAGAAGCATAAGTAAAACATAAACATATTATATATCATATATAAAAATAGTTACATCATAATGGCCACCTTTGAAGGTGTTAAATGAGTATTGAACAATCATCGTTTCGGGAGGCACAATTTCGCCATCCACGGAAACGCTATGTTCTTTAACCATTAGATATAGTTGTGTGAGAGTGTAGCTAGAATAAATATTATAACAACATCCTAGTATATTGAAGATACTGGTGTTGTTACAAAATAAATAAATAAAAAGAGTTTAGGGGGTTGGAGAAGCAAAATAAAACAAATGAACATGAGAGAATGAATTACCTTTAAAAGTGTAACTCCTTTTGATTTGAGCCTAAAGGCTTCCTTTGAAAGGATTCTGCCCAAAGGGAATCCTCTAGGATGAGTAGAGGGATGTGGAGAGAGTAAATGGGCAGGGGTTGGCCGAGCCAAAGGCTTGAGGAGTCTGTGAAATGAGGTAGAGGTGGGGGCCTTTTATAAGAGGAGAGGAGGGGCCCTTTTGGAAAGTAAAGAAATATTACTTTATTTGAAAAAGTTTTTCGGTTTTAAAAGGTCCCACATTGATATAATTCGAGGATAAGGTGTTATGGGTTCGAAATACACCCATAATATATGTTTTGGACATGTGTAGTTCATAGATTTTACATTATCTTTCCATTATATTTAAATCGTCAAATAATGATGTCATCGCTGCATCATTATTATGTCATAAATAATTTAATTTATTTAATGTCTAAAAATTATAAAACAAATACTGTGATGTAGGAAATCGTTTTATATTTCAAATGACTATTTATAATCAAAAATATGACTTGTATAACCCCACTTTAAAATTGGTTTAGTAAAACATATCATGTTTGTGTCATTTTTACTTTTACATTAAATAAAAAGTTATTTATGTCATTTCCCAACCAAAGTGTCTCCATGGGGTCCCCAAGTTGGCCCATGGCTTGTCTTGGTCGGCCATGACTCACCCAATAGGTGTAGGACAAGTGTCATGGTGTTTTCACATTCTTATAATATCATTTTTACCTTAAATTACACTAATTACCTCTAATCGCGATTAAGAACTTAATAAGTTACTATTCACCAAAAAATTATTATAATCTCATTGAACCACATTTTACTTCTTAATGACAACCATGTATGTCGGATTTTTGAAATTCAAAACAAAATGATGGCAAAATTTCATTTAAACGGAAAATCAGTCTTTATAAGTACCACTTAGTGGTTTCACTATTCATCAAAAATTGAAGTTTTTCAGAAAATTACCAAAAATTCACCCTAAACTGTATTTGATATTACGAATTAAAAAATGAAGTCTATTTTACAAAATTAAAAACATATAAGTCACATTAATTAATTTAATAATTAATTCCCGCTGTCAGAGCAAATAGCGTATTTTTATGAAACAATAAGTATCAAAAGATTGACACTAGTTTAAGTCCGATTTCAAATTGAAATTAATTCCAACGACCACTATTGGATTTAATGGTAAAAATATTTTCTAATTTCACTTTAAAACCAATTCATAAGATAATCTAATAATATAAATAAATTTGATTAAAAAGAGGTTTTGAATTAAAATACAACATTTTACACTATTCATTAAAAAAATGAACTTTATCGGAAAGATACCAAAAATATACACAAAGTAAATTTTGATGTCCCGATTCATAAGAAGATATTTATTTGGTCCAATTTAAAGTATAAGAGTGAACAAAACTATATTTAATGACGGTTCTCCATCAAAAGGCGATAAGTGAACCTTTAGTGAAAACTAGGGCATATATGCCTAAAATTGAATTCTTTCCGTATTTTAAGCCTCTATCCTTTATTGGATAAATGTAAAAACATATATAATCATATTTTAGTTATTTCTATCCATTCCCTCCATTACAACGGCTATATGTTAACTACCATTTAAAATAATATTATTTTATTATTAGAGTGCAACGTAAGATTCCCAAGAAACTCGTTGTTGCGTGTTGGGTACGCCATCGAGCATAGCGTCCCCTTTAAAGTCATTTAAACATTTTTTTCACAAATATGGATAAATATGAAATGTCATATTCTTTATTTACCTGGGGTGTTACAATAATAGTGTGGACTGTGGAGATATTATGTTGTTGTAGTAGTTTTTCATTTTATGATTTAATGTAAAACTTATGAATATATCTAGTGTTTCCAAGGCTACTAAACCAATCGGTCTTTCGAGATTTGATCTTTCTTGTGATCATGCCAATGTTATGTAATAATGCACCGACTCTAGGTAACTGGGGTCGGGGCGTTACAGTTGGTATCAGAGGATGTTTAGTACAAACCTTGGAAGCTAGATTTAGATAAACTCTGATTAGAGCACGTAGACCTAAGATGAACATTGAAGATTAGTATAGAAGAACTTCCTAGAATTTTGGTATTGTAGAGATTTTGTGAGTTTTCTGAGCAATACATCCATGTCTGGATACGAGCAGGTAGAGGCGGCTCTGGCATAGATGTACCTAGGGGTAAAACCCGAAAACACCTCTTTGAGCTAGACTCGAACGGGAACTGGTGCACGACAACGGGCCTTGCTGCACTCTTGGTTACGACACTCCCGGGGGATATGCTTAGGATAACTCTCATTTTCTTTACAAATCATTATGAAGGGTTTATGAGTATATACTTCCTCAAAGGAGACATTTTTATGATTATGGATTATATCCATAAACTATTTAATTTATGTTATGTGTTTTAAAAGTTTGGGATTATGTAATGTTATTCATAAACTAATCTAGTGTATGCCAATGTTTAGGAATGGCGCCTAGTAGAAGGAATGAGAACTCCAGCAATGCACATGATACAAAGAGAATGAAGGATCATATATTTTATGGTCTTAAGACAGAATTTAAAAGAGAAATAGTCTCGCATGTATTATCATCATATGAAGAAATAATATCATGTGTTGATAAGATAAGTAAATAGTTTACAGAGTCCTATGGCTTTGAAGGGAAGCAAGAGAAGAAAAGGGTGGAAGAGAGAAAGATTGATAAAGGGAAGAGGAAAAAGAAGAATTTTCCCATATGTGGTAACTGTGGAAAGAAACAACCTGGAACTTGCCTGAAAGGAATGGGAGTTTGTTATAAGTGTAGAGGAAAAGGGCACAAAGTACGTGACTGCAAGGGTAAGAAAATGGTTTCAAATGTACAATGCTTCATTTTCAAGGAGTTTGGACACTATGCGAACCTATTTCCCAGTCATCAGAATATGCCACAAATGATTTTATTGGATAATAATCAAGTTATGATACTACCACAGATGAAGAGGAATGATTAGAGTTCTTATGTTGATTATGTCAATTGAGTTTTGTATCAACAATGTACTTGTTATAATAATTATGGAGTATATAAGGATTGCACTGCAGTACTATTTCATTAAGGACTTGAGATTGTGTGGAACAATGAAAGGTGACTCAACAGCAGGATAAATTTTTGGAAAATATATGGTTGAGAGAATGATAAACCCTAATATAGTTCTGATACCGAGTTAGTGATTTTGGAATAATACATGATTGTTTTGGATAAATTATATTGGATATTCTTGACTACCTTGGAACTGATTAATGATATGTATATTCCATTATTTTTGGGGTTTAAAACATTTTTGGATTGATGAGGTATATCCAGCATTCTATATGGAATAAGTGAGCATGAATGTAATCAATAAGGAATATGGTAATTCAGGATGTTTCAGTGTATTAAAAGAATATATGATGAAGGTATTCATATTCAATTACGTGGTAAAAAGGATCTACATTATGTTTAACTTCCTTATAAATGTTGGACTGTGAGTTTGGTCAGAAATATTTTGGATAAATTCTAGTTTGAGATTAACTTTGGATTGACATAAAAGGACAACCCGAAGGTCGGGCGACAACCCGTCGCGTCCGGCAAGGCCGCGAGACTTGAACCCGCAACTGAAGGGCAAAAAGGGTGTATCACCTACCACTGGACCAAGAGATGTCCTGGATTAAATAATGTTGTTTTTTTAAAAGATCTGGTAGATGAATTATAAATTCGTTTATTTTGGAACCCTGTACGAATAGTATAAATAGGATTTTTTTACGAGTGAAAGATGGGTTTGTGGTAGAAATTTATTAATGGAAAAAACTATAATTATAAAATAATTATATCTCCTTATGATCTTATCCAATCTCATAAATAAATTCCTCAACATTAAGAAAAGGAACTTAGAACAAAAATGTTGTCCTAGATGGTACCTTAAATCATCACTAATTTATGGCTTTGGGATTGTTGTCCTTTTCATAGCCATGTTCTCTACCACTCTCCATTAGATAATTGATGGTTAGATTTCTCTTCCATATACATATTTTCCTACATGGAAACCTAGTATGTGTTATTTTCGGTAATCTTCAAACTTTCCACTCTTTATTTTAAATAGAGGCCTCATTAATTCATTTTTCGATGTGGGATTTCAACTAAGATATTTTGAAACGTCAAAAATGTGTTATTCTAATACCCTATATTTTGTTGAATCGATGGTATTTCAAATCATCATAGATTGATGAGTTTAAGGACCTCAATTTTGTACTTGTTTGTGATTGATGACCTCAATCACTACCTATAAATATTTACGTTTTTTCCTCCAATTATATGTCTCTAATTGCCACCAATGTTCTCCAAATCGAGATCATAATTTGGTGGTGACCCTTTCATTTCTCATTTCCTCATATTAAGACTAAATTTTAGTAACCCAATTTCCGATGTGGGTTTTCCCACAAAGATATTTTTTTAATTTCAACCTTTTATTTTCAAATATCAATTTCAAATTGCGAGGACACAATTTAATGAAGGAGGGGAGAATGTAACACCCCAAGATTTCATAGTGTGTTATTTCTTTAAAATAATACAATAACTTGCACTACACGCAACACCGAGTTCAAGCACACCATGAATTACCAAACAATACGTTCAAAAGAGGTTATGAATAGTATTAACTAAATTTTAAACTTTATATAATCCTTATAATTTTAGAATCCATATTATGAGTTTCTTAGACATAATATAAGAACAGATTCATTTTCAGTATTGCACTTTTATCAACTTTTAATAATGAACCCTTTTTAAATAAAATATTTTAAACTTTTTGACTAAATGGGGACATCAAAAAAATTTAAAATGAAACATCCCAAGCTTCCATGGTACGATTTCCTTTGAATAATACAGTAGCGTGTGTTGTACGCAACTTCGAGTTCTAACACACCACAACCAATCAAACTAGCCGTTATGAATAGTAATACATACTTTTTGAAATTATATATATTTTATATTTTAGAATGGACTTCATTTGTGGATTCGGAATATCGAATTTAGCCTAAGGTGAAATTTTGGTACATTTCCGATAACTTTCATATTTTGATGAATAGTGAAAATTACTAAATTTTAATTAAAAAACAACTTTTTTAATCAAAATAATTAATAGTGATAAATTATGAATTTAAGTGGTTTTAAAGTATATTTAGAATATATTTTTACCATTTAATATAATTTTGGTCATTGGACATAATTTTACAATTAAACCGAACATTAACAGGTGTCAATCTTTTGATAGTTATTATCTTTTAAAAACACGCTTTTTGTTTTGACAGCGGGAATTAATTTTAAATTAATTTCTGCCACTTATGTGTTTTGAATTTAGAAAAATGGATTCCATATTTGGAATCTTTATGTTCAAATTGTGTAAATAGGTAACTTTTATTTTTAGACATTTTGAATAATTACTGCGGTAAAATTTTTATTTACCATGGTTAAGGGTAAATCCGGTAAATAAGGGTTAAAAAATAATATTATAATAATACTAAATTACCCTAAAACGTGTCCTAACCTTATTGGTTGATACATTTTCGACCATAGGCATCTTTCGGTCGATTTTGGGACCCCATGGATCCACTTGTAACTGATAATAACACTTTATTTCAATTAAGTTAAAATGAATACAAAAATGACACAAGAATATATCTTTTAGAAAAACAATTTTTACATAGGGTTATATATGTTGTATTGTAGATTATAAATATTAATTATAAAGATAAAAAGTATTACTACATAATGATATTTTATTTATAATTTTTAGACATTAAATAATTTATTTTATTTATGACACAATGATGATGCATTAATTACTATAATAGTGCAAAATTAAAATAATTGATATTATAAATACCCAAATAAATATAATATGAAACTTCTAATGAATTAAAATAATTTTATAGGATAATATGATATATTAGGATTGATTTAATTGACTTTTTTCGAAGTAATCAATCTGTTATGAGTTTCAAAAAAATCAACTATTGAATAGTATCAAAATTGACATAAAAGAGATCTTAAAACATATATTATATTATTAATTGATATTAAATTCCTAAAAATCTAAGGTTTATCCAAGAGACTTATATCATGATAGGTTCATCATTAATGGACCACTTTGGGGTCGCTTGGATGTATGTAGTAAGTTTATTAACCATATTATATAAAAATACAAAGAGACATTGTAAAAGTGAATCTAATTAACTTAGAGTTAAAACTTAATGATAAGGTTAATATAAGTACCCAAACCTGTCTAAATTCTATTGGTTGAGTTGTTATCGACCCATCACCACCTTAAACTTTTAATAATCAACTTTGTATCCATTAGAAACCGAATATGAATTTATTATAAATTAATATTTCTAGCTTTTCCAAAGGTGCCCCTCACCCCTCTTATAAAAGGGCACTCCTCCTTCTCATTTCTTCACACCTTCAAATCCTTTTGGTTCGGACAAACTCTGCCCAAATACTCTCCCAACGTCCCTCACTACAACATAGGGGCCTTAGTTTGATAAGAAAGCCATCCTAAGGAGCCCTTTTGATCAAATCAAAAGGAAGAACCCGAAGAAGAGGTAATGATTTCACCACCCTTTTCTAAGTTCATTTCTTCTTCCACTTCTTCTTCCTTTGTTGTTACCATTCTAAAATAATAAATCCAGTATCATATATATACTGTGATGTTATTATAAATATGGTACAACCATATTCAGTATTCTAACCACCCTTTGAATAACATGTCACCATACGTGCGTACGTACGGCTTACCGTCTCCACGTCGTGGTGTAACTGTTATTCAATATAATATTATTTGGATGGGTATAATAATGATGTGTAACTCATGTAAATAATAAATATAACATGTTAATGATTCTTTATATATGATATACCATCCATTTATATATTATTTTAATATCAAAAGAATGATATTGTCGCTCGTGCGTACGTACGGACTACCGTCTCCACGAACGCGATGAGATTCATTCTCCATCGTATCCATTCAAGTATAATTATCATTTGATGATTTAAAAAATGATGTTTAAAAACATGATATCATTCTGGATATGAATAATATAAAACCTATCCTTTACAAACATGTCTTACGTAACAAAACATATAAAAGAAAACAAGTAAGCTAACACCCAAAACAACGATAATACTAAGATATTATTATCAAATCAATATTAAAAGATCATATATGATATCATATTAATATATATGATTCTTGTATAATTTAATAACAATTATTTCAATATTATAAATTAGGTTAACCTACCCCAACCATGTAAAAGTACAATGTAAGGGATTTTCTTATCTCACATTCAATTCCGTGAGATTTCCATTATTCGCCATTAAATTATTGAAAGTGGTGTATTGTGTACTGGAATTTGATATATATTATCATGATTATCTTTATATTCATGTTATTCTGTAAATAATTTGGTGGTTATTAACTTTTGGCCATACGACTCAGTTGATTAACATGGTAAGTGGTTTTCATCTCACTCTTTATTTCCGTGAGATTCATGCCATATTTCCACTATTATCTTTTGTGTGGTGCCCATAATTGTATTCATTGTGTAATACACTTTACCTTATGTGTATTTACATTTTCATTGTATGATACCTCTTTCATGGGTTGTATGTTTCATAAGTTACCAAATTGATAAGGGTTTACTTCACAATCTCTTTAATATCCGAGGTTCTCTTTACGTAAGTATCTACAGGGACATATTTACTATCCATGTCCATATTTCATAAAAGAGTTTTCAAAGGGATTATTTCTAAGGGAACTTTTACTAAAACATAATTTTAAATGATTTAAATATTTATTCTCCTAAATCATCCTCATTTATGTCCACGTTTTCAAAATGGTTTGTAAGGATTTATTTATATGAAAATGAATGTTTTAAAAGTGTTAATTCCATTCAAAAGTTTCAAAGTGGTATGTGACACTTTGATCCAAAAATGTATTTAAATGCCTTACTTTCTAAATTGTGTAACATTAAAATGTTTTCATGAAAAAGGGATATTTCTCTCAATAATTTTTAAAAAAACATTTTAATCTATGTCAACATCTTCTGATGGATTTTAAGATTATTTGAAGTTGATTTATTATGATATAAAACTTCCATATTGTAATGAATTTTTGTGATATGTTTGACTGTAGATGTGTCATTCATGCTTTATGAGTAAATTATTGAAATTTCGTATGCTAGTTCTAATAAGAATGTTTATGTTATATTTCAACCTTTACTTCATATGAATGTGTTGGACAAGTATGTTCCAGGTTGGGGACTAGTTGAAGTAAGCCCTCCAGGTTGGGGAATGGTAAAAGTAAGCCCTCCAGATTAGGGACTAGTAAAAGTAAGCCCTCCGGTTTGGTCTCCGGTTATTAGAGGCACTTCGGGTTGGTGTCCGGTTATTAGAGGCACTCCGGGTTGGTGTCCGGTTATTAGAGGCACTCCGGGTTGGGTTCCGGTTACATTTAGCCCCAAGGTCTTGGGACGAGGCCTAGAAAAGAAATTAAAGTTTAGCATTATGCATTCCATTATTATAAAAGTGGTTATTGATTTTGCATGTGATTATTCGATTAGTAGAATATCCATGTGAATAAGTAAATGGCATTATTTCATTTTACTTTTTCCATACAATGTTGAAGTTCATGTTTAAAAGGCTTTTGTTTTAGTAATGCATTGCCTTAAATGTTTATGCATATTTTGAATGTTCCGCTATATTGTTATCCTTACTGGGCATTTGAGCTCACCCCTTTTCTATGTTTATTTTCCCCAGGATGTGAAGAAGTAAGTTAGGAATGACCTGCAGGGATATTATGAGGGGATAATAGTGTGGACTGTGGAGATATTATGTTGTTGTAGTAGTTTTTCATTTTATTATTTAATGTAAAACTTATGAATATATCTAGTGTTTCCAAGGCTACTAAACCAATCGGTCTTTCGAGATTTGATATTTCTTGTGATCATGCCAATGTTATGTAATAAAGCACCGACTCTAGGTAACTGGGGTCGGGGCGTTACAGATTAGGAGAAGAGTTCATGAAAATAATGTATATAATAATTGATGACATAAATGGAGTGGATAAATTGAATTTTAAATTAACTTATAATTTTTTTAATGTGTCACGACTTCTTAAAGTGGGTAAGAGGATAATAATTTATATAATAAAAAAAGAACCAAAGTTGTTGCCCATTAAAAAATGGGTGTTCTTAGAATCCATGGAATATATAAATCATTTCATTGTGTGGTATATTAATTAATGTGTGAAAGTAATGATGACCATTCCATAGGAAATACATAATGAATGAAATTTTCAATTAAACTCTTAAAATTTGAATGTCCCAATCATGAAAACATTAAAGAAAAAATGTATATATGTGTAGAAAATATATATATAGAATATATAAGAAGTAAATATGAATAATGGGGATAGAAGTTGCGCAGGGGAGATATTAACACAGAGAAAATATGCTTATTCGTATAGCTCCTACATATCATGACTCTATTCTTTCTGAACATTCAATTAACCATAAATATAATCAGATTTAATTTTATAAAAACGTTTCTGAGGACGCTGATCGGAAAATTTATATTATATATCAGTATTTTTTATAACACTAGAGATTCAATTATAATATTTGAAAATATTAATATTATGAAAGTATAATATAATAATTCTTTTAATATTACATTACAGAAAAAATGTATTTTGATATTGGAAAATTCAATGTTAAACATTATTTTCTAAAATAATCCATTAATGAATATTTGAATCATTCTCATATAAATATGATTCATTTATTAATTTAAATTTATTTATTTATATAATCCTTATATTATTTATAATTATATTTTATAATTTTTTAATTAATTATGTATTTATTTACAATTTTAAATAATTAAACATGTTTATTTGGATGTATAAATGAATATTTTTCAAAAACAAACTCTCTATAACATAATGATTTTAAATTATATATATATATATTACTCCTAAGTGATAAATTATATAAATTAAAATTATTAAACATATATTAATCAGTAGAAATTTTAATTCATCTAATAACAATTTTTATTATCAGTGTAATTACATGATAATAATCTATTCTAGAATTTAATTTTCTTATCAATTATGTTTTTCTGTTTTTACTGGGATAATTGGAAATTACTTAATTTCCACAATTGAAATTAAATTTGATAATAATAATTCAATATTTTTAATGGTGAGGATCAATTTTTGAAAACATATTCCTTCTATATTTAGGCATAATGAATAATTATAGAGGTAAAATTTAACACCCAATTATATGGAAAATTTGAATAATCATGGATGAAATAGAGAATAATGCTAAAAATTCATCTATTAAAATTCTTATATTTTATTTTATGAGATTAATTTGAAAAAACATTTTAAATTCATATATATTGAAATATGGTTCCATTTTTTATTCATAAAAACTAATATATAATCCTATGAAATGATAATTCCAAAATTTTCATTTTATTGGTTTTAACATTTCTTATTCATTTTTATATGAATTTTCTTATTTTATTAATTAATATAATTTTTTAATTTTAAATTAATTAATTTATTATATTTTTTATTTCGTGTTAATTTTCATTGATGTTATTGTTAGCTTAAATTCATAAAGTACATTGATATAGATGATTAGTAAGCACTAGAAATACCAAGGTAAATATGTTTGTAAAGAAAAATAAATATAATTCATATTATTGATGGTGTAAATTGAAAATTATGGATATTGATAATATATAATTATTTTTAAATAGTTTATATTCAAATTAAATTCAAATATTGATGTCCATATAGTTGTAATATATAAATAGTTATTAAAAAAACCTCAATGATATATTATTTTCAATAGTAATATATGAAATTATTTAATAACTGTACAAAAATTCAAATACAATAATATATATTATAAATATTGTTAAATTTCATACCCTACTCATTTTTTAAATTTTTTTTACCTTTTATGTTAATTTATATCCCTCTATGATTGATTTGTTTCCATAGTTCAACATAAAATTATTTAAGGATCGGGTTAGTCCAAATTATATTGTTCAATATGCCTCACAAATATATCCAAAATTTATTTTTTGAAGGGATTCAATCCTTACCCTATTTATATTTTAAAAATTTCCACATGGTTCCACATGAACATGGAAAATGATTTATTATATATTAATATTTAAAAAAATTCTTAATTTTAATTTTTATAACTATAAAAAGGCACCCCCTATCCTCAATTCTTAAAAACCCCATGAGGAAACTATCTTGATCAAAACCTAGTAAATTATCCCTCCATCATCGTATTTTATATTCTATATATTATGGTATCTAAATTATACCAACCCTACTATCTATCAGTATATATTTATAGGGGGATCGGTAATGAAGTTATAATCGTATTAATTACAACTTTTCAAGATCATTTATTTTTGTACCATATATAAATTATTTTTTTATCATAAAAATATAATGACCCTAATAAAAATATCTTACAATAATTTTATTATGTTTTCATTATTAATATTTTTACTACAATCATTTGTCTTATAGAAAATGGATACATCACTGGTGTGTATGTGATACAAACCACCATGTGAGTTGATGTGTTTCATTCTCCATCACTAACTCACATGGTTGGAATATATAAGAGGAGTTAATGAAATATCAAGATATTTGTGATATAAATATCAGTCCTAAATAATAACATATTAATTATCTAGATTCCCACTTATCTTTTTGAATTTGATAATGTTTCTCTTATGTGCAAGTGGACTACAAACTCAACAATGTAGTTTGAATCAATATTTATTGAGAACATAAAAGTATGGTTATAAAAATGTATTCAATTAATAGATATTTTATTTAATACCAAAATACCATTTTTTATAAATAATGAATCTTTTACCTATGAACATGAATTAAACATGCATGATGAAACGTGAAAGATAATACTAAACAGTTAACAAAAGTTGAATGGTTTACCAAAAAATTATTGTGAACGTATAATGTGAAAATATATCCATTGATAAAAATAAGAAGGTTTTCATTTTATGAATTTTACAAAACAATTAATATTATTATATATTAGTTTAAATCATGTTCAACTACGTGGAAGTGTGATTTTTGGAGTTGTCTTCTCGATATCCACTAAATTATCAAATATTTTTTCTTTTGAACATATTTTATTTTATATGGTGTATAAACAGAACCATTTTTATATTTTTCATGAATATTTATTCATTTATGGTATGCATTGTTTTAATTCATGTATACTATTTCATGGGGGTACAATTTAAATGGTTCCAATGTGGAATGAATTTGTTTTTACAATTTCATTTTTTGTATTAATTATACATTATTTGAATGATGCATAAATTATATCCTCTATAACATCCATCTGTATTATAATCATAAATATTTTTATGGAATTTAATTTTTTTTATTTCAACTTTCCCTCTGTTTGAAACTCGAATCAGTAAAATAAATGGTTTAATGTTAAACATCACATATTTATATTATTCATAGGTAATATTTTCTAATCAATATAAATATTTATTTAACAAGTATATGATTATTTATTAGACCATAAATTATTCATAATTATGTGGTTTTAAAATGAATTTAATTTTTTTATCTTAGAAAATTTAAATATTAATTTGTTTTACTCAATGCATATATTTTATAATTTTTTTTATTGTTTAGAAATTATATTTCATATTAAAAATATGATTAATGCATAGGACATTGCATTATGGCTGGGGATTTTTTTTAGAGAAAACCTTGATTAAAAAACATGACATATGAGGAAATACCTATCGGGTGATATTAAATAATGGGGTTTTCTATACCAACACATATATGATTGTATAATGTCACATTTACTTGACCACAAGGTATGTAATTATAAAAGTCTATCATTGAGAATTAAGTTAATATTAATAATGATATTTATACATTTATATTGTCCATCGATGAATTTTTTCCTAGGATATTGATTAAATGTATTTTGTTTTTATGATGATAAAATCAAATATAGATTATACCACATTTAAAAATGATATTTTGTGATGTATGCAACCCTTAAGAATCATTTTAAATCCTCCGTTTTTATTTCATTTCTGAGAGATATGATGAATAAATCATTCAATACGTTCCATAGTTGCAAAATATTTACATGCGATGTTTTATATTTTATTATTATTGAATCTTGTGAATGGTGTATGTATATGGTTATTCATTACATCTAGGTGAATATATTCTTGGTTATATAATCCATTATGTGTTATGATGATGTAAGAAAGTACACATCATATTAAGGACATTGTAGTATGAGTTTTTGAATTATATATTTCATTAGATTAATTTAATTTATGTGACATTTCTATTTCTACTATCTATGTTTCGTTCATTTTAATGATTTATGATTAGAATAATTGTGGGATAATTATTAAGATGTGTGGAAAAATGTACATGAATAATATAATTGAATTAAAATGATATTTACCTCCTTTTAGAAATTTATATTGTTCATAATATCTATATGTGTCATTATGTAGTGGTAATTCATTTATTATAAATGATATCATTATAAGATAGTCTCATTTAAGTGATTTTAACATCTATCATGAAGCAGAATGAATTTATTTAAACCAACGATTTACGATAATACTACATAACCTTAAATAATTTATGAATTAATTTTTTATCTACATATTTATCAATAATATTAAATCTATAAATATCCATTAAGACTGTAAAGAAAAAAATGTATATTATCCATGGAGGTGGAAAATCCATATAAATTTTATGAAGTTATTTTTTATTATCATCAATGAGGGTTGGGTAGAAAATGGAAATTCCACTATAATTATGAAATTTTATTTTATATAGAATACAATCGTAATAATTCTAATGTATATGGAGTAAAAATAGGGGCTGTATAAAAATATTATAACTAAAAGTAAAATGGTTGAAAATTTGCCTCTTCCTTTAGAATTTTTCTCATTGTCTTTTCCTAAAAGATCCTTTTAGTTGTATTTCGGGAGAATAAAAGTAATAGTAATAGTATCATACGATGGTGAAGATACTTTTTAGGATGTTTTCATGTTTAAAGTCATAGAGGGATTGAGGAGAAGGGGTGGTGAGTTGTGGTACTTATAAGGGGATGGGAGGGGTGTTATTGTAGATCATGAATACCAAGAGTGATGATTATTATGAAATACTATAGTAATTATTTCAGGTTCTTTCAAACTAATTTTTTATTACATCAACCATGACCTATTAATTCATATAATTAACATAAAATTTAAAATCCTATATATTTTTCATTCTTTCAAAACACATGAAAAATATTACAATTTTTTATTAACTCCAAATATTTTCACTAACAATTATATGAATTATAGATTCCAAAAATGATATCATTTTACGAAAATAATTTGTTAAATGTTATTAATATAATTTTTATTTAAAGTCAATGTTCATTTTATAAACACCTATTTTAACATCATGATTAATTTTTTAACCGTTTGAGAAATTATTGATAGTCTCATAAAATTTATTATCTTTATAATGAAACATAAAATTGATTACTAAATCAATTTAATTAAAAAAATTATATTAAATATTTATAATAAAATTTAAAATATAAATAAAACATATTCATTTTTGAAAATTAAAAATAAAAAAATTAAAATATTTAAAATATTTATTTATTATTATCATGAATAAAATTTGATATATTTTTCATTAATAAAGAATCTAAATACTATTTTTCAATTACAAATATTTTCTTATTATTTAATTATTTGGTTATTATTATTATGGTTAAGACCCCTATTCCTACATTTATATAACTACTATAATGTTCAAATTTGTAACTATCATATATGTTACATTCATTCTATAAAAACATCATATTCCAAACCATCGTCATTCACATTTATTTTCTCCCAATTTTATATGTGTTTTTATCAATCAAAATTAATATTTTATTAAAATTTTTTACTTCTACCACGTTTTCCATACAAAATATTATTATATGGGATAATATATTAAAAAAATTATATTATAGATATAATATTTTTTATTTTTTTCATTATTGAAATAATTTTATTTCTTTTGTACATATTTATTCACTAATTTTAATTTTAAAAAATAAATATAGATTTTTTTGTTCTATTATATAGATAGTGTTGTTTATTCTAAAACTAATTACTATAGATAAAATTTATTATAATAAAAAAATTATATTGTTTATATTTTTATTCATTACATTATTTTCCCCTTAAGAGATATAACCCTTTTAATTTCATTTCACACAAATTGATGAAAAATATTATGAAACTCATGTTTCATTACATCCTCCAGTTCCAACATCACCTTCTCATACATATGGTTCAACCATAACACTTTTAATAGGTGATAATTCTTATTTTATAGAAGATTTTTACTCTTATATAAGTTCTATACTGATTTATCTTCATTAGAGGGATCATATTACACACGTATAACCTTCATATTCAATACATGAGTGGGATAATGTATGTAATTAACTAATACTGACACATGGAACATGATATGTTCTTAAAAATTGATTTTTGGTAGTTTTTGGGGGTATCTCATAACCCTAATGTAAATCAGAATGTTAAAAGAGATGATTTATCAAAGAGATATAATTCATGTCATCCCAAAAATTATGAATTTATTTGATATATATGTTAGGAGGAATAAATTATCTTTAACCATAGATTTTATGAACCCTAAATAGTAAAAAAATGTCACTTTTTCAGACTCTAACTAGTCAAGATGTCTTATTGAGTGATCTTGAGATTTTCACCAATATCTTCTATAATCCAATATCCTAGCCACTTGTGTTCATGAAATTCATCATAGAAATATAATTATATATATATATATATATTCATTTAATGGTGTTCATGTCGATCAATTTTGATTCATTAATAGAATATAATTTTCTGTGTGAATTTTACATGCGTAAGATTTAGTTTCGATCCTCCATTTAAATACAAAGAGAAAACTTATAACATTTGGAATCTTTTCTCTAAATTACACTAATATTTGATGTAATTTTGTGTGTGATAATTTATATTGTTGATCAAATCAATGTTTAGAGTATGTAAGAAGATTTTCTATATCATTGATGTTAATATAATATTTTATTCTGAAATAATTGATTATATTGGTCAATATATCCCCACCTCATTCATTATTTATTTAATTTTATGTTGTATAAGTTAAAATTCCTCTCAAATTTCAAGGATGTGTGTAATATTTATATGATGATTCATAATAACTGTATTCTCATTATTTCTTATGTATTACATCATAAGTAATGTTAAAAATATCATGATCATGTTTTACCATTCCCATATATATAAGGGTAATGGTTGCATCATACCCTTCAACATTATCTATTTTTCATTCACTTGAAACATACCAGGATCATTGATGTATAATATGTGATATCCTTTATAATTACCCAAAAATAGTTCTACCATGTATCTTGATACATATTCATGCTCCCTGTGTGGATATAGAGTCATGAAATTTTTGTATTATTCCTCAGTAATTTCATTATATCATGATTTTTTGGTACTTATATTCATGAACCAAATCATAAAACCCCATCAAATATTTTTTAATACATTGTATTTTCATTTTTCTAATTTCATTAATCTATTTCTATATTTCCACGTAATATTTTTTATCTACTATTTCCTTCTTCAGAATCAATGGTCATGCAATAATATGAGCTATGTAATATTATATTCTCACCTTTATGAATTTCATTATCATTTATTATAGGCATATAAATATTGGTTCCTTCTCTATTCCCATTATTTATAAGGTATTTATTTACTTTCAATATATATAATCATCCCCATTTCCCCTGATGATGGTAATGGAATTAGCACTCATAGTCCTCTTTCATCTATAACCATCATTTCCTGTACCTAATGAGATACTCTTATGTTTATATATATATATTTATTAGGAGATAATTATCTCATTATATGTCACAATTCTCCCCATATTGATAATAATAAAAAATATTTAATGATAATATCACTACAAAAAAAATTGATCAAGTGTTGTATAGTCCTCATCATGAATATTCCACTTTAATAAGGATTATGCTACTACATTTTCATTTTCCATTTGTACATAACCAAATATATTATTTAAATAATAATTGTATATAAATAATATTCCTTAATTACGGGTACATTGCATACTATTATACTAATAAGAATTTTTTTAATTTAAATGAAACTCCCTTATAATTACTTGGTATAGATAAGAATTATTTCCATTTGAAATAAAATAGTATTTATCAATGAGAATCATGATATGATACTTGTTAATAATTGGTAATAATATGCTACTCTATGGAAACTATGGATCCACATTGTAGATGTTAGTATGGGAAATTCCCCATTTTCCTTTGTCTTGGAAGAATAAAATTTGATCCCTTTTTTGGTGATAACATGACCCATGAATGATAATTCTCCTATAAAAACTCAAATTTATTTTACATATATTACATAATAACCATTGAAAATTTCATTAAAACATAACTCAAATGCACGTTATTTTCCTCCTTTTACATATAGTATATTAGAATATCATTATTAAATAATAGCATAGATATATTGATGTAATAAAAAACGATTGTACTCATTATTCCATGATTATTTCTTAATAACTAGTAAGAAGGAGGGGAATCAATTTGAACTCATTGTGTCTATACATTATTCAAAGTAATTCATAAGAAATTATCGTTTAAACCCCATTAATTTTTTATATCATAACTATAAGACAACCTTATTAAAATAATATTACCCACATAGCTAATTAAACAAGTCGTTAAACCATGGAATGGGATACGTATTATTTTTCTTTCATTAATTAGGAACATGTTAATAAATGTAGGGACACATTGACCCTTCCCAATTCTTGATGAGGATGACAGGATCAACCCACAGTAATGCACTCAAGAATATAGAATTCTTTTCTAGATTGTATTTTATTAATTTATTTAGTCACTCTAACAAATTGATATCCATTTTTGAAAAGATTCATGGATTATTTTATTGATATTTATATAATATAAATCGAAAACAAAAAATCATAGTCATGATGATCAATCAAAACTCTTTATTGAATATATTAGTATTGAATAATATAATATGCAATTTTCCAGTCAGGATTCTCCTTATATCATTGTCATTTGAGAAAAATGTACCTTCTCATAGAGAAAATATATCTAATATTATGAAGGAAAATAAAAAAGATATTCATTCTCTTATTTATAATTTTATAGGATTGGAGGACAATTGATTATGTTAAGAGTGATGTACCTCTCCCATATGTTTATATTTTTATTATTTAGAATATAAAATCCATTCATAGAATATAATTATATTATTATAATGGAAGTGGTACATGATTTATAATATTTTAAATTAAAAAAAATTGAAAGGGCAGTATTTATATACATGGGAGGAAATAATTTCTTCATTTTACATTTTTTTAAATAGATCAATAACCATATATTAAGGTAAATTTTTTAATAATGTAACTATAAATGGATAATGAAAAAGAAATTATAACAACAATAAAATATTAATTTTCATTTTCATGAATAAATAACCATCAATTATTTTAATACATCGTTGTCATGATTCACCTCAGCACTAATGACAGTATAATTTGTTCCAATATTTATAGGGAATTAATACTTTTTTCATTCATTTTTTATGACAACCCATCTGTTAGTGAATTGGATTGTATAATTTTCATTTTCCTCTTAGTTGAAACAATTAAAAATAATCCTAGTGTTTGTTTAATCAATTTATCATCCATTACATTAGTTTTATTTTTCATCTCATGTAAACAGATATTATATTGATTCCATTATATTCAACACCGAACATATCTATTTCTTTCCCCAATACAATTTTATTTTTATTCTTCTAAAATTTATAACATGCGGGAGGTAGGTTCTTCTTTCATCCATGGGATTTATAATTTGACATTCCTAAATAAATTTCAATTTTATCCTATTTCATCTCTATCCTCCTGAGACCACAATGTATAACCAACATTTATATTGTCCATTATGGGAGAAATAAAAATATCATCATACGAATCAATGTATATAATAGTTAAATAATTAAAAAGTATTTACATTAAAACAGATAAGAATGTATCAATAAAAATATTATAATTAAATACAATGCTAAAGGTATAGTTTTTATATATATGAGTGGTTGCATCATATTCTCAGTTATACATATCTTCTATTTTCATCAGTCCAACAAACTCCTTATAAATTTTAAAAAGTAGTGTTTGGTTAAAATATTTATAGAAAAAAATTCATGAATCCTTCTAATTCAATTTAATTGATTTCCTCATTAGTATTCTTAATAATGATGATTATCCACCACTGGTCTGCTTCTCTCTATATGTGTTAAATAATAGGATTTAAATGGACAAGTAATAGGATTTAGAGATAGAAAAAGTAATTTTCAATTATGTAAATTTATTTTTTCAATATGATGGGGAAAAATAATCTACTAAATTTTGGAGGCCACTGGTCCTTAAATATCATAACCAAAACATTCAATTTAATATGGGAAGGAGGGTATTGAAATTTATCATGTTATTAAACATAAATGGAGTCAGTGGAGCAGTTATTTATATGAAATTTTATTCTCCTCCTCTCATCCGTATAGGAATCTACATAGTGTTTTCATCTCATTTCCATTACATTGGTTTTTGGGATTATTTCTCCTATATCACACAATTGACAAAAATAATCATAAATTATGGATGAAAAAACATAAACTAATTCACATATAAATTTTAAACTGTAATTATAAAATTAATAAATCATAAATGACCTGAATTTATATATGTAGGAGTGTATAGGTTTTAGCATGCATTATACATGTTAATTTTCCAAATAATTTTTCAATCCTAAAAATTTATTCAAGTCATATATAATAGTTCCTAAATAGTTTTTTATTTTACAAAATCATATCCCCATAAATATTAAAAATAGGTGTCTATCAATCCATATTGGTCAAATATTTGGTACAAGACGATTTCATACACTTTGACCGCTTTTAGGATTATTACCCATATGTACATATATTCCAAACCTATACCCACATTTATTTTTGAGGCATGGATTTCATTTCATAGTCACCATTCATAATAAAAATTACCAAATTTTATGTTTCTTTCTTATACAAAGAATTTTATCTTCGGTTTTTTGTGTATATATTTATTTCAAAATCCCCAAGATAAACTAATCAGTTATCTAATACCATCTATATAAAATAATGAATTATAATCATATTATTTCATAATTTATATCTTAAATATTTAACAATCGAAACCTAATAATTTTTATTCCAAATGTCCCTAGGGATATAATTATATAAAAAATATACATATTATTAAAATAAAAAAATTTATTTCATTATCATTAATGGGTTTCTATAATACTTTAGACATATAAACAAAGATATTATAGCCTATGTGATATAGAAAAATAAAAGAGGAGTTAAAATGCTTAATATGGCAATAAACATGATATATGTCCATACCATATGATTCACCTGGAAGAATATGATATCATTAAAAAGAAATGATTTTGAGAAATCATATAGAATCATGTCGTATAAAAGATAAAAAGAATAATAATGTAGAATAATTTTAATATGGAAACATCATATAATAAGACATAATCATAAGGAAAATCTCACTACCAAAGCAATAAAACATTAGTAACAAAGCCCCATTATTGATTATGTTTACTCCGTAATCACTCAAATATATTCTCATGAGATATAAACGTTTTAAAATTCATTATATCACTATCTGGGGACACCCATCAATACATAAACATGAATATCTATTCCACATAATGGAACCATTAATATGTCATGAAAAATTATAAACCTTTAAAAAGGAAAATGGGTTACATACACTTATCTTGAATAAAAAACCACAAAAGAAATTTTAATATTCCAATGAAATAATTTATTAATTAATATTTGTTAAGTTATTGATGTTTTATAATTGTTTTGTTAATGAATAAATAAATATTATAAGTGAATAAATAAATAATAGTACCAAATTAGTATAGTATTAGTCTAATTATGTGTGTTTTTACGATAATTTGTGACTAATAATTAAATTTGGAAAGAGTAAATGAATTTCTGTAAAACTATAAATGAATAAAAAAGTTCTTATGAAGATAATTCTTAGGATCCATGTATGTTGTGAAACCACTAAACTTGTGATAAATTAAATTAAGTATCAAAACAATGAAATTTACTTTAATCAGATCTACATAATGAATTAATTTGAGAAGGGTATCTTTAGAACATGTATATCTATATTAAATAAATGTAAATTAATAATGGTAAGATTTTGTATCATATATTTAAATAATAAAGAATATGTTAATAAGAATAATTGTGATATAATCTGAGGTTATGATAGAGAAATAATAGCATAATCAAAATAGTGATTTTTTGGAAAACCACTAACCTTAAATGAAGATTTTATCTTCAATTTCACTAAACCTCCTAAATAATAAAATTACAATTATTAAAAAAAATATTTAGAAACTCATTATAATATATGTTATTTATTTTAAATAGTTGATTTCATATTATATATATTTAATTTTGAAATCATTTAGGATTTCACCATGCCAAGGTCATTTATTTAACATTACAAAAGCCAAATTAATTTTCTGAAAACAATTGAATTATAGGTTTATGGTAGTAGATTTGTTGATGTAAAATTAAATAATGTTAATGTTGTTTGAGAAATTGAAATATTCCTAAATAACATTTTTTTCTATCACGGGGATTATTAATTTAGTATAAACATCATCTCTATATGATTAGATCATTTAGGTTCTTTTTCCAACCATCATGAATTGGATTTATTTTATTTAATTAAAATATTATTTATATATTACACAATATATATAATGGTATAATATATATATATTTTCATCACTTATGAAAATAATTTTATTTATAATCCATCCTTATTGGTAATAGAAAAATATATACTATGTCATTATTGGTGGTTTAGAATGGACCATATAATGATTAACATTATATTTTTAGAATCATTTTATGTGATAGAAGGAAATGGATATTATATTAAAATTATAATAAAATATATATGTATTTATGATATTTTTTTACAATATCATGGGTGATGTGTTGGTCGAATATAATGAATATTAATTGAGGTTTGGATAAGAACATTATTATTCAATTGGTTGTATCTTTATAGTATACCACTTAAGAATACATTGAAATGGTCATTTGTGAGACCCTATGCAATTGACATGGTGTATAATATTTGGGAGAAAATTTAGTATAAATTTTAAAAGACCAAATGATAATAATATGAGAGAAGAATTTTTAATATTTATATGTTGTGTATAGTGGTTTTTTTTAATATTATATTTAGTTGTTCATTAACAACCCAAAATGTCACTAGAACAAACTATTTATATAAACAAACCTTATCTAATTGATGGATATGAATAAATAATAAAGGAATATGGGAAGTCACTCACCTAGAATCAAAATGATATAATCTTCAATGGTTGAGGTTTAGAGCTATAAAAGAGGGGTTGAAATACCTCCCAAATATTTCAATGGTTTCTCAATATCCCAAAGACCAAGAATAATAAAAAAGAGTTTTTATGTAGTTTTAAATTTACCCCCAGTAGAAAAATTGATGACTATAGTGTAACAACACAGCCTATGTCATAATAAGTAGGATTTCATAAAAAAAATAAGTAGTGTAATGTGATGGAAATTCATAGAGGTGACCTAATATAACCTTATATAGAATCCAAATTATATATAGTACCAATACTATAATACCCTAAAAATTTAAAAGAACATTTTTTTGTGATAGAATATACAATAACAATATTGTACATGTTGTTACCAAAAAATATAATTATTTAAATATGGCCATTATACACTAGTCGTTGAATTTGATGTTATAAATAGATGTAAACACATTATGAAATATAAATCATTTTCATATTGGAAAAAAAATTTAATATTTAATACTTATGTGCTAAGTAATAAATTATTTTAAAAGACATTTTATTATTCAGAAAACAAATATTCTTCATATATATTTTTAATAAACTTTTTTGAGATAATTATGTAAATAATTTTCTCAATATTTATGAAATTTATATTCTAATATTAAAATAATTTTTAAAATATTAATATACAAATTATATTTGAAAAAATTCTAATTATTCTTTAAAATGTTTTATTTTTCAATAATTAGTGAAAAATATTTCTTTAATAGAAAAAATTTTTCATTTAAAAAATTTATATGGATATATTTTTATAATAATATCAATGAAAAATTAATTAAATTATATTATTAAGAATATAATTATTTTATATTTAGTAAATATTATACTTTATTTGGGAATTAAAAAATTATACAAAAATAGATATTTTCATAAAAAAAACCCCATTTACATCATGTTTTTTTAGCCTGAGGACATATTAATTTAGTCATGTTAGGTAAATTTAATTAGACAAAATGTATAAAATGTTTCAAATTATAATTTATAAATTATTTAAAAATTAATTTTTTTTCCATATTTATTTTTAATAAAATATAAAACTTCAGCCATGATAAGGTTAAATCAGGTTTACAAGGACATTAAACTAATTATATTAGGTTTCAAATGGCCTTAAAAAATTATAAATTTAAATTATATAGTTGTATTTCATACCAATAAAAAATATTATTTGAAAATGGTCTATTTTTTGAGACATTATTATTTACTAATACAAAGATATATTATATTCTTTTTTAAGTTCATAATGTTCCATGTACCCCACATATAAAACAACACCCCTCCCCTATATTCTTTACAACACATTGATAAATATATGGAATCAAATCCCTAAAAAATATCTCCCAATCATTATAATAGAAATATAATTCTATTTATTTTAAAGGATAATTCTTATGGACCTTGAGGAGAATAAACAATGTAGTTTTTAATAAGGGAATATAATCACCCAAGAAAGATCATTTATTTATTTTTTCTTTTTAAAAATAATCTGTTTCAAAAAAAATTACAATGTAAGGAATATTTTTTCTCCCATAGGTTGATATTTCAATATGTTGATGGCATATTATATGTCCATCTCCTCCATCCAATTGGAAAAAAACCATTACAATTGTTTATGGCATACTACAACCTTTCAATCCAATGTCATTTTATTCCTTCACTAACCCATATTTACTGTCATATTCATAAAATCAATGAATATATTTGATAATTATTAAATAATATTTATTCTATATAATTAATATATTAACTTATTCTCTACCATTTATCAATTAGGAAAATTATATTATTACTTGAGTTTCTGTATGACCTACCATTTTCCCAATGAGATTTGATTCATTTTCAAATTATAATATTCAAGAATAATTCTAAAATTTAATATAATAAAAACATAATTAAAATTTTAATATCATTATATATGTAATATAACGTTACCCAATTTATTAGAACTCAAATTATTTAAAAAATCATGCATGAAAAAATCAAATAGTTGACATATAAAATCATAGTAATATTCAATTATTATTAAAAAGGGATAATAATACATTATATTAGGATTATATAATATATTATATGTTTTCATATGGTATTGGTATAAAATAATGAAAGGTTTAAATGAATTAGGCTTGAATTTAAATATTGTTCAAATATATATAAAATGTGAGGTATGGGATTTCGTCTCAATATAAACTGCATTGAGAAATATTTTGTATTTTGATACGAATTTCTATTTCTATTTTATATATTACCAAATAGTGTTATTTAAGGGGACTTTATATTTATCCAAAAAATAATAATAATTCATTTCATTTCATTTTTTTAAAATTGTTATTTCAAAAAAAATCTGGTCTTATTTCTCTTTTTTGATCGACTATTTTATTCTTCCATGTTAAAATTTTTCATAAATACTTTAAAAAATTCCATTTATTAAACCAATGTTTCATTGAAAATTGTATATTCAAAATTTTATTTTTTACATGGTTTTATATGAATATTTTTAAATTTTTTCCATAATGTTAAATTTCCAACTTTTTATTAAAATTCTAATGGAATGTTTTATTTTAATGTATACATAATTAACATATATTCACTCCATCATAAATATTTTACACTCTTTATATTCTTCTATAATGTTACTACAATTTTACAATGATAGATATTTATTTAAACAGAATTTCATATTTTTATTATTATATTCATCTATTTTAAAAAACTATATTCTATTGCAAAATATTCTTTTTTGATTATCATCCCTAATCTATTGATTAATGTAATGACCATTAACATTCCATTTAAAAAATTAATTTATTATAATAATTATATATTAAATTTATCTTAAATATCCAAATTCTTTATATCATTGAAAATTTTATTTCCTAAAATATATAACATTCAGACACACTATATTTTACAATATATATTATTTAATTGATATGAGAAATACATATTTAACTATATTCATTATTCATTGTTGATATTTATCGATAGGGTATATTGACTATTAATTGAATTGATCATTAAATATATGAGGAATACATAGAAGATTAAGTGGTACATGAATCTTGATTATCAATATACCTTTGATGCATTGTTCGTCTCATTAGATGAAATAATCGATGAAATTAAAGGGGGTTTTATTTGATTCATACCCTTAAATTAAACTATATTGGTGAATGGTCATGATGGTATAAATATCAGGAATTATAAGCTCAGTAATTTAATTAAAATGCATTTACTTCTTTGAAATTTTAATTATTATTAACCATGAGATTACTATATTGATGTTATTCATAGATGCCTTAAGATCTCAAGGTGTTGATTAAATGGATTTTTTTTTCAGTTATTTTACTTGGAATATTTATTATTCATTCTTTAATCATGATAGAATTCATTGTACACAACCGTATCAAATAATTTTTATTGACCCTAGTTTTTTTCCATTCCCTTTGATATGAAGATGAATTATTTAAATGATTTTCAATTATATCATTCATTTTATTTTATAATATTTTATTTTTTATATGTAATGTAAATTGGGATCCATTAATGTATATAGATATATAAGAGTACCAAACTGATTGGTCCAATGGGATCAAGTTCCTCATATCTATTCCAATGTTAAAAATTAGACACCGACATTGGTTTGCAGTTTTTGGGGTTATTACATTTGATATCAGATATAGTTTAGTCAAAAAATTGAGAACTAGATTTAGGGATAAAATATCCTAGAATATTTCCCAATGAAATATGTTGAGGATAATTTTATTTATATAATAAGATATTTCCTGTTATGGTGCAGTATTAATTATGTGGTTTTCTGATCAATATTTCCTTGTTAGCTGCTATATATGGCTATTTTTTTGGATTAGATTCATCTTGTGGAAATAAACACAAAATGAGGTGATAAATTATATATTATCTATCATATTGTATCACATTTAATGTATCCATAATATGGACAATTTTTTAAACTCCTAAGGGATATGATTTTTTAAATTAAAATTTTATTTCTAACCCATAATAGAGGATTGGAAAATATTAACATAGAAAAAAAATTGAACTCTAGACAAATATTAAAAAAATTTCAATTTTTATTAACATTTATATCAAATTTATAATCATATATATTAGGAAGTAAAATTTATTATTTTATGATGTGGTGTACTATATAACATTATTAGGAATGGTTCATGGAAGAAATAGTAGAATCGATACTAATTCCCTGTGTAGAAATTTTCTTAACGAACATGCTAATATCACTGGTATTGGGAATGAGCTAATTAAGTCCATAATAGGGAATCTCACTCAAGTTATGATGACTAAAATTTCCTAAAGAAAGTAACTAGTGGTTCTACATCATGATTAACCTATGACAGATAATTTTTTGTGATAGAGGCCTCCATATTAAAGGTGAACTACAAATCTAGTAATAACTGAGAAAGGAATTATGTCCCTAGAAAAGATACTTTGATGCATTGGATGCAATAAAATTGAAATGTTTATACACGTGTTATATTTCTGCAAAGGTGATTAATATCAAAGGTGGTTGTAGATCTATAATAACAGGATGGAAGTGAATATTTAACATATGGAATAAAGAGGCTTTGATGAAATATTCCTTTAATGATACTTCCCTTATGAAAAACAAAATTATAGGAATAAAATGTTTCTCAACATAATGAAAAATCAAGAAGATAGATTTTTATTATTATTAGGGTTCATTTAAAAAAATACAATGGGTTTCTATGGTTACATACCCAATACTAATATCATGATTTACAATCTATTTGAATGGATTATTCAAATTTTCTAAGAGAATCTATTTTCATAGAATTTTTCATCACAAGATTAATGAATATTATATACCATCAAAATATATAATTATTTTACTATAACCTAACCATTTAAGTGAAATAAAAAAAATGAATGTATATTTAACACTATAATAAATGGAAAACACCAATGAAGAAGATGTAAAATTTATTTTAATTATCTGATTTTTTTAGAAATATCAATGAATATGATTGAAGAACATGGTATATTGTTACATATTTGGAGATAGAAAACAATTAGGAATTTAATGTTATGTAAAAAAGATAAAACTAGTATATAATGTTTCAACTATAAATTGATAGGGATTTATTAAAAACAATTCCCTTAGAATTTTTTTATGTTTTCAATGAATATAAATATGGGAGATGAAAATAATAATGTTAAATGTGAACCTATGGTGTATGTTAATAAACATGAGGTGGAAGGTACTTCAGTAATACCAACAAATTTTGATAATGATATAATAAATTATGGATATTAATATTCTTATATATCTATGAGTTTTTTAATAATATTAGATATTTATAAATGATATAAATAATATAATTTTAAGTCAAACAACCAATTTAATGTCTCACTATAATAATTATTTAGTAGGATATTCCTATTTTGATATATAATGGTACCATTTTTCTAAATTTTATCAAAAATTTGGTGAAACTTTTTGTATTGACTAGATATCAATGTATGGTCCAATAACTTATATCAAAGTGAAGGAAACTATGAGTAATAATGAATATGTGTAATTAGATATCTTAAAAAGGGGAAACACTATAATCTTGTGTTATTTCTAGATGAACATCTTTTATATATTCTGAATGAGATCAATTTGAAAGAAGAGAGACAAATTCAATCGATGAAAAAATGTAATCTCAAAATTTATAGATACATATTTTTTAGGAATAAAGAGAAGTTTTTCATGAGAAATTACCTATAAGTACACCAGATCATGAAGTTTAGTTTTCAATGGATAAATCCATAATATGGGATGTATAATAATGGCACCCTATAGAATGGACAGTGTGGAATTATAAGAGTTGAAAAATCAACTAGGGGAGATTTTTGGTAAATGATTTGTAGTGATTCAATGTTGGAATCCCTGATTAATTTCATTAAAAATAAATATATTTCTATGTTATTTAAAATTTATTAATGTTTAATTTATGTTACGATATAAATAACAAGAATCGACAAAATTACATTGAAGAATTGTTCAATCATCATCATGGTAATCAATATTTTTCTTATATTTACAGTCATTCAAGGTATTATAATTTTAAATTAAATATAGTAGATATTATATAGATAATATTTTCTTTGATGTATAAGAATTATGAATTTATATACATTCCATTTATTATAGAAAATGAATACTATGTTTTTATGGAACAGATGATTAGTGAATTCAAGGAATATATTTATCATTTTTTATTCGTATTTGTTGATGATATAATTTTGTATTATAAAATTTATAAGGACTGCTATAACCACATATGGATCATTATTGAGGATCTTATATAAAGTTATGTATGGGAAATTTTCTAAGTGTAATTTCTGGAAACTAAATATTTCATTTTTTGGCCTTATTATCATTAATTATATAATCATAATTGAACAGGTATAAATAGTGGAAGCCAAATAATTTCCTACACAAATGTAAAAAAGTAAGGTATGCATTTTCAATTTGATTTCTAATTACTATAATAAATTTATTCTATATTTTACCTTATTTGATTACATATTAATAAAATTTATACATAGTGAGTTTAATTATTCATTGAAAAATGAATATGATGACGTTTATGATGAATTTATATGGGGTCTATTCAATTATTTATTTTGATTTACCATCATAAAATTATGGATTTTCGATATATCGTGGGACATAAAATAAGGGATTTTATGTTTCCTTAAGTAGAATGATAACGTTATCCCATATACATCTAGAAAGTAAAATAATCATGAACAGAATAACACAGACCATGATATTGAGTAAGAAGTTATAATAATTTCTTTGTGGATATGGATACATTATATCTTAATTTCATCATGTGAGATATTTATAGACCACACGATATTAAAAATAAGTTTTAATAATAAGATATAAACATGTAGGACATTTTATGGATTGAGCTACTCATGGATTATGATGGTTCAATACACTACAACTATAGAATAAATAAATCCGTAATACTTTAATCTTTAAATGTCACAAACATAAGTTCCAATTGTGGATTGGAAAGTATCTTATCATCTAGGATATACTAAAAATGGTAATAGGAATTATAATGGATGTGGAGAAATCAATAATTTTTGAAATGCATATATAACAATCTTTACTTGAAAGGATAAAAAATTATTAGTTTACCGTTGAGAATTTTCTAAATATAATTAAATCACTATGTGATAGGAAATTAAAATAAATCATACCTTAATATAGAGATATTAAATTTTGAAATATTATATTTCTTCCATTTATACCTGAGATGAAAAGGGAATTATTAGATTATTCTCATATATCAAAATATTCACTTCACCCTAGTATCACCTAGATGTATAGGGATTTTATATATCAAATTTTGTTGGATTATTTGATGTTGGGAATTGAGGACTATGTTCTTTAGATTCTTAATTCTTCATTAGTTTAATTATACAAGGAAAAATCCTATATGATTCTTGAAACACCTACTTTTTTGAATATATAATTTATATGGATAAATTATGGAATTTTTCTCTAGATCACAAAATAATCATAAAAATAATGATCTATATGTGATATTTCCAATTAGCATGCCAAATATACACATTTTAATGATATAAAAAATATTTAACAATTGATTACAACATGTTGAAATATATTAATTAATTTATAAGACTTCATGGTGCAATGCATTCAATTGTATATGATCTCGATATCATATATACATCATTTTTATAAAGCAATCTATGTATGTATTATGATACGGAACAATATTTAATGAACACCTATTATCCTAAAACTTATATTTCACGTAAATGGTTTTTTGAAACATGAACATATTTTTTTATTCTATACTAACCAAAATTTCAAAAAATGTGGTATTATTATTTATCTTATTATTTTTTTTCTTATAATAATAGCATCAATTAATATATTTAGATAGAGTTGTATTAGGCATTATTTGGCTTGAGTTTTCATAATGAGACATGATGGGATGTTTTTGGTGAAATTATTCTTATAGTGATAAATTTTTTAGAGATATAATTATAAAGGTAAATATGATTTGGACTTATATTACACTACCTCAATGCAAGAAAAAGTGAACAATTAATTACTGAAGCAATGAAGTGGAGTTTCAAGTGGGGGACATTTTTTATGAAATTATCTCAATAGAAAGGTTTAATAAATTTTTATCATAATGTTATATAAATTTCCAAAAATATTATAACTAATGTTTTTATTGTTATAATTTGAGTTATGGCCCATAATTTTTCAATTACATTGAGCCTCAATAATGTATATGATGTATTATATATCTAATTCTAAAGGATTTACATGATATAACCAACTCTTTATAGATACTATAGAGAAATAGAAATTTAATTTTTTTAATATTAATGTGAATATCTGATAAATATTCCAGATAATTGATTTAAATATTTGGAAAATTAGAGGTCTCAACTAATTATGAAACTAGGTAGCAATAAAATTATTGGGGAAGAAATGTGGAAAGTAGAATTTATTATGAATAATAACCACCATCATTTTTTAGAATTTAATATCTATGAAAATAACAAGGTGTAAAATTATATGTTCTGAAAATATTTAATATTTAGATATTTTTTTAAAATGTTATTGTTTGATAGAGTTTACAACATGCAACACCGAGCATAAATGAATCATGACATATTTCTAATTTAATGTGACATTCATAACCAAGTCATTAAATTTGTGGGAATTAATAAAAATAAAAAATAAATAAATATATTTTATTATTAGAATCAGTAAATATTAATTTATTAATTCCTACAAGATAAATGCTAAATTATTTAGAATGTCATTTTAAAATTCAAAAAATATTCTTCTCCCATTCATTATTAAATTTTATTTAGAAAATAATATACATAATTCATGCCACGTTTAATAATTGTATATGATAGAAATATATTAATTTTTTAAATAATCATATAAAACTTTTCATAATGTGATTTTTTGTGTTTTTAAAGTATTATATTTCAATTACTTTTAAAAAATAATGATTTTTATTGAAAATTTTCATCTCATTTAACAAATATATATAATTTAAAATTAAATTTATGATATTATGAAATAATGTATTTTAAATCCAATAATTAAAAGTCATGTATTTTTCATTTAATTTAATTTTTAACTTTTATTTGAAATAAACTCATTTATATAGTTAAAGAAATTACTGAATATAGTTTTCTATTAGTTTTGATGGGTTTATCATTAAATTACATTCTACCAATTATGTAAATTCAAAATGAAAAAATTTATTAAATATATGAAATCAAAATTTAACATTTTATTAATTAAAACTTTTTCATTTTATGGTCATAATGAATAGTAAAAATTTAAAAAATCATTACTATAATTATTGTTAAAATAAGTTTCCCAATGGTTCAATTGGAGAGATAAGAGATAAAATAACTTTAAATCATAAATAATTTATATTTTTAGACATATTTAGACAATATATCTTTGATAATTTAAATATTTTTAGTTTTAGAAAAAATATTCTTTAGTAAGGAATTAATCTAATTTATTCTTGTAAAAATAATAAGTGTGTCAAGACCCCCCACTTATAAAAGGAAACCAATATCCTATCTTTATTACCCCTTTAAGAGAAATATATCCTAACAAAATCATAGAAAAAGATCACACTAATACCCTTATCAATATTATTTAGACTATAGTATTCCCAATAGACTAACCCTAATTCCATTCAGATGATATACAATTGATGATTCACCAAGATAATGTAATCATCATAACAATGCTCTTCCATTTATTACATTATTACAAAATTCGTTTATGTTAAAAAAATTAAAGTGTAATAAAAAAATTATCCCCTCTATCATAATATGTTCATAATTTTATGGAATAATATTTATCCATATAATTCAAATTTAGAAGTGAAACAAAACCATCAATCAACTATATGGAGGAATACAACCCCAGGAAATGATTACTTTTATTTTCTCTCATCGAATGACATTTATATTCATAATGAATAAACAAGTGAATATACATATGGTAATTGTGAAATTATAAGGATTCAAACAAAATTATATATCATCTTCTTCCTTACTATTTCCCAATTAAAAAAAATATTACATTTCTTGTACGTCCGTATAACCAATTGTCTCTATGAAGATAAGTGATTCATTTTCTATATTAAGAATTAGTGATTTATTATTGAAATGATTTTTGTTTATAAAAATTATATTTATAACATTATTTTAATTATTTCTAATACGTAATTATACCATATTTACAGATACATGAACATATAAAAAACAACATAAATGGAAATAATAAATAATTTTCACCGGAAAGGATCATAATAATGGAATGTTATTATATAATGGGTAATAATATGCTATAATAGATTCATATATGAAATTATAAATTTTAATATGGTTGTGGTAAAAATAAATAAAATTTTTAAAACCATTTTACAAGATTTCAAATCTCATTGAATAATGATGAAGCATGAGGGATGGAATTTCCTTTTCATTTCTATTTAATTTCATCATATTAGGTACAATGAACCATATTAATTTCTTCATTTTTATAATAACAATTATATGTTCTTAAACTAATTATAAATTTATTCATATTGATTAATGATTTAATTCATTTTAATTTTCATGGGAAATAATTAAAAAAAATAGGATCATATATCTCTTTTAAATCAGATATATTTTTCATCAATGACCAGATTATTCAAAATTAGTTTAAAAAATTACTTGTCTAAAAAAAAATGTTATTAGGGAAATATTTTTTTTATCGTTTAATTTTTAAATGGTTTGTATGTATATTTATATTTACTTCCTCAGGAGATTAAATTTTAACATTTTAATTAAAATACAAAACCAATGATTTATTTTAATGTATATAGTGTTAATGGACATTCCCACAATAATATCTATTTTATTAACATTAGCTAATTCTACATGTTTGGAATTATTATTAAATCACTTTTTCAAAACACTATATTAAAAGAATTTATTTATTGAAAAAATAACATCTCATATAATAATCCCTTATCTACTGATTATGATTGATGACATTGTCTTTCTCTTGGAATAATAAAATTATTATTATCATTGATCATTTAATTTCAAATCTATATTAAAATTATTTGTATCATGGATATAATTATTTACTAAACTATATACAATTTCATAATAAAGTTTTCACTTGAAATTTTAGCTAATTTATTGTGTAAATCCTTGTTGAATATATATTCATTATTCTCTGAATATATTTATTGATAAGTAATATTGTTAATTGATTGAATTTGGCATTCAATATATGAGAAATTCATGGGACATGAAGTGGTTGGGGGGTTATGGTTATACATTAACCCTCGATGAATCGATAGTACCATGTGAGGAATAAGTTGGCCACATTATGTATACCTGTCTATTAATCAATCTAGGAGAAAGACCATGAAAATACAGACATCATGAAGTCTTAGAATAAGGAAACCAATTATTTTTTATATACATAATTATGAATTAATTTATTTTTAATTATGATACTAGTTCATTAATATTACCCATTGTTGGATTATTTTATCAATGTATTAATTAAATTGATTTTTTCCAGTTATATAACTATCTATATTGATTATTTTTTTATTAACTCATGATGGAATCTATTGTACATAACTCATACTATGAATTTTATCTCCCCCATGTTTTTTCCATTACCGATGATGTGTAAAAGAATTATTTGAATGATTTTTAACAATGGAAATCATTATATTTATTTATGTTGTATTATTTATTCAAAATGTGAAATTTTAACCAATTCTATATCTGAATGTACATGAATTCATTACATATAGTTCATTAAGTATTATATACCTTGTACCATTTAAAATACTATAAGATATAAGTATAATATGTATTATTGGAGTTGGTGTTGTAAAAAATTTCATATAAACCAAAGTTAATGATTTTCCCAAAACCATAAAATATCCCACAACTATATCCATATAAATTTATATATATATCTGATCTCCAAGGACATCCATGATAAAAAATCCTTTTTTAAAGAAAATACCAAAATAGATTACCACATTAAAACCACCTCTATAACAACATTACTACAATTTTATATCCTCATGGACTATATAACACATGTTGCCTCAATGCTAGAGTCAAAACATAACATACACATTCTGAGAGCACATATTAACCTCACATTAATTCAATGAATTTTTTTTAGATTCCCCGAAGTCTATAATCCAATTATTTTACACCATAATATTTAAATTAAACTCCAAGGGACACCACTATATCATGTTATATTTCTAGAAATTATTTAATCCTTTTGAAATTTTTTATGTCAACACCACCTCTAATTCTTAAAAAAATATATCGTACACCTATATCACCTATATGTTAACAGTGTAATAGTCTACTAATTATATACCATTACATTACATATCTATAAAACTATTTTAATTCATAAGAATAAAATAAAATCAAAAAAGGAATAGATAAATGATAAAGAACAAAAAACCCCTACATTATGTACCTAATAGAAGTATCACTATATATAAAAGACAGATACCCAATTGAATGAAATATGATTATAAAACATTTTACCCTAGAACCGAAAACCCCACTGTTAAGGAATTTCCATATCAATCAAGATTAAGTCCATAAAAAATAATAAATGTGTAATAAAAAGTGTTTATAAATAATTAATATTTCAAAATAACTACATATTTTTTTTCAAAACTGATATTTCTGTGATTCCATTTGTGCCTCGTGATCCAAAAAAAACTCAATGAAACAACCAAGACATTATAGCATAAATGATAAGAAATAACAACCATATAACACCACCTCTTGATGGTATAGAGGCTCAACCTAAAACAATATGGATGATTTATCACCGATGATATCCAACTATATCTTGTAAATTATTTGGGTGAAATTATGATAATATTAAAATATATGGGTCTTGTGAACAATCTGGTTTATTTTTTCTCACTATTGTGGGACCAACATGTTATAATCCAACATTCCAATGTGTTTTTACACCGTAAAAGTCCTAAATATTAAAAATATGGTATAGTCCACCAATCAATCCTATTCTACACCTCATGATGGGAAATATTAAAAAACCAGATATATATAGAGTAAAAATATAAATATGTACTACAAATGATCAACAAAAATCAAAATGAATTTTTTTTCTACCTACATCCACTCTTGAAAGATCTTAATATTCTATATAGTAGATCAGACCAAAAATAGACTATGGTTAGCTGGAATTATTATATTTATCCAATAAAATTATACATTACATTTTTTACCATAAATATCCTATAATATTACCACAAAATGGATGGGTGAATTTTAATAGTATGGTAAAAATATTCTATGTTTATTTTCTTCCCCTGTGACCCACAAAAATCCATAATGAAAGTCTGAATCATATCCCAGAGGTACTAGATGTTATCCTCTTTCTAATCATCTAAATAATGATGAAAATATGTGGTTGGAGTAATTTTGAGCAAAAATATTATAACAATACTCACAATAAATTCACGGTGAAATGAGGGTCATAATAATTTTTAATTATAATCTCAATCCCATAGATCCTCAACAAATTTTCTATAAACAACCTCATTAGAGTATTTATAGCACTCAAATCAAGAATCCCAAGAAAATAATTCAACAAAAAATACTCCTCCAGAATTACACAAATAAAATTATTAATTCCTTAGTATATATTAATACCATTAATAAAATCTATAATCATTTACTACAAATTATTCATTTAAAAATCAAAATTGTATAACATCACTATAGAAATATTTTTATTTTCTATCATGTTCTAATAGACAAAGCATCATGCCCCAAAATCTATTACTCAATTATTTATGAAGATACAATAATGACACCTCTATAATAATTGGTACATAATAGAGAAAATAGACTCAACATTAAGTGTTTCATTTTAATCATATGGGATAATTCATTCGTGAAATAAAAATAAAACATACATGCTCCCTTCAGGCATGATACAATACAATTCATCTTACGAACACCGCAATAATGAATAACTATTTCTGACACGTTTCGACATCCACTCCAGTTTTGAGCCATCCCACTAAGATTCTCCTACCATAAATTTTTTTTTCCACAACTATATGTTTTAGGATATTCTGTAACTCCATGAGATTTTATAAATAAATACAACTATGATTAATATCATATATGATATGAAACACTGAGCCTATGTGAACCATGAAAAATTCTTAGATAGTATGAATTCAATTAATAATAATTTGAAATATATATATATATATATTTATAATTGTATTATAAAACACTAATTTTTGATTAATTCATAAAATGAATTATCCAATTTAATGAAATTACATTTTATACTCCAAAAATATGTTATCTGGAAAATATTTTTTTATCTCATTTTAGATGAAAATTATAAAATTAATGACAGTAATATAAAAGGAGTAAAACTTCACAAAATTATATAATTTAAAAAAAATAAAATAATTTTTTTGGGGAAAATTATGATGTTTTATGAAAATATATACTTTTCAATTAATAATGGAAAATTAATTATTTTTTTGAAAATGATTTCTTATTATATAAATTTAATTTAAAAGGCCCACTATAATTTAAATTTTATTTAAATTTAACAAAAATATTATTTAATAAATTATAATATTATTAATTAAATTTAAATAATCATCATGTATATTTTTTTATATGTATATATTTTAAATGAATTTTTTTTAAAAAAATGAGTTTTCATAGTGTTTTGAGAGTTTAATTTTAAATTAAATTCTAAATTTTTTTAAATTAAATATTATATAATGGATTAAATAATATTAATCATCATAATACATATTATTTATTATGGTTATCATTATTTTTTATCATAATGAATCATAAAATAGAAATAATTTATTACTTTTTGTTATGGTCAAAATCAGTTTACTTTGGGTTAAGAAAAGCTAAATTGGTTTAAATGGCCTAAAAATTGTCTAAAGACAATTTTATGTATATATTTAGACTATGAATCATATATTATTTTTTAATGAGTATTTGGGGATCCATTTGTTGTGAATAATACATGTGTGTATTTTATTCAATTAAAAATTAAAATGTGGTCCTCTCCATATTGTAAATAGACACCCCCACTCATCCCATCTCCAAAAATAATTTATTTTTATTCTTTAATCCAACCTACTAAATTACCTTCATTATATTCTTCCACATGAACTAGATTATCTTTTTTCATCATAAAACTATCCTATTATTATTTATGTATAAACCAAAAGCAATTGTCGGAAAAAGATGAATAATTCCTAACCTTGTGTTTTCATTTTATATAGTATTCCATATACATAAAATATTAGTAAATAATGAAAATATAATAAAATAAATATCCCAAGGTTACTAATATGGTTTTATGTTAAATATAAAACAATCACACATATCAATAAATCCAAAATTGGAAACTGAATCATTATTTTTATGTACAGTTGATTACAACATCACGAACTTAAGTATTACATTACCAATCAGCTCCTTAAAAAATTGTTATTTATGTTTTATTTTTATATATATCATATTTATTATATTTTTATAATATGATAATATTAATACATTATATATTTTCATACATTTAAAATCCTTTAAATATGATAATGTTGGTCATGTGGAAATGTGGATTACCAACATCATGAAGAGATTTGATTCGCATTTCATTACAAAAATTCAAGGATGGAATATAATGTTTATTTAAAGATAATTTTTTTTCCTTATAGTGTTCAATATGTAAATATTAAAATAAAACGTTCCTACTATCTATCACAACATTTAAAAAAATGGAAGTGTTACTCATTTGTATGTATGGCCTACACGCTCAAAGATTATAATGTAGGTCATCAATTATAACAATATTTTATAATTGGTATTACAAGTAAATTGAGTTGTAAAATGATATTTATTTCATTATTATTATTCTTTAGATGAGAAAATAATCACTTCTATGACAATATTCATACTACTAAAGTAGTTTTTTCTATATTAGCAGTATATCACCAAAGCGCCCGATGTGACATTAATTAATTTATTAATTGAATATGAAAAGGTAAATAATAAAATAAAATGAATAATAAAAATCAAATATTTTCTTAATAATTTATATAATTAACATTAGTAAATTAATTTTGAATTTAAAAAACACATGTTAAGAGTCTTTCTTGACGATAGGGGTCTCCCATTTCCACCATTTTCATCGGGTTACGATCCTTATATCTCTAACACATAATATATAACTCATTGAAGTTATGATATTATTATAAATTCTATATATATATATATATCTCACATATATACCAAGATTATACTACCTTCCATTCATGTGGTAATTTATGCCATAAGATTTTTCATGAAGTTACTTCTTTATGAAATCTATTCAGATTATGATATCAGAAAATATTATGCAATGAATTTTACATCCACTATGAATTATTATATTTTTTCATTTTGATTTATATTAAATTATTAAAAATCATAATTCTGAAAATTTTATTTTGGGTGCTCCCAGAAATCACAACAATTAATTAGGCAATGTTTTATTCACATTAGATGTTTTTCATGGGATGAGTGTGTAATCCAAAATTACTATTGGACATTGTACACCATGTGACTATTTTATAACTTCTAAACCTGAATTAATCATCAGTCTTGTTTTTTGTATCTTTAAAATTTCATATGATTTCATGATCCTTTTATTAAATGCAATTTTTGTTATTATCCAATGTGATTACTAATTAGCCTTCCATTTATGATATTATATTAGTAAACTAACTCATAATTTATTATTATTTATCATGTTTATTCCCTTAATAGGATTTTAAGATCCGCACTTTTTTCTATTTAGTACAACATTATATATTATTTGTTTAGGAGAATGATATGAATTAGGATATTACTATATATATTAAAATAAATTCATATTATTTTTTTCTCACCCTGATGTATCATTAATTTAATCATCCAAAGACACTATGAATAATTTATCCTTATTTTTGTTTCATATTAGTAATAAATTTCATGTAATAATATTTCAAAAAATATTCCGAGTCTCTATATTTTGAATCATTGTTTGATATAGATAATTTTTAGTGCTTGGGACTATACATATTTAGTGAGTAAACAAGGATTATGAACAATTATATGATAATATCCTGAAATTTTTTTCAAGTACATATTTAATATATTTAATTAAATAATACCCCTATCTGAATACTAAATGTACATGTTTCTCTATAATAGTTTTATCAATGTGTAATAACAGGTAAATAGTGTTATTTGAATTAACCTGATGTTCACCTGGTACATGAAAAAATTCATTATTTCAAACATTATTTGACACATCTGGGGGATATAGATATAAAATTCACTGAATCCTTACAATATAATAAGACAGAAATAAAAAAAATTGTTTTAAAAAACTAAATAGTATAAATTATCATTGATAACCTAAATTGAAACTGAAAGACTCAAAATTTTGGATATAATTATCATTTATTAATTATTTTGTAAAGTATAATTGAATATATATTCATTTTTCTGGGAGATATTTATAGATAAAGAATATTGTTAATCAATTTAATTTATAATTAAATATATGATAAATTCATTGGATATGATGTGGTTGGTGGTTAATGGTTATTAATTTTCCCTGTATAAATTAATATTCTAGTGTGAGGAAATGTTGGACAAATTACTTATATCTATAAATTAATCTATCCATGATAATGATCATGATATTATTGAAAAAATGATGTCTAAAAATAATGAAACCCAATGTTTTTAATTTCCTTCATTAATAATTAATTTATTATTTTTTATGAGAGAAGTTAATTTATATAATCCATTGTTGTTTTAGTTTATAAATTTATTAATTAAATGGATTTTTTCCAATTATATAACTATCTATATTTATTTTTACTTATTACATCATGATGGAATCCATTATACATAAATCATATTATGAATTTTATCTCACCCATATTTATTTTCCATTACCTTTTATATTTAAATGAATTCATTTAGTGAATATAAATGTTGTAAATCATTTTATTTTTTCATGTTTTATTATTTATTAAATATTTAAAATGGTTATCAAGTCTATATCCATATCTACCCGGATTCTATACATAGGGTTCGTATAGTATTATATACCTTATATCATTACAAATATTATAAAAAATTAGAATAATATATTTTATTGGAGTTGGTGTTGTGAAAAATATCTAATAAATCAAATCCAATGACCTAGCCAAAACCTTACAATATGCCACAGCTATACCTATATAAATAGATATATCAATCGGATCTCCATGTTCATCTATGATCAAAAATACCGTTTCAATAAAAATACCAAAATAGATTACCACATCAAATCCACATTCATAACAACATTTCTACAATTCCATCATATATGGGACTATATAATGCTGGTCAAATCTATGCCACAATCAAAACTCAACATACACATTCCCACACCACATCTACACTCAAAATTAATTCCATTATAATTTTATTAGAACCCTCCACGTCCGTAATCATATGATTTAACACTACAATATTTAAACTAAACTCCAAGTGAAACCACTACATCATATCATATTTCTCGATATTTCTTACACCTTTGGATTTTTTTTATACCAACCCCACCCATTATTCTTAAAAAATCCACCATACACTTATATCACATAAATGTAAATAATGTAATAGTCCAATAATTAAATACCATTATATTACATATCTATCAAAATATTTTCATTCTTAATAATCAAAAGAAATATTGAAAAGGGATAAATAAATGGTAAGGACCAAATAACCCCCTCATGACCTACATTATATAAATATAGCTATATATAAAATATAGATAACACATTGAATGAATGTTGATTCTAAAACATCTTACTCTAGTATAGAAAACCACACTGTTAAGGAATATACCTATCAATCAAGAATACTTCCATGAAAAAACTCCCAAAATGTGTAATAAAAAGAATTTTTAAATATTTAATAATTCAAAATAACACCATAAATAATTTCTTTTTAAAAAGTAATATTAATATTACTCAATTTTTTTCTCATGCTCTTGAAAACACACTTTGTATTCACCGAGACACTATACCCTAAAAAATGAGAAATAAAATCCATATAACAACATCTCTTGATGGTATGGAGTCCCATCCTAATTAAATATGGATGGTTTCTCGTAGCTAATATCCAAATATCACTCATAAATTACATGGAGAACATTGTGATAATATTAAAACATATGGTTGATGTGAAAATAGTTGTATATTTATTTCATGATTATTATTCATTATATAATGTAATAATCATGTCTTTGTCTGTATTCAACCCATTAAAGTAATATTTCAAATATCATCAGCATATTACCAAAACACGTGATGGGAAATAAATTAATTTGATAATTTATTACGATATGGTAAATAATAATAAAAAATAAATAATAAACATGAAATAATTTCATAACAATTTACATAATTAACTTGATTTAATTTTTTCAGATAATTACGAACACATGTTATGAGTCTTACTTGATGAATGGGGTCTCTCTTTCCCACCATTTTCTTGAGGTTATGACCCTTATATATCTATCAAATAATATATCGCTTATTTAAGTTATAATATTATTATAAATTCTCTATAAATGTGTCTCACATATATACCAAGATTATTCTACCATCTATTAATGTGGTAATTCATTCCCTCAACATGTTTCGTAAATTAATTCTTTAAGAAATCTAGTTTGATTTTGATATAATAAAACAATATGCAATGCATTTTACACAAATGGTTAATTATTATGTTTATTCATTATTATTTATATTCAATTGTTGAAACACATAACCATGAACATTTAATTATGGGTTCTCCCAGAAATCACTCCAATAAATTGGGAAATTATTTAGTCACATTAGATGTTATTCATGGGATGAGGGTGTAAACCAAATGTACTATTATACATTGTACACCATGTGAATTTTTTATGATAGCTATACCTAATTTAACTATATGTAATGTTTTTTGTATCATTAAAAATTATTGTGATTTCATGATCCTTTTATTCAATGTAATTTATGTTATTTTCCAATATGATAACTAATGATAATTCCATTTATTATATCATATTATACCACTAACTCACATGTTATGTTTCTTTATAATGTTTATTCACATACTTGGATTTTAATCTCCCCAGTTATTTCTATTTACTAATAGATTATCCTTAGTAGTTTTAGGAGAAATATTTGAATTAGGATCTTACTATATATATTAAAATAAAGTCGTGTTATTTTTTCTCACATTATTGCATTATTAAAATAGTATTCAAATGACACTATGAGTTTCTTATTCCTATTGTATTGTGAGTATTTATAACAAATTTCATGTAATAATATTTCTAAAATATTCTGGGTCACTATAGTTAGAATCATATTGTGCTCTAGATAATTTTATTAGATTGGAACTATATATATTTACTAAAAAAACAAGGATTATGAACAAGTATATTATAATATCCCAAAATTCTAGTCTAGTACATATTAAGTGGATTATATTAAACTATATTCCATATGAATACTAAAATTGTGTGTGTCTCTAGAAATATTTTTCCAAGGTGTAATAACATGTAAAAAGTGTTTTGTGAATAATGTTTATTTTCACTTTTACATGAAAGAATTCATTTTTGCACATTATATTTCACACCCAAGGGGGATATGGTTATAAAATTCAATGAATCATTATAATCCAATATTACATAAAGAAAAAAATGATTTAAAAAATATAATAGAATAAATTATCATGGATTACCTAAATTGAAACTTAAGGATTCAAAATTTAGGATATAATTATTATTAATAAATTTTTTCTTCAATATTTATATGTATAAATTCACTATTATAATTAATAAAAGTATTCTCATATTATTTTATTCCATATTTTTTTATTAATGGAGATAAATAATTGAAATAATGTGATCAACAAACAATATATTCAATGTGATTATTTATATAATTATGCGAACAACCTAATTGGATTGGGAGCTCAGAATATCATGGAATTACTATTTTTACTAGATCATGTTATGAAGAATAACATGAATCATGTAGAACTCCATGATTCTCTTATAAAAGAGAAATATGTAATTGATTATTTTATATTAAAATCCCTCCTATATTTTGGGGGTCCTCTTATTCAATAATCGTAGAATAATGAAATAACTATATTGATATTATATTCCATGTAGTTCATATTTTATAATAAGCTAGATTTTGTCAGTCTTTTACTTTATGGATGGGGATCAGATCAATGTTAGGAACTCATCATGAATATGACGTCCAATGAAGAAATTGATCCCAGACAATAGAAATAATACAATAAGGTGATTTTAATAAATATATTGAATTAACTAAGAGTATAAAAATTTAGTTGGAGTTCCTCTAAGAGAATAAAAAATAAGAATATTCTATTAGGGCATACATGGAAAACAACACTCTAATTACATGGTATGACTCAAAATCTATAATAAACAGTGAATATAAGGTGGAATAATTCAATGGAAGGTTATAGTAGATTTGATGAATGTATTTATAAATTCAATATGTTTTCAGGTACAAAATGAATTATTTTATTCGTCGGGAATTGATATTGAGATCAGTGAATCATAGTAGCCTCATTGGACTAGAGATAAAGTTCAAAAAAAGGACTTTTCTTCAAGAGGATCATTAAATTATTCCAATGGAGGAAGATATCCATTATCCCATGTGTAAAATGTTTGGTATGAATCATCCTAGAAATAGATTGAAGGGTACATGAAGATTCATCAAGGTTGGAAAAGAGGGGCATCGGGCCAGTCAATGTGGAGTAGAGAAAAAGAAACCCATAAATTTAACATTGAAAGGATGTATCTAATCCATAATAAAACTAGGGTATATTTTTTCGTCTCTAAGAAACTTGTTAATTTTTCATATTGATTCCATAAGATAAGTATTATTCAAGAAAATCATCAATAACAACTTTCAAGGGATAGAGAGTAATTTATGAAATATGATATCACTACTCTGGATGTAGATATCTATAATTATTTGGTGATAGGAACACTAGATATTCATTCAATAATATAAAATATAATTTTTCATTCAGGTTCCATGAGTTCTTTCATACCATTCATGTTATTTTAGTATAATTTAAAACCCATCTCAAAACACAGCGGTTGTGCATTCTATGAAAATAGAAAATGGAAAAATTATTTCCTCCAATGAAATTTACTCATGTCTAGTGAATTTTAATCAATTGAATCTCCTATATTATCACAACCTAATTCCATTATAAGAATTTGATACTATATTTAGAAAATATTTTATATCAATATATTAATCCCACATTAACTATTAATTGTGGGATATCTCGAATCATATTTCATGTTAACCTCTGATTTGTTACAAGTATATGTAGGATGAAGAATCACTCGATAAATATTATTCTCAGTCATGGATATAAGATAATAATATCACCCCATTATAGATTTTCCTTTTATACTAATTCATGAATATAAGATAATAATATCCATGACTGAGTATAAAAAATTATTTGAATTCAATATAAGGCAATAATATCCATGACTAAGTATAATATTTCTAGAGAGACTCATTATCATGCAAATACTTGTAATCAATCATAGGTTAATGTGAAATATGAAGTGTGATATCCCTCAATTACTAGTTAATTTAAGATTAATATTTGGATATACAATATATTCCAAATAGATGGTATAAATCCATTAAAAATTATTAGGCTAAGATAACATAGAACATTCAATTGATAAAAATTGACAAGACATGAGTAATTTAAATTGGAGGATATAATTGTTCTTATTTCCAGTAAACCTCTGATTGATTACATGTATATGTATGAAGATGGATCTCTCTATTAATGTAACACCCCGACCCCAGTTACCCAAAGTTGGTGCATTATTACATAACATTGGCATGATCACAAGAAAGATCAAATCTCGAAAGACCGATTGGTTTAGTAGCCTTGGAAAGACTAGATATATTAATAAGTCTTACATTACAACATAAAAACGAAAACTACAACAACATATTTTCTTCATAGACCACACTCTTATCCCCTCATATGATCCCTGCAGGTCATTCATTATTTACTTCTTCATATCCTGGGAAAAATAAAACATAGAAAAGGGGTGAGATCAAATGCCAGTAAGGATAACAATATAGCGGAATCTTTCATAAATAATCATAAACATTTAAGGCAATGTATAACTAAAACAAAAGCCTTTTAAACTTAAAATTCAACACAGTATGGCAAAAATAAAATGAAATAATCCAATTTACTAATTCACATGGATATTCTACTAATCGAATAATCACATGCAATATCAATTACCACTTTCATAATGATGGAATGCATAATGCCAGACTATCATAACCACAGATCCAAGGCCTTGTGCCAAGACTACAAATAAGATTTTGTCAAAGCCTTGTGCCAAGACACTAGTTTGTCTCATGAGACCTACCGATGCATTGAGGAGCTATAGCAGGCTCCACCCGTCACATAATAAGTCCAATGCATTCCCATATGAAAAGGTTTAAACATAACATAAACATTCGTATTAAAACTAGCATACGAAATGTCAATAAATTCACCATAAACCTTGAATGGTATAAAAATAGCACATCCACAGTCAAACATATCACAAAAATTTCAATACAATATAGATGTTTTGTATCATAATAAATCAACATAAAATAATCCTAAAATCCATCAAAGGATGTTGACATAGATGAAATTAAAAATCTTTTTAGAGAAATATCTATTTCTATTTTGAAATCATTTAAGATTCATATATTTATAAAATAAAACATTTTCTTTGAAAATATTCTTATATGATTGTAAGGGAAGCTTCGAAGATTTTATAACGGTGGAAAATAGCCGCACCCACCGTATAAGTTAAAAAATACATTCTTACCTTAATTCTGTCGAAAAGGTTAAAAAGCACCTTGTTTGGAAAACGATGGAAAGATTCCTTTATAAAACTATTATAAAAATTCAAACAACTGTATAAATGACATTAACCCATATTCTTGTAAATATTAAAAAAAATGTTTTGAAATACATTTTTAAGAAAGATGGATGTGGATGATAAAGAAATCACAGTAGATTATTACGTATAAACAACATCGGATAATGAAGAGATTGCAAAATAAACCCTTACCTTGTACTTTTACTTGGATGGGGTAGGTAACCTCCTGTATAATGGTGAAATAATTGTTATTAAATTAGTCAATAATTATATTCATTAATCTGATATCATATATGATCTTTTAACATTACTTTGTTAATAATATCATAGAATTATCGTCGTTTCAGGTGTTAACTTACTCGTTTTCTTTTATATGTTTTGTTAGGTAATCCATGTTTGCAATGGATAGGTTGTATCTAAATCATATCCAGAATGATATAATGTCCTTAGATACTATTATTAATCATCAAATGAGAATTATACTTGAATGGATATGATGGAGAATGAATCTCATCGCGTTCGTGGAGACGGTAGTGCGTACGTACGCACGAGCGACAATATCATTATTTTGATATTAAAATAGTATATAATTTGATGGTATATAATATATACCGAATAATAATCATATTATATTTATTATTTACATGAGTTACACATCATTATTATACCCATCCAAATAATAATTTATTGAATAACAATTACACCATGACGTGGAGACGGTAAGTCGTACGTACGCACGTATGGTGACATGTTATTCAAAGGATGGATAGAATAGTGAATATGGTTGTACCATATTTATAATAACATCACAGTATATATATGATACTAGAGTTATTATTATAGAATTGTAAGAAAAAAGGAAGAAGAAGTGGATGAAGAAAAGAACTTGAAAAATGGTGGTGAAATCATTACCTCTTCTTCGGGTTGTTCCTTTTGATTTGATCAAAAGGGCTCCTTAGGTTGGATTTCTGATCAAACTAAGGCCTATATGTTGTAGTGAGGGAAGTTGGGAGAGTATTTTGGGCAGAGTGTGGCCGAAATAAAAGGCTTTGAAGGTGTGAGTTAATGAGAAGGGGGAGTGCCTTTTTATAAGAGGGGTGAGGGGTACCTTTGGAAAAGCTATAAATATTATTTTACAATAAATTCATATTCGGTTTATAATGGCTCCAAAGTGGATTATTTAAAGGTTTAGGTGGGGATAGGTCGCAAACCACTCAACCAATAGAATTTAGACATGTTTGGGTCATTATATTAACTATATCTGTAAGTATTAACTCTTAGTTAATTAGTTTCACTTTTACAATGTCTCTTTGTATTTTTATATTATATAGTTAATAAGCATACTATATACATCCAAGAGACCCCAAAGTGGTCCCTTAATGATACAACTACCATTATATAAGTCTCTTGGCCGATCCTTAGATTTTTAGGAATTTAATATCAATTAATAATATAATATTTGTTTTAAAAACACTTTTATGTCAATTTTGACACTATTCAATAATTGATTTTTGTGAAACTCATATCAGAAGATTACTTCGAAAAAAGTCAATTAAATTAATACTAATTTGTCATATTAACCTAGAAAATTACTTTAATTCATTAAAAGTCTCAAATTATATTTATTTGGGTATTTATAATATCAATTATTTTAATTTTTCACTATTATGGTAATTACTGCATCATCATTGTGTCATAAATAAATTAAATTATGTAATATCTAAAAATTATAAATAAAATACCATTATTTAGGAAATCTAATTATAATTTTAATTAATACTTACAATCAAATTTATCTTATGTATAACCCTATATTAAAAATGTTTATGTAAATAAACATTGATTTTAACTGTTTTAACTCCTCTTTGAATTAAATAATAATAAATGTTCTAATCTAATCCATGTGGACCTAAATGATGATATTTTATTCCTAAGGTTGTTTTTGGTCGAGATACACTTTTCCAATAGAATTAGGACTTGTGTTAGGGTAATATTAATATCATTTTTACAATTAATTACCCTATTTACTTTTAACCGTGGTAAATAAAAGTAAAAAGTTATTATTCACAAAAAATTATTTTCATCTCATTGAACCACATTTTACTTCTTGATATTAACCATGTCTCTAGGATTTTCTAAATTCCATTCACAGAAGTGGTAAAATTATGTTTTATGAAAAAATCAGTTTTTTAACTACAACTTAGTAGTTTCAATATTCATAAAAAATTGAAGTTTTTCAGAACAATGTCAAAATTTTAACCTAAGCTATAATTGATATTCTGAATTAAAAAATGATGTCTATTTTACAAAATTCCTAACATATAAGTTTCATTAATTAAATTTATAATTAATTTCTACTGTCACAACAAATAGCGTGTTTTTAAGAAACAATATATATAAAAAGATTTACAATTATTTAGGTCCAATTTCAAAGTGAAATTAATTTAATGAACACCCTTGGACAAAATGGTAAAAATATATTCTAATTATACTTTAAACCCACTCAATAATATAAATTATCATTATAAATTATTTTCATTAAAAGAGTTGTTTTTAAGTATTTTTCATTATTCATAAAAATTGGAAGTTCTCAGAAAAATACCAAAAAATCATCTTAGGATAATTTCTATATTCCGAATCCAAAAATTAAGTCCATTTTAAAATATAAAATATATATAATTTAAAAAGGTAGGTATTATTATTCATAAGGGCTAGTTTCATTGGTTGTGGTGTGTTAGAACTCGATGTTGCGTACAACACATGCTATCGCATTATTCAAAGAGAAGTGTACCGTAGAAGCTTGGGGTGTTACATTCTCCCATCCTTCAAATAATTTTGCCCTAGAAATTTCTAGAATACTACCGCATGAAAAGACTCGTATGGTTCTTCATCATAAGTTCCTCGGGTTCCCATGTTTCCTTTTCCATCTTATGGTTTCTCCACAAAACAATTTCAAGACGCGTCATCCAGTTTCTCACCACTTGTTCTCTCATATCAAGAATTCCGATGGGCTCTTCGCAATAAGACAGATCGGGTTCCAGTTCTAATTCCTCGTAGGTGAGTACATACGTTGGTTCAGGCATGTATTTCCTAAATATAGATATGTGGAACAAATCGTGAACTTTGGAGAGACATGGCGGCATTTCCAATCGGTAAGCTACAACCCCAATTGGTTCTAGAATTTCGAAAGGTCTGATGTACCTGGGACTCAATTTACCTTTCTTATCAAAACGTATGACTCCCTTCCATGGAGATACCTTCAAGAAAACATGATCACCGACATGAAATTCCAAATCCTTCCTTCGATTATCGGCATAGCTCTTCTGCCTACTTTGAGCTTCTTTGATGTGAGTTTGGATTACCTTCACCTATTCCATTGTTTCCTCCACCAGTTCGGGAACTACAAGTTTCCTTTCACCAATGTCATCCCAACAGGTGGGTGTGTGACATCTCTTTCCGTATAATGCTTCATATGGTGCCATCTGAACAATCTAATGGAAGTTATTATTATAGAAAAATTATACTAGAGGTAAATATTGATCCTACATACCCTGAAACTCATGTGAGCAAGATCTCAACATGTATTCCAAGGTTTGAATTGTCCGTTCTGATTGTCCATCTGTCTGAGGGTGGTAGGCAGTGCTCAAATGAAGTTCAGTATCTAGGGATTTCTGAAGACTATTCTAGAATCTTGAAGTAAAATGGGGATCACGATCTGAAACAATCGATAGAGGTACTCCATGAAGTCTCACAACTTCATTAATATATATTTTTGCGAGATGTTCTAGGGGTAGATCTTCTCTTATAGCAATAAAATGTGCTGACTTGGTAAGACGATCAATAATAACTCATATTGCATCATTCCTTCTAAGAGTCTTTGGTAGCCCCATGACAAAGTCCATCGTAATATTGTCCCATTTCCACTCTGGAATGGGAAGAGGTGGCATGACTCCTCCAGGATGTTGCCTTTCATCTTTCACTTTTTCACAAACCATACATTTTGACACAAAATCGGAAATCTCCCTCTTCATATTGTCCCACCAAAAATGTTCCTTCAAATCTCTATACATTTTGGTTCTCCCAGGGTTTATAGAGAAATTGGAACTATGAGCATCATCCAGCAATTCCCTTTTTAGATCAGGTATATCGGGAACACAAATTCTCTTCCCGAATTTCAAAATTCCATCTTCATACACAAAGTCTCTCAATCTCCCATCATTCACAGCTTTATTCTTCTTTTGAAATTATCTATCATCGGTATAAGAACTCCTAATCATTTCTAGTAAAGATGTTTTGGCAACCATTTGATAAATAATTGATGTTTCACCTTCCCTGGTTATTCCCATGTCCATCATCACTAGATCCATGAAAATTGGATCCCTTTCAATTCTCATCACGTTCCAAACTCCATGGTCTTTTCTGCTCAAAGCATATGCCACCCTGTTTTCTTTCCCCCAGTGGTAGTATATCGTGCAATCATAATCCTTGAGTAATTCAAGCCATCTCATATGCCTCATGTTGAGTTCTTTTTGTGAGAAGATATATTTCAAACTCTTGTGATCAGTATAAATCTCACATTTTTCACCATAGAGGTAGTTCCTCCATATCTTCAAAGAAAATATCATAGCTGCTAACTCAAGATCATGAGTATGATATTTTTTCTCATGAATTTCCAACTATCGTGATGCATAGGCAATAACACTTTCATTCTGCATAAGGACACAACCAAGTCCTTTCTTCGATGCATCACTATAAATAACGAACCCATCATTCCCCGATGGTATAGTCAATATAGGACCATTGACTAATATTCTCTTTAATTCTTTGAAAAATAATTCACACTCTTTTGCCCAAACAAATTTAACCCCATTACGTGTGAGCATCGTTAATGGGTTTTCCAATCGGGAAAAATTCTGGACGAAAAGTCGATAATAACCTACCAAACCAATAAAACTGTGTACCTCAGTTATACTCGTATGTTCTGGAGATTCTTGGATTGCCTTGGTCTTAGAAGGATCAAAAGGGATTCCATCTTTAGAGACAATATGGCCAAGAAAAGAAATTTCCTAAAGCCAGAATTCACACTTTCTAAACTTCCCATTTAACTCATGTCTTCTCAGAGTGTTCAAGATAATGCGAAAGTGACATTCATGATCTTCGTATATTTTAAGGTATACCAAGATATCATCAATAAATACCACCAAAAATTCATCGAGATATTCCTTGAAAACACTATTCATCAGATCTATGAATACAGAGGGTTCATTAGTCAATCCAAAAGGCATTACAGTAAACTCGTAATGCCCGTACCTGGTTCAAAATGTTGTCTTCGGAATGTCTTCCTTGTTCACACACAACTGATGATATCCATATCGAAGGTCAATCATTGAAAAGTATTGATCTTCATGCAGTTGGTCAAATAAATCATCAATGTGAGGTAGGGGATACTTTTTCTTTATTGTTATGGCATTAATCTCCCTATAGTCGATAGACAACCTCAGAGATCCTTCTTTCTTTTTAACAAAAAGAACATGGGCTTCCCATGGAGAAAAACTAGTGCGAATAAATCCCTTATTACTTAATTCTTCTAGTTTTTCCTTTAGTTAAACTAATTCTATAGTGGCCATTCTATAAGGGGTCTTTGATATAGGCCTTGATCCAGGAATTAAATCAATGGAAAACTCAACTTCTCGTTCTGGAAGATGTCCAGGTAAATCTTCTAGAAACACATCTACATATTCTTTCACAGCATGTACATCCTCTATTTGAACATTCCATTCCCCACCCACAGTCATTTAATTCTCTTCCTCCCCAATAATTGAATTTAGTTGATCTATTGGGGGAGGATCTAGATAAGAATTAGGTGGTGATGATTCTTCTCTAAAGATAAGGGTTTCCTTATCATCATCATCAAGAATCATAACCTCTTTCTTCATACAATAAATCTTCGCATCATAGTCCGAAAGCTATTTCATACCGAAGATTATATCAAACTCAATCATAGGTATGATGATGAGATCAGCGGATAAATAACATTTGTGTGCTCTAATGGGGACTGATTCACAAAACATTATTGCAATGATACTTCCCTTAGGATTTTTAACTGACAACTCCCTTGTTAAATCAAATTGGAAATATCAAATTTTCGTAGCAAACTGGGAAGATATGAAACAATGAGATGATCCAGAATCAAATAATGCATTTTCTAAACTTGAGGAAACCATTAAATTACCCGCCACCACGTCTTTCGGAGCATCTACCTCAGCATTATTGATAGCATAAGCATGGCCTTGATCCCTTGGCCTTTTCTGAGGTATGTTCTCCTGACGCTTAGGACATTCATTTGCATAATGTCTCATCTCCCTGCAATTTTAGCACTGAACATTGGTAGCTTCCTTCTTCCATTTTCAATCACGAGCTTGGTGGCCTTTTTCACCACATTTGTAACAGACGCCCATTCCCTTCAAGAAAGTACTGGGGTGTTTCATCCCACATTTACCACATGATGTTTATTCAAACTTTCCCTTCATACCATTATTTCTATTCCCAAATTGATCAGCAGATCTCTTCTTCCCTTTCTTTTCTTTAACTTAATAAGTCTTTGATAATTCTTTCTCTGTCTTGATAGCACATGAGACAATGTATTCGTACGATGAGAAGGATTGTGAGACTAATTCTTGACAGTGAAATGGTATTAACACATCAAAGAAACGATCAATATTACATCTTGGGTTACGTATATAATCTCCAGTATACCATGCTAACCTTGTAAAGTTAGCCTCATACTTTGCGACATTCTCATCCTCCTTTTGTCTCAGACACAAAAATTGCCTTTCCATATCTACTCAATGGTCATGAGGAAATCATTTTTCTAAAAACAGATCTTTGAACTCCCTCCATTCCATATTTGATACTTCATCATCTTCCTTCGAGTTTTGAATCAATGACCACCATTGATCAGCATCTCCAGTGAGGTGGTAAACTGCCATGATAACTTTTTCCCTTTCACTACTCCCCAAAGCCTAAAATTTTTTCTCTAGGGAATTTATCCATTTCTCAGCTACTATGGGATTTGTACTCCCATTGAATGTTGGTGGTTGTTTCCTCATGAATCGATCTAACCATGATCCTCCATGTTGTGAATCAGGGTGCTCTATATGGGTAAGTTTATTATTCATAACCTGAGTGAGTTTTCCCAGTATGGTGATTAGCTGATCGGCACTAGTTGCATCACCAGCTCTACTATAATTATCTTGAGCAAGAGGGCTATCCCTACATGGAGTGTGTGCATTGATACAGTTCCCATTTCTTCCACTAGGTTCAATTTCTAAACAATGGCATAAAGTTGATCAGTTTATGAATCAAAATACATAATCCCATACATATAAAACACTTAACTGAAATTGAACTATATATGGATATAATCCATAACCAAAAAAATGTATTCTTTGTGGAAGTATATACTCATAAAACCTTCATAATGATTTGTAAATAAAATGAGATTTATCCTAATAATATCCCCCGGAAGTGTCGAAACCAAGATTGCAGCAATGCCCATTGTCGAGCACCAGTTCTGTTCAAGTCTAGCTCAAAGCGGTGTTTTTGGGTTTTACCCCTAGGTACATCTGTGCCAGAGCCGCATCTACCTGATCGTATCCATACAGGGATTTATTGCTCCGAAAAATCACAAAATCTCTACAAATCCAAAATTCTAAGAAGTTCTTCTATACTAATCCTCAAAGTCCATCTTAGGTCTACGTGCTCTAATCAGAGTTTATCAAATTCTAGCTTCCAAGGTTTGTATTAATCTTCCTCTGATACCAACTATAACGCCCCGACCCAAGTAACCCAGAGTCGGTGCATTATTACATGACATTGGAATGATCACAAGAAAGTTCAAATCTAGAAAGACCTATTGGTTTAATAGCCTTGGAAACACTAGATATATTCATAAGTATTACATTACAACATAAAAACGAAAACTAAAACACCATATATTTTTCATAGACCACACTCTTATCCCCTCACACTATCCCTGAAGGTCATTCAAAATTTACTTCTTCATACCCTGGGAAAAATAAAACATAGAAAAGTGGTGAGCTCAAATTCCCAGAAAGGATAACAATATAGCAGAAACATTCATAAATAAGCATAAACATTTTAGGCAATGTATAACTAAAACAAAAGCATTTTAAACTTAAACATCAACATAGTATGGAAAAAATAAAATGAAATAATCCCATTTACTTATTAATATGGATATTCTACTAATCGAATAATCACATGCAATATCAATAACCACTTTCGTAATGATGGAATGCATACTGCCATATTATCATAACCACATAGCCAAGGCCTCGTTCCAAGACTAAAAATAAGATTTTGTCAAGGCCTTGTTGCCAAGACACTAGTTTGTCTCATGAGACCTACCGATGCATCGAGGAGCTATAGAGGGCTCCACCCATCACATATTAAGTCCAATGCTTTCCCAAATGAAAAGGTTTAAACATCACATACAAATTCGTATAAAAACTAGCATACGAAATGTCAATACATTCACCATAAACCATGAATGGTATAAAAATAGCACATCCACAGTCAAACATATCACAAAAACTTCAATACAATATAGAAGTTTTGTATCATAATAAATCAACTTCAAATAAGCGTAAAATCCATCAAAGGATGTTGACATAGACGAAATCAAAACACTTTTTAGAGAAATATCTCTTTCTATTTTGAAATCATTTAATAGTCGTATATTTATAAAATAAAACATTTTATTTGATAATATTCTTATAAGACTGTAAGGGAAGCTTCGATGATTTTATAACGGCGGAAAATAGCAGCACCCGCCCTATTAGTTAAAAAACATTCTTACCTTAATTCTATCGAAAAGGTTAAATAACACCTTGTATGGAAAACGACGAAAATATTCAGTTATAAGACTCTTATAAAAAGTCAAACAAGGGTATAAATGACTTTAACCCATATTCTTGTAAATAATAAAAAAATATTTTGAAATACATTTTTATGAAATATGGATGTGGATGATAAAGAAATCCCAGTACATTATTACGTATAAACATCCTCGGATAATGAAGAAATTGAGAAATAAACCCTTACCTTGTACTTTTACTTGGTTGGGGTAGGTTAAACTCTTGTATAATGGTGAAATAATTGTTATTAAATTATTCAATAATTATATTCATTAATATGATATCATATATGATCTTTTAACATTGCTTTGTTAATAATATCTTAGAATTATCGTCGTTTCAGGTGTTAACTTACTCGTTTTCTTTTATATGTTTTGTTATGTAAGAAATATTTGTAATGGATATGTTGTATCTCAATCATATACAAAATTATATCATGTCCTTAGATACTATTATTAATCATCAAATGAGAATTATACTTGAATGGATACGATGGAGAATGAATCTCATCGCGTTCGTGGAGACGGTAGTCCGTACGTACGCACAAGCGACAATATCATTCTTTTGATATTAAAATAATATATAATTGGATGGTATATCATATATACAGAATCATTATCATGTTATATTTATTATTTACTTGAGTTACACATCATTATTATACCCATCCAAATAATAATTTATTGAATAACAATTACACCACCACGTGGAGACGGTAAGCCGTACGTATGCACGTATGATGACATGTTATTGAAAGGATGTTTAGAATAGTGAATATGGTTGTACCATATTTATAATAACATCACTATATATATATGATACTGGAGTTATTATTTTTTAATGGTAACAACAAATGAAGAAGAAGTGGAATAAGATAAGAACTTGAAAAAGGGTGGTGAAATCATTACCTCTTCTTCGGTTTCTTCCTTTTGATTTGATCAAAAGGGCTCCTTAGGTTGGCTTTCTGATAAAACTAAGGCCACTAGGTTGTATTGGGGGACGTTTAGAGTGTATTTTTGTAGAGTTTGGCCGAACAAAAAGGCTTTGAAGGTTTGAGTTAAAGAGGAGGAGTGCCCTTTTATAAGATGGGTGAGGGGCACCTTTGAAAAAGCTAGAAATATTATTTTATAATAAATTCATATTCGGTTTCTAATGTCTCAAAAGTGGATTATTTAAAGTTTATGGTTGGGATAGGTCAAAAACCACTCAAAAAATAGAATTTAGACAGGTTTGGGTCATTATATTAACCTTATCTTTAAGTATTAACTCTTAGTTAATTAGTTTCACTTTTACAGTGTCTCTTTGTATTTTTTATATCATATAATTAATAAACATACTATATACATCCAAGTGTTCCCCAAGTGGTCAATTAATGATTCACATATCATGATATAAGTCTATTGTCCGATCCTTAGATTTTTATTAATTTAATTTCAATTAATAATATAATATTTGTTTTAAAAACTCTTTTATGTCAATTTTGACACTATTCAAGAATTGATTTTTGTGGAACTCATATCGAATTATTACTTTTAACAAAGTCAATTAAATCAATCCAAATATGTCATATTAACCTATAAATTTATTTAATTCATTAAAAGTCTCAAATTATATTTATTTGTGTATTTATAATATCAATTATTTTAATTTTTCACTATTATGGTAATTACTGCAACATCATTGTGTCATAAATAAATTAAATTATTTAATGTCTAAAAATTACAAATATAATCCCATTATGTATGAAATATTAATATCTTTCTAATGAATATTTACAATCGAATTTATCTTATGTATAATCCTATATTAAAAATGTTTTAGTAAATAAACTTTGATTTTAACTCTTTTAACTTGTCTTTGAATTAAATAATAATAAATGTCCCAATCTAATCCATGTGGACCTAAATGATAATATTTTATTCCTAAAGTTGTTTTTGGTTGAGATACACTTGTCTTATATAATTAGGACATGTGTTTGGGTTATATTAATAACATTTTTACCCTTAATTACCCTATTTCTTTTTAACAGTGGTAAATAAAAATAAAAAGTTACTATTCACCAAAAAATATTTTCATCTCATTGAACCACATTTTACTTCTTGATATTAACCATGTCTCTCGGATTTTCTAAATTCCATTCACAGAAGTGGAAAAAAAAATTTATGAAAAATTCAGTTTTTTAACTACCACTTAGTAGTTTCACTATTCATAAAAAATTGATGTTTTTTAGAACTATGCCAAAATTTCACCCGAAGCTATAATTGATATTTCGAATTTGAAAATGATGTCTATTTTAAAAAATTCCTATCATATAAGTTGCATTAATTAATTTTATACTTAATTCCCACTGTCACAACAAATATCGTGTTTTTAAGAAACAGTATATATCAAAAGATTGCTAATTCTTTAGGTCCAATTTCAAAGTGAAATTAATTATAATGAACACCATTGGATAAAATAGTAAAAATATATTCAAATTATACATTAAAACCACTCAATAATATAACTTATCATTATAAATTATTTTCATTAAAAGAATTTTTTTTAAGTATTTTTCACTATTCATAAAAATTGGAAGTTCTCAGAAAAATACCAAAAATTCATCTTAGGATAATTTCGATATTCTGAATCCAAAAATGAAGACCATTTTGAAATATAATATATATATAATTTCGAAAATTAGGTATTACTATTCATAACAGCTATTTTGATTGGTTGTGGTGTATTAGAACTCGATGTTCCGTACAACACACGCTATCGCATTATTCAAAGAGAAGCGTACCTTATAAGATTGGGGTGTTACATTCTCCCCTCCTTCATATAATTTCATCCTCGAAATTTCTAGAATACTACCGCATGAAAAGACTCAGATGGTTCTTCATCATAAGTTCCTCGGGTTCCCACGTTGGCTCTTCCATCTTATGGTTTCTCCACAAAACTTTTACCAGACGCGTCGTCCAGTTTCTCAGCACTTGTTCTCTTGTATCAAGAATTATGACGGGCTCTTCGCAATAAGACAGATCGAGTTCCAGTTCTAATTCCTCGTAGGTGAGTACATGCGTTGGGTCAGGCATGTATTTCCTCAATAGAGATACGTGGAACAAATCGTGAACTTTGGAGAGACTTGGAGGCATTGCCAATCAGTAAGCTACATCACCAATTTGTTCTAGAATTTCGAAAGGTCCAATGTAACTGGGACTCAATTTACCTTTCTTACCAAAACGTTTGACTCCCTTCCATGGAGATACCTTCAGGAAAACATGATCACCGACTTGAAATTCAAAATACTTCCTTCGATTATCGGCATAGCTCTTCTGCCTACTTTGAGCTGCTTTGATGTGATTTTGGATTACCTTTACCTTTTCCATTGTTTCCTCAACCAGTTCTTGACCTATAAGTTTTCTTTCCCCAATGTCATCCCAACAGGTTGGTGTGAGACATCTCTTTCTGTATAACGCTTCATATGGTACCATCTGAATACTCTAATGGAAGCTATTGTTATAGGAAAATTCTACTAGAGGTAAATATTGATACCACATACCCTGAAAGTCATGTGAGCAAGATCTCAACATGTCTTCTAAGGTTTGAATAGTCCGTTCTGATTGTCCATCTATCTGAGGCTGGTAGGCAGTGCTCAAATGAAGTTCAGTATCCATGGATTTTTGAAGACCTTTACAGAATCTTGAAGTAAAATGGGGATCACGATCTGAAACAATCGATAGAGGTACTCCATGGAGTCTCACAACTTCATTAATATATAGTCTTGCTAGATGTTCTAGTGGTAGATCTTCTCTTATAGCAAAAAAATGTGCTGACTTGGTAAGATAATCAACAATAACCCATATTTCATCATTCCTTCTAGAAGTCTTTGGTAGCCCCATGACAAAGCCCATCATAATATTGTCCCATTTACACTCTGGTATGGGAAGAGGTTGCATGACTCCTCCAGGGTGTGGCCTTATAGCTTTCACTTGTTAACAAACCATACATCTTGACACAAAATCGGCAATCTCCCTCTTAATATTGTCCCACCAAAAAATGTTCCTTCAAATCTCTATACATTTTGGTGCTCCCATGGTGTATAGATAAATTGGAACTATGAGCATCATCCAGCAATTCCCTTTCTAGATCAGGTATATCGGGAACACAAAGTATCTTCCCAAATTTAAAAATTCTATCTTCATACACAAAGTCTCTCAATATCCCATCATTCACAGCTTTAATCTTCATTTAAAATTCTCCATCATTGGTATAAGAACTCTTAATCCTTTCTAGTAAAGATGGATTAACAACCATTTGAAAAAGAATTGATGTTTCACCTTCCCTGGTTATTCCCATGTCCGTCTTCACTAGATCCATGAAGATTGGATCCCTTTCAATTCACATCATGTTCAAAACTCCATGGTCTTTTCTGCTCTAAGCATCTGCCACCTTGTTTTCTTTCCCCGGGTGGTAGTGTATCGTGCAATCATAATCCTTGAGTAATTCAAGCCATCTCATTTTCCTCATGTTGGGTTCTTTTTGTGAGAAAATATACTTCAAACTCTTGTGATCAGTATAAATCTCAAATTTTTCTCCATAGAGGTAGTGCCTCCATATCATCAAAGCAATGATCATAGCTGCTAACTCAAGATCATGAGTAGGATTGTTTTGCTCATGAATTTTCAACTGTCGTGAGGCATAGGCAATATCCATATCATTCTGCATAAGGACACAACCGAGTCCTTTCTTCGATGCATCACTATAAATTATGAACCCATCATTCCCCGATAGTAGAGTCAATATAGGAGCATTGACTAATCTTCTCTTTAGTTCTTCAAAACATTCTTTACACTCTTTCTTCCCAACAAATTTAACCCCTTTACATGTGAGCTTCGTTAATGGGGATTCCAATTAGGCAAAATTCTAGACGATACGTCGATAATAACCTGCCAAACCAATAAAACTGCGTACCTTAGTTATACTCGTCGGTGCTGGCCATTCTTGGATTGCCTTGGTCTTAGAAGGATCAACAGAGAATCCATCTTTAGAGAAAATATGGCCAAGAGAATAAATCTCCTGAAGACAGAATTCACACTTGCTAAACTTCCCATATAATTCATGTCTTATCAGAGTGTTCAAGATAATGTGCAAGTGACTTTCATGATCTTCGTAGCTTTTAGAGTATACCAAGATATCATCAATAAATACCACCACAAATTCATCGAGATATTCCATGAAATGTCTATTCATCAGATCCATGAATACAGAGGGTTCATTAGTCAATCCAAAAGGAATTAAAGTAAACTCATAATGCCCATACCTGGTTTGAAATGATGTCTTCAGAATGTCTTCCTTCTTCACACACAACTGATGGTATCCATATCGAAGGTCAATCATTGAAAAGTATTGAGCTCCATGCAGTTGGTCAAATATATCATCAATGAGATGTAGGGGATACTCGTTATTTATTGTTATGGCATTAATCTCCCTATAGTCGATACTTAACCTCATAGATCGATCTTTCATTTTAACAAAAAGAACATGGGCTCCCCATGGAGAAACACTAGGGAGAATAAATCCAGTATTACTTAATTCCTCTAGTTGTTGTTTTAGTTCAACTAATTCTACAGTGGCCATTCTATAAGGGGTCTTCGATATAGGCCTTGATCCAGGAATTAAATCAATGGAAAACTCAACTTCTTGTTCTGGAGGATGTCTAGGTAAATCTTCCGGAAACACATCTACATATTCTTTCACAATAGTTACATACTCTATTAGAACATTCCTTTCCTCACCCACAGTCATTTCATTCTCCTCCTCCCCAATAATTGAATTTAGTAGAGCTACTGGGGGTGGATCTAGATAAGAATTAGGTGGTGATGATTCTACTCTAATGATAAGGTGTTCCTTATCATCATCATCAAGAATCATAAACTCTTTCTTCTTACAATAAATCTTCACATCATAGTCTGAAATCCAGTCCATACAGAGGATTATATCAAACTAAATAATAGGTATAACGATGAGATTAGCAGATAAACAACATTTGTGTTCTCTAAAGGGGAATGATTCACAAAACTTTGTTGCAATGATACTTCCCGTATGAGTTTTAACTTACAACTCCCTTGTTAAATCAAATTGGAAATATCTAATTTTCTTAGTAAACTGGGAAAATATGAAACAATGTGATGATCCAGAATCAAATAATGCATTTTCTAAACTTGAGGAAACCATTAAATTTCCTGCCACCACGTCTTTCGGAGAATCTACCTCAGCAGTAGTGATAGCATAAGCTTGGCCTTGATCCCTTGGCCTTTTCTGAGGTATGTTCTCCTGACGCTTAGGACATTCATTTGCATAATGTCCCATCTCCCTGCAATTGTATCACTGAACATTGGTAACTTCCTTTTTCCCTTTGCAATCTTGACCTTGGTGGCCTTTTTCACCATATTTCTAACAGATGCCCATTCCCTTCAAGAAAGTACCAGGGTGTTTCTTCCCACATTTACCATAGGATGGATATTCAACCTTTCCCTTCTTCACTTATTTCCATTCCCAGATTGATCAGCAGTTCTCTTCTTCTCTTTCTTTTCTTTAAAGTCATAAGTCTTTGATAATTCTTTCTCTGTCTTGATAGCACATGAGACAATGTCTTTGTACGATGAGAAGGATTGTGAGACTAATGCTCGACGGAGAAATGGTTTTAAACCATCAAAGAAATGATCAATCTTACTTCTTGGGTTACGTATATAATCTCTAGCATACCTTGCTAACCTTGTATAGTTAGCCTCATACTTTGCAACATTCTCATCCTCCTTTTGTCTCAGACTCAGAAATTTCCTTTCCATATCTTCTCGATGGTCACGAGGAAAGTATTTTTCTAAAAACAGATCTTTTAACTCCCTCCATTCCATATTTGATACTTCATCATCTTCCTTCGTGTTTGGAATCAATGAACACCATTGATCAACATCTCCAGTGAGGAAGTAAACTGCCATGATAACTTTTTCACTTTCACTACTCCCCAAAGCCTGAAATATTTTCTCTAGGAGATTTATCCATTGCTCAGATACTGAGGGATTTTTACTCCCATTGAACGTTGGTGGTTGTTTCCTCATGAATCGATCTAACATTGATCCTCCACGCTGCGGATCAGGGTGCTCCATATGGGTAAGGTTATTATTCATAACCTGAGTGAGTTGTCCCAGTATGGTGATTAGATGATCGACACCAGTTTCATCACAAGCTCCACTATAATTATCTTGAGCAGGAGGGAAATCCCTACATGGAGTGCATGCATTGATACGGTTTCCATTTCTTCCACTAGGTTCCATTTCTAAACAATGGTATAAAGTAGATCAGTTTATGAATCAAAATACATAATCCCATACTTATAAAATACATAACATAAATTGTACTATTTATGGATATAATCCATAATCATAAAAATGTTTTCTTTGAGGAAGTATATACTCATAAACCCTTCATAATGATTTTTAATGAAAATGAAAGTTATCCTAAACATATCCCCTGGGAGTGTCGTAACCAAGAGTGCAGCACGACCCGTTTTCGTGCACCAGTTCCCGTTCGAGTCTAGCTCAAAGCGGTGTTTTCAGGTTTTACCCCTAGGTACATCTGTGCCAGAGCCGCCTTTACCTGCTTGTATCTAGACATGGATGTATTGCTTGGAAAACTCACAAAATCTCTACAATACCAAAATTTTAGGATGTTCTTCTATACTAATCCTCAAAGTCCATCTTAGGTCTACGTGCTCTAATCAGAGTTTATCAAAATCTAGATTCCAAGGTTTGTAATAAACTTCCTCTGATACCAACTGTAACACCCCGACCCTAGTTACCAAGAGTCGGTGCATTATTACATGACATTGGCCTGATCAAGAGAAAGATCAAATCTCAAAAGACCGATTGGTTTAGTAGCCTTGGAAACACTATATATATTCATAAGTCTTACATTACAACATAAAAACGAAAACTACAACAACATATTTTCTTCATAGACCACACTCTTATCCCCTCATACTATCCCTACAGGTCATTCATAATTTTCTTCTTCATACCCTGGGAAAAATAAAACATAGAAATGGGGTGAGCTCAAATGCCCAGTAAGGATGACAATATAGCAGAAACTTTCATAAATAAGCATAAACATTTAAGGCAATGTATAACTAAAACAAAATCCTTTTAAACTTAAACTTCAACATAGTATGGAAAAAATAAAATGAAATACTCCCATTTAATTATTCACATGGATATTCTACTAATTGAATAATCCCATGCAATATCAATAACCACTTTCATAATGATAGAATTCATAATGCCAGACTATCATAACCACATAGCCAAGGCCTCGTTCCAAGACTACAAATAAGATTTTGTCAAGACCTTGTTCCAAGACACTAGTTTGTATCATGAGACCTACCGATGCATCGAGGATCTATAGCGGGCTCCACCCATCACATATTAAGTTCAATGCATTCCCATATGAAAAGGTTTAATCATCACAGAATCATTCGTATTAAAACTAGCATACAAAATGTCAATACTTTCACCATAAACCATGAATGGTATAAAAATAGCACATCCACAGTCAAACATAACACAACAACATCAATACAATATAGAAGTTTTGTATCATAATAAATCAACTTCAAATAAGCGTAAAATCCATCAAAGGATATTGACATAGATGAAATCAAAACTCTTTTTATTGAAACATCTCTTTATATTTTGACATAAATTAAGTGTCATATATTTATAAAATAAAACATTATATATGAAAATATATTTATAAGCTTGTAAGGGAAGCTTCGATGATTTTATAATGGCGGAAAATAGCCGCACCCGCCGTATAAGTTAAAAAAACATTCTTACATTAATTCTGTCGAAAAGGTTAAAAAGAACCTTTTTTGCAAAATGATGGAAAGATTCCTTTATAAAACTCTTATAAAAAGTCAAACAAGGGTATAAATGACATTAACCCATATTCTTGTAAATAGTAAAAAAATGTTTTGAAATAAATTTTTAAGAATCATGGATGTGGATGATAAAGAAATCCCAGTAGATTATTACCTATAAACAACCTCAGATAATGAGAGATTGAGAAATAAACCCTTAACTTGTACTTTTCCTTTCATAGGGGTAGGTTAACCTCCTGTATAATGGTGAAATAATTGTTATTAAATTATTCCATAATTATATTCATTAATATGATATCATATATGATCTTTTAACATTGCTTTGTTAATAATATCTTAGAATTATCGTCGTTTCAGGTGTTAACTTACAAGTTTTATTTTATATGTTTTGTGATGTAAGCCATGTTTGTAATGGATAGTTTGTATATAAATCATATCCATAATGATATCAAGTCCTTATATACAATTATTAATCATCAAATGAGAATTATACTTGAATGGATATGATGGAGAATGAATTTCATCGCGTTCGTGGAGACGGTAGTCCGTACGTACGCACAAGCAACAATATCATTCTTTTGATTTTAAAATAATATATTATTGGATGGTATATCATATATAATGAATCATTATCATGTTATATTTATTATTTACATGAGTTACACAACATTAGTATACCCATCCAAATAATAATTTATTGAATAACAATTACACCACGACGTGGAGATGATAAGTCGTACGTATGCACGTATGGTAACATGTTATTCAAAGGATGGATAGAATAGTGAATATGGTTGTAACATATTTATAATAACATCACAGTATATATATGATACTGGTGTTATTATTTTAGATTGGTAACAACTAAGTAAGAAGAAGTGGAAGAAGATAAGAACTTGAAAAAGGGTGGTGAAATCATTACCTCTTCTTCGGGTTCTTCCTTTTGATTTGATCAAAAGGGCTCCATAGGTTGGCTTCATAATCAAATTAATGTCTCTAGGTTGTAGTGATAAAAGTTGGGAGAGTATTTGGGAAGAGTTTGGCCGATCCAAAAGGCTTTGAAGATGTGAGTTAATAATGTGGAGGAGCGCCCTTTTATAAGAGGGGTGAGGGGCACCTTGGGAAAAGTTAGAAATATTATTTTATAATAAATTCATATTCTGTTTATAATGGCTCCGAAGTGTATTATTTAAATGTTAAGGTGGGTATAGGACGAAAACCACTCAACCAATAGAATGTTGACAGTTTTGGGACATTATATTAACCTTATCATTAAGTATTAACTCTTAGTTAATTTGTTTCACTTTTACAATGTCTCTTTGTAATTTTATATTATGTAGTTAATAAACTTACTATATACATCCAAAGTAACCCCAATGGTCCATTAATGATACACCTATCATGATATAAGTCTATTGTCCGAACCTTAGATTTTTAAGAATTTAATATCAATTAATAATATAATATTTGTTTTAAAAACTCTTTAATGTCAATTTTGACTCTATTCAATAATTGATTTTTGTGAAACTCATATCAGAATTATTACTTCGAAAAAAGTCAATTAAATCAATCCTAATATTTCATATTAACATATAAAATTAGTGTAATTCATTAAAAGTCTCAAATTACATTTATTTGGGTATTTATAATATTAATTATTTTAATTTTTCACTATTATGGTAATTACTGCATCATCATTGTGTCATAAATAAATTAAATTATTTAATATCTAAAAATTATAAATAAAATACAATTATTTAGGAAATCTTATTATATTTCATATTAATATTTACAATCGAATATATCTTATGTATAACCCTATATTAAAAATGTTTTAGTAAATAAACATTGATTTTAACTCTTTTAACTCCTCTTTGAATTAAATAATAATAAATGTCCTAATCTAATCCAAGTGGACCTAAATGATAATATTTTATTCCTAAGTTTGTTTTTGGTCGAAATACGCTTGTAAAATAGAATTTTTAGATGTGTTATGGTAATATTAATATCATTTTTACCCTTAATTACCCTATTTTCTTTTAACCGTGGTAAATAAAAGTAAAAAGTTACTATTCACGAAAAATGATTTTCATCTCATTGAACCACATTTTACTTCTTGATATTAACCTTGTCTATCCGATTTTCTAAATTCCATTCAAATATGTGGTAAAATTATGTTTTATGAAAAAATCTGTTTTTTAACTACCACTTAGTAGTTTCACTATTCATCAAAAATTGATGTTTTTCAGAACAATGCCAAAATTTCACCCTAAGCTATAATTGATATTCCGAATTCAAAAATGATGTCTATTTTACAAAATTCCAAAAATATAAGATTCATTCATAAGTTTTATAATTAATTCCCGCTGTCACAACAAATAGCGTGTTTTTAAGAAACAATATATATCAAAAGATTGACAATTGTTTAGGTCCAATTTCAAAGTGAAATTATTTCTAATGAACACCATTGAATAAAATGGTAAAAATATATTCTAATTATACTTTGAAACAACTCAATAATATAATTTATCATTATAAATTATTTTCATTAAAAGAGTTGTTTTTAAGTATTTTTCACTATTAATAAAAATTGGATGTTCTCAGAAAAATACCAAAAATTCATCTTAGGATAATTTCAATATTCAGAATCCAAAAATGAAGTCCATTTTGAAATATAATATATATATAATTTGAAAAAGTTGGTATTACTATTCAAAACGTATAGTTTGATTGGTTGTGGTGTGTTAGAACTTGATGTTGCGTACGACACACGATATCGCATTATTCAAAGAGAAGAGTACCGTAGAAGCTTGGGGTGTTACAATTAATATTATATGTAGTCATGTATATAATCTATTAATATAACCTCCTTATATATTATACATTATTACTCAATCATGAATATAAGCTAATAATTTCCATGACTGGGTATAAACACTTAATTGACATCAATATAAGATAATAATATCTACGGGGCCAGTTGAGAGAATTGGTTCGCCTTTAGGGGACCTGGCCAGGTGCGGGCCAGATGCAGGCTAGCAGAACGGGCCAGACCCGCCCATCGGGACAGATTGGTATAGCGGCCCAGTGGGCCATTGCTGGTGGGATTAGCCCCGCCATGTGGGCAAGGGCCATCCTCGGCCCAGGCCCGTGAATCGGACAGGTCGACCCCGACATGCCGGACCAAGTGAATCATGCAGAACCTTAACGGTCGGACCCAGTAGGGTCAGGTAGACCCTGGGACCCATTGCGTTTGGTCGGCCTGATCGGGTCAGACATGGCCCATACCCAACCATCCCCCGAATAAAGAAAAACCCATAAAAGATGAACCATGTGTAAATTCAAGACGTTGTCAGTGGCATCAAGACCACTTTTGGAATGTCGCCCCTTTGAAATATTCTGGTGGGATAGAATGAGCCGGGGCCTACTAAAGTGTGAACACCATCGTTTCAAAGAATGTGGTGTAACAAACTGATTAAGTGTTTCATCGACGTGTTTTCTATGGAATAAAGACCATTGTGACCATAAGGTCCTTTGGAGATACTCTATGTGAATATTGGTGGGTTTTGACGTGTGACCTGGGATGGATCAGACATGAATCTCACCATGTACTATTTAAAGAAGTGAAAATATCTAATAGACTGATCGTCTGATTAACACGACGTATATCATGTTAAGACACTTATGATGTGTTGGTCCCATCGGTATGCTATTTTTGGGACTTATTACAGGATGAAATGTGGCCAGTGGCTTGAGGAGATGTGTCTTCAGAAGATTTGGGGTGCTTCGTGTTGGAATATAGTGTCTTGATGTGACCTGAAGTGGAAAGGAAACCAATACGGGTCAACATTAGAAATGTCAAAGTGGGATAATATATCTATATGAAAAATAATCCCAATATTTGTACCAGTGATCAATATGGTTTAGCAATAGTGACCAATACAGGTCATCACCAGTGACCAATACGGGTCAGCATCTAGCGACCAATACGGGTCAGCATACACTGACCTCTACTGGTCAACAATGGAGTTTCTAAGAATTTGATGATCTAGCATAATGACTAGTCGTCCCTTTCCCTATAACTTTGATGTTTTACAATTAGAGTGAGAAACCTCTATTACATTGTGTTTCATGATTTAGATTATTCTTTTTATATTAACATAGTTGAATTTCTTGTGATGTTTTCATTTGTGGATTGCTGAGATACCTTCTGGCATCTCAGGGTCCCTTGCTTGGTATTGTTATACTCACCCATAGACGGGATCCACCCGCACATGTGTGTCTAGTGCATAATACTGACACTCTAAGGAATACATTGGAGGTTTGAGTCTTGGTGGATCTTGGTGTGACAGGAGCAGTGGAGATCTTCTTCATTGATTTCATAATTACAGCTACTACGTTACTGGTAGAGCTCCAGGGTAGATTGGATATATTTTTACATTCCTTTCAGTTTCTAGGGCTTGTATTATGGCCTACAGTTTTGAGATTTCTGTTGTACTTGTGATTTTACTTCACTCTCATGGTTGTACCTTACATTTGACTATTCAATACATTAGATTCCCCTTTTGGGTTTGAATAATTCTTAAATTCATTGCCTTCCCTATCTGGTAAAAGCCTTCAGGTTCTATTCACTAACACCTAGACTATAGAATGTTGGTTTGGGGTAGTCACATCCAGGCCTCAAGGGATGTGTCATGACAAAGTGGAATCAAATGGTGGTTGGTATTACCATAAGAATAAATAGTCCACCTTCAATGAGGAAATAGTGTAATGTTTCTTTGGTTTGATTTTTATTTTAGGGAGTCTAGTGTTGGTGTGGAGACCAACATATCCACACATTAGGACCATAAATTCTGTTTTCTAACTCAATACATTAAATCACAAATTTCTAGTGTTTTGAAATATTTTCTTGATCTTTCTTGAGTTGGCTCAACATTTATAACATCTAGACCATGATGCATCAATTTATTATAGGATTCCTCCACGAAGTCAACTAGTAAGGATTTCTGGTAGAGATCGTGATAGTATCTCACTGAGTGATGAGGAGTCCGTATAGGGACCACTCATAGAGACGACACATTTGGGTGGTGTTCTTGTATCACCACCACCAATTGAATAGAATATGCTACTAGTCAATTATGAAAACCAACCGAGCATGTTTATTGAGTTTTAGAGGTCTGGGCCTCTAAGGATTCAAGGTGATACGGACCCCGAGGCTATAGAGAACTAGAATGAAGCAGTATCAAAGGTCTTTAGACTATTAGAGGAACCTACCGAGCATTTGTCGATCTTGGATGATATACTTCATTAGGTCTTGATAGGACGATGGTGGATCTTGAAACTCCAGATGCATAAGGATACGACAATCACATGTCCGGACTATGAGATAATTTTAGGGCGGAGTATATGCCAATGACACTATGCTCTCTGGGTATTCAAGAGTTGTTGTATCTGTAGTATGGCAGCCAGACATTGGATCAGTATTCCTTGAGATTTCCTGACCTCTCCCTATACTCCAGCGACATGGTACAAGACCCTTACATTGGGGCTCGAACCACTAATACGGAGCTCCGAAGAGTGATTAGAGTTTAATTAGTTTCTCTCAACATCCTGATGTAGGTTGTTGTGCTATAGAGAGCTTTCCTGATAGAGGGCTTCCTTGCCGAGCAAGCACCGATAGTTAAAGCCCCTATCGAATGACAGGTAGCAGAGTCATCTGTAGCTGGCGGTAGATAGAAAATGCAGAAGCCATGTGGGATAGACCATATAGAGGGTGAACCAAGGATGCATGGTCATAGGTGTGAAGATCTAGAGGCCCAGAGAGACACAAATGAGGCATGATCAATTTTTCCTACGGGCGACTGGGTCACAGAGCTCGTGACTGTCTGAATCCACAAACGGATGATTGGTAGATGGTGGATGGTCCACTGAGGTAGCATAAGCAGTATGATCATGAGTGTTATCTAGGCGGTTTATGAGGCCGGGGACCATGACATGCAGTAGTAGGTGGTCATCATTACCATGCACTACCACCACCACCTTCAGGTGGTCCACCACGAGCTCAAGGAGTAGTTGTACATGGATAGTCCCAAATACAGGTAGTATTGGATCACGAACCTAATGGTCGTGAGTTCATATGAGGTATGATATATATATTATCAACTTTAGTAGCAATTATTATTGTAACAGGTGATAGAAATTCAATCCCTGACACATAATAGGTTCAGGACATTGAGATTTAGGGTGAGATTTTACCTTGACCTTTGCGTTTGGATACTCCTACGGGGGGAGAATTAGAGTTCACAAATTGGTACCGAATGTGTGATCTTAATATCATTGAATTGAGTTTCAGATGATATATTCCAGTTGTGGTGTTGAATCACTTTGATTTCTGTTGACTCAAAAGTCTTCTTTTGAATTTTATATCTTGTTTTGGAAATCACAAATGACTTTTACCATGCTGATCATACTGACCATGAAGATCGTACTAACCATGCTGATTGTACAGATCATGATGATCGTACTAATCATGTTGATCATACTGATCATGCTAATTGTACTGATCATGCTGCCCGTACTGACCATGTTGATCGTACTGACCATGCTAATCATACTGACCATGCTGATTGTACTGGGCAGGCTGATCGTACTGACCATGCTGATTGTACCGACCATGCAAATCATACTGACCAAACTGATCGTACAGAATATAATTTTCACACTTTGTTAATTGTATCATACTGACTCTATCAACTGTTCTCACTTTTGTGCATCATACATTCTATCATATCAATACATTACACATTGTAATACTTATAGTACTTATACATCCATCACATGCATTCTTTTATTATTTTATCAAAAGGCATGTTTTATATCAATCATACTATTGATTATCATGTACATATATATTTGTTTTATCCAATACGATGTCATTGAGTTAGTTAAAAACCAATCAAAACAATGTCGTGCTTTCTATTTCAAATGACCAGTTTAATTCCAGGTGTCCAAGTAACTCTGAGTTTTTCAGATAAATATGACCATTGGAGGAAATGTGAACGTTGGAACCAGACGCCTATATATAGGAGGTCATTTGAAGATGAGAAGGAATAACTGTGATACTTTTCTTCTATAAAGTTTTAGAGAGAGACATTGTGACTTCTCTCATTCTTTGTGCTTTGTGTGACCGATCTTTGTATCGAGGGCTTTCAAGTGATTGAAAGATAGAGGTGTCGATTACCTACAAAATAGAGGGCTTTTAGGGATAGGCAGATAGATGTTCTCATCATCGTATCGAGGGCTGTCAGGGATAGGCAGACAGACGAACCGATCATCATATCGAGGGCTGTCGGGGATAGGCAGAAAGACGTTCCTTTCATCATATTGAGGGCTTACCAAGGTTGTGGTAAGATAGACCTCGTAGCCTTGGTGAAAGGATGACTATTCTTTTTGGGTCAAAAGAATTGTAATACTTTTACATTTCCGTTGTTGTTTGTATTAGAAAAGAATTTGTATTGTTTCATTTCTTCATTACACTTTCAATTGTAATTGTTACAATTATAATCATTACATTACGTTTTGTATTAATAGATTCTATACGCTTTATGGTAGAATCCCTCACTTGTATTAGTCTGATTATTGTATTCATCTTGAATACAATTACTTTAATTTTCTAATTGGATTACATTACATCGTACCATTATATTCAACTTAGTTGTGGTTGTTTGAATTATATTATTTTAATATCTTTTAAAATAATCTCTAACTGTTTAAACACAAATTTTAAAACCTACAATTCACCCCCCTCTTGTATTGTTCCATCTAATATACATATACATCTATATATTCGAACCAACAATTGGTATCATAGGAGGCTTCCAATTATTTTTACTACTAGCTTTTATTCTTTCATATTACTGTTTCAATAATTTACTACACTAACATGTGAAGTGGAAATGATCTTGTTTAATTAGATGGCAGGAATGAATATTGGGTCAACTGATAACCTATATCCTTCTAGACCACCTATCATTGATGGGAATGATTATGAGTACTAGAGAGATCGAATGAATATATTCGTTGTCAATAATGGTGTAGAAAATTTTATTATTCTTACTGGAGGTTACACAATTCCTGACAAAGAAGTGAGTACTTTCACTTACCAAGAGAAGAAAGAGTATCAACTCAATTAGAAGGTACACAATATATTATTATGCTCTATGACGTGGAATATATATAGCCATATATCTTCTTGTGAAGCCACCAACTTTATTTGGAAGAAATTAGAAGTCCCACATTTTGGTACATCCAGGGTTATAGAAACAAGAAGAGCAATGCTTCGAGCAGAGTATCATGGATTTATTTTTCCGTATGGAGAACCGGTATGTAATGTGCAACGAAGATTTATGAAAATTTTCAATAGCTTACAATATATAGTAGAAAAAGGTCATGATGATGAATCTCTTTTAGATAAGATTATCGATATAATGCCAAATGAATGGGAGTCAAAAAGGACAGCTATTGAAGAAAATAGAAAAGTTTCCCAGATTACTCTTGATGAACTATTTGGAACTATTTTACAACATGAGACAAGAATGAAGAGGGATGTTGATTTCAATAAGAATAAAAATGGGAATGGAAGTATATCCTTTACATCTAAAGCTAAAACACAAGAATGGATAACAAGATCCAAATCCAAGAAAGTTGTTATATCAGAATCAAGTGATACTGATCACTCGGATAATGAGTTAGCCAATCTTGCTCGAAGGATGAACAAGATTGTGGGAATGAAAGATTTACAATACAGATTCAAAAAGAAAGATATGAAGGATAAGAATGATTCAGAGGTAACTTGTTATGAATGTAAGAAAGTGGGATATATAAGACCTGATTGTCCATTAATAAAGAGAAAAGACAGAGAGGAAAAACATTCTGAAAGAAATAAGAAAAAGTATTATAATACAAAGAAAGTATTGAAGGAAAATGATACTTGGAGTGCACGTTGTAGCGAATCATCAGATGATTCTATAGAATATGAATCCTCAAGACAAAGGAATATTGGACTTATATCCAGACTACCAACTAAAGATCATTGTCTTATGGCTAAGGTATACAATGTTGAATCTATTATAAATGTTTCCTTAAATGAAAATTATAATAATAATAAATATTATAAATATTCAAATGATGATGCATTGTCATCAGAAGATTATACATTACCTTCTTTTGAAGAACTGTGTATATTTTCTAAATTAAATGAAATTGAAAATTCTAAACTTAAGAAAATGCTTGATAAAGAAAATTATATAATTTTAGTTTTAACTAAAGCTGTATCAGATCTTTCTAATAATCTTGATATGAAAACATTTGATTCTTAAAGTATTTAAAAAACCCTTGAGAAATTCAAATTTGATAAGGATGAACTTTCTAAGGATTTAGACAATGTAATTTCTAATAAAAATTCCTAAGAGCATAACTCTATTTTAAAATCAAATGTTTTGGAGGATGAAAATCTAGTTTTAAAACTAAATTTATAAATCTTTTCTTTGAAAAAGTTTTTGTAAAACGTTACTTATGGTAAGGAGAACTTTGACAAAATGTATTCCAAAATATGGCCTTTGATAAATCCTTCTGGACTTGGTTATACTCATTCCAAACCTATTTTTACTAATAACTATTTTATTCCATAGAATAACCCTTTTTGTTCTATGTTTCAATTTGGTAGACACTGGAAAAGAGAGTGCTCTCTTAATAAAACTCAGTCTTTATGATTTCATAAAGCTCATTTTGCAAAAAAAAATTGTGGATACCAAAAATTTTGTTATCAATCCATTCTTGATCCAAACAAGTTTGGATTCAGAAAAACTAATTGTTTACTTTTCAGGAAAATGATAAGTGTACCAACAAGAATATTTGGAACATGGATAGTGGTTGGTCACGACACATGACTGGAAATAATGATTTCTTTGAAAAGATCATCAAAAAAGGAGGAAAAGTTACCTTAAGAGATAATCCTCCAGGAATGATTGTTGGTATAGGTAATATTGTTTTTCTTTGAAAAGCTCTTTTCTCAAATGTTTTGTTTGTTAATGGTCTTCGGCACAATCTCATCAACATAATTCAATTTTGTGATGAAGGTTACCTTGTGAATTTTAGAAATGATAAGTGTCTAGTTCACAATTCCAAGGATGAGTTCATTCTATCTGCCCATAGGAAAGAGAATGTATACACTATTAACATAGAAGACCTTAGGATCCAAAACATACCCTGCTTATGTTCAATAGAAGACCAATCATGGCTATGGCATAGAATACTAGGACACTACAACCAAATAAACCTTTTTGAACATTCAATAAAAAGACATGTAAAGGGACTACCAGAACATAGATATGATTCTTCTAAAGTCTGTGATCCTTGTAAATTTGGAAAGCAACATAAAACTAGCATTAAATCAATTAATGACGTTTCAACTTCTAATGCTTTACAGCTAATGCATATGGATCTTTTCGGTCCTTCACGGTCTGGAAGCATTGGAGGCAAATACTATGTATTTGTTTTAGTTGATGACCCCTATAGATTCACATGGGTCTATTTTCTAACAATGAAATTCGAAGCCTTTTCTTATTTCTAAACTTTTAGAGCCCAATATAGAAATGAGAAAAACCTACCGTTGATAACTATTCATACTGCACATGGTGGTGAATTTCAAAATTGTGAATTTGAAAATTTTTGTGCTAAGAAAGGTATTACTCACAATTTCTCACCTCCAAAAACTCCTCAAAAAAATAGTTTTGTTGAAAGAAGAAATCATATTCTTCAAGAAAATGACTAGAACCATGTTGAGTGAATACTAAATTGCTAAGAACTTTTTGGATGAAGCTGTTAGAACTTCTTGTTTTACTATAAATCGTGTTTTATCAAGACATTTTCTTAATAAAACAGCTTATAAGTTATGGACTGGCCGAAAACCAAAAGTTTCATACTTCAATGTTTATGGGTGCAAAGTATTCAATCCGAATACTAATGATAATCTACAGAAATTTGCACCAAAATCCGATGAAGGAATCTTTCAAGGCTATTCTACAACTTCTATGGCTTATAGACTTTTCAATAAAAACACTTGTACTTTTGAAAAAACAATAAATGAAAAATTTGATGAAACTGGTCCTTTTTTTTAAACCATCCCAACCTACATCCACAGATGTGTTATAAAAAATTGATTATCAACCATTGTTAGAAGATCCATCTGATAAGGAAAATGTTCAAGAAAATACTTCTGAAACATTTACCACAGAAGAATTTCTACCATATATTGATTAATAAGTTTAACTAAACCAAAATAAATTTTTTCTTAAGAATCATCCCAGTGATATCATCATTGGTGATGTAAATAAACCTGTAAGGACCAGAAATTCCTTATGAAATGAAATAGAACATCTTTCTTTTCATTCCCAATTTGAACCTAAATGTCCAAGTAAGGCCTTAGGTGATAAAGATTGGATCAAAGAAATGCAAGATGAACTAAATGAATTTGAGAGGAATCAAGTCTGGACATTAGTTGAAAGACCAAAAAAACAACCGTAATTCGAGTAAAATGGGTTTTTATAAAAAAATCTGATGAAAATGGGATCATTGTATAAAATAAAGAAAGACTTGTTACTAAGGGCTATAATCAACAAGAGGGAATAGACTATGAAGACACATATTCTCCTGTAGCTAGACATGAATCTATTCGTATCTATTATCTTTTGTAGCATACATTAATTTCAAACTATTTCAAATGGATCTTAAATGTGCTTTTCTAAATTGTTTTGCTCAAGAAGAAGTTTTTCTCAAATAACCTCCTAGTTTATTTAGACCCAAAACATCCTACTCCTGTTTTTAAACATACCAAAGCCCTATATAGTCTTAAACAAGCACCTAGAGCATGGTATAATAGACTTACATGATTTCTTTTACAAAACAAGTATACAAAAGATACAACAGATCCAACCCATTTTATAAAAATGGAAAAAAATGTATTGATTGTTCAAAATTATGATAATGACATCATATTTGGTTCAACTCAGCAATCTTCAACTGATTCTTTTTCTAATTTAATGAAATCTAAATTTGAAATGAGTATGATGGGTGAGTTAACATTCTTTTTAGGTTTTCAAGTTTCACAAAAAATCAAGTGGAACATATATATCTCAACATAATTATATTAATGATTTACTAAAATAGAATGGTTACGAAGATACTAAATGTATTAGTACTCCAATCCGTACCTCAAATACACTTGATCTTACTGAAACTGGAAAACTACTCGATTAAACAACATTTAGAGGTATGATTGGAAGATTGCTATACATAATATCTAGTCGACCAGACTTAATGTTTTCTGTATTCTTATGAAAAAGATACCAATCTAATCCAAAAGAGTCTCATTTAAAAGCATTAAGGAGAATCTTTCGTTATTTAAAAGGCGCTATGGATTTAGGACTTTTTTACTCTTCTGGAAATGATTTTTTTTTCATATGCTAACTTTGTTGGTTGTAGAATGGATAGAAAAAGTACATATAGAACATGTCATTTCATAGGTGATTCTATAGTTTCTTGGTACTGTAAGAAACAATACTCACTAGCACTTTCCACTACTGAAGCAGAATATGTTGCAGCTGGAAGTTGTTGTGCTCAAGTGTTGTGGATGCAACACACACTCACTGACTATGAATTGAGTTTTTCCAAAATCCAAATTCTGTGTGATAATACTAGTGCCATTTCTCTCAGTAAAAACCCAGCACATCACTCTCGTGCAAGACACATAGATGTTAGGAATCACTTTTTAAGGATCACAGACAAAAATGAGATATTATTTTACAATTTATCGGAACGTAAGAAAAACATGCTAATATTTTTACAAAACCATTACCTTCAGATAGATTTGTGTTTATAAAACATAATCTAGGATTGATTACATTAAAATAATCATTCATGTCTACATCATGTTTTACATTTCTCCTTACATTAAACAACTCCTCATAGAAAGGGGGAGAACAATTCTTACTATGTCTCTTTTTATCTTATGATTTTTAATTATTCTTTTCTTCTGCTACATGTTTTTGTATTGACAGTTTTGTCATATTATTTATCTATCTATTTATCGTATTGAAAATTTTATCATATTATTTATATATCTGCTTTTCGTATCATCCAATAATGGTAATGAATTTAATTTCTATCGTCACATTTGATCATGGTAATGAATTTCTTTTCCATTGGCACGTCCGTTCATGGTATCAAATTTATTTTTCATCGGCATTTCCGTTCGTGGTAATGAATTTCTTTTCCATCGACACGTCCGATCATGTTAATGAATTTATTTTTCATTGGAACATCCGTTCATGGTAATGAATTTCTTTTCCATCAGCACGTCCGTTCATGGTAATGAATTTATTTTCCATTGGCTCGTCTGATCATGGTAACAAATTTCTTTTCCATCGGCTCGTCCTATCATGGTAATGATTTTCATTTCAATCAGCATGCCCATTCATGGTAACAAATTTCATTTCCATCGGCTCGTCTGATCATGGTAAAGAAGTTGATTTCCATCAGTTCTTCCGATCATAGTGATTAATTTCTTTTCCATCGGTTCGTCTGATCATGGTAATGAATTTCTTTTCCATTGGCTCGTTAGTTTGTGGTAACGAGATTGTTTTCCATCATCACCTCAGTTCATGGTAACAAATTTGTTTTCCATCGAAATTAAAGTTGATTGTTTTTTTCATATGCTTGTGTTTTCCTTTGTTGTTAATTCTACTAAAACCAAAAATTACCTTACGATATCCTCAAGGTAAATTGTTTTCATTTTTGTAATTTTTTTTCCTTTTTAATATTAACCGTTGATTTCTTTTCTTCTAATCTCAACCATTGAAGACCAACAATCACCCTTTTTCCACCTATAAATAGACCCCCCTCCCCAAACCCACATCAGTTTTTCAGGATTTATGGCAAAGCTCTACTCCACCGATTTATGTCACCGTACGATCTTTCGAGCGGCTTCACCTATATGTCTCAGTCCTCTACTAACACTCCTGCCAAAATGTCATCAAATACTTTTTCAGAGAAAGACTTTCTATGAGAAACGTTAGTTTCTCGGGACTTTGTTGATTCAAATGATTCTAATATCAGAAGAATTATTTTGTTTCAAGTATGGGCGCATTTATGTGTTGAAAACCCTATTTCTCAAGATCCGGTTCTTATTGAGGATGTCACTTAGTTTTACAAAACTGTATCTTTTGATAATAAAATGAATGTCAATTTTTCTATTTACGATAGAAATATTTTTATGTTTTTGAATCAAGAAGCTCATTTTCTGAACGTCCCGATAGAAGGTGATTCTTTCTGTCCATCTTATAAACTACTAGAGGAAGTTGGTATTTTTAACAGAGAGAATTCTTAATAGTATATATTTATTATAAATGAAGAGAATATAAAAGTGGCTCATCTTTCACCAGATAACAGATTTGTGTTGCTGTAGATGCAAGGTTTTCTTATCCCAAGGAAACGGGATAGAGAGAATTTGAAGGTTCTTGATATCTTCATGTTGGACTATCTTGTCAACATGAGAAAAGTAAATCTTATGGGATACATCTTTGAGACAATTATTAATGTCAATTCAGGAGAAATCAAATCTCATTTGATCATGTATCCATCTATCCTTATAACGTTTATTCTCGAGAGTATGAAGTTTTGTAATATTCCTTTTAAAGGGAAACTAATAGATCTGAAGCCATCCTGGATTAGTAAGTGTACATTGAAGAAGTTGAATGTTTGTTTTGATCAGAATTCAAAACATTTTATAAAATATTTAGAAGATGAATCGGCTCAGAATCAATCGGCACCTATGCCAGTCAAAGATAATCCTTCTATTGGTGCTCCTCAGAGGGCAGATCCGCAAACCAGCTCGGAGCCATAGAAGAAACCAATGTACAATAAGGAGGTTGTGTCCAAGTGGAGAAAAGATAAGGAATAGAGAAAGGAAGGTGATCCAAAGTTTGGACATGATCCAGCTGAAGCCTTTACTGAGAGAATAAGGATAGAGGAAACCCTTCAAGTTGAAAAGAAAAAGAAGACTATTTTGAAATGAAAGGATCAAGACATTGATATCTCTAAAGTATTGAAAATGGTTGAGGATTCTAGTGCTCAACTAACTGAATAAATACATCAAGAACCTATTGTATAGAGTCAACCAGGGAAATAAAAAGGGACACATGTGTTGGAAGAGATAGAATAAGTTGAACAGGATGAAGGATATTTTCTTTTAGAATTCCATTAAAGCTCGAAAAAGAGTAGAGAAGAATATTAAAAAAAGCAGAGTGAAGGTATTCAACAAGTTCCTCATGACGATCAAGCACCGGTTGAATCTTTTGGAACTCTGGATAAAACACCTTCTCAAGCAAAGAAAGGTGCACAATCATCTCAATCTGAAAACGTTATTGTCATCAGTTACAATTTAGAAGAAGACAGAAGGGATAAATAAAAAGCAAAAGTAAAACCGCCAGTTTTAGACTCAAGCTGGTCGAATGAACTGCATTCGTACGAGGAAGATACAGATTCAAAACAAACAATCTCTCTCAAGAGGAGTGATTACATTTTTCATGTTTTAAGGATGGTTGAAAAGACTATTCCCTATTTTACCAGGCTAGAAGGGAAAATTTATTTCATTATTGACAATCAGAAAATGAAATTTGTTTCTGTAAGATAATTGAGAAAGAAAGTTTTGTCAGTTGAAGCTGATTTGAATGTTCTATCTGAAACTTCAGCTACTCATAAGAAGTCATGAATAAGATGACCCAGTGGTCATACAAAATAGAGAGCTCAGTGAATGACCATAAGATATAAATTGAAGACATCAGGAGATTGTCAAATGATCTTGGGATTTATTTCAATATGCTTGACAAAGAAACTATTGAAAGACTTAAAAAGCTAACTCATGGAGCCGATATTTTTTCAGTAAAAGAATTTCAAGAGAGAATGATTGATTTTCAGTCTGAATTATCAAAGGTTTCATCATTCAAAGATCAAATAGTTTTGTTGAAGAAACAATATTTTGTGTTATCCAATGATAACAATAATTTTTAAAACAGAATTCATACTCTTGAGGAAGTAATCAGAGTCCAGGTGAAGACCATCAAGAATCAAGATCAGATTTTTTCCAACCAACAAGAGATTCTCAAATTTCAGGGTGACTCAATTTATGAAGACATGAAATAAATCAAAAATAGGAAAGCTGTTCTTTATGAGCTGATAAAGAAGGAAAAGGAATGAAAAAACAAATGACTGTTGTATTTGTTTTATTCTTTTCTTATGGAACCTGTATTTGTTTTTTAATGACATTTATGTTAATCTTTATTTTGTCCTACAATTCTATTCTCTAACTCTTTTAAGAAAATCAATGTTACCCAATTCTTTTTGGAAATCACAAAGGGGGAGAATGCTTTATAAAGGGGGAGAATGTTTTACAAAGGGAGAATGTTTTAATAAAATACATTGAAACCAAGGAAAATCTGTGAATACAATCCTTAGGAAAGTATATACCTAAGGGGGAGTTAGTTGTATTCAAATTCATATTCAGAAGAGTTTCTAATAACTTAGGGAGAGATAAGTTTTTCTTGTTGTCTTTAATTTTTTTTTGTGATTTCCAAAAAGGGGGAGATTTTTGAGTCAAAAGTCTTCTTTTGACATTTATCTCTTGTTTTGGAAATCAAAATTGACTTTTACAATTCTGATCGTACTAACTATTTAGATCATACTAACCATGCTGATCGTACTGACCATGCTGATCGTACTGATCATGCTGATCGTACTGATCATGATGATCGTACTGATCACGATGTTTGTACGGAACATGCTGATCATACCGACCAAGCTGATCGTACTGACCATGCTAATCGTACTGACCATGCTAATCGTATTGGTCATGCTGATTGTACTGGCTATGCTGATCGTACCGACCATGCTGATCGTACAGACCAAACTGATCATACTGACTATAATTTTCATACTCTGTCAATCGTATCATACTGACTCTGTCATTGTTCTCATTTTTGTGTATCTTACTTTGTATCATATCAATACATTACACTTTTTAATACTTATATTACTCATACTTCTATCACATGCATGCTTTTATTATTTTATCAAAATACTTATTTTAGATCAATATTACTCTTGATTATCATGTTCATATATATTGGTTTTAACCATAACGATGTCGCTGAGTTAGTTACAATCTAATCAAAACGATTTCATGCTTTCTGTTTCAAATGACCATTAGAATTCCATGTGTCCAAGTCCCTCTGAGTTTTTCGGAGAAATATGACCGTTGGAGGAAATGTGACCGTTGGAACCTGAGGCCTATAAATAGGAGGTCATTTGAAGCTGAGAAGGAATAACCGTTATATTTTGCTTCTATCAAGTTCTAGAGAGAGACGTTGTGACTTCTCTCATGCTTTGTGCTTTGTGCGACCGATATTTATATCGAGGTCTTTCAAGTGATTGAAAGACAGAGGTGTCGATTACCTACAAAATCGAGGTCTGTTGGGGATATGCAGACAGAAAAACTGATCATCGTATCGAGGGCTGTCAGGGATAGGTAGAAATACGTTATGGACATCGTATCGAGGGCCATCGGGGATAGGTAGACAAACGAAACGACCATCGTATCGAGGGATGCTCGGGATACGAAGACAGACATTCTGATCATCCTATCGAGGGATTACCAAGGTTGTGGTAAGACAAACCTCTTATCCTTGGTGAAAGGATAACCCTTCTCTTTGGGTCAAAAGAATTGTATTACTTTTACATTTCCACTTCTGTTTGTATTATATTGGAATTTTTATTGTTTCCTTTCTTCATTACACTTTCAATTGTATTTGTTTTAATTACAATAATTACATTACATTTTGTAATAATATATTCTATACACTTTTTGGCATAATCCCTCACTTGTATTACTCTGATTATTGTATTCATCTTGAATACAATTAATTTTCTTTTCTTATAGTATTACATTACATCATACGTTTATATTCAATATAATTATTTTTGTTTGAATTGTATTAGTTTAAGATCTTTTAAACTAATCTCTAAGTGTTTAAACACAATGTTTATAAACCTACAATTCACCCCCCTCATGTATTGTTCCATATAAAATACATATACATATACATATTTGTTCCATCAACTTCATTGTAGGAATGGAATGGAAATCAGCTTTTCATAATCAGATTGATTTCTTGAAACGTACAATGTGATTTACGTGCAAAGGTAGAGTCTAGTATTCCTTTGTAATAGAGAAGGAAAAAAGGGCAACATGAGATGGTATTGCACTTAGTTGTGTGCATCGGAATACATATCAGCTGGCTTGCATGCCCTTCAACATGGTGGATGTGGCGAGTATATAGTTTCCAACATTGCAGGATGAGTAAAAGGATGTCTATCTAGTAGATGTCCCTAGAATACCAACACGTAGAGAGGTAGACTTCTGGATTGACTTGTACCCAGGAACAATACCGATATCTACACAAGAATATTGAATGTCCCATGTGGTGAACCTGGAGATGAGGGTATATTTGGAGGAAATATAGAGAAACAGATTTGTAAGACCCATTGTTTTTCCATGGGTATCCCCGATGTTGTTTTCCATGAAGGAAGATAAAACATTGAGGCTATGAGTGAACATCAGATGCCTAAACTAGGTGACTGTGACAAACACGTATCCTTTGCCGAGGATTGATTATTTTTTTTATTTGTTGAAAAAAGTGAAGTGGTTCTCTAGGATAGACATCAGATCAGGCTATTATCAGATCATGGTACGGGATGAGGACATCTAGAAGACTCCATTAATATGTTGGTATAGCCATTACATGTTCATGGGGGTGAATTTTGGTATGACCAACACTCCGGATAAATTCATGGTGCTCATGAAGATGATCATTCATCCATAACTTGATCGCTTTGTCGTGGTCTTCATCAAAAACATATTGGTGTACATAGCATTCGAGGAAGAGCACATTTTACACTTGAGAATTGTTCTGGACACACTCCAGGAGCACCAGTTATTTGGGAATCTCTCAAAGTGTCAGTTATAGATATGGAAGGTCCACTTCAACAGAAACCTCATCTCAAATACTGTAGTTGTAGTGGATTCATTGACGATCATTGAAGTACATTCTTGGGAGCCACCCATGAGTGTTACTATGTTGCTGAGCTTCCATGAATTTGTAGGAGACTATTGGAGGTTCATACCCAATTTCTATATAGTAGCAGCACATATTATTGTATTAGAGAAAACAGGGAAAATCATCTTCTGGTCAGAGATATGACAGAAGAGCATTAAACTGATGAGGCAAACCGTGACCAACACTCCCATCTTAAGGTTGTCGGAGGAGGTCACTAACTACGTGGTATGCATTTATGCATCCGGGATAGTACACGGTTTCATCCTAAAGAAGCATGATGTCGTGATTGATTATGGCTCATGATATCTAAAGCCTCATGAGTATAATTATGCGACTCACATCATAGAGTCTGCAGTACTATTCTTCAAAATGAATATGCGGTGACACTACATTATGGGAGAGTGGTTCATTGTTTAATCTGAAAACAAGAGTCTCATATATATCTTCACCCAAAAATATCAAAAACATTAACAAAAATGATTGTAAGAGTTCTTCCAGGACTATGACATTGAGATAGTCTATACACATTCTAAGGGGAACACATTGGAAAATGAACATAAATAGAGATCGAGTTGACAAATACTGGACAAGGATATAGAGCAGTTAGCCTCACATCAGATATCCTATGTGTATATAGATGAGACCATAAACCTCTAGTTAGTGTTATTTTCCCCTCCACTTATTTAGTGAGTCAGGTAGGCGCAACATAGAGATAAAAGTTGTGACACAACACGTTCTCTGATATTTTTTCAGGCTATATAAATGATAGATCTTCCAAAGTCAGGGAGCATGCAATCTTTTTAGAGGATTTACAGTTGTAACAACGGATCTATGAGAGGTGGTGCTAATTATGTTCCATACATCATACTTGGTAGTACATCCAGGTGTGATGAAGATGTATCAGGACCTTTGAAATCAATACTGATGGCCCGAGATGATGGGAGATATGGAGAAGATTGTTTCTAGGTGCCTCACTTTCTAGCAAGTGATAGTTGAGCACCAGGAACCAGCAGGCTAGACCAAACCCCTCGAAATACTAGAGTGGTAATCGAAAGGGATATTAATGGACTTCGGGAAGGGGTTACCACGTACTTACAATAGGAATGATACCATCTAGGTGATATTTGACTGAATGTCAATGTCAGACAAAATCTTTTCAATTCAAGGGAAGGGTTTGGTAAGGATCATGGGATGTCTATACATTTAGGAGATCATGAAAATTCACAAGGTTACTTTATGGTAGTCTTATACCATGACACACACTTCACATCCAGGTTGTGGAAAGGATTGAAAGAGGCTTTTGGGACTCATCTTCTCTTGAGCAAATATTTTCACCCACAAAATGATGGTCAAAATGAGCAGACCATCTAGATCCTAGAGGACATGATTAATGCATGTGTCATATATTTTGGTCATAGTTGGGAGGACCACCTTCCCTTGGAGGAGTTCGAGTACAAAAATAGATTTCACTCCACCATTTGTATGGCCCCTTTTTTGAGATTTTATGGATAATTGTGTAGATTTCCCTTATGCCGGATGAATTCTGGGGAGCCATCAATCATGGGCCCAAAGATTGTATAGGATACCACTGAGATGATAATGGTAATCTGAGAGTATATGAAGATCGAACATAGTCAACAGAAGTCCTATAATGATAGGTGATATATTCCACTAGTGATCTAGTAGGAGGACCATGTATTCTTGCGAGTCTCCCCTCGACAGGGACTACCGAGATTTGGGTGAGGCGTGAAACACTCAACGATATTTATCAAGAAATTTAAGATAATTTGAAGGATTTGCGAGGTGGATAACCCCTTGGAACAACCACCACAGTTGGATAGGTTGCGTGAGGTCTTCCACATAACCCATTTGATAAGATACATGCATGAAAAATCTCACGTTATCAACCATGGATAACTGGTGTTTCATGGTAGGGATAATTTTATGGAGTACCCAGTGGAGATAGTGGAAATTCGAGATGTAGATCTATCGTTGGTGGTTGATACCTATGGTGGGTGTTCTATTGCGACATGGAAATTTCATGGAGAGCACATGGGAGTAGGAGGCTCATATGCATGCCCAGTACCCCTCTTGGGTTGTGTTGTTCTGTGTGTCTTCTGGGTACGTGAATCCATATGATGGGGAGAATGTAAGGACCCAAAAATGACATGTAAATTTTATTAAAATTATTTTTCGATTTTAACGAGTCCTCAAAAATTTACATAGTGTGATTCTAAGGCCCAGTGTGTCCAAATAAATTTTTGAACATTTTTAAGGTACATTTTGTAAATGTGTGGGAGACAATTTCTATATTTTCGAATGGTTGCTCGGATTAAAAATTTGGGGAAATTGTTTAATTCGGAACACAAATATTCTACTAGATATTACATAACCTCTGTCTGTGAGGGACGAGAAAAAAATCTATTTTTTTGAATTTCCAAGAAAAATAGTAAAATTATTAAAAAAAATTATTTTATAGTATTCTCTCTATTTTGTTGCAGACGGTGACGTTGTGGTGCTGCAATGATGCAGAAACATGGCATATTAAAGAAACACATGGATGAATCATATTCTGCAACGTAACAATGAGTTTAATGGTGGAAAACAATGGCATTGTATCATAAATGAAATATCATAATGATGTGATGTCACATCATTATAGAAACATTGTAGTGTGGATCTATAAATAGTTTATTGTGTCGTGAAAAATAAGGAGGAAGGATTTGGAGGTTTCTTGGGAAACTCCCTGATGCACTTCTACCATAGGGAAGAACGATGAATGATGAAGAACACCTTTTGAATGTCAGAACATGGAAGTGTGGTCGATTCCATAAACCCTCGATGATGAACGTGTGCCAACGAAAAACATAAAAGGTAGAGGTTTTGTGCTTTGATGTTCCCTCTATTTCTGTTCTTGAAAAATATGACAAACACAGACCAACCGACTAACGGGTTGATCCACGTCTTGAAAAATCATGCAGGTGGTTATTTTAGGATCTTAATCACATGGATTATTCTTCCTTTTGTTATTATTATTTTTCCTCATGTTTAAAACGATAATATGAAGGGTGTGGGCCGAAACCAACAAGGCACGAAGCCCCTGCTAAAAATGTCCTTGGTGCGTTCTTTGTAGTGGAACAATGAACACAATTGAATGTAATTTGAAGGCCGTGAAATGATGGCGACATTTCAGTGGCAGCAAAAACAACCACTGGAGCGCCATACAGGCGGCGATCGAAGAAGACTGACAACAACCAGCCCCGATCGGCCCGATCCGTCTGCAATGAAGATGGATGGTGGCACCAGTGACAGCATCAGTGACATGAGGGGGTGGTATAGACACCACATCACACCACATCACATCACATCACACCAGACGAAGTGGCCCCGCAAACATGGGTCCATCTAGGGGAATCGATCTACCTTCTGGCAGACCAGGCCAACGTGACAAGCTGAACATGCTGGACATGCAGCCCATCGGTCGGGGGGGTGGGTAGACTGAGCACCACCCAGGGGGCCAGGCCAACCTCCACCTGTGCCCTCATACCAGAAGATCCATCAAATATGGGAAAACACGATTGGTGGGACCCAAGCCACCCCTTAATGGGTCATACTCGAGCGGGGTCAGGTAGACCACGAGACCCGTTGCATCAGGCCGACCTAACGGAGTCAGACCATGTAACGACACAATGTTTTTCAATAGAAATTCAATTATTATATTGATGACATAAAATAACATTAAAACTCAACATAATGAACTATTAAGTTCTAAGTGACCATTAAACATAGGTTTGTCACTACTATGTTTTGAATTTCAAAAATCGTACATACACGGTTGTGTTCAAGGTGATTTTTGGAGTCTATTGAAACAAATATAATTTTTAGTGAATAGTAACATACCCTTATGAATAGTAAAATACCCATATGAATAGTATTATGACTCTTATTAATATTAAATCATCCATCATAAGAGTAACCTTACCGATGAATAATCAAATAAAATTTAGTCATCTTAGAGAGTGACTATTCGATCTTAGTAGACGTTTTGGTATTTTGTAAGTCATAAATAATTAATTATAATTAATTAATTAATTTAAATGGAAATTTATTTTCCTAAAATATGTTCATAAATTATGTAAACAACGTGTTATAGTTTTTAAGCTAATTTTATAGGACCCTTTGTAATTATTGAAAGCACTAAAAAATCAGTTATTACATTAAAATTTTATTAAGTAAATTATGATTATAATTAAATATCAAATTAATAATATTTAGAAAATTATTCTTCAAAAATTCACTTCATTTCTTGCTTTTACACGTTGAAAAATTGTTGGGGTAAATTTTTTGGGATTTTTCTAAAACACTTGAATTTTTTATGAATAGTGAAATACCGTAATTTACAAAAATAAGCGAAATAAGCTAATTATCGAGTCAAGTGTGATGTTATACTGATATAATCCCACATGGTTCACGATCACATGATAAAATTACCATTATTGGTAATTCAATACTCACTATTCCATGTCTTAGGTGAAATAAATAAACTAATGAATTTTATATTAAGGAAATCCATCTCACAAACACTATAAAAAACAACCCTTCACACCATCATTTCCCCACATCTCTCAAGCTCCAATCCTTATCTATGATTGGCCAAAAACTCATCCCTAGCCCTTCACACACTTCCAAGATCTTATAGTATCATCAAAAGACAAAGCATAGCTTTTTATGGAGGATCTCTAAAAGAGGATTTAAGAGGACATTAATGAGAAGGAAGTATTCCGATTCAAGGTAAGGGGAAAATTTTGAACCCTATTATAATTCTTCAGGTTCTCCCACTTTCACTCCATCTTTGTATGATCACTTCATAAAAATTATTTTTTCATCATTATATTACCTTTTCTGGGATATAAGGGTTTTCTAATGATGTTTATGTCAATCTAAATGTTTTCCAAAAGAACCCTTCTTTTAAGAACTCGACCTTTACCTCTCATTCTTGGTTGATGGTTATTTTATCAAGTATGTATTCACTCTTTCTTTTTGGAACCCAAATCTTATGATGTATTCTTATGAGATGAAACCCATTCCAAAACATGGGTTATTTATGTTCTCTTTTGATATATGTTCCATGTGGTAAGCATGATAATGATAATGTAATGATGTGACGGATGCACTGGAAATTATATAGCACATTATGAATGTTTCAAAGTGACGAGTGCACCCACAATTATACATCACACCAAGTATTTGGGTAATGTGATGAATCTCATGAGTTTTTGTGAAATGATGTGTGGAAAAGATTCTATCATGGTTCACAAGTATGTGTGGTAGTTAACCACTAAGACATGATGTTTCATTTTTTTATGCATTGCCACATTTCAATTCATTTATTTATGCTCCTATCATGTTCATGATCATTTTCTTATTTCATGATTTTGCTCACCCCATGCTATATTCTTTTTATCTATCCTCTTACTAGGCTTTAAGCTCACCCCTATTTATGTATATCCTCAGGTGTCTACATGTACTAAGTAGAGGACAAGTGTTAATAAAATTCTAGAGAAGAAGAAAATAAATAATATTTTATGCTTGGTGTTTTAATTGTTAAGTACGGTCCTAGTTTTCCGAAGACACTAAAAATTTGGATCCTCTATGTGTAATACTTTTATGTTGGTAATATTTAATATGATGTTATAGTAACCTATGAAAAGGCTGGTATGCTATAGTTGGTATCAGAGGAATGGTTTATTTAATTTGGAAATTTGGATTTGTGAACCCTAGAGAAAACCTATAGCAGGAGAATAATTAAAAATATGCACACAAGAATATTTACAAAGGGATCCCATATTTTATGGTTTTGGTATAATTTTTTTTAAAAGAACATGTTTTTCATGACTTGTTTGCTTATGCTTTGTTCTAACCTTTTCAAATTTAGAAAATGGTGGGAACAAGTAGAAGTCAGGCCAATAACTCGTGCGAGGGAAAATGCACCGATTGCCCGAAAGACATCCCCAATGATTTGGGATGTGGAGTTCAAAACTTCATGATGATGCTTACCTAATTATCTCAGGTTATTAAAAATAACCATAATAATAAGTAATGTCCTCCTTCACCAATGAGGGAGAAACTGGAAATCGAAAGTTATATGCGGCATCGACAACTGATGCTTAGTGGATCCCCTGAACCACTAGTTATGGAATAGTGGGTCAAGTCCATGGAGAAGATATTTTCTATGCTTCACTACTCTTATATGGAGAAGGTGACCCTAGCCGTTTATCATATAGATAGAGAAGCCGATCAATGGTGGGCTTTGATTAAGAACACCGAACAAAGGGATGAAATTGAAGAGAAGGAATTGGTAGACTTTAAGATAACGTTTCTTAATAAATATTTCACACAAACTCTTCGTATGAAGATAGGGAGAGAATTCATAGAGATCAAGCAAACGGAAGGATAATCTTTCACAACTTATAAAGAGAATTTCACAAGGCTTTCAAGGTACGCTTTGAAGATTATTGTTAATAATGATAACAATATTTATAGATTCTTTAGTGGAATAAAACCACACCTTCTAATGGCTCCTGCAATTCAACACTTTGGGAGTTATGAGGAAGTTGTTCAATGTGCTCTCAATGTGGAGATAGAGTTTGGAGAGTGTTCCCATGGCCATGGTGATAAGAAAAGAATGATAGAGTTTCATTTCAAAGGATGTAATGACAAAAGTGGGAAGAAATCTCAATTACCCATATGATAAAAATGTGGGATGTTGCACCTTGGGAACTGACTCAATGGGACTGGGAAGTGCTTCAAGTGTGGAAAAGAAAGACACCATTTTCAAGAGTGTCGAAAATACATGAAAAAGAAGTAGAATGTAGGTGATTAAAAGAGAGAACCACTCATAGTTCAGTGCTAAAATTGTAGGGAGCTAGGGTAGTATGCAAACTAGTGCACAAAACCTGGGGTTCTCGAGGGTTATCAGCATCAGCAATCACCAAATAAAAATGAATAAGATAAGGATTCTTCCGTCACTACTGTGGAGGTGGAGCATGATAATGAATTCATACAAGGTACACGTCCTATACACTCAAGAATGGAAATAGTCTTATTTGATTATGGTACTATGAATTCCTTTATATCTTGAATGTTTTCTAGAACTATAGACTTGAACCCCCAAAACCATGAAGTAGTGATATAATTATCAACACAAAGTGGAGAAATCATTGAAACCCGTGTGTTTGACTCCTCTCCTATTGGTGCATGTGGGAAGATTCTTCTGAAAAATCTCGTAATACTCCCCTTGGTAGAATTCGACTCTATAATGGGAATGGATTAGCTCCTGTTATATAGGGAACTTGTCAACAATCAGGAAAAGGAAATAATTTTTTATATTTTAAACCACCCCATGATCCTCTACAAATTAAAGTAAGATCATGAATCTCCTTCTAAAAATCCTTCAATGGTGTGGGTGTTGATTCCCAATGAAGAATCATACCTCTCCCAAATGGTTGAGTCAACAGAAAGTGCCAACCCTGAGAAATGCCCATCATGAGGGAATACTGCAATGTATTTCCCGAAGAGTTACAAGGAATTCCGACCAATCGTGAGGTAGAGTTCTCAATTGAACTCATGCCTAGAGCCACTCCTATCTCAACGCGTCCCTATAGGATGGCTCTTATCTAACTAGTGGAGTTAAAGAAGCAGCTGCAAGAGCATCTGGAGAAAGTGTTCATACGCCGTAGTGCATCACATTGGGGTGCACCAATGCTCTTTGTTATGAAGAAGGATGGAAAAATGCAGATGTGTATCAATTATAGAGAACTATACAAGATAACCATAAAGAACAATTATCCTCTCCCAAGGATTGATGACATGTTTAATTAGTTAAGATTTGATCTATACTTCTTCAAGATGGATCTTTGTTCTGGATATCATCAGGTAAATTTAAAGAAGGAAGATATTCAGAAGACTACCATCCGAACAAGGTATGGGCACTATGAGTTTTTGGCGATGCTCTTTGGACTTACTAATGCCCCTACAATCATCATGGATTTGATGAATAGAGTCTTTAGACATTACCTCGAAAAATTTGTGGTAGTGTTTATCGATGATATTGTCCTCTAATCCATGATAAAGGAGGAATATGATGAATATCTAAGACATCTGTTGGCGACATTAAGAAAGGAGTTGTTGTACAGCAAGTTTAGAAAGTGTGACTTTTGGATGAAACAAGTCATGTTCTTGGGACATGTGATAATAAGTGAGGGAATTTATGTGGATCCTTAAAAAACAAAGGCGATTGAGGAATTGCCTTGTCCCTCTAGTTTCATAGAAATACGCAGTTTTCATGGATTTTTTGGGTACTACTGCCATTTTGTGAGAAACTTTTGATGACATTAAGGCCTTCTAACTAAGTTAACAAGCGATTGGGTAATGTATGTCTGGATGGAAGAATGTGAGGGAAGCTTTAAGGACCTAAAGAGAATGCTGATCACTGCACTGGTACTCACACTACTGAAAAGTGGATAATGTTCTGTGATATATAGTGATGCTTCAACGAAAGGATTGGTTTGTCTAATCATGAAAAATGACAATGTGATAGCCTACGCCTCATGACAGTTGAAGATCCATGAGCTGAACTACACGACACATGATCTAGAGTTGGAAGCCATCAGTTTAACCTTGAAAGTCTGGAGGCACTACCGTTATGGTGAGAAGTGTGACTTATACACATACCACAAGAGCCTAAAGTATATATTCGCACAAAAGGAGTTCAAAATGAGTCAATGGAGATGGTAAGAACTAATCAAGGATTACGATTGCTCTATTAACTATCATCTTAGAAAGGCAAACAAGGTAGCTGATGCTCTAAGAAGAAAAGAAATTGCTACTCTATCCATGCCACAGATTGAGAAAGTCCCCATCTTCATGGATATGCAATGAATGGTTTGGAAATAATATGGGAATGGGATACATCCTACATTTACCAAATGATTGTGCAACCATACATCTAGGAGAAGATTATGAAAAAATGGATGACGCGGATATAAAAAATAGTGTGAATGTGGTAATGGAATGGAATCTATAAGACTTCCATATTGACTATGATGGTGTGATTCTGTATGAAATGTGAATTTTTGTGACTTCATCACCTGGGATAAAGAAGGAGCTATTTGATAATGATCATATCTCAACAATCTCTATCCATCATTGGAGTACCAAAATGTACCGTGATCTCTGAGAACACATTTTGTGGGATAACATGATGAAGGAGATTGCGGAATATATATCAAGTTTCATGGTATGTCAGCAAATTAATGATGATCGACAAAAGTCCAAAGGTGTGGTAAAGCCATTTCCTATAACCACGTGGAAGTGGGAAAATGTTTCTATGGACTTTTTCACGTGTCTCCCGAAGACGTCGAAGGGAAACAATGTGATACGGTTTGTGGTTGACCGACTCACCAAGACTGCCCATTTTATCTCCATTAGGGAATATCTCTCACTTGATAAACTTTCAATGATATATGTGAATGAAGTGGTGAGACTGTATGGTGTTCCACTCTCGATTGTCTATGACCGTGATCCATGGTACACATCTAAATTCTATAGGAGTCTTCAACATGCTTTGAGTACTAAATTAAATTTCAGCACGACCTATCACCTTCAAAATGATGGCCAGTCTGAATGAAATATTTAGACACTTGAAGTTATACTAAGAACATACTCTATTAAAATTAAATGTGTTTGGGATCATAATATCCCATTGGTTTAGTTCTCATACAAAAATAGCTTCCACACGATTATTCAGATGGCTCCGTATGAAGCTCTTTATGGGAAGTGATGTAGAACATCAACCTGTAGGCATGATGTTGGAGAAAGAAAGATTCACGGACTAGATCTTGTTCAAGAGATGACAAATAAGGTTCAAGTCATCTAGAAACAAATAAAAATTGCTCAATGTCATAAAAAGATCTATGATATCCACCATCGTAGGGACTTGCGGTTCGATGTTAGAGATAAAGTCTTCCTTCGAATATCTCCATGGAAGAGAGTCATGTGATTCAGGAAGAAAATGAAGATATGCCCAAGGTATATTGGCCCCATTGAGATACTTGACCGCATATGACCTATGGCCTATCGTCTTTCACTTCCACCGAAAATGGCTCAATTTCATGATGTGTTTCATGTTTCATTACTGAGGATGTACATACCATACACCTCACATGTACTAATCTCAGAGGTTGTGCAGCTGGAAGATGATCTCTCCTATGAGGAGCAGCCAGTAAATATTCTGGATCAGAGGGATGAGGTTCTACACAACAATACAACCAATCCTTTCAATGTATTTTGGAGGAAATATATGTTTGATGAAACAACTAGGGAACCAGAAGAGGCAATGAAATAGAAACACCCTCACATGTTTGTGTAAAGTGATGTTTCGTGGGTGAAATTTCTTAATGTGGACAGAATGTAACAATCAAAAGATTATCAATGAAAATTACCTTCTTATATTTATGTCATAAAATTACATGAAGACACAACATAATGAAATAGTAAGTGCTAACTGACATTTAAACATAAGTTTGTCACATCTGTGTATTGAATTTCAAAAATTCGACCTACACGGTTGTGTTCAAGATGATTTTTGGAGTCTATTGAATCAAATATAATTTTCGGTTAATTGTAACATACCTTGGGGAATAGTATCATACCCTTATGAATATTATTATGACCATTATGAATAGTAAATCATCCAACATATGATTACCCTTACCCCTGAATAATTAAATTAAATTTAGACATTTTAGAGAGTGAAAATTTGATCTTAGTAAATGTTACGGTATTCTATAAGTCAAAAATAATTAATTATATTTAAATAAATTATTTAAAAAAATTAATTTTCCTAAAATGTGTTCTTAATTTATCAAAAAAATGTCTTATTGTTTTTTATATAATTTTATAAGACCCTATGTAATTTTTGATTGCACTAAAAATCAGTTTAACTTTTAAAAACTGTATTTTATGTAAATTATGATTTTAATTAAATATCAAATAATAATATTTAGAAAATTATTTTTGAAAAATGGAAATAATTTTTGGATTCTACACCTTGAAAAATGGTTCGGGTAAATATTTGGGATTTTTTTGAAATACTTTAATGTGTGATGAATAGTGGAATACTGTAATTTACAAAAATAAGGTAAATAAGTTATTTATAGAGTCATGTGTTTTGTTCTGCTGATATAAGCCCACTTGGTTTGGGATCACATGAAAAAATTACTATTCTTGGTCATTCAAGACTCACTATTACTTATCATAGGGGAAATTAATTCACTAATGAATTTTATATTAAGGAAATCCCTCTCCCCTCCACTATAAATACCATCGTTCACACCCTCATTTCCTCACACCTCTCAAGCTCGAAGACTTCTCCAAACTCTACCCAAACATCTTACCTAGACCATTTCCCATGTACAAGAGATGATGGTCTCATAAAAAGTCTAAGTCTAGCTTCCCTAAGAAGGATCTCAAGAGGAGGATTTACGAGGACATTAAAGAGAATGAAGCATTCAGATAAGAGGTAAGGGGAAAATATCAAACCCAATTATCTTTCATCGAGTTATCCATATTTCAATCCTATTTATTATGGTCACATATTAAAAATCATTTTTAATTCATTGTATTACTTGTTCAGGGATATACATGTTTTTTTATGAAATTTATGTCAATCAAAATGTTTTCCAAAAGAACTCTTTTTTTAAGAGCTCATCTTTTACATCTCATTCATGGTTGATGGTTCTTGTATCAAGTATGTTGTTCCCTCATTATTTTGGGAACCCAATGAATATGAATTTTTTCTTATGAGAAGAAACACATTCCATACCATGGGTTAGTTATTTGTCACTTTTGATATAGGTTCCATGTGGAAAGCATGATAATTATAATGTTATGATGTAATGGGTGCACCCAGAATTATATAGTGCAATTTGAATGTTTCAAAGTTACGGGGCACCTGGAATTATACATCACTCCAATATATTAGGTAAAGTGATGAATCTCATGAGTAAATGTGAAATGATGTGTGAAAAAGATGCAATCAAGGTTCACAAGTCTGTGTGGTAGTTAACCACTAAGACATGATGTTTCAATTTTTTATGCATTGCGACATTTCCAGTCCTTTATTTATGCTTTTTTCACATTCATGGTATTTTTCTTATGTCATGATTATGCGTACAGCTTTCTATATTCTTATTATCTATCCTCTTAGTGGGCTTTCATCTCACCGCTATTTATGTATATCCTCAGGTGGCTACATGTACTAAGGAGAGGACACATGCTAATAAGAAGCTAGAGAAGAAGAAATTAAATAAATGTTTATGCAAGATGTTGTAATTGTTATGTACAACCCTAGTTTTACAAAGACACAAATCCTTTGTATCCTCTATTTGTAATACTATTATTTTCTTTATCTATAAAATGATGTAATTGTAATGTAAGAAAAGGTTGCGATTCTATAGACTGAGCCAAGACCCAACCGACCCCATGAATACAGAAAATCCCATAACTGATGAACCAGGTGTCTGTTGGAGACAACGTAAGATGTATTGAGACCTTTTTTGGGAAGTTGTCCCTTTGGCATATTCCAATGGGACTAACCAAGCCGATATGGACTATGGTGCAGACAACCCCATTTCATGGAAATGGGAGTTACTAACAGACCGAACGTCCAACCAATGCACCATCTATGGAAAAAGTTCCCTTGTGACATGGTAGTACTTTGGCGATACTCTAAGTGAGTTTTGACAAGAATTTGACATGATAATTGAGTTGTATCAGAAATTTATCCAACAGGTACCTTTTAACAAAAGTGCCCATATCTCTCAAAGATGTTGTCTGATCGATGCGTCGTATTGTCATGTTGAGACCCCTATGATGGGGTGGTCCCATGGGTATGATTTTATGGGACATCATAATGGTATAAATATGATCGATGGCACGAGGAGAAGAGTCTTCCAGGGACCATGCTTGCTTCCTTCGAGAGTCTAGATGATGGCTGTGACATGAAGAGGAATAGCGACCAATACAGGTCATCATCATGAATTTTAGACTGGGATGATCTATTGGTATGACAAATCAACCCTACCACTAAACTAGAGAGAAATATCGGTCTCCAATAGTGACCAATATGGGTCAGCACCGACAACCAAAATGGGTTAGAACCAGCAACCAATATGGGTCATCACAGCGACCAATACTGGTCAGCACCAGCGACTAATACGGGTCAACATCTGGCAACCAATAATAGTCAACATACTGTGACCTATACAGGTCAACAATGGAGTTACTAAAGATAGGATGATCTTGCTTTTGGACTAGTCATCCATTTCCCAATAACTTTGATGTTAAACCATTAGAGTGAGATGCCACTTTTCCTATATACTTCAGCATTTAGATCATTCATGTTAAATTACTTTTTTGGTAATTCATGTGATGTTTTCCTTTGTTGATTGATGAGAGACCGTTGAGAGTCTTGGGGTCCCCTACTGGGTATTGTTATACTCATCCATGCACGTGATCCACTGATACATTTGTGTCTAGTGCATAATACTAACGCTCTGAGGTGGACATTGGAGTTCGGGGTCTTTTGGGGCTTGGTGTAATGGGAAAAGTTGAGATCCTCTTTTTGACATCAAACTTATAGCTACTACACTCCAGGTAGAGCTCCAAGGTAGATTCAACAACAGTTTACTTTATTTTTAGTTTCTAGGGTAGGTATTCTTGCCCACTATTTTTATTTTATAGTTTTACATGTTTTTGTAAATTACCCTTGTGGTTATTCTTTAATTTTTTTAGTTCTTTAAATCAATTTCCCCTTTTAGGTGTGTATCGATCTCCAAGGTAATTACTTCTCTATTCAAGAAATGACTTTACGTGCTAGTCACCAACCTGTGGCCTATGGAAGGTGGTGTTGAGGTAGTCATCTCTGGGCCCATGGGATGGGTCATAAAATTATTAATATAAAATAAATATTTTATATCAATTATTGTACCAAAATGTGTTACGTGTTATTGAAAAAATGAATGAAATCATAATGAAATACTGAAGTCCACTATACACACGAATAATGATTTCATAATTTATTTGATGGATGTTGGGATGGTTGTAGGTAATGAAATTAATAGAAATACTCATAAATATATTTATGTTATATTGGATATTATATAATCATTATTTAATAATAATTTAAGGATGTCAATGAATAAAAAATATAAAAATTCTTAATGAATAATGTTACATCGACCGTAGGTAACCTCCATATGTTATTACAACAATCCTTACAAGGGTTCAATTATGAAAAACTATGTCATGTAGGATGATATGAGAAAATTTTATAAGTCATTTTGGATGTTAATTTCTTATCCCAAAGGTATAAAATGTTTGATAATGTGTGGATATGTGATTCCTTATATAAGGGAGTTGAGTGGAACAGTTGTGATGTTTTAAAATAAAACAGTGTCCCAACATTTTACACATTCTAATATTGTCCAAAATGAATTATTACTGATCCATATACATGAAAATGACTAAATATTTCCATGTATTATATTTTAGAATTTTTATTTCATTTTATCCTTTATAATTCTACATTAACCACCAAAACAAGATTTTATTGTTACTGTATTAAATAATTTTTACTTTGTGTAATATTCATTATGGTGAGAAATGATGGTGAATATATTGGATAATATAACTTATGATAATTCAAAATATACATTAAATTTTTTTAAATTTAATTCATATAAGTGAAACATTCTTGTTTAAAATTAATCATGCCAATGGGAGGAGAATGTGGATTTTCAATGAGAAAATGTTTAAAGGTTTACATGTTTAAGAAGGTTTATAAATTAAAATTTGATAAGAAAATTATTCCAGTTAGAAATATTGGATTAATAGATATATAATGGAACTGAATATATATAAAAAATAATTATTAATATAATTTATAATTATAAATAATTTTGATGAGAATTATGTTTTCAATTATTATTCAGTATTTTAGTTTTGGTTGAAAAATGATAAATTTACGAAAAACCATAATAAACACTCTATGATCATATTGATATTATGATTTAGAAATTGATTATTATTTTATAATTTTTTTTATTAATGGGTAAAAATTATACTTTTATTATGCACAAAAAAGCATAAAAATATTCCTATTAGAAAAATAATTTTTTTGAAACAAAACTTTCATCTAATTGACATTTATTTTATTTCCAATCAATAGATAACCATGATATTAATTATTTATATAGATCTAATAATTCCCATAAATTTAACGATTATGATATAGATGTATAATATATTATGATTTATTTCAACTCAGTGTTGTGTATTCCAAAAGAAATCCAAAAGAATAAAATTAAAGAATTATATTTCATCGATCAATTATGCTCAGTGTTCCATGTAACACACACTACAAAAAATAGTGTTCTACATTTAAAATCTCAGGGTGTCAGATTCTCACCACTCTAAATAAATTATATCCCATGAATTAAAACTAAATTTCTAAAATAAATGGTCTATAATTTTAAAATATCATTGTTGTAATACCTCACATAATAAAATGATTAATGAAATATACAATTAATAAGAGTGAAGGGGAAGTAAAAAACATTATATGGAATAACACTTAACATTGATTATACAAAAGAGAACATTGGTAGAATGTGATGATATAGCCGTGGAAGAAAATTATAAATATACATATAGATTTATAGAGATAATTGATCATAATAATGCGAATTATTAATTGAATGTTAGTGACCTCGAACCCATTAATATATGGTGATTTGAAAGACCATATGATTCATCAAATATTAATGTAATAGTTTAACTTTTTTATTTCAAGATACATTTCTTTAATATTTTGAATTATTTTACTTTATATGAATATAAATCTATATGAAAAATTAATAAATTTCTATTTCATAAGAAAATTTTATTCCTTTGATTTTCCATTGCTCAATTGACAGTTCATCTCTTATTCTTTAAAATTAATTTCTAAAATTAATTTTTTATTCACAAATATCTATAATTTACTTTCGACCTATTGTATAACCCATAATAGAATAAATAGACTTTTTTGGTGTCTGGATATTTTCCAAAACAAAAATGGTTAGTATAAAATGTCCAATAAAATGTCCAATAAAATACATTAATCAATAAAAATCAATTGTAACAACACTGGTTTATCGTTCATATTTAGTTTTCAATGCATTTCATTAATTATGTGTTAACCATGATATTATGTATTCTAGTGGTTAGAAAGAAAATATTATTTACCATTATTTTTTGTTTCAATACCCATGATTTTTTTAATGAATTTGGAATCTTGTCACCATGAAAGTTGGTTTTATTTTTTATAAAAATAATTAATATAATTACTATCACATTCTTAAAAAAAGATGATTGAAGTACATGAAATCAATGTAATCATTAAATAACCTTTTTACTATGGTTTTGAATAATATTTATTTTTCTTAACAAAGTATCATAATCTAATTTTTCAATTTTTACATTGTGGTTAATGATCATATTAACCAAAAACATATCAATACCAATAAAAATATGTCTATAAAATTTAAATTCCATATTCCATTATTTAATTTCATTTTATAACATACAATAAAGATAAGGAATGTACTAGTGAAAATTTCTCCAAAATATCCTTAATCCTTGTAGAATACCTTAACTTGTTACATAAAAAGGGATATTTAAGACTTGTAACTTTTTATCAAACCATTAATATGTATGTCCATGTTGTGATAAATAACTCTTATGTTAATGATGACTTCAATGATTATAAAATTTTACAAATTCCATAGATGATCCATGATTCTTATAACATTCATTCAATTGGATTAATTATTCTAATATTTAATTCATGAATCCCAATACATAAATACTTCACAAATATTATTTATAAAAATCCATTCCTTAGTCATGAATTTAATATTTAAAATAGGTAGTTGACTAGGATAACTCCTCAGTTATGCACATATAATAAAATTAATTTAAAATGGATCCCAATAATGATATTTATTTTATTATTTCAAAATCTTTATTTTTACTCTATTATTATTTTATTTATTCAATAATATTCACTCATAACACATTTTATCAATCATTTTAGACACTATATTTTCATTCAGAAACAAAGTCAGTTTAACCTTGTTTATCATTGGTACTGTCTATTCAAATAATGATTAAATGTTTTGCAAGTAAAATATTAATTTTCTTATGATTATTCTCCTAGACTGTCAAACTAGTAATCCATTAAGACTCCTTATCAAGCACCATATGACAACTTGACCAGTCTCGAATCACCATTTTCATAGTTATTACCCATTGTTATATCAGTTATAGTACCACATCCTCTTTTAATATGAAAATATATATGTTTCATATTGGAAAAAAATAATATATATCATACCGAAGAATTTGTATGTTCATTTATATTAATACTAAATTTAAATCATTATGTTATTATCATTAATAAATTTTCTCTTAAATATATTTCCGATGGATTATTCTAAACAACATCAAATACCAAATATAGTTGACTTAGCCATAGTAACCCTAAGATGGTCTCTTCATTATTATATGGGAAAAAGATACTGGGAATCACATCCTGATGGATCAAATAGTATAACAATAATGGTAATAAAGATACATAATAGAGTCTTTCATATCATTTAAAAATATCATATGATAATGATTTTTTTAGAATCTCATTATTCCCACAAGAATATCTTTTCAAATCATTGAATGTACATATCATGGATTCATAGAAAAAAAATATTAGTGTGGTAATGTGATTCTTATGTGTTATGTAAAATGGATTCTATCATGAATAAATAAAAAATAATTAGTCATAAATGTTAAATTTTTCAACAAAACATCAATTTAATTAAAAACATGGATATTAGACATTATGAATATGGCATGGTAAATATCTAAAAACACATAACCTATAATCAGTATAGGGAGAATGAAATGAATTGATAGATAATATAATTTCGGAAAATATCATTGATAATATTAGATGAATTCTCATTGTAGTAAATGATTAATTATTAGACATCATTATCTTCGGCATGAATATACCCCTACCCTTAATACATATTCTATGACTGGTTATATCTAGAAGTATAAATCTATTTTATTTTATCAATTGATATATATCGTTAGACATTTTGATGCATCAAAAAGATAGATATATTTGGGACTCATCCGTCACTACACGTCCAAATCAGACCTCCTATATCAACTAATCTATTTTATTCTTGTATAATGTGACTTATCATCAAATATTCATATTGAGTAATCAACATGGATTTTTCAATATTTCCCTAAATTAAAAAAATAAAATCCAATATAGAACATTGTATTTAGATATGATGTATAGTTTTACAAATGATAATATCCATGATAAATAAGAATTATATTTATGTGAAATTAAATTTCCCTAGGAAAATGAATAATTTAAGGGAATGTTAGTGACTATAATGATGAACCAAGGATGTGAACTTCAAAAACTTTATTTTTAAAAATGACCACAAACCACCAATATAATGAATATGGATGGTATCAATAAAACATATCCCTTGTTCATTAGAAGAACAATATTTTATTTCTATTTTTAAATAATAGCAATACTATAAAGAAATCTTCGAATAATTATTAATGCAAATATCATTCTCATTTTGAAAATCAAATTGTAATACTATAGGATAAAAAAATTATAATATATATAATTCAAAAAAACCACAGAAACATATAATTTATGCTTTAAATCATTGACTGTACATTACCATCTGATATTACATACAATTCGAATACATTTTGACAAATACAAATTCAAATTATACAAAAATCCAAATGGAATTGTTTTAAAAAATACACAAAAACTCCATTAATTTTTTTTACAAACAACATAAATGTATAAAATATATTTAATAAAACTATTTTATATGTGTTCAAAAAATTATTACAAAATTGATTATAAAACATTCATTTGGAAGAAACATTATTACCTAATATGAAATAAACTTTGTTTCATTTTATTAAAACTTCGTCTAAATCATTTTATGTACCAAAGTGTGAAAAAATTGTATTATTACATGAAGAATGTTAATTATTATATATATGAGAAGAAAAAAAATGGAATCATTAATCAAATTTAAAATAATTACATTTAATGGAAATTAAAGAATATAAAATCATGATTAATATGAGATTGGGAAATAAACCATTAAAAAGATCATAATAATGTATTGATAATTAATCACTAGATCTGTTATATTTATCAAATGAAAATCCATATAAATAAAATTGAAATATAAATTATATAATAATAATGCATTACATACACAATCTTATAACATAAATGAAATCTAAGAAGAACTGTATCCCAAGGAAAAGAAATTGATTAATGAATTTCTATATAACAAGATATTTTTAATTCTACACAAATTAGTTGAACCAATTAAAATTAAATAAATATAAATTATAAATTATTAATTATTTTAAATTTAAATGGTTGTGTATGTACTCCATTTTAATGAAACTATGTGTACAACATTACAATATGCCTCAATTGAGGGAAATTGAGTTTACGTACCATTCAAAGATCATATCATTGAATTTGTGATTAATAAATGATTTTGATTATGGGTTCCAAATGATATTTCATATAAAACAAGTGGAAATTAAAAATTAAATAATAAATGTTCATTATACACATAATATATAAGTCTAAAAAAAATTTGTATAAATTTATCCATATGATTGGAAAATGAGTTAAAACATTCTGCACCTATCACTTCATTTGGGATACATATTCATTAACACACTTTTTATTTTTTTCAAACATGTTGATAACTTATTAAAAGTAATTATATAATTACAAGATCATATATTATCGTTTTTATAATATCTTATTACGTATTCATTAATAGTATTTCTTTACATTCATTATTTCTGGTGTTCATCCCTTGTTTTTTAATTCGCTCTTTGTTGTAAATGTTTTGGTTATTGTTCATGTTATATATTTCCATAATCACTCAATTAGTTACCATGAAATTATTATCATATTTATAAGTAAGAAATACTTTTATAAATAATCATTTAATATGTTTTGAAAACTTAAGTATGTTACAACCCAAAATATGGTAGATCGTATGTATTCAAGGGTACCTTTTGAATTTTATCAATGATTATTATGGGAAGTATGCAAGTAATATTTTTTATATATTATCATAATAATTTCATAAATATAATATTTTGTATAAAATTAAACCTAGATATATAAACCTTTCATGTGGTGATGAAAATAGACTCACATCGCTTCATGAATGTGGTAGTCCACACATGCAGAAATGATGTAATCATCATTATATGAGAGAAATGTTTAAAAATTATTTATATATTATTATTTATTAATGATATAAATTTCATTTATATCATAAATATTTCATTTATATAACTTATATAAATTAAATTTATCATTTTTAACTTCAATGTAACGTGTTATTGGAGAACATATCGCCTCGCTTTGCAAGGTGGTAGTCTGCCTTACACACATGAGACTTTATCATATTCCCAAAAAAATTTAAAGTAAAAATCATATATTATATATAATAAATCAAGAGTTATAATTATTTTATAATTATAATTTAAATATTTATAGTATATCCTTCATAATACCTATCCATTAAAGGAGGTAATGGAAAAATGAATGACATTGGTCTGTGGGGTAGTACTCCACCAATAACATGAATGATGATTTCAAAAACAATTTTATAGAAGTTTGGATGTATGCTTGTCATAATGATAACATAATATCATATAATTATATAATATATTTTATGGATATTATAAAATCATGTATTAATAATAATTTGAGTATGAGGAGAAGTAAATAAAATAAAATCATTCAACGAATAACGGTATATCAACCTTGGGTAACCTATATAGGTCTACAATATAAGCATTCCATTATTCAATTTATAGCTCAAATAAATAATATAGGATGAGATGTGGGAATTTTTGGAGTTATTTATTTAGGTATTATCCTATGAAAAAGAAGTATTAAGATGTAAATATGATAGCAGAGGGGTGGCTTTTTATAAGTGTGGTTGGTGGAACACATGTAATTTGTGATAAAAAGGTGTAAAAACATTTTATCATTTACCAAGGGTATGAAATAGGGAATAATAGATCCCCATATTTGAAAATCATATATATTGATATAAAATATATGCTTTAATTTTTTTTGGTCATTTTAATAATTATATTCTCAGTCTAACCCCCTTAAAACCCGATTTTTTTTGTAAATGTAGTTAATAACTTTTATTATTTTTACTTTTTATAATGGAATAAAATTATGGAGACCTTATTATATAATATATATTATTATTATTCAAAATATAAAATTAATTTCATTAAATTATATTTATATAATTCAAAAAATTTAAATTTAAATTAATCTATAAAATGAAAAAAACATTGGTTTTCAAAGATAACTTATTTTAAAATTTATAAGGTTTTTAAAATTAAATTAAAAATAAAAAAGACTAAAATAATCTAAATTTGACAAAATAGTACATAATTAGACTACTTATACATTAATAAAAAATTTAATATATAATTTAAAATTATAAAAAATTTAATTGAAAATACTACTTCCAATTAAAATTCATTATTTTTCACTATTTATTGAAAAGGTAAAAATTTCTAAAGAAAAACTAAAAATTAACCCAAATATAAATATGTTATTCTAATTTAAATAACAATTTTCATTTTTTCAAATAAAAATTATAAAATGACTAAAAATTATTTTAAATTATATACACAAAGAGTGACTAAATCGCTTTTTAGAAAAATAAAATTTTCTAGAAAACATTTCTTTTTCATTTAAATTTTTTTATATCATATATAATAAATAGATAACCATATTTTTAAATTTTTGAATAGTTTTACACATTCCTTCAAATTTCATGTATGTATTATAATATTATACTATATTATTTTTTCACTATGAATTTACATTATGTGTTCTGAAAGATATCAATGATATTAAATTTAAATAAATATATTTCATTGATTGTTTAATCTCGGTGTTCCCTATCACAAAAGCTATAAGAATTGATTTTATTAATTTGAAATTTGTCAGTGATACATGGCAAATTAGAGAATATGAGTATAAATAAATAAATTATAAAATTGATAGAGGTTACACATGTATAAACTAAATTCAATAATTTAAAATTATTTGAAATGATAATAAAAAAAAGTTATTGAAAATATTATATTATTCCGAAAAGAATTGCTTTTTTGATATCAATGTGATTCAATATTAATAAATATATGTTAATCAGTATTTTTGAATTATTTTAATGATATTTATATTAAATATTTTCATTCAAATGGTTTACCATTCATTTATTAATATCTCTATTAATTAGATCAGAATAAATATTGTCTTCCTCTTTCAAACTATATTCTTAAAAAAGGTAGTTTCATCTTGTTTTGTGTAAAAAATTTAAAATTAATTTTTTACATTTATATTAAATATATTTTTGAACATATTATATTAATTTTTTAAATAATCCTATCAATATTATATTACCATTATCTTTGTTTAATTTTCTGAAAGATAAATTTCTCGATAAATATTGAAAAATATTAATTTTTATTATAAATTATCATTTTATTTTAGATATTCAAATCACTTAAATTTAGATAATTAAAATTAATTTTTATATTTTATTTTTAAGACAATTTATTTGATTAGAATCAATTTTATGTTGACTATTGATATAAAAATTTATATACTAAAGAAAAAGTGTTCTTTATAAAAGTCATTGTTATTGAATTTTTAATTTTATTTTTAAATTATATTATGAAACTTGATTGAATTTAATTTGTTACATTAGACTGAAAATTAGGAATAATGATAATTAATATATTTTAAAACGATTATCTTAATTTTTACATAATGAATACTGAAAATATGGAAAACCTGTTAGCGTAATTAAGGTTTAAACTAGTATACCAAGGATTAAAATTAGGATATGACTATAAAAATTGCATAAGAACTCCTATAAATTATTTTATATCGCCATATATCGACCCTATATGATTATATATTTAGTAGCTATAAATTTTGGAGCCATTTTATATGAATAATTAAATAATATGTATTATTATTTACAAAATATCAAGTGGGTAATCTCCCAACATAAAAAAGACACCTCATTTATTTCATCTTCAAAGTTATAGTGTTAATTGGTTAGGAAAATCCCTTAAATCCATTAATTAAATCTAATACCATGTACTGTTGTACCTTGTTAGATAATAAAACAATCTAATGGGTTGTTTTACGTAAAAACCTTAAGAGATCGTTTAAAGAAGAGATATAATTTTAGACTATATGTTTTCTTTTTATTAATTCATTTACATAATTCAAATATTCATCAGTATTTCCATAATAAAACCACACATATATTCCATTTAATGGGTAGTTATTATGTTAGCATAATAATCAATAATGATATCTTCATATATTAAATGGAAAATGAAACAACTGATCATGTGTATCGAGAAATGATATAAATATTCTTCAATACATGCCTCTCAAAAAAGGACATAATGGAGATTATAATTTATTTATATAGGATATGTAATATATAATTAAAATTATGTAATTATAATTTCAAAAACACATTCTTACCTTCAAATTTGTTGGAAAATGAAAAAGTCCAATATGTGTACATGTAGACTACCACCTCTATGATACGATGTGATTCATTTTTATTTTTGGAATCTGATGAATAAAATAAGAATATATTTAATGGATATATATTTTTTATATTATATAACAATAATTATTTAATGGATATTTATTTTATAACTTTTTTCAAACTATACATTGAAAAAGTAAACCATGTTTGTGCGTACGTATGGTTTATCTTTTCCAGGAATAGTGGAAATAATATTTTTATCTCTAATATTTAGGGGTAACTCATGAACTGTATATAATGTATAAATATGATAATAATATGATGATTCGAGTTATTATTATGATTTAATCATTAACATTGTATAAGGAACAAAACATCTAGAACCAAAACATACATGAAAAATTAAGTAGTTATTACCCTAATCATTGAATTTAATGAAGAATTATTTAAAAAAATATAACAAGATGATATAAATAATCATATTTATTATTATATATATTTGTATGGTTCAATAATATATTTATAAAATTAAATTACTAACTATTATGTAGGATAAAATATGAACGAATGATCCTTGAATAAAGGAAATGGTTTTATTTTACAATATCATGGTTCTTCATTATTGTTTATTATTATGTATTTACTAATGAAATTTCATGATACACCATTAAAAAAAATAAATAGTATTCTCCACATATTTTTCGTTTGAATATAATTCTTCCTGTTCATTTCCACTCTTTATGTAAACAAGGTATATAATGAATGATTTTATAGAAATTCGACTTCATTTCAATATTTGTTAGAGTATTGTTTCTCTACAATGTCAATGATTTCTAAAAATATTTTCAAAAATGTTATTAATATTCTCATAATATAATTTAAATTAATTATTATACATTTTTCAATTTTTAAAAAATTATCTAAAAGAAAACTTCTTTCCATATTCATAACGAGTAAATTTTGAATATTTATTAAATATGTGATGGAAATATTTATTTTAATGATTACATTGTGAATGAAGATTCGAATAATAATTGATTATAAAAGAATTAATAATACATTACATGTTTACATTGATATTTCCAATGAAAATATTTTCATTTTTATTTACTATATTTTAAATTGTGTGATTTCAATGTATAAATGGTATTTTCATTCCCAAGAGGTACAAGAGATATTTCAAAATGATTTTCCATAAAATATGGAATCATTTTATTTTTTATAATATATAATTATTATACAATCAAATTATACCATTTTTATTCATTCAATGTGGGTTTTATTATTTTGGATGGCATTATAATGTTTTACCAATTATTTCACTTTTTATACAATGATGAAATGTTTTTGAAACAAATTTATTTTAACTAGTTATGATATGATGAATGTTTTATGATCTTATTGAACATATATATATATAATTTTAATTATGTGATAGGAGAGACTAAAATTATATAAACCACTATTGTATTGGGTAATGATTGATAGCACATGAGGTAAACATGAATCAAATGAAGATTGAACCAATTTTAGGAAGGAATTGCATCTAATATGATAGTCCTGATATTCAATATTTGAAAATATGATTGTTTTAGGCATGAACCAAATACACTATGATATCATAAATAGTAATCCTTGTATGATAATGAAATTAATTTAATTTATTATGTGTAATACACAATCTCATAATTAATTCCTTTGTTATCCTCAAATGGATCATGTACTTTGATTCATTTATGATTCATTAAATATGAAAAAATAAAATTTTATAATTATCCCAGATTATGTAATATGATATGTAGTGTATATATTTTAATTTTTAAACTATGTTCTCATACCCTTATTCTCATGTTATTTAAAATTGATTATTTATGTAACCCTCCATTACCATTTTCAAGAATCAGAGTTCACCATTTTTCATTTCAGTCACCCATGTTATCAATAAATGAATTAATTTTTATATATCTACAAAGTGTTTAAGTAATAAAGAAAATTGTGGTGGTGATAGTGTTCATGTATAAACCATATTTTTTCTGTCCAATTTTCCAACGGTGATAAACTAATAAGATTCATTCATGAATCATTGTGTTATATATGAATATTAATATAATAACATTTAATATCAATGTATGAAATTTATGTCTCTATATGTGGGTTGTGGTGAATTGAGAGAACACATGTAGTACGAACCTTAAATGGTTGAGAAATTGTATAAAATTTCACGACCGTTATAAAATTTAATAGGACTAATCAAAGGTGACAGAATATCATTGCTGAAAATCATCAACAAGATCATTAGTTTGAGGTTGGGTGTAAAGTGTTTCTCTATATATTTACATGGAAGAGTATCATGTGATTTTGTAATAGGGGAATGTTATTTCCCCTGTTCATCTATACCTTTGATACTCTCGATAACATCGTAGTTCATTCATATTGACTAGAAATACCACCAATAATTTCTCAAGAACATTATGCAATCCATGAATACCTTTTTAGGATATATATACCAAATCCAAATCATATACTGAACTCGTAGGTGGTATAAATGGAAAAATGATAATTCTTATGAGAATAAGCTAGTTAAGATCATGGATCATACAAATAGTGTTCAATGCAACCAGACATCTCATCTAATAAATGTAATATGGTTGACCATAAATAAAAAGTGGAAAGATAGGCACTAGAAGATGCTGTGAAGCAGATATACCATCACACATTTTTATCATAGTATGTACAGGAATGTTTTAGGGGGTGATAACTTATAGGAGTAACATAATAGCCAATAATTGTTTTAAAATGAAAACTATGACTTATAGTGTATATGAAATTACAAATAAACACTATTCAAACCATAAAATATTATCATATAAATTATATTAAAATAAAATATAAATTAAATTTATTGGTATGAATATGAATAAAAACATTAAGAAATATATATAAATATATTCTAAAATAAATTATTATTATATTCTATGTAAATAATCACATAATTTTTATTCATGATACTTCATGCATCAATGATAAGATTTTATAATAAATTATTATATTTACATATTGAGTGAAAATAATATACATAATTTATTGAACATTTAGAATCATAATATTATCAAAATTAAACTTTTTTTAATATAATAATATCAAAAAAATTTGACTGAAATATAAATCACCAATATTTTATGGAATATCTCTTTATAAATTTAATCTACTTGATATCGTATCTGGCATGTAATTCCCTACTTAAATGAATATTTGGGGATTATAATGTAATTTTTATGACCTAGTCATTAATTTGGGTATTATTAATAGAATTAACCACATTATGAAATTTAAATATTATATATTTAAAAAACTGAAATTCATCCAATGGATTTGATTGGAATGTAATAAGATAAAATAAAATATTATTTATAAAAAAACAATATTTATATGGTTGGTTTTGTTGCCTTTTAATTATGAACTTGTTTTCAAAATAAATTTTGAAAGAATTATAAATAATATTTGAAAAAATTGACATAATTTTTAAATTAGTAATGTAAAAATTATCTTAGGGTGAATTTTTTTAATATCTCTAAGATGATTTATTTTCTAGTGAATAGTGAAAATAACAATTTTAATAAAACAATCAGTTTATTTATTTTTAAGATCCCCTTATTGGTTTTAATTTGAGGTCATGGTTACATAAGTATTATTTATTTATATATAACCTAATTAATTTTATTTTAATCATACTTATAACTTATTTTAGAATAAGTACATTTTTTGGAGTAAAAATTCATTTTTCATGAAAACTATATAATGTTATGTTACAGTCAATTGATATTTAATTAATTTAATAAACTAATGTGATTAGAATATTCAAAATTGGTATCAATATTTTTATTTATAAGGTAAAATTTATTAAATTTTACACTTTTCCCATTAGGAATATTAGCATTATTAATTTAAATTTCTATGATAATGTTTAAATATTGTAATTAAGTGTATAAATAAACTAATAAGAAAACTTCATATATAAATAGTTCTTATTATAAGTTAATTATATTAATCACTAGAATTTATTTTTAATTTTTATAAAGGAAATAATAAACTTAAATGTTTTCATTATAATTGTGTGGGAATTAATTTATTAATGGAAATATAAAATAAATGATACTAAAAATATTTAAATAAATAGAACATGAGAAAAGAAATTGTATAATTCACTTTTGTAGAAGAAATTATCTTGATAGGGATATATTAATGATATTTTAGTATACTTTTTTATCTATATTAGTAAAATTCAAAATTAAATAATAATATCACAATTGACATTAATGATATTTAAAAAAATCATCTTTTTTTAAATGATATAAATTTTGGAAAGACAATAATTATATCAAATGATTGAAATATTGTTTAACAATAATTTAATTATCAATTTATTGGTTTTTTTGTATTTTAAAGTAAATATATTAACCTTATATGTGTAAAATACTATATTTTCATTGTAAGAGTTAAGGTGATTAAATAATTGTTAAAATCAAAATATATGTATAGGAATGTGAACTAATCATGTATAAAATTTATATTATGAGAGGATTTAGACCCAAAGAATATAATTTTTTAAATAATTCATTTTATATCCATTTTTTAATTGATTACTAATTTATATTAATTATATATTTTGAGAGTTTCCAAAACATACCATCGACTCAATTTTAAAAGGGAATATATTTAGTCACTTATGAAAAATATTTAGCCTTTTATATCAACCAACATATTAAATTTTATTTTATTTCCTATTTAATTTATGTTATAATGGTTCTCTTTAATCATAAAACCAAATCAAGATCTCATAAGATTAGATATAATGGAATTTTTCGGAAGAAAATGTAATGATTTTCATTGACTCCTCCATGTTTATTTATTCTTCAACATCATGCTCATTTTTTATTTCCATTATAATGTATTAAATATATTTTATAATATATTTTTATATTTTATTATGTTTATGGTATAATCATATTATAAATTTTATACTTCATATAAAAAATAATATCATCATGTGTACCTATATATGACCTATTGTCTCCACGTCATGGTGTAATGTTTTATTCATTACTAATTTAGTTGGATGCATATATTGATTGAATTAACATAAATATTTGATAATTATAAAATTATATTGATTTTAGAAAATATAATTACACATCCTCCTCCTTACCATCTAATCATTAATGAAATGATACCATCACTCATGCATATGTACGATAAATAGTCTTTATGAAGAGATATAATTCATTTTCAATGATCACCATTAATGAATTATTATAAAAATATATATAATTAATAAATATTTCATATATGTTATTAATATCATTATTTATATTAATTAACTCTATGTTATGCTAATGAACTAAAACATACATGAAAAAATATGAATAAGAAAATGTTGTCGTTGAAACCCGAAACAAGGCTAATGACGAAATATTATTTGCAAATGGGTCATAAATTGAAATGAAAAATAAAATATGATATCATAAATATAAGTTTGTATATATTAGAAATTAATAAAATTATTTAAACAATTAAATATTTAGTTAATCTATGTAAAACTAATTGAAATCAGAAGGAAGTGGTTTCACCTATACCTTTTATTTCTATGAGATAAGCCATGTTCACCTCTTAAGTTTTGGTTTGTTACCCCTTGAATATTTCATGTCATGTATCAATTTATTTTTATTATATATAATTTTTGATTAAATTTCATTCTATTATGGGATGTAAAATTCGATTGATAAGAGAGTAGTATTGAATTTGTAAACTCAATTTTATTACTAGGATAAAAAACTACATAACAAATTATGCCATGTTATGATTATGTGTAAACCATATTTTCAATTTATTTTATTTTTTTTTATTTTTAAATTTTTTGTTTATTTAAAAATAAAAAAGAAAATAAATTAATTTTATTATTTCAAAAATTGTTTAACATTTTTAAAAACAATGTTACTTTGAATGTTATTTCATTAGTTTTTGAAATGTTGATAAATCGATATCTTTTATTCGGTATGGAAATTCATTTATAATGAAAATTGTTTTTTAATTAAATAAATTATTTGTTATTTGAGTAAGTAATAGGAATTATGGAAATTGGTGGGTACATATATAGATATCCCTTCAATGCATTGGTAGTCTGATTAGACAGATCAGCTAATCTAGCATTAAATGAGTTTTTACCTATATAATATACCATCCTATGAAAGGTACTGACTGTAGTGGATTAGGTTCTAAATGATTGATGTAAAATAATATTTAATTTAATATATATAGAATTTAGTTATTATTATTATCCAATGTATTTTGACTATTATGAATTCAATAAATTCATTTTAAAGTAAATTTATTAATGAATATCAAAATAGTTTATGTAATTTCCATTTAAATATTAATTATGCTAATTGATTGATTATTTCATCCACTATATTTTATAAAATCTAATATTTTTATCTCAAATTTTTTTTAAATTACTAGGATTTAATTTAGTTTACTATGAGTGATCTTTTCGGATATTCCCTACAGAATAATGTAAGTATAAAAAAATTATTTTGTAATATGTATTCGAAATGTAATGTTAGACTCGTGTATGTATCTACCTTTACAAGACTACTATAATGATCCGTCCTTTGGGAAGTGAATCATTGTATCTAATTTTAATTTAGTAATATTAGTATCAAACTCTTGTCTGTTTTAGTTTGGGATTATAGAAGAAATTGTTTTTTTGCAAATATTGAATTTTCAGAGAATATATAAAAAATACATATTTGTGTAATATTGTCATTTATGTTCATAAAATAAGAATATTTAAAATACACAATATGATTTTAATTTTTAAAAAAATAAAAATATTTATTATATATGTATATATAATCTATTTAATTATTTTCGAATCATCTTTATATCTGATTCTATTTTAAGAATATCTTTAAACACAATTTTTAAAAAACCCTTTTAATCTAGTTTTGTGAGTTTGATTTCAAATTTAATTCATACACTTATATTAATTGTTTTATTAATATTTATTAATTTTTTTTATTCCTTTTGATTAATAAAATTATAAATTTTGAATTATATTTTTGTCTGAACTAATAGTTAAAATGGAAAATTTAATTACCCGAATAGAATTTAATACAGTTTTACTAAGTGGTTAAACAAAATATATAAGATTAAATGTGAAATAAAAAGGATTATACCTCCTATTCTATAAGAATATTTAGACTATATCTCATCATATATTCAAAAAAAGTTTATTTAGGATAAATTTAGGAGGACAAATACAATTATATATTTAATTATTTTCAAAAATTCAACGTGGGTGCTCTCGCCTACTTATAAAAGCAAACCATCTGACCCCTCCTCTAGATATATCATGAACCATTAGGTGGATTCAATTCATACCCAAATACCTTACTTATATCTATCCTAAATACATAAATTCCATTTTTCTATCAGAAAACAATCCAAAAAAAGATTTTTTTATAAACCAAAAGAGGTTGCACAAACAAGATATATAATTATTAACCATGTGTTTTCGTTTTATTTCATTTTCAACCACATTAAAGAAAGATTCAATGATGGTAATATAATTAAATTGGTATCTCCTATATATTTATATTTTACTATGTTAATTTCATATCATATATAAATCTCTTCTTCTGTCAGACAAGAAATTAATTTACCATTCATCTATATGGTGAACTACTGCACTTTGAACTGATATAATTCAATTTAAATCATAAAATTTCTTTTCATTCAATGATGATGGATTTAATTTATATATATATGTAATATAATCTATAAATATTTATCATTCTTGGTATTTTAATATCATTGGAAAATGATAATGTTTTTCACGTATATTTGTTGATTACCACCTCAATTAATCGATGTGGACTTTTTCATTACCGAACCACATGGTGTTATATATTATTTCATTTAAAACAATTGTATGAGATTTGGGATATAATTATCATTCATTAAATATAATAATAATTCTTTCATTCCTTTATTTAGGAGCGTTATAAAATGGAAATGATAATCATGAGTATGTACGACCTACCTTCCCTCTGATCATAACATAGATCATTTTTCATAAACATCTTTCAATATTTGTTTTAAAAGTGTAATTAATGTATAAGTATTATAATTATTTGGTTATTATTTTTCTATATATGATTGAATAATGAAATTTGGGATATATTCAACCTAACAAATTCATTTTTGACATATGATTCGATTATCTTCAAAACCCATGACATAAAATTAATTGATTATGTAATTGACATTAGAATGGTAAATGATAAAATAAAAATAACAAATTAAAATGATAGTTGTTGTTATATAATCACATAATTATTAATATTTTTTATTTAGGTAGATAAAAAACACACGTGATGTGTCGGGATTGTGGTAAGGGGTCTCTCTAAAGATCATTTTTCATCAGGTTATGACCCTTTTATATTTATCTTATATTTCGACCCTTATTATTTTTTGCGAAGTATATTAAATCATATATATTTTTCTATCACATGTATACCTATATTATTCCGTCTTATCCTTGTTGATTATTACACACATAATGATCATTTATCATATTCCAGGATTAATAAATATATTTTAATTATGATATGGGTCAAGAATATGTGATCCATTTTAATTATGTGATTATTTCATATGTTTATTACTTATTATTAATTAATTTTTTGTAACACATAATATTGAAAATATTATAATGTGTTCATCTAATTACACATCATTGCATTGGGTAAATAGGTAGTATCACATAATGATATATATGATATTAAGGGGTAAAACAAATCCATTTTGTGACTCTTTCCACAATTTGATGATTTCTTAAATTTTATAGTTCACATATTTTTTTTATCATGTTTTCTATTTCCACCAAATTTCCATTGTTTAAATGACAATTTTTTAGCATGTTATTTATTTTATTTTATAATGTGATTACACATTATCCTTTTATTTATGATATCATGTTATACCATTGACTCCCATGTTATGTTTTCTTGTCATGTTTATTCAATTAATATGATTTTTAGGTCACCAATATTTTATATGAATTTAATATGTCATCCTCTAAAATTTTAGAGATCTAAATTATTTTGTACCTCAATATTGATATTTTAATAATGAAATTTAATTTTAGTCTAACAATGATGCATCATGAAACTAGAATTCCAATAACACTGTCCTTTTCTATATTTACTATTTATTAATAAAGATTTATAATATAAAATTTTCAATAATATGTGTTATAATGAATATGTATCTATGAATAATGACATTGTACACCTATTCTTTAATATACTATGTTTCTAAAAAATCAATTTCCATCCATGAATCATCAAATAGTTGAATGAATCTTCAGGGACTAATTCTCATATAATCATCCATGAGATTCAATTATCCTATATTATAAAAGAACTTAATTTAATAATCCCAGTGAAAATCTCTCTATAAATAAGGACATATGATTATATATTACTTAGAGAAAACTAACTTTAAAATTTTTCATTTTTTGAAGACCATATAGTGCTTTTATATGATTAAAAGTCATCATTGATTCTAGGAAGAAACTATCGTAACAAACTCTAGGTCGTATAATACATAGTTATACTAATGGGGAAATAACTTCTAGGGCCCATAGAATATCACCACCATCTATTACATCACAACACATTAAAGTTTTAAATGGAATGATTCGTCAATGACTATTAACATCAACCAATATATGGCTAACTGAGGAAGTAGATAAATTATTAACTTCTCATTTAGGTTGTCAACAATTTCCTGACACCAATAGGTCCAAATTGTGGTTTGGTCATTCCTATTCAAAGAATGTATTTGTGAATTAAATCCAAGAAAAATGAACATATATCTCGTGTTATTACCCATGATACCAAGAAATATATAATCCATATCAACATAATTACGTTATTGGCATGAAACAATGACATCAATATTCAATTTATCCATGACCACAACAAACTAAGACTCCACATATCTATGGAATATAACCTCCCATATCAATAAAAAATACATTCACTTATTCCTATTGAACTTATTATATTGAATAATATATAGGGAATCCTTGTTGTACATATTAGTATCCACTGAATATGAATATATGATGATGTTATTAATGATCAACGCATGGAACTAGTCTTAAAGTTTTAAATATATATTTCTTGAACACCATTAAAAAATTAAAATTTGTGAAACCAAAAAACATGAATAAAACATACGTTCAAATATAATATACAGAATGTATCCCTAATAGTATACACCTCATTAAGGGAAATCTCATCACATCCAAAAATATATTCAAAATCTAATTATCACTAATTTGGTGGTATAAAAATCATCTATCCTTGGATGGGGGTAATGCTTGTTTACCATTACCTAGTTTTGACACTGGTTATCCAAACTCAACCCCAGGCCATTATCTTTATTTTTTATAAAATAATTCTTGGTTAACACAAAGAGATATAAATGGGATAATGAATTCCATATATAGTAAAACATAGATTTGGATTTAAATTCACCTAGAACCTTGGGTGACATATTATATGGGTCCATAAAAACCAACAGGGTTATTCATGTGATCATTTCATACTAAACATAGTGTTAGGGATAGATCCCTAGGCTTGTTTATTAAATGTTCTAGTAACTCATAAAAAAAAATTGAACCACCACTACGTGAGTATTCACTAATTAATTTTGAGACATATATAAAAAATATTCCACTTGACTGTATCATATTCTATAATAATTCCCTTTAATAAAAATAACACACTATCCCACAAAATTTGGGAACACATTTCTGATCTAGATGTATTGTAAAATAACAATTACAATATACAAAAAATCTATTTCATGGTGTAAAATGTATTTCTATATCTAAAACAATAAATAAATCCTTTATTAACATATAAATCCTCATCCTCTCTCTGTACCCCCTATAACATTTCCAATAGTATAGTTGACATCCAAAATTATATTTTACCTTCACATAGCCCATTTTCATTGCCATAGTGGGATATAATGAACATTATCTTGTTTGGGTACCTGAGGATAATGAAAATCATTGGGATGGACCCTACATGTTCCATATCCTATTGCAATGGTATAACAATATTTTCTTATTTATATAATCATGATTGGTGTTCTCTAAAACCAAAAATACCTTTGTGGATTCAATGTAACTATAGATTAAATATGGCCTTAGTGCCTATTCCAAACTATCATCCTTTAGTAATAAAGCTATAATAAAAAAGGAGTCCATGACATCAAAATAGTTAACACAAATATAGATAACCCAGTGTATATTATTTTATATTTTAATCCACCTAATATTTAAAACTATACTAATAATAAAATCATTCTACTTATTATAAGCAGAACTACCTAGGTATCCTTGATACCTTGTTGGAACCTCTATTCCTTGAGAAATTATATTGATCACCTTATTGATATAATCCTATCATTAATAACTTTTTATTTATTCTATAGTTCCTTGTACATGGTAAAATTTAATAAGGTGATTTCATGACAAATCACTTAAAAAAATTTCATCTCTTAACATAATTTTCAGAGCTCCTCATTATAAAAAGATTAGTTTTGAATGAAAACAAATTCCTTAAACCTGATATTCAAACCATGAAAAATAACCATTCATTTGTAATATAGAATATGATCATATCTCAAATATATATAATTTTATTTAGCATGAAATTTTTATGAATATCTTTCATGAAATAATCCTACAAATCAATATCCACCCGTAACTATTTAATAGACATTACCAAACACTATATGGCTACCCCTTGATATGAATGGGTTAAAAAATAATCTAATAATCATATTAATCTAGGATCAATATAAATCTAATATATAGATACTATAATAATAATCATTTCTTCATATTGGATACCCTTATGTAAATTTTTATTAATTGAAATTAAAAAGCTCATAACATCATCTGCCTTATTTTAAAGTCATCAATAAGATCTATCATCATATTACGTAATCAACTCATAATATCATATGAATAGTTATAAAAAATTATAATTTAGTATTTATTATTCTTCATAAGAACTTTTGGTATAATTCTTCATCAAAACATGTTTTTTTGATACATTAACTAACATTGAGTAAATAATGAACATATAAAACTTTTAAAATAGTTTTTTCTCCTATATAGATGAAGAAATCATCTATTTGTATTTTTATTTATTCCATTATAACTACTCTTCTTTTATTATAATGAATATCGCATTCATCGTACTAAATATTAACCATTCCAAATGTCTTTTTTAAAAATTTACATCATGGATTAAATAACTATCAATTGCAATAGAATGTTGGATCCTCTAGAAGATATATAAATGTACATAATTTGCATCTACATAAACAAAATTTCTCAGACCCAATTATATTTATTCATGTGATGTTTCCACAACTATTGTTGGTGTTATATCTCATCACCTTCTTCTAAATAGTGAATTTTGTTTGATGGAATAATGGTATATTATATACCAATGGGTATGCTAATTTTTTACATTCCTAGGTATGATGAGTTTAACATTGATTCTTCATCACAATAGCATTTTTCATTGAACCAATCCTTCATAAAGGTGATTTAATCAGTGAAACAAGATTATATATGCATGAAGAAAATGATATTATTTCTTCCATTATGTATGATTAGTCACGAAGAATTCATATTGATTATAAAAACAATGTTCCTACAATGTTTATTTTCACAGTGAAGAAAAGAATGATATCAGAGGATAGGCCGAAGTAAATATAACCTTGGGCATTAACATGGTATTTATAGATAATTATTCATTGAAAAACTAGTTACATTTACATTTTCTAATAAACTATTAGCTTAATTTCATGGATTGTTCTAAATCATAAAAAATATTATGAGTTATGGTCCCATATTATTATTTTTATAATTTTTGTAATTTTATCATCATGCTATTTTCCCTCACATGACACCAAAAATATTGGATCATTTAGTTAAATGGAAACCTAAATCATGAATCCGTATCATGCTCGTATTATATAGAATTACATACATCAAATCCTTTGAATCCATGAACAATGAATGTTTGAAAATTGGAAAATAGACTTTGATAATGTATTATTTTCTTTTAAAATATAGAATTAATTAATAAATAAATTAGTGCAAGACAGATGTTGTATTTATTGTGTTTAAATTTTCAAGAATGTGTCATTATGTTTTATGTATCAATTTATTTGGAAAAAATTCCATCCTAGGGATATCTAGCACTGTTGAGAAAGGGTTTTCGTGAATTTCCATATGAATTTGTGGATTCTCAGATAGCTGAGATACATTAGATTAGGAAGTTATGCTATAAATGTATGTTTTTTAGTTTTTATTCATTAACTAGTTTAACAATTGTACCACATCAGTTTTCACATTAGTTGAGATTGTCTTTATAATCATGTTCATATCTTCCACCTGTAGAGATGGAATAGAATTTGGCACTGGGATAAAACCTAGAGACATGCCCAACATGATACATGCAACAACATTTTGTGGTCCCATCAAATATCACTGTGAAAATTGAAATATATATTTGGGTAGTTAATGTGGGTTCTATGTATGTCCATTACCTTCTAACACTTGCAGTCTCTATCCTCCTTCATAATGGATTCCAATGCATGGACTTTATCACTTTTGTTACATCATAGTACCCATATGCAGTTGATATGGCCCTACATAGATGGATTTGTTGCACATATTTATTTAATTAATCATTCATCTCATCTACAGAGTCTCAGTCTCTACATACATCGATATTTCATATTATTACATGAATTTTTAAAACATTAATGAAACATATTCTTTTGGATCATATTATTTTAGATCCTTTTGAAATGTGGATGTAAAAAATATAAGTTAGAGAAGTATATTCAATATTTTTATAAAAGGATATTCTAATTTAGTACTCTTATATAAAATATTTTTTAATAACCTATGGAAAAGAATCATAATAAAGAGTGAGATCATATCCTCAATAAGGAAAAATAAATGAGATACATAAGAATAAAATGATCATAGAGAATGATAACATAAATATAATATTTATATATCATAACTAACTTATCAATGATCATATACATGTGTCACATCATAAATATGGCTGGAGCATAAGACATTAGTCGTAAGATAAACAAAGAACCTGGTCAATGAGATCATAACACATGAATAAGACATATATTTTTTGAATAAAAAAACCATTTAAAATCATATGTAAAATATATCCCTCAATATATTATTGAAATGTTTGACTTATGTTTATCCCCAATGTACCTTCAATAGGAATGGGATGAACAATAGTCTACCCTCCATTATAGGCCCAGAATGACAACATGTGTACCCTTCTTTGTAGACATGGTTGGGACTCATTTGTACCCTCTTTTATAGGATTGGGATGACTACCTGTTTATTCTCATTTATATGCTTTATATGAAAACATGTTTACCCTCCATTATATGAATTTGATTACCAACTATGATCCCTCTAAACTTTTAGATCATTTATTATTACCTGATGTATTGGAGGTAGATATTGGTAAAACCATGTAACACCATAAGGTTTTAAAAATAAATTTAAATGCATGAGATACTATTTCCATACATAATCAAACATTGTTTTATGGAGATAGTATTATACAAGGTACTAAAAATAATTTCTCTACTTCTATGAATTGAATTTTGATTGATGGACATCTTTGGTTGCAATTAGTATGTTATTTAGAGTCTGATAAAACAAACATGTTTTTTAGTAAATAGTTTAATACAATTATGAATATAAATAAGAATAGTAATATGACCCTTATCAATAGAAAATAATATTTTCGTTATTTTCTTATGGTTATATGATAATGAGATCCTGATTTATTTTTCAAGGTGATATAAAATGAGTTATAGTTTAAAAATTGTTTTTCTGGATGAATTATGATATTATTTAAAATTTATTTTTCACCTGTTTATAAAATAATATTATAAAATTTGATTTATTATAAAATTATACATGTGTAAAAATGGATACGATGAATTTCTAGGAATTTTTTGAAATACACAAATTTTTTATGAGTAGTGAAATATAGTAATTTATTGTATACACACATTATAAGTTGAATACACTATTACTAGAATCATTTCTAATTTATGATACCTTTGTCGGAATGACCATGCATTCATTATGGTTTGGGGTCACATGAATTAGGAATATTCATATTCTTGAGAAAAAATATCAAACTAATGATAATAATAATGGAAAACCCCACCTCTCCCAGACTATAAATACCACCCTCTTTCTCCTCTTCCTGTCACACCTCTCAAAAATTTAGAATTGTATAAACTCTTCAAAATATCATTCCCAAGGCCCTTTCACAAGTCCGAGACCTTCTGGTTTCACAAAAATCCAAAAACCAAAGCCCTTAAGAAGGATCTAATTGATAAGAGATCAAGATGTAAAAACCCTCTGTCATTTTCTTGTGTTTTCTATTTAATTATATTTTTTACTTCTACACTCCTGACCTCCCGTAATCATATCGGAATGAAAGATCCATTATTATTTGTATTATTTAATTTTATCATATTTATGGAAATATTCATCATCATTCATTTTCACTTATTCCTCTTATTATAAAAATTAAAAAATCATCCACGACGTGTGAGTCTACCGACATTATTGATGACTTATCTTCAATTGACATTTATTTATTCAAATATAGTTGTAAAACAATTTTAATGTATGAAAAATATTTTAATGTGTATTATTTGACCTCTCTTACGTTCTGTAATTATCTTATATGCATAATATTAGTGGTACATCATGGAACAAGTTCATTATTATCAATGAACCACCAAAATGCTCTAAATGAATATCACAATGGATATATCTAATGATTCACAATCATAACCTATAACCAAAATGCTTTTTGGGATAATTTATTATACTAAAAACATAATAAATCGATATTGTTCCACATTAGATGTTTCACTTCAATTCATCAAAAAAATCAGTTACGAACTGACCATTGAAATCATTTAAATCAGGCACACAAAACAATTGAAATATCAAAATATTATTGATAAATGGGTCAAATGATGTTATAATATGATAATATAAGGTTTTGTAAACATGATTAATCGTATGTAAAATATTTATTCCATCATTTTAAACATTATATAAGAGTTTTGAATATATTTTACGTAATACAATCTACGGTAAGGGATATTATTAAGCCAATTTCCATTCTTTAGGTTAGACTTCTACTTCATTCATTATGGTGTACTGATATTTTTTAATGAATTATTTTTATGGAAAGTTATATTATGTTTATTTATAGTTTATATGCCTATTCATTGAATTATATTATTTCCCACATAATTTTATGTTAATTTTCATTAAAGATACTCTTTTAATATTCTATTTTACAAAATTCAATAGAAATGTTTTAATGAAGGTGTTCAGGTTTTATAAATATCATATAGTTCTTGGGAATTTTTTATAATGAATGGTGTGACCAATATCACTATCCAATGAATTGGAAATGTGTATGTTGGAGGTAAATCATATTCAAACTAAAATTGTAACAGTGATGGTTACACCATAAGGTTGTCGTGAGGGATACATTGTAAGGTAGCTAGGTGGGTTACAATTCATAAGGTATCTATGTGGGTTATAATATAAATATGTGATTCCAAAATATAGTTTTATGGTATTATTTATTCACTCTATGTTTTATGGAAATATCATGCTACAAAAATTAAGAATATATTGATTATAAGTATGTCTTGTGAAAATGATTTCATATGTTTATAAGTATTCATGGACTAATGTTCTATTTCATTCTTTTAATCCCATACATAACATTTTATTCTAATAATATTTTATAAAATTTTATTCATATGTTATAATGATGAGTAAGGGAATTAAGGCTGTCAAGTTAAATGTTTTTAAGATTTGTCTGTGAAATCATTTTTTTGTTCTGTTTTAAAAATGATAGGTTTTTGAATATATAAAATACCATACCATCAAAAAAACATTTCACTACCACATTCTCATCAAGTTAAAAATTCTATATAATAAAATCCAAAAACTATGGAACAATTTTATGGAAAAGTACCAAGGCATGAAATATGTGGAAGGAATTGGTATGCGGATCATATAGTAAGGAATAACATATTTATAGTCTCATTTAATCAATGGGATCTCAATATCACAATCCAATAATATTACCTATGTATATAATTGAATTCAAGCCAATATAATATTTCAATATTGATAAACTGAAGGTAAGGAAACATTGAATGGAATAAAATGAATGTAAAGTCCTAAGGTAAGAGGCATAAACATCTATCCAATTTACAACAATTAAATTTTGTATTTAATTCATTTAGCCAAAGAGAAACTAAAACGTGGGATAGAAACTCAATGCATGGGAAAAATATTCTATAATAGGTGGTCACAACAAAAGGCATTTCCAATGATGATGAAAATGGGAACTATTAGATTTTTTGTATTGTTGGGTCACAATAGACACAAGAAACACATGTATTATTTTATTGGCCATTTTTATGCATCCAAAAAGTAATATAGAGAGTTTTATAATGGAAGGTTACGTAATATGAGATGAAACGATCAATAAAGGCTAAAATACCTGCATCGATGTAGTAGAAATCCGCTCATTTATTATCGATGCATGAAACATATTAGATTGAGGGGAATTGAAGGATTCGTCCACCTCCATAAAAATAATTCACCCCTTTGGATGTAAAGAACACAAAGGATAGAAGAGGTATCATGAAATAGTAATTAGAGAAAAGAATATCTTACCAAGGGCTTTTGTTTTATTTCATTCGGTTATATATTGGTACCCCATATGAATGTGGTAGCCCAATCCCTATGAAAGTTCAAGAAATATCTTATGCGTGAAGGGGAGGAAAAATACAATGTATAAGAAAGAGGTAAATAAAGTGTCTTTTAAAATAATTAAAGAGTGTGTAATATTAAATTCACCCATGGAACTAGGTTTCATGGTTTGGAAAACATCACTGAACAATCCATGCACTAGTCTCAACTTCAATGGGGTAATTTGTATAGTTAGGCGAACATTTATTCTATCAATGGGAAAACCGTGATAGAAACCCTACAAGAAAACATTTATAGAATTTCATGAATGCTTACCAGGGATTGAACAGTTTCAAAATTATATTGTGCCCCCCTACACATGATTGTATGAAACCACACAGTATAAGGAAATCATACAGGATAGGCTTTGTGGTTTCTCCTAACCATGTCACCTAGTATTTTATTCCCATTTTACAGCTTCGGGATTCGAATGAGCCTAATCAACACTCGAGACCTCCCAATATAATTTCAGTAACATAATTAGGTGTTTTTTTAATTAAAACCCCAAAATTTAATGGGTCTTACTTTTGAAAAAAGGATCGATCTATATTTTTGAAGGGTTAAGGAAAGTCTCAAAATTACACTAGTCTCTCAAACCTATTCTTCATATTATGAAAGAGTTTTATGTTCCCTAAAGATAAAAAAATAATTCTACATGTAAAATGGATTGAAATGAAAAAAATATATGAGGTGTTCAAATTAGAACTATTAAAATGGGAATGCTTCAATGGTGAATAAGAAATAAATGGTTTTTGTCCATTTAGAAATTTTGGACAGAGGAACCTTGGGGAATGTTTAAAGGTATTCGTAGTATTCTATAAGTGTCATGATAAATTCCACAAATAATTTTATAAAATTGGAAGAAGGAAAATGGTATTGATTGTTATTTAAATATTAATGATATAGGCCACTATGAAATTTAACTTCTTAAGAAATAATGGATTATACCATTGAACAATATATGGGATCATGGTCAAGAATATTTTATAGACACAATTGATGTGGAATGATTCATGTACTTGAGTTTGGAATAAATATATTTTCATTAAGGTATCTTATCAGTGATGCACAAGATATGAGAATACTTAAATATATAAGTATTTTAAAAATTAATTTTTCTTCAATGATTTAAAATCATGTGTATAATGGTATCAATAACATAGAAAAGTGATTTATATGAATGTTGAATTTTTTGAGAAACATTCATGGTTGAAGGAATGGTAAAACATAATATGTTCTTATATTTTAGTTAATGATAATTGTAAAACGATATTAGTGATATGGATAATTTAATTTGGGTACTACTGATTATCTTCAGAATTATTTTAATTTTTGGGATTTTAATCTTTTAGAAATGTTCATAATTATGGAAATGGATTATGTTAATTTTTGGAAATGGATTCATAGGAAAATGTATTACATCACTATATAATGCAACCTCATATAACAGATAAGGTATAAATAGATAAAGGCACAAGAAAAGGATAATATTGTGTTTATGAAATATAAATATAAAAATTTTTATATTTACATATGTTATTAGAGTGAAAAAATTTATCATGTACAGGAACATGGTCATTAAAAAATGTTTTCCAATTATAGAACATGTCAAGCATATCAATGAACTTTTTCAATCCTTTAGTTTATGTCTATTTGGGGAATAACATTCTCATGAACATTTTCTCTATCAGTATCTATCCACACATGATACTTAGATTTCTCTTCAATCTCTAGGTTTTAATTATTTTCCATATATTCTATTTCATTATTTTGTTGAGACATTCAAATTTACCATCCCTTATTACTAGTTAGATGTGTTATTAACTCAGTGTACGAAGTGGGGTTTTCAAAAATAGATTTTTCCAATATCAAACCCTCATTTACCATGATCATGTATTAATTGTGAGAATGAAACTTGGTTTTGGTGGTTAGAATGAAACACCCTTTGACTTTAAAATAATTACCCATTAGAATATATATATGTACATTTATTTAATAATAAATATGATTCACCAAGATAATCATATTACATACACAACACTTATTTCATTTGTAACAAGCATGAAAAAATTTGTTTGATAACATGAATTATACAAATGAATGAGTTTTACAAAATAGAATTATATTATGAAAATATTATATAACATATTAATATATACCCTACCAATTAAATTTATGGTAATGAATATGATTAATTAAATTATAAAAATATGTTTTTGAATTCAATGTTTTCCTATTTATTAGAATCAAATATAATATCCAGTGGAATATAAATGAAATGTTTATATATAAATCATTTTCATGCTCCCAAAATAATTTTTTCTTCCTAAATTAAATAAATTACTATAAGTTTATTTTATTAATGAAAATAATATATTAGATATTTAATAAAATAATATTAATATTAATCTGAGTGATTTTATTGTCTCAACCCCCTACCAACACTATGCATCTCTCCAAGGCCGACAATGGGATAATAGAGACAGTGACCCATGGAGTCCTGCCTTTAGTAGACCAAAAGTTTGAGACTATCACATAGGGTATAATATATAGTTGAAGGGGGGAATTTCCCTATAAGAGAACACATGAAAATGAGATATATATGATAGACAAAAACCAAATCCAAGCTAGACTCTAATATAAGAAAAATAAATGGTGCACATATTAAATGTCATGGAAAAACTACTACAACTAAACAAAAAATATCATGTACAATTAAAATTAAAGATGACTGAGACTATTAAACTAATGTATCTCTTTATAAGACTCATGCTATTATTAACTATCATGGTCTTCATTTGTTTCCCCTAAAAATAAAACAATTTTTATATATATAGGGTAAATATTTCACAATACTCGGATAGATCATCCCTTAAGCCTATCACGAAAAAGGTAAATAATGCATGGTAAACAATAGTGAAAAACAAGTAAAAATAACTCATCAGCTAAATAGATATATTATTTTCTAAGACATACAAAGGATACTCACATGATGTATCACACAGGAGGGAATATAATAAAATAATGAATATGAATGATATCCTGCTACCACATCCCCACTGGATATCTACTTTTCCACAATATTGCATGTCCTAAAAAACTCTCTAAAAAAGGCTAGCCTGAATACACCATGGAAAATCAATATATCACCTCATGAAACACACCACCACTTCCAAATTACCAAAATTAACTAGATAGTTCTATAAAGAAACCATAGTTCATATAACATGTAATGTAGATCGAGTAGTTTTACTCACTCCATGAAAACCCATACACCGAGTAATGATGCTCAGGCTATCAAAATATATAAAATTTATACATAGAGATTTCCATAAGAAACTATATTCTGAATACATAAGTGTGAAAATACTAAAATTTATTAAAACCCTATAAAAAATATATGGTTAAATCCAAACACCATTCAAATTATAAAATGTGACTACCATGAGAATAGAGTGGGGTCAAAGGGGCTAGTCAACCATCCATCCACATACCAAGATGGTGGGAACCCCCCCAGTGCTCAGAATCCCTAGTGTGTCATATTCCATAACTAATGGGGTGGGGTAGCATATATAAATACAAAAAGTGCATGATATAATATAGCTCACAAATAATCTATGGGAATGTTCTTATTTTAGATGAAACTTTCAATAATTTCTCAAAGACACCTGGATATCACTCCTAAGACCTGATATCCGTTAAACACAAAACCATTGAAATAGATACGTTAATTTATATTACTTTTTTCATTATGATCACTTTACATTAATTAATTAATTAATCATTTATTAAACATTAAAAATTTAGACATTACATTTAATTACCATAAAAACAAAGATCCATGCCCTTCAAAAATAAGCAATCTAAGCCCACCATTTCTCATAGTTACAACCTCATCATTTCATCTCATAAAACACTAAAACCATTGATTAAAAACAATTAATTTATTAAAATTATTACTTATTATATTACCAGTTCTTATATGAGAACATTTTATGCTACCAAATAGAAGTGGATCAACACGATGAGTATATGCACAACCTATCTAGTCTTCTTCACTTATAGCTGGAGTGTAGACTTATCAAACCACAAAAATGTAAAAAAGGAAATCTTGTGGAATACCCCATTAATTTATTCCTCTCTTCTATGGAGAGTAACCAAACCCATCTTCCTCAAGTAGTGGGGAATGGAATGACGCATAAAATTGATTTAAACAAGAATACAACTAATCCTTGCTTCAACCCACACCTCAAAAGTTAATCAAAATTATTCCCACATGAATAGACCAACAAACGGACCAATGATAACCCATCCCATATGAACATTATCTATCTGAGGATGTCGTAGAAAAACAAGATAAAAAACCAAGGGATACCCCATGAAAAAATTTGGAATGAAATTGTCATAGGAAGATGAGAAGATAAAAGAAGAAAAAAGATCAGATCAAGAGAAACTGTTATAAAGTGAATGAATAAATCACCATGGATCACCATGTATCACCTAGGATCAAATATTGATGGTTGGAATTGATTCTTTACTAAATAATCACAAAAAAAATAATGAGAGGGTCATGAGGTCACATGGAGCTGTGAGAGAGCTTCTTATGATATAGGGATTGAAAAATTGAGAGGGTGGAAGGTTTTAAAACATAACTCATCAGAGAATTTGATGATCCATATTTCCCATTAACTCCATATAATTCTTCTGTTTTTGTTTCCACTAGAAAACACACAGTCTTCACATTATTTGATTTTTGAAACCTTGATCTATTACATGATGTAAAATTCTTTTCTACATCCATCTTATAGAATCCTAAATACTCTTGACTTCCCTAGAGCCTCTTCCCGACATGTCAAGATTAAAACATTTAAAGGGGAAATCTATAAATATCTAGGACATTAAAACAAAAGGCATAAATTATAGGAAAATATAATTATATGCATAAAATGTTTTATTTTTATAAAGGCCATTTTTCATGGTATAATGGGGAACAAATATCAAATATAATGATTGAAAGATTATAAATTTTATAAATAAAAATAAATAACATTTTTGAAATCATTATTTTAAAATTACCTTACGGTGAACTATTAATATTGTTTTAAATGTTTTTATTAATAGAGAAAAATACAGAATTTAAATTGAAAACTGGAGTTTTTTCTAAATAATTTATAGTGTTAAATTAAATTTTTAACTTTTTTTATTTTAAATTATATATAATTTGATGTATGAATTCATTTATATTAATGTAAAAATTTTTTTCAATTATATATATATATATATATAATTTTAAATTATTTAAACCTTTTCACATTAAACCTCTATTTTTTCATCTCATCTGCATGATTATTGATAAATTAATTTCATAAAATTATATTATTGGAATTTGGTAAAATGAATTCCATATTTTAAATCATAATAATTTAAAATTAATAGTACAAACAAAATATTTTTTTAACCAAATTTATTATTTAATGTAATTAAAATAATAACATTATTTATGGAGAAAATGTGTTTTTATAGTGGTTAAACATAAACAAATGGGAAAAAAACTAAAAACAAGCCCAAAAGCCATTCTATTGAATATTTAAACTATATACTCAATTATAAAAAATATTTACAATAATATGATGAACATTATGTAAATGAGACCTCCAAATAGTGTCTATATTTTTTTATTTTAAATAATTCCAGACCTCATCCACTATAAAAGGGAACTCACCGCCCCCTCCCCAATCAATCACACCAAAAAATACATTAGGATCATTAAAACAAATACACTATAATATCCCAATATCATTAAAATAATCCATTAATCCTCACATTATTCAGAAGTAAAACCACAGAAGTCATTTCATGCAAACTAAAAGAAGATACCTAAAAAATAGGTATTGTTATTCAACTAGGAATTAAGATTTTTTTTCATTCTTAAAAAGTTGAGTAATTATTATATATTTATAATATAGTAAAATAATTATATAAAATATATTGATATATTTTTATTTCAAGGTTAAATCCTACAGTCACACACACTCCCACCAAATATGATACACAATCATCATTCATGGGTAAGGCAATCTATTGGGTTACTAACCGATCTTGTTCATTCATCTATTAACACATTTAATGGTTGTAAAAAATGATTTTATTTCATTATATACGATATGAAATTTTTATAATGTATGTATCATTTTTATGAGTTTTTTATGACACAATGCTTAATGATATTCAATGTTTGGAAATACGATAACATCATTTGTGGAAATTTGGACTACCACCTCAAAGCAATGTTATTATTTCCCAAAATACATGTGATTTTATTAACTATAATTTTAATAAAAATATATGATATATGAATAAAAAATATATCACTATAGTGAAAATATCTAAAAATATTTTCTTACCTTTTAAATATGATAAGAAAATTGAAGGAGCCTACAATGGTACGTATGGCCTAACATCTCCATGAATGATGCATTTCATTTCTATCCCCAATTTTTATGGATTAATCGAAATACATATAAAATTAATATATATGAAATTTAATTAATGTTATTTAATTTTAGTGACTATGAAATAATGATCTTATTTAATGGGAAAAACAATAAAAAGTCCAAACAAACATGAAAAAAGGCAAATAACACCAAAAAATGAAAAAAATGAGAAATGATTATTAATGAAAAAGTTTTAATATGTTTTAAAAGAACTATATATGATATTTTATATTTTAATATGGTTCTTTTTTAAGTTAAAAACATTTTTAAAATGTAATATAGGATGTTAAATAGTGTTCAAATAAAATTAAGTGTAATGTATGGGATTTCGTCTCAATGTACATTCTATTGAAAATTATTTGTTATTATGCACCAATTGAAATTAATGTGTTGTGTATACGTCCCATTTGTAATTTAATTACATGATTCACTAAAATCTCACTATAATCTATTTTTCACATCAAATTATTTCATCCATGGGGTTTGAAATGAAAATTATCAAGTGGTGAAAGTCTCTTTTCAAATTCATAAATTCATCTATAAACAATCACATACATATTTCCTTTTCAAATTGTAAAATGAATTTGATTTGAATATCCATACTCATATGTGATCTTTAAAATAATTTCTAATAACTTATTCAATTTTTACAAATAGTTCCCGCATTGAATGATTTTTTATTTTTGGGGAAACATTGATAAATATGTATATTTTACTCAATATATATATTTGATAAGGAATATTGTTCATGAAATAAACCAATAAATCCATATATAAGGAACAATTTGTGTAGGTATGAAATCAGTGGTTCAAGGAAATAGATATCATATCAATGCATCAATTATCTCATTAGATGGATCGTTTGGCCAATTATACAGGTTTTGAACTGACATGTTATAAAATTCCTTATGAAAGGTGTTAATGGTATAAGTACCATGTACCTAAGAAACATGGAATCCAATAATTATGAGTTTACATAGTGTATACAGAGTTATTATTTATTGATGATATTTTCAATTTGAAAATATCTATATATCTAGTTCACTCTTAGTTTGTTTTAATTGTAATATTTTTCATATACATTCCTTTACATGTGGTCTTTTTGTTATCCAATTATAAAATTGGCATGTGTACTCAGTTATTAATCTTTCAATGTTGATTATTTTCATTGAGTCATTATTTATTCTACTATACATAACTGTATTGAGCCTTTGATGACACCATGATTTTTTTTCTATTCCCTAGGATATGAAGAAAATTCATTGATGGTTATTTCAAGTTTGTTATTCATTTATTTTTATTATATATCATATTTTATTTTATAAATCATAATGTGCTATGGGTATAATTTATGTAATATAGTCTTGAAAAACAAATATAAAGATTTGAGTTTTATGATATCATATCATAAAATCATATTACATTATTAAATTAAGGGATGATATATAGGATAATAGGGTGGTAGTGTTTGATATGATGTCATATCGTACATTTTAAAAACATTAAATCTCCTCCAAGTTACTATAACCAATAAAATTAAAATGGATTTTAGTCTATCCTATTCGGAGAAGGATTCATCAACGTAATTTAATCAATTTTTGAGTATCCTTTCAAAAAAAGTATTCCATTTTTTCTAGACACTTATCCCTAATTATCAAACATATTTTAAAAAAATAATTTAATCTAATTCAATTTTTAACATTGGTCTCAAAATAGGTTATGAAGTATCATTCGCATCAATCTTGTATAGTTGTCTATTAATATCATGAATCCACTATTATTCCCAAAATACACCTCAAAAATTTTGTGTTTAATCTTTTATAAATATAAAAATAGGAATTTTTTCTGAAATTTTTCTCTTAGTTTTACTTCCATATTTGTATCAAAAATATTATTTTCAGTATAACAAAATTCATCAATCTACTTTTATCTCCTTTTAATCGCTAGTTTTCATCATTATCACTATTGTATCTTAAATCAATATTATCTATTTGAATATATATATATATATATATGATATTATAATGTTCTTTGACTACTTATAGACTGTTTACATCATACTTCTCATCAACAATGATTAAAATTTTATTTATTCCTCATTTTAAAAAACTGTGAAATTTTCACTATAAGAATTTCTCACATATTTATTGTCATTACATCTATAGGGACATATATGAGTTGAATAACATAGCTAAAAAACTATGTTATATTCCTCCATCCAATCCTTCATGACATTACCCCAACTTTTATCCATGTTCTTTATCAAATAGGGACTCACAAACACTATTAATTGTTTAAAATATTGTTTTTCTTGAACCAGATCACATTGGTTGTCATATGGTAGTTTACCCTTAAAATACATGTGTTTTGAATAATTCCATATGTTATAATATCCTATAATACTATTATATTATTGATTCGTTATAATACATTGTAGTTCCTTCAACATCATATATAATCAGGTTTATCATTTTATCCACTATATTCAATTGAAATTTTTACAAATAATTAAACTCATGTATAATAATAAGTTTATCATTGTTTTTAGAAAAATTCTTCTTATAATTCTCAATAATCTTAAAAAATATTATTCTCTTCATGAATGGTCTTTTTTACTTCTACCCATGTCTTCTAAAATACGTTATCATATCATAGGTGATTGACTTTTGTGAAATAAATATGATTCCCATCATCCTAGTTAGTTCACCTATATAATTAATAACTTATATTATTATAATATTCACCATATTTAATAGGTTTTAAAACATCTATTTATATTTTTTAAAGCATCATTAGAGTATAAATAACAAACCATTTGCGAGTTATGCCCTATATTTTTCTCATCAATAAATTTTTACTAATTGTTTGAGTATCATTATTTAGAATAGTTATATTCATTATAAATTCAAATATAGTGAGTTTCATTATGTTCGTTTGACCATTTTAACCAACTCTTATAGTACAATTTTTTTTCATTATTTTCATAATTATCACTCTTGAACGTATTTTGCAACATGAAATAAATTATGTGATGTTTTAATACTGATAGTTATAAATTCCTTATCATTCGTTCAATTAACTAAACAACCATTTTTTCCTAAATATAATTTCAGTTCCTACATCAGCGTCTTGTCTTAATCATAAATTGTTTGTTGTAGTCTATGAACCAAAATTATATCATTATGACTAATTAGATTCATCCAAATATAATTATTCATACTCATATAATTGTGATAGAGCTATTATTCCCAATTTTCATTAATCCTCTATCAAAATTGTCATTAATTTTTGTATTTCTTGATATATTATCATGTAAGACGAGTATCCACTATCCCAGACAATCCTCTTTATTATTTATATGATTTAAATGAATATTCCACAATTATTTCACATTCATTATCTGATTCTGATTTTCATTCTTAGTCAAGAATTGACATAACTACAAATGGCTTAGATTAAATTAATTACTTATATCTGATTCATTTCATTCTAGATCACTTATTCCACAAACTACAAAACTGCTATGAAACTATTTATTTATTTATCTTCTGTCCTTTGTTGGTTATACATGTATGTGTTTATAATCATTTTTTATTTAATCCACCTTCATTCATGTTTGATCTTATTTCCATGTAACACAACATTCTACACATTTTTATCATATTTATTGAAAATATACCAAATATCTAGAAAAAAACATAAAACCATATTAATTAAATTTTGTTTGTCCTCTATATTCATCACTCATGTTTGAAATTAACATTATGTTTTATTTTGAGTTACATATTTTATATTTAAAGAATTAATTTTGTTGATTTTCATACATCTTATTCTTACACCCTTGTGTCATTTTTTCATTTTCAATATATTATCTAATTGGATCATCATTTTAGATTTTTATAGTTTCATTGGTCAATTTGTAATTTTTTTTAAATTTTATTGAAATGAGTTGTTTTCTTGAAACTTATGGTTATAGAGATAATATTTATATGTTTGAATGGTTACATAGAACATTATATTAGTTCTTTTATATTATAATTTAAATCACATGACACCTTTTCGTCATTTTCTTAGTTTTAGCTATCTTTTTTCATTATATTATTTATTTCCTCATTACCATGAACAAAATTGATATTTTTATAATCTATAATGTTTCCACTTTCATCAATTTTAGGACTTAAGATAGCAATTTATTAATTAAAATTATGACCTCATCTAGGCGTTTTCTATACCAATATGTTCTAGATTTGAGATGGGTATTTTATTTTCTCATACTTTCTATCTCTCTCAACAATATTATGTTTTCCATTATCAAGTTGCATTATTAGGATGTCTCACCTTCCACTATAGTCCATTAATTATTATAAAATGGATCAAAATCTATTGAGATGTTTTTTTCTTCTTTATCTATAATCAATCATTTTGAGGCTCCAAAAAATATTAATCATCCTCCAGTCTTTATTCAATGTCTGAAACACAATATTTAGGTGAAATAAAATTTATTCTTAACAATGTTGGTGAGAAAATATTATTTACCCTTGATGTTGTTTTCTTTACCAAATTTCTCTTATTAATCACCATTATAGATGGTATGTCATTATCATATTCATCAGGGAATTTAATTTGATAATTTTTATAATAATGTTCAATCATTCTACAATTAAAAAATCTGAAAAGACATTTACATTTATACATACCACTCCCATGGGTGAATTTTTTTCATTAGAGAAATTACTTTAGAAAATTATTCCAAATCATTAGAATCATCAGGAATGATTTAATCCACTTCTATTTTAATAATTTTCTAAAATACACTTATAGAATTATTTTTTTCATTCTTCCCATTTTTTTTTCAATTCATCACCACATACCATATAATTGTAGTTAAGTGTAATGAAAATTCTATAAATATTTATGTCATTCAGATATAATTCCTCAAGTGTTGATATATTGGATTAATGTTATCTTTTTTTTATTCTATTTAGCTTCATCATAAAAATATAGTCACAATGTTTTTTTATAAATATTATAATAGTGTCAAAAATATAATTATCTATTGTAATGAAAATTATAATAATATATACAATTAAATTCTAAAAACATCACACTACTTTATAATTATCAAATATTTATCTCATTTTACCGTTTCAATTCCATCGTGAATAATATTATTTTCCTTCACAATATCCTTATTAGTTATACAGACCAAAAGTTTTGTTAGTTAATTTTGTGATAATAAAAAATGAAATTTATTTTTAGTTTTTAATTAATCATCAATATTTTTTTGTTAAGAACAATTCCATATGATGTCTCTCTTGGAAATCTGAATCCATTTTGAAAAAAAATCAATTACATCAAACCAATGAAAGAGCAGGTTTGGAATCATTCCCTCCTTTTTGGTATGATATTCTTTTATATTAAATGTTTTAATTACATTGTTTTTAGAATGATACTTAGGATTCATATGGTCAACATGATAGAAACACAAGAGAATAAATGTCTATTTTATTCTAATTGAAGTGATAACACGAATAGTGATAAACACTAAGACATGGTGAATTAGTGTTTTATGATTATCAGAAAACCTTTTAACTATAATTATTTTTTAATACATGTAATTTATAGAATATAAATAACGAATAATGATAAATGATCAATATAAATTTGTTAATGGGGTTTTCCCCCTTAAGGATGAAAACGTACCCAATGTATCATTGTTATTATCCCACACACACCACCCCATTTATTATTATGAAGAACACTTTAATGGTAATAACGTTGGAGCTATATCTATTTATTATTAATAAAATTATATTTTTGACAAAACCATCCATAATTTTCACTCAATACATGAGCCTCCACAATAACTCCAAATGTATCTTCATTTCATTAAAATCATAGAGCCTTTTACAAACATAGTTTTGTTTGTTCAAATCATGTTTTAGTTAGTAGTTCATATCGGTGAATCAATTATGTATCTTTTAAATTAGTGTAAAATGTATTTCAAGAGACTCATGAACCATTAAATACTAATGGTACTGAGAATCTATCTTTTTAATTTTGTAGTAATAGTTTTACAAGACATATTCACATTGAATCTGTTATATAGAAAACCCCAACATCATGACATAGAGTGGATCATGAAACACTAGTTTTTCAAACAATATGATATGTGTAATAATTCTTACTTCAAATAAGTGACTTATTAATTTCTTTTTTCTTCTATGAAACAACATAGTGACCATGATTCTTAGTTTCTATAATATGAGGAGAATAACATCTCAATAATAGAAAGCCGAACCACCATCCCCTGGACTATCAAGGGTTTTTATAGATGAGGCATGAATGACTCAAGAATTTCATTTATTGTTTATGGTAATCATTTCACTATGAAGAAAAACTCATTTCATTTCCAAAAAAAATATTCCATCACATTGTTTGATATTTTTTTTAATTTTTTTATGTTTTAAAAATCTCATGGTTTCCTATCCCATGACATAAAAATAATGGTACCTTCATGTAAAAGGTCCCATCACTCAAAAATTAAATTCACATGCCTTTGAAACAAAATCACATGCCTGAACTCCGTCAAATATACACATCTTTCATGTTTATACTTGTGAAAAAATCATCATATATAATCATATTATATTTTGTAGTTGATAAATCAATGAATATACAAATGAATTCAAGATAATTATTGCATGAATTGTTTCATGGAGATCAACCATATCTCATTGTGTTGGATTAAAAACAAGATAGGGTTGGGCATTGTATCAGGGAAATATAATTCTTAAACATGATAGGGTTGGTGTGAGGTTGAAGAGAAAGGTGGGGATGATTAGACACTCGTGATTCATTTGATTTACTGGATATGATATAAAAGTAAGTATTTTATGAATAAATTGTTTCTCATATAGAACTTATTCCATATCTCATCTTCTATATAGACTGAAACCAAACATTGATTAACATGATCATCCTTCCAAACCTATCAACTATAAATGGAACATATGTGTCAAACAGTATCAATCTATATAGATAAAAATAATACTCTATGCTAATTATAATGGAATTTAATAAGATTTATTTGATATATTAATTTTAACTTACAAATGTCACCCTAGTCAACTAAAATAGAAAATATGTTTGTTGATTCCAAATATCCATGATATATATCCCACACGATTTGTCCCTTCTATTACCACTTTTCGAAATATTGTGTCCATTTCATCAATATACAGGGATCTCTATGATCTAATTTCCTAGAAACTACCCTCTTCATATTTCATTTGTTATTCTAAATAGAATATATATAAAAAATGACCCATGATAGTTTTATAGGATTATCACCCAAATGATATCCTACAATATAAAAAATCCTCTAATAATAGTCAATCACTAAATTTTATAATAAGAAACCCCTCCGGGGATTATAGTTATGGATATAGTGAGTGTGGTATCCGACTTAGAATATTCCACATTTTAAGGATAGAATCGAGGGTATATTAAAAACAAATTGGATTAATTAGATAATAGTAACTATAATATTATGTAACATCGCATTTCATCACTATTTAAAAGATATAACACTACCATCATTCCAAATTAACATCCATGGACACATATACAAGTATATAAAATAAATTATGAATATCAATCATAAATATGAAATATTGTAATAACAATATAAATATATCTAGTGATGTTATATAGGTCTATAAAACAACCAAATAAACATAAAATATAGTATAAATAATCAGATTTAGAATAACATGTAAACAATTAAAATCATTCCAAATGCTTTTTTGAAAAAAATGATATCATACTTTTGATCCGATGAATGAATGGAATAACCAAAATAAAACAGTCATGCATGTGTCAATATCATTGTCAACCTAATGAGGTATCACTCATGATTTAACTAAACAAAATTATAAAATAGTATTAGAGAATATACAAAAGTCACCATAAGACCAATAAACATGTGGTTTTTTATCCCATTCCATAATTCCCAAAAACATGTTCTCCCATTCATTTCATTTTCAGAATTATAATCCAAGCATTGTATGGTATTGTGATGAAATATATAATAATCATTATTACCTCTTCCCTCCATGAATGACCAATACTACACATAACGTTGACTACCCCTAACAACTAATAATACATTAGAACTAAATATCACCACAAATTGATCTATAATCACAAGGAATTACCACCAACAAAACCATTATTAATGGAAATCTCGAAAATTAATAGACCATAATCACTAGAAATGAACACAAACTGTTTCACCATAACTATATACCACAACTAAATATATATAGAGGGAGGGGGGAGTCAAAAATCATCCCTCACCATCCAAGATGTCATAGAAAACACGTGAAACTCGAATCTTTTTTATTTCATAATTTATTACTCAAAAAAAGTAAGGATTTAATAATAAATAATTTTAAAGTACATGTATAGTAGTTAAAAATAATCGCAGACATTATGTTCATATAAACTAAACTTAATTAGGCTCATAATGATACCAAATTACCCCACTAACCTATTTTAACATTTGAATCATATATATTATTACTGACAATTAAAAATATTGAAAACCGAAAATTCATTATCTATTAATATATTATTTTATTGAAAGATTATTAATTTAAAAACCATTTTTAATTACATAATACACTTGACTCTATATTTACATAAAACAAATTTATTGAAATATTTAATGTATAATATATTTTTATATACTTTAAATTATGTAGTTTATATCATTACCAAACATTTAATTTAAATTATAGTCTATACTACCAATAGTTTACTGTTACATCAAATTTTACATTATTACTGGGACAAAATGATAGCACCCCCAAGAAAAGACAACCTAAACATCATGCAATATAAACAATTGTATTATATACCATGTCCAACGCATCTTCGAATCAACATCTAAAAAACCATCAACCATCAACCAAAAAATAGAAATTGATACATTCCATGTAAAAAACTATATCTAAAATGCCTAAAAACTCTTAATCAATACCATGCATATTAAACATCACAACACCCTAAAAATATTCATACAAAAATATGAATAATATAAATCACATCATAAATAAACAACATAATATTTAATCTTCAACAATATTAATAATTTATACATAAAGTAATATTTATACCTAATTATTCACTAAATACATATATTTATTAATAGAATTTATAGATTTACATAAAAATGATTTATTTACCTATTTTTCTTATACTTTATTGGATGGTGACTTCTACAAAATCAATCAGATTCGGATAACATTACTCATAAAAACCATAATATATACATCAAAATAACATTAATGTTTTAATGGGAGATAAAACATAAATAATAATCAAATTGAAAAAATATATAAATTAATCTCTACTAATATATATTATTAAATCATGTTTATTATCTTCTATAATTAATTATTATAAGTTAACCATAGGGAAATATATATTTCTAATTTAATTGAAAAACATAATGAAATGGAGATATATCTTATTGCTCCACAAAGTAAAATATATTCAAATAATTATGGTTCCCCTAAGGGAAAATTGAATTACACTAAACCAATATTACACCACCAAATCTTTTTCAATATAATGAAAAATTTTCAACAAATTCACTCAATAGAACATTTCCCAAACCATCATTTCTAGTGACTAATTATTATCTACATGATGGAAAGTATGGAATAATAAATTATTATATGATGATACTATCCTAAGATCACCATGATTAAATATTCGAGAATAAAAATTAAATGTTTTGATTAGTTAATGGAATAAATCCAACAATTGACTTCATTACATATATGTATCGATAGAAAAAGTAGATCAATACTGATTTTCAATGGTTTCTTGGATATATAGTATGAAAAATCTATTACCAAGGAGAATCCCAAAAGACTATGTGGTAACAAGTTGTTTTAAACTGAAAACTATAGTGAAACAAGAGATAATACCCGATAAAGGGATCCCGATATATCCTCCTCTAGAATCCATGATGTAATCAGCACCAAGATATTATAATATATGCTTATGATTTAAATGAAACCCAATTACAATAAAAAAACTATCTAGAAATTGAAATATATATCAAACTAGCCACTCCAAGCCAATATACCCCAAGGTCCTCACATACCTCACAATTTTTATTTTCCAAACCATAATATGTTATAACAAAAGACCATAATTGAACCAGTCTTAAAACATTTGAACCAGTAAAATATTCTTCTCTATGAAATTATGTGGCCCCTCACAAGAACACCTATTTGAAAACACTATTGACCTCTCACAAATACCAAGAAAATTATCACACTAAATAAATGATAGTATTAACTTGTCCTCTATAAACCATAATATATATTCACCATTCTACAATACACATACTCTATAACTATCTATATCTCAATGTCACAACCTTCTCATCCAACTAAAATTTCATATAATCACCTCATCTTTATTAATATAACCCCCCATTTCTCCTATATCACATAAAAACACACAATTTAAATTGTTCGGTGGTCCTGAGTAATACATTAGAAAACCTCAATAGACATTATTTTCTATTAATTATAGTTTTAAAAGTGTATTTTTCCTTATTTGGACTGGTCTCCAACCATTTCATTCAACAAATGATTCTTATTAATAAATCTCGTAAATAAAGGAAATCCACCGTATAAATTGTTTTTAATTATATAATCTGGATCACAATTAATATTAAAAATTCTAAATAGATGTATATATTCACCCAAATAAGATTGCAATTGAAGATGGTTCTAAGGGTAAACCAGAATCATTTTAAGGGTCTAATGCTATAATTTATTAATTTTATAACTGTATAAAATTTTATGAACATGAAAAAAATACATCAAAATCCTATACAGGTGATCAATTATAATAAATATATAATTAATATAAAAATAGAAGTCCATTAAATACCCTAATATCCATGATAATATCATTTTCACAACTGTTCTGTTCACATTATGGTGGATAGTGAATTTATTGATTAATATATAAATATCTATATACATATAATAGTGAATCACTCATAATTAAACAATACTATCTATTTTTCTGCCTATCATATTATAACCTAGTAATGTCTCACATGGATAGCAGAAAGTGGAGGGTGAAATCCCAAAACCCACATCCAACAGGATAGGGAATTTAAAAAGATTCATGTTGGAAAAACTAAGCTGCAGGGGGGGTTAACTTAATATTCCTCTATGCATGAGTAGTACAAGCTCTTTAATATCCCGAATTTATTCATGATAATTAAAATTATTTCTTAATATTTTAAAAATATTTATATGTGGAAATTTAAATTTCAATAAAAATAAATAAATGTGGAATGGTATTTATCACAATAGAAAAATCACATTTGTCAACTTGGAATATTTAATAGAGTATTTACAAAGTTATGTGTTTGTTTACTGTGTGGTTCCTAGTCCTATAGATCCTAAGAACATAAGAAATATAAATATTAAATGGATTATTTCATGTCAACATTATTAATTAAAATTAATTTAATATCAATCAAAGGTTACATCAAAAAAGAAATTAGATACCACAATTATGTTCCAGGTGAGATACTTACCATTGGAGGAGTATAACATTTGTTATCATCAACCATTTCGTCTGAAGACCTGCAAGGAAAAATTAAATAATATTTTTTTGAATTATTTCTAGAAAATAATAGAATATATCACAAATGGTATAAATTATTATAAATTTTATCCAATTGTTAGGCTCAGCATGTGGTGTTTACCCTTTTCAGGGTATAACATTTCTACGCATCAACCATTTTTTCATATCACATGCGGTGATAAATTATTTAATATCTTTATTATATTAATTTTTATAGTTCATTTAATATAACACAAAAAAAGTGTTTAATGTAAAATATGACACCACCATCAGGTCTGGGATGTGAGGTTTACCTTATGTAGGGCATAAATTTTATGCACAATATGAAATTGGATAAATTTCCTTTGGGGATATTTCTTTTAATCATTTTATTTTATAATTATTAATATAAATACAAAAATCATGTTAATGTTCATCTTACCAAATATAATTCTTTGGCCACCATTTTTTTTCCTTAAAGACCATAAAAATAATGAATTAAATAAATTTGTATTTAAATATTTAATTAAAAACATACTAGGTGATACTATAGTTTTCATCATTTAGATTCAATTTAATGCTAGATTAACATGGATGTTTCTTTTTTTCAGTTTTATGAAACACTAAACATATGTGGATTTTTTTTCAAAAAATGCAATCAATTTTATAGGTTTGATCATTTTACATAATGTTATCTTAGACTCCCTAGAGGGTGTTTGATGAACATTATGTGATAAATAACTAGTTTTTCATCCATTCAAGGTATGGTACCCATTCCACCTCTATATAAATAAATACTGCCCCCCCCCAGTTTTCACTTAATTTTATTTTTCTTTTATTTATTACTCCTTTTCTCCCATTATCAGTTTTGGTAAAACAAAATGATGGGTTGATAATGAAAAATGATATAGGATTGATTCATAATAAATTATCAAATCATTATCTCTGTTTCTTGAAATAATAATCACATTAAATATTCAAGTATAATTTATCATAATTAATAAATGATTATTATTTGGGTTAATCAATGAAAATTGTTAAATTAATTATGAAAAGATAAAATATTAAATTATCAACTTTTAAATTTTTTAAAAATTATCATGGAAGAATTTACAATGTATAAATAATAATGATCTATAAATGGTCATCTATAATAATTATCCATAAAAATTATAAAATATTATTATTGAATGACTACATCATATTATTAAAATATAATTTGTGTCAGTGAAATAATAGAAGATAATTGTGAAAGGATGTTTTGAGGATAAACTTATTAGAATATAATTAAAAAATATAATATAGGATATCAATAGGTTTAATATTATGAAAAAAATTATTTTTAAAATTATCATAGGATATTTATGTGTATTATCTACAGATAAATATTGAAATTACTATATGATAAATTTTTGATTATAAAAATGTTATAATTAAAATTATACAACAAAAATTATGTGATTATTTAATCATAATTTTTAAATTATGAAATAATACATGTGATGTTATCAAGGATATGTATTGAGACTATTAATTAATATTCAATATATTATAAAAGTATAATATGTTATCAAAAAATAATTATAAAATAATAAATTATTATAAATTGTCAAAATATATTTATAAAGGTTGAGTTATTAAAAACTATCAAAAGATAATTATAAAGGATGATTTATAATAAATTATTTAAATGACATTATAATTTATAATTTAGTAAAAAATATCCCAATTGAATTATATACAGCTAATTTATGAGACATTATCAATAGATAATTATAAAATATTGTCGATGATAATAGAAAAAAGATTATCATTAATGAAAAATTTATGATAAAATGTTAAAAGAAACTTATTATTTAAAGATAATTTGAAACAAAAATGTTTTTCAAAATGCTAATTTTGAAAATCAATTTGGAATTAAAAAATATCATCTCATGTAATATTATAAATATAATTTGAAAAGTATCATTTTGAAAGAAATTATAATCACTTGTGATATTTTTTTGAAGTTAAAGAGTTGTTTTTTTAGAGATATTTTTTAAACCTAGAGTGATGTTGTTTGGGATAATAAGGTAGTGAAGTGGTGTTCATGACTGTATAGCTTTATACTCTTTCTATAAAACAATTTTGGGAGATTTATAATTTCATTGAAGTAGATTAATTTTGATGTCGGAAGGTCCTACCATATTTGGATCTAGTTATAAATATTTCCATTCAAATATAATCTTATTAGAATATTTGATATCTATGATTAACTTGTTATTTATTGAGGGTGTATTTGTTTCCCATAAAATCATCTAACCATTATAAATGAGCATTTTTTATATATAAATATTCCATGTAGATGTATGATAAAAATTTTATATTTTTGTAGATGCTTTATTTTCTCATGATGTGTATGATGATATGTGGTTGTGATATGATGTCACTAATTCTCTAAGATATTTCCTGTATATGTTTTGTTGTTGTTTAAAATGCATGGTACCTATGACACAAGTGAACCAATTATGGCTATGTATTCATAGTGGGGGAGCATGTACAGACATTTTGAGTTACATTATGTTGAGTTTGAGATGAGTGATGGTTCATGAAGGAATAGTCTGGGAAAACCTACGAGATCCATATGTGTTGACTGTGGGGTATGATGATCATGAGTGATCTGACCTGTATGGATGTAGTGGGGAATTAAGGTTTATGTGCCATAAAATATAGATAGATCAAGGAAGAGATATACTAGTGTGGCTTAATCGGGAGGCATTAGGCCTGGAAATCTATCAATAATCTTGGTGATAAAAATGATATTGAGTCATTTCCATAATATTTGTTATGTTTTCCTGCATAGAGCCCAAGTAGTGATGGTCAGAGTTTTATAGAATATTCGATAGCATAAGACCACTCATTTTTGGATTGTATGGTTATCCTTCGTTTGAAATTACCATTATCACGATATAAAATTTTTATTCATTCTGTCTTAATGAGACTTTTACTCACACCCTACTAAATAATTTCAATGAACATGTTTATTGATTGAGGGATCCATTGAATGGAGATGTCCCTAGGGTGGATATCTCAGATGATGATAACAGAAATAGTATCAAACCAATATATAATTTGGGGGATCACAATTAATTTAATTACATTATGTTCTTTATTCCTACAGATAGGATTTCCACCTACAATATCATTTTTCTATATATATGAAAAGTATGTCATTAATTCAATTTTTCAATGGTTTACTCTAATTATTTATTATATAATTTACTATTGATCATATGTCTTATAACTATATAATGAAGTTATTGTCTCCCAAATGATATAATCGGACCCACCTTCCTTTTCTTCAATCTATTACATATGGGTAGGTGTGAGTGAGGTCAAATGAAATTCTAGATCATACCTAGTGTGAATGGTTGGAATGTTTCAAAATTGTATAACAACGTCATGATTCACTGACTTATTTTTACCCATTACATTGTTTGAGATAGTTTAGAAGGTGGTATTGACACTTTGAACTCATGAAGGAGAACTATGTTTGTGCCTATCTAGAACTGAATAATAGACCTACTCAATATCTATTTATTAATAAAATATGTTTTGTTGTTAAAGTTAAATAATTTCACCTAGGGAGATGAAAATGACATTGATCTGTGATTTTGGAAATTTCAGGTGGGCACATGAATTAGGACGAGGAAATTATGATCACAGTCTATATATATATATATATATATAATTTCATTGTTCAATATAGTAGTTCATTAATTAAATACCTAATTTGTGCTATCTTTTTAGGAATGTTTCACTATGTGAAATATCTATTGAAATGATATATGATATATCATTTAGCATGTTTCAAGATATATATTTATTCAATCTAATTAGTTTAACTGAGTATGCTATTGTATAAGTATATATATATATATATGATGACTATGACGAAAATCTAGATATATGAAAAAAAAATTCTTTGTGACGGTTAGTCATAGAGTTGATGGTAGACTACTATTGAATCCTTTGTGTGATCCCATGGATTTAATGAGACCTGTTTATGTTCATAATGTTACATTTTCTAATAGAATATGTTCCTTTAACATGTTCTTACAGAAAAAGATATGAAGCTAAAATGGATTGCTTCTAGAAGGGAGGATTTTTTTCAGTACCACTAGACATGTATGATAATGAAAATGATAATCATCCAACACCTTCTATGTGGCAAGAGAGGGATTAATAATTAATTTTGAAAACATTATCTAATTTTATGACCAATGAATTTTAGTTCAAATAAGTAACCAAACATTTCATTCCCTTAATCTCCATCATTGTCCATCTTATCATAGCACTAGAATCCCTCTAGTTACTGTGGATTTGATCTAAATAATTGAGAGAATATTTGAGATTGTAAAGATATAAATGCATTGGAAAATCACGTTGATATTAATATCATGTCATGTGTGCAACAAGATTGATACCACTATATTTTATGGAACCAGTCATGCTAAAGGATCTCAAGGTATAGCTAAATGGCTTGGAGGGGGAAATTGTGGTTTACAGTCTTATTTATTGGGGGCCCAACTACATTGGAATGATATCTATTCTCTAGATGGACCCCATGATATTTTTCTATATCTCTAAATTGTGGGACCCATATTTCCGAAATATGTGCTAGGTTGATTATCAACGGACTTTTGATAGTGATATGGTGTTTTCACTAGGGAATGTATACTGGGTTTCAGCTGATATTACCCTTATGGAAAAAGAGTCATTAGACCTTGGTGATAGTCTATTATATGAATGGGGACCCATGATTTTATTGATGGGTTACTAGAGGATGGATGCTTCTATAGATCTATAATCGATGAATTTTGAACCTTTATCGATCACACGCTCACTTGTGGATTAGGTGACAACTGCTTTGAATTAAGACTTATAGTGTCCAGTGATGTGGGAGTAACTAGTTGGTGGTTACTAAATACCTGGCCATTTGATAGATTTTGATTATGTTTTCTTTGCACATGGGAGAGTAGTAGTCACAATATTCATCAGAGATGATATTATGAAAAATTATCATACATCTAGATGATAGGTAAATTCTATTATGTCAAGGAATTATCATGACTTTAGGTTATAGTTTTGGGGTCAAGGGAAGTTGTGAGACATCATTGGGTTTGTGTATTGTTCCCTTACCTGTCATATGGTGAATAATGGAAACCAGCACCCTATTTTATTCTTTCTTCCACTCTCGATGCATATATATATGTGAGAGAATGTCACAATTGATTTTGGAATATGTTTACCCAGGGCCTCAAGTAGTCACGACGAACAATAGTTTATTGCTGATTGACTAACATTGTATTCCAACTTCATACCCATGATTGATACTCATTCTGGGGAGAAGATTTAAAGTATCTATTTTCAAGATATCATACACCTATATATAGTTAAATTAAAAAAAATATAAAGAGGATCATGTTTCTGTCATTATTTTTGAGGATCTTCCATAATACCTTAAGGAATCAGATAATATTGAACACGACATACCATTATCATACGTGTAGACATAATGAGTGGTATATATAGATATTTGATGATATTATTTAGCCATATGTGGTAGATTTATAGAGATCATGGAATTATCTATTAACATTGAATGAGTTATTATTAAAAATATTTAATAGGATTATATTAAGATAGAACCTTCGAAGAATCTATATGGGATACCTTGTTGATCATTGGTTGTTTGAATGAGGGTGATGAGTCCCCAATTGTAGGATTAAATTGGTTTTATAAGCCACCAAGAAAGTGCATTTGATTTTGAAGAGGTTGATCACAACTCTGAGAATAGATAGATCTTATGAAAACCATAGTAGGAATCCCTTAGTTATTGATGTTATTAGTTTTTTTAGTTACTATTTGGTTGGGGAGAAGGCCTTTTCCGAAGCCAGGATAGCTGGAATCTCATTTTTTGGACACATTTTTCATCATCGAGTTGATAGGGGTAGTAGCGTTTCATATATGACACAATTCCAAATACCATGTTATACACAACGTGTTTCATGATACATAGATTATGAGGTACATACATGACCTTTCACATATTATTTAAGTGAGGACATTCATTTGTAGATTGATTTGAATTATGGGGACTGTTTGGTGTTGATAATTGAGCAAAGAAAGAATAGATTACAAGGGAATACAATACAACTAGTCTAGAATACGAGGTAGCATAAACAAATCTACGAGGAGATATGGGAGCATGAGTTTAATATTAGATATTAGGGGCCTCAGATGATTGATAAAGACTAGTAGAGATACTTTTGGGGATGATAAATAGATTGAGGGGGAAATGTGTAATTTCATTATTTTTTAAGATAATTAAAAGTTTATTTTTTTATTAATATATATGTGTTTTATGTGAAAAATTACATTTTCAATAAAAATCAAATAATAAATATTTTAAAACATTCTATATAAATGTTAAACTCCAATAAAGATATTGGAATATTCTATGGAGTATTTTTGGAGTTAGCCATTATATTAGCAAGAGAATTGAAAGCCTGTAGTTCCTCATTGAATACCAATTAAATATATTTAGTAGATTAAATTATGATATAAATTTTTTGAAACAATTAGCGAATATATAAAAATGTAATATTATATGAGGAATATATGATCGTTATTAAGTCAAAGACATGGTAAATAACCTAGGTGGTGTGTAATATTTGTGAGAATTTGATGATTGGTAAGTTTACTCAAAAGGATAATTTTACTAATGTTTCAATTATTTTTTTCATAAATAATTCAATATCTATAAAAAATTGGAGAATATGTGATATATGATACAATTGTTAGGTTTGAGACATAATGATTACACGAGGTAGGGTATAACATTTGTGATAATTGGATGTTTTTCATATCACATGTGAGGATAAGTTATTTAGTATATTTATTCAATTGAAAACAATGTATTATGTTCCAAATTGTTCATCATATATAAAATATGAGACCATAATTAGGATGAAAACACATGGTTGTCCATTGGAAATGTATAGGTTTTGTATCAATTAAAAAATTGTATAAATCGTATTCTGATATTTTTCTATCAATATTTTAATTTTTCTATTAATTTTATTAATAAAATCTTCTCACTGTACTTATTGTTAAAAATAATTCCTTCCTCACCATTTTTTCAGATATCCAATATCATATATAACCCTAAAATTAAACATGTTTTCAATCAATTAATTTAGAAACACAATAATGTGTAATCCAAATGTCTCCCTCATGAATATCCTGTTGAAGTCAGATTAAATTCTGTGTTCATTTTATTCGTTTTATGAGACACCAAATTTATGAGGATTTAATTCTAAATATCCAAAAAAATCAAGGGTATGTTTGGTATAGTCAATGGGATTTTGGACTCCCTCAAGTGTTTTTGGTGAACCATGGTAGATGAATCCCATCTTTTTATTCCATTCTAGGCGTGGAACATGTTAGTCTTTCATATATGTGTGTCATTCCCTTATATGCTTCTCTTATTTTTATCTCTTAATTTATTATCCATTTTACCCATCATAACAATACTCGAAAAAATTGATTAGTTGATAAACCAAAATTATAAAAGAATAGTTCCAACATAATATCAAATGTTAAATTTTTTTTTGATGAAATAATAATCACATCTACTTTACATAGATAATTTAAAAAAATTGTAAAATTATATTTAATTTCTAATTATCTATGAAATTTACTAAATAAAATTATTGAATATAAAATTATCATGGAATATATTTCAAGGGTTCATTAATGAATAATTATCAATGGTTAATTACAATAATTATAAAAAATTATTAAATAATAATGGAATAAAATTATACATGAAAAATTTGTGGACCAAAATTATTATAATTTAATTATTAAATGATAGTTAGTTTAGAATAAATTATTAGAAGGTAATGAAAAAATTATCGAAAATTTATTATAATGTAATTTACTCATTAAGATTATATTAAAAATTATCATTAGATAATTACTTGTATTATCAAGGGATACATATTAGAATTATCAAATGATAATTATTATCTTATAAAAGGAAATGTAATAAAACTATCAAATGATAATTGTAAGATTATCAAAGGACATTTATTAAAAAAATATAAAAATAATTGTGAGTTCATTGAAATATAATTAATAAATTACCCAACAATAATTATGAGATTATAAAGGATAATTACTTAAATTATTAATCAATATTCACAATATTATCAAATTATAATTTATAATTGTAATATAATTATAAATGGATAATTTTATATAAATAATCAAATAATAATTATAAAGGTTAATTTATAATAAATTAGAAAATTATAATTATTAAGGATAATTGATAACAAATTATTTATATATATTTATATAAGACAATTTATTATAAAATTGGTATGGACATATATAATATAATAATTTATTATATATTATCCAAAACAAATATATATAATTAATTTATTATTATAATTATAAATAAATAGTAAAAAATGACCATTAATATGAAATTATCAAAAGATAGTTATTCTTAAAGAGATTATTACAAGCGCTTAAATTGACCTAATATATAATTTGAATATTATTTGGGAGAGATAAAATATAATTGCATGTGATTTTTTAATAATAATTCTGAAACTATCAGTGAAATAGAATGTCTCATCGAATGTGATATTATTTTATTTTTGAAATAAAGTAATTGGGTTTTCTTTTAAGGAACCTTGCTTATCCTCGAGATTCGTTGTTTTCAATTATAATGTCATGAAGTGGTGTTCTTCATTATTGAATATTCCCGTAAAAAAACAAACTACACTGTGTGGTTTATCCTTAACATGATGTCAATAAATTATGAAGTAGGATGTTCCTTACCTTTTAGGTTTTCATATACATGTTACCATGGTATGATAATCATATTGGAATATTTTATATCCATGTCATACATGTGATTTCTTGTGGGTGGGTGTGGGTCCTATGAAACTATATGACATTACACCATGGTAATTATTAAGATATATATATATTCAAGGGTGATGTATGATTCTTGTGTTTCATTTATGGGGATGTTATATTTTTTTCGTAATGTGTAGATTGATATATAGAAATGATGTGATGCAATTTATTCCTTATTATATATCTGGTATATGTTTTGATGTTTTTTTATTTGTTTATAATTCTTATGATATAAAGGGACCCATCATAACATTGTAGCCCTAGTGGGGAGATTGTGTTCAGACACTACTTGTTACCTAATGATGAGACTGATATGTATAATGGTGTAAGATTGATGATGTAATAAGATGGAGTAGTGTGTCCTGACTTAGGTTCATTATGATTATGAGTGACCGTACACATTTTTTATTATTGTGGGGAAAAATCAAGAGTGATCGTAGTAGCATGGAAATAATGGGGCATGGTGATCTATATGACCTATCCTAAAGATAGTGTTGGGGCATGATGGCCTTGTTTGGACTATCCTAGAGGCCTCAGTCCTATTTAAATATTTTGAATCATTAGGATGACACCAAAATTGATACATGTTTATTATTTTTAGGGTTTTACATAAAAGGATATAAAACAGGCTCATATGAGGGTTTTTGGTGGCTTGTTTAGTTCATTGTTGTTTAGTATTTTGTTGGATGTTAATTATTGTTGAAAATTAGTCATTATTAGAGAATAAAATATTATACATGATCATATCTGGTAATGAAAAAACATGTGGTTTCATAATGCATCATTTAATTACATCCTAATCAGACATTTCAATGTTCTTAAAGATTTCATGAGAGATCATGTGAAGAGAAAGGTCCTCATAGTGGACATCAGATTAGAGGAGAATGGATATAGAAGTAGACCAAGATGGACTCTAGTAGACCCACTGTTTATTTATTAACTTTTTCTACTATATTCCTATGTACATTCATTCCACTTATGGGAGCATATATTATATATTTGACATGTATGTGAGTTATTCATTTTGTCATTTTTTCACTTATTATTAATAACTATATAAATTGTTCATTATAGATCATGTTACATGATATTGAGGGTATTGTCACTCCAATGATGGAATAATACCCTCACTATAAGTAGTCAGTCTCATCAATATGAGGAGGTTCACAAGTGGTCATGTCACATTCCAGCTCAGACCTGTTGGTTTGGGTCCGTATAATAAAATAATCATGTAAAATTCAAGAGGAATAATAATAAAATACTACATCATATTGAATAATACCATGAATGATATTATCTCTTGGGAAACATCTGAGTATGATAATATGATCTAATGAATAAAGGGTAAAATACAAACCTAAATATAATTAATGTCCCAAAATGACAAAAAATGGAAAAAAATAAATTTATATATATCCCATCACCTAATCTCTTTGTTCGACCACCGAACATGGTTAATGCACCAATAAACCACTATGATCCAGTGATGTCACCATAGATCATCATATCATTTTTATATGGCATGAAATGATTGAGAAAATACCATATTATTTTGATTATATATATTTCCCAGATCACATCTGAAAACCCACACAACGATCAATATAAGAATATAATATTAATCATCCCATCACAGAGAAAGTGGAAAATGATAACCCAACAATTTTGTTAAAAATAATAATCCCAAGAGAGTGATAATGAAAAAAAAATCTCCAAACACTTTAAAAGTAATATGAGTGTATATATATCTCTAAATTTTAATATCAAAGTCCTATCAACTTGGCCGCTCAACAAAATCTTTATACTGGGTTCTACTATTCTTTGTCGAGCATCACATTTGGGAGAACTAAAAGTCCATTAGAGGAGTTTCTCACTAGATGGAAATGATTTCATGGGAGAACCACTCCTTTCATAGAGGCCCCGAACCGTGGTTTGGTATTGGTAATTGACCAATATCCAAATATAAAGGGTTTGGGGGCCCATTACCTATTGTGATATGGTAGTACCGACCATAACAACTTTTTGATCATCATTTCTGATCACTATCATTGTACAGTCATTATATAAAAATGTCTTAATCTCTAAAAAAATCTCAATGATCCTCACATGAAATATTGAAGGATAACATTATGCTATATGTGAAAAACATAGTATTTGACACTCATTGTTCAATATATGAGTCATAAAAATGATATATTTGTTGTAGAAGTTCCTTAAAGAAGCTTGTGTCATGTATGTGGGGTCGCACGAAGTGTGTCCTAACCACATAACATGGGCATATAATCCCCTATAATTTTAATGTAAAACCATGTATAACCTCATGGTTTGTCCACAAAATCTCAAAACATGTATGAATACCTAGGATCATGTATGTGTTTACATGGAACATGGCTTGGCTAGATATTTAAATATTCACAGCATATACCATTGGGTAAATTGTGTGTCTAACCACTCAGGGTCATGGGATTTTGTATCTATAAAATAGAATATCTTACATGATTAGTTCATAGGGATTATGGGTCTCGTCAAACCATCTATGATCCTTAACTCATTTGAAACAATACCCATTACTGAATCTAAAGAACACAACATGTTCTTTATATAGTAAATAGCATGTAGAAGTTTTTTCCAATGGGGAATTGGATGTACTTAAAATGAATTCAAAATACATATTCACCCCCATATTACTCACTGTTATCCACTCAAAACTAATGGAAAGTATATATATACATTGATTTCTTTCCTGTGGTGGTCGAATATCAGAAATCTGATCCCCCACGTCATAATATGACATGGGTCCATTGACATTTGGCGTACCAAATCACACCATCATTACTAAAAACAATTAATAAATTAGACACATTTTAAAATCTCCACATCATACATAATTTTAGTATACACCATGAATCATGTTTTTGATCATCCTCAAAATCACCCAGATATTATTTACGATGGCCATATAATCTAATGGTGAATAAAATTAATAATAATGGGATAAAAGCATGGGGAAAAAAATTAATAACCACATTGGATGATGATATCCATACTAAGAACCAAGAATCATGAAAAACAAATATAGTTTAAAACATGTGATCAATATGAGAAAAATTATTTTATTTTGGAATACTGAAATACATTTTATCTTTGAGGAACTCAATTGAAAGAATAGAGATAAAATTCAAGATTTGGAAATTTAAATAAGGTGGTGGAATTAGAAAATATCATTCCATAAAATGATTATAGATTGGTCATTGGTTAAGAGATCATTCACCAGTGATGATGAATACACATTATTATTCACTCCCTACCTCTCGGTTGACCTCAATCCATTCATCATTGTTTCATATCCTCATCTTTCTACAAAAAATGGTTCAATCTTCATTTAAAATCACATATGGTTATATTGTTAAACCAAGGGATTTTCCATACGTTGTTGTTAAGTGAGGGCATCTCGATAATGTAATTTTATAAAATTAATTTACTTATTTATTTATTTTAATTAATTATAACCTATAATATTTTCCACCCATGTTATATTGGACACCAACAAACCTTATCTAACAAATATTGTAAAACCAACCTTCTAGACTCAATTGTGCTATCAGATTTCCAATATGGGGTTCCAAAAAACCAAAAGTACATTTCATCCAAATAAATGTTCATTTATATGATGAAAATATATTAGATATTGTTATATATTAATTCAGAGTTCCAAAAACACCTAAACACTGCACCACCATTGAGTAAAACTCTAGATATATACATAGAAATATTCCCATAAGTAATCTATTAAAAATAATTTCAATGAATTCCCCATATATCAATAATTATCACTCTAAAAAGAAAATTATACACAAAAATGTGGGAGAATTATCATGAATGGACTAGTGATCCCAAATAACATAAGGTGAAGTGATGTTCTATCCACATTGAATCTTATCCTGGTCATACCCAGTGAACATTATGTACAATGTAAAGGTTTCTCTATCCCAAATTTTATACACTCCCCATTCAATGTAATTTGTAGGCAGATGAATGTATCTACTCATCTTCAAAACAAGGAAGACTCTATGTACAAATTCCTACTATGGGGCGAAGGTTAAATGTTATAAATCCTAGATAACCGTACGTAGAATATAAAATTACTCCATTAACCTTGTGTATATATCTCTACACCATCCATATTTCTATAATACTCATCATAAGAATACAATTATGAGTCATAGTCTATCGTATTGAACTCAAAAGGCCTAAAACTATAATCAATGTTGGATATATATCTTATTTGTGGATCTCATGTATGGATGCAGATATAATGAACCTTTTCTATCATTGAATACATTATATTTCCCAATTAAGAGATGTATCCTTAACCTCAATCCACTATATGGGTTACATACAGGGTATACCAAATAGGATCTGAAAGGGTTCTATAAAAATTGTAATATGATAACTATTATTTTCTAAAAATAGTGAAATCAAAAGTTTTTCCTCACGGCTATGATGTATGTTCAACATAGTTTCCCCTGGAATATCTTCTAATAAAAGGATATTATCCTTGTTTTTCCCATCTATTAGGGTGTAAAATTTCATATTAATCATTAATTGGTCCCAATATCCTACTTGAATGCCTCACCACAACCATGATGTGAATCCAGTGTCAAAGATGGATATGATCATCAAGGGTACACCATGAATCTTGATGACCTCTCGTATGTAACATTTCCAAAATATCTGCTTATTGATAGAATAGATGTGTGAAAACTTTGTATATTAGTCAATATTCACCTTGGTAAAACTATGGCCACTCATTATCTGTGGACTCCAGATCACCGAATCTAAAGATATGTCATCCCATTTCAACTCTGGGATCTCAAGAAGCGATGTCAAACCTAGAAAACCCATATTCTTATAATTTTCTTGATTACATTTGAGAAACCATGTGATTTAATTGGTCACACTCCACCTAATTTAAGCCATGAAAAACTATCATCAAATTTCATTTTACAACATTTCCAAATTAGGATGTATATTTAAGGGGGATGTTTGAAACTCCCACGCCACCACCTTTCAATATGTGATTAGAAACCCTATCTCTCTATACTAAAAGATGATGTACTAACCCCATTAAAAAAATCTAGAGAATTTCATGAAAATATATTGTCAAATGAAACCTCAGATGTATTTTCTTCCAATAGATGATCTCATTGATTCTAATTAATCTAGTTGTAACCACCATAAAATTATAATTAATTACACATATCTCTTCCATCTAGGCCATCTATAGTGAAGACAATTTTGTATAATTCTCTTACAATAGAAGATAATTTGTATTGTAACTAAATTCGTCATTCAACATGTTAACCTTCCCATGAGTATAAAAAAAGATGAATTCATAGTCTTCTAGTGTCTTTATAAAAAACTTCAGTATTAAGTAAATATATCTCATTAGTGAAGATGAAAAGAAGACACTCGTGGTCCATGTAAAAAAATTATATACCAAAAATATAGTTTATGAACTTATAAAAATGAATATTTCTTGATTCATATATTCTATCCCATTTGTTCCCAACATCATCATCCAATATACATTCTCTACCTTCTTCTACATCAATACAAAATAATGTCTCTCTATAAAGGCATCACAAAACAAGAAATACTCAACAACCACCACAAATATATTCAACACAAGATCTCATGTTGCCTTTACAAGAGATAATTGAAGAATATATGACACCTATAGGTTTAGTTAAATAGATTTTATTTTCACATCAAGAGGATCAATGGGGTTGTAATACTGTATATGTATTCCATGAACATCCAGTAGTACCCTACAAAGACAATGAAATGTCATTAATCTAACACGCTATTTGATGGATCCAAATACAAAACCAAATCAATCTTCACTATTTAGGAATGTAAGCCATTCATAGAGATGACTTTCACCATAATGTGTACCTTAAATATTAAAACATTTCACTTTGAGATATTACTGCAAAGTAAGATCTCCCAGAGTTAGTATAGGACCAACCACAAATAATATGAATAATCCACCAATAATATAGAGTATATTAGCATTTCCTCAAGAAATTCATAAAAAATCATTTAATTTATGGTCTGAGGATCTATATTATAATGGACTTAAACACTTTTGATAATTTTTCATATAGAAAAAAATCACACAACAATACTTGTATAAGTGGTGATATAATAATTCCACCTTCAAAATATTATCCTCATGAATCCTCAATTGAAGGTAGCCATACCATAAATTGATCATCTAGAAAAAACATCCACCTCTCAAATTGTAAAATATTTTATTTATACTAGTAAGGGAATTTATATTTTTTATCATTACATGATTTTGGTGATGATGATCAATGAAAGTCATCAAGCTCCCATTTTCCTTCTTCATGAACAAAAGCGATGATGCCCCAGGAACACAGTGGGTTTTATAAATCTACTCACAAAATTTTAATTAAAAAATATGCTCAAATCATATAGCTCAATTACGGAAATACGATACGGTGCAGTAGATATCAGTGAGGTCTCACAGTTCTTGTCACTGTAGAAGTTGATCTGTAACCTTAGATGAAGTCCTAGAACAACCTTTTTGATGATTTCTATATAATCCATTTGTATTGATTGAAGTTAAATTCTTGAAAATTATATTCTACATGGGTATATTATCTAAAAATGATGGATTATGGGTTTTTTCATCAATGTTGGATGACCAACTCCTTCAGAAATGTGATTTCTCATTCCCAAAAAGGATAATCTCATCCCATTTGACCGAAGTAACCTATCACAATTGTGGTAACATTATATATGGCCTCATAACATAAAAATGATTCCATACTAGAGATGATCTAATAAGGTTTAATCTCGATGAACAAGGGGATACTTGGGAAACACTCTCAAATAAGTGCATGCTCACACATCCATCTGATATGAAATATAAAATAATCTCCCTCCAATGAAGAAATTCCCATGGATGCTGCACTAAAGTCTCGACTATAGCATCAAGATATCAGATTAGGGATATGGATATGACAGATTGAATCATTCATATTTCATTAAAAAATAGATTAAGAGTATAAAAGACATATATTGTACATGGAATCAACTTGTGAGTTTCCAGATCATATCCCCCCATATCTTATAGTTCCACTGAACATTAACCAACATGTCTTGGAGAAAATCATGGGGCAAAATAATTTGTTGGAGTAAGTATCTCATTATGTAACACAACATTATTTTAATATAATTAAAATAGATTCTATTGTTTAAAGGGCACACAACATTGTGTTCTATTTCATTATAGGAAATAATGATATTCTTTGAGGTCATGTGTTACAAACAAGACTGGGTTTTACAAAATACTATTATTATTACAAATTAAAATGTGAGTTATCTCATAAATGTTAAATCAGATGTTATTAGTTGAATTAAATAAAATTTTAAAATATATGATTCAATTAATTGGATAATAGTTAATTATAAATTTATATGAAAACAAATTTAATATAATGGAATTGATTATATAAAAACTATTTATGAATCATAAGGATTTTATCGTAAGATGAAAAATTAATTATGATTTCTTGATAATATTAATGAAAAATATATATTAAATATTAAAAAAAATATTTTCATCCAATATATTTGATAGAAAAATTATAAGAACAAATCCAAATCTATGTATAAAAATATTAATTTTTATAAAGTTAATTTTCTTTCATTTTAGTGATAAACTACTTTTAAAACCAAAAATTTAAACATTGAAAAAAAATTAAAAAAAAAATTTGTAAATAAAAATTCATAATTATATTTTATTTAATTTTTGTTATTTTAATGATAGATTCCATTTTTATGTTTAGTAAAAAAATACTATATTTTAATAGAAAAAAAATTCATCTAAAAAATTTAAAATGATAACTTATTTTCAAATTTTCTACTAAAATTGAATTAGTTGAATTATATATATATTAATTTAATTTAGATAATTTCTGTCATTTTATTTTAAATTTATATATAAATACTTATTAAAAGTGTAATCATTTTCACATTAAGACCCTACTTTCTAATCATGTATGAAGGATTGAATTGAAATTAATTTTATGAAATTATGTAATCTTAATTAAGAATGAATTATTCCATATTAGTAATTAATAAAACTATATACAATTTTTAATAAACAAAACACTCTTTTTTTCAACATAATTTTTGTTGAAATCATTTAAAATAATATTTAGTGATTAACATAAAATGAGTTATCTTAATCGTTAAATTATAATATACGGTGTAAGTATGACCAACAAATGGTCTAACCCCCATTGTTTGTCCATTTTGAGACCAAATTCATTCTATAATATTGTTGGTGAATTATTGGATCCATTTATTAGGTATAAGTGTGGGTTCACTAGACTATTGTTTCAAAATACCCAAAGTGTCTCATCACCCATTTATAAAATTTCACCCCTCTCCCCTATCATCACACCATTAAAGTTTCTTTGGTCTAGAAGTGGCCTTCCAAAAAAACTCATCAACCACCATTGATTTATAACATAATCCTTTTCTTGGGATTAAATCTAACCAAGGATATCTTTCTGTGGAAACCAAATTTATATACCCAAAGAATAGGTAACACTCTCCAATAAGCATTTAAATTTTGTTTCATTCTCCACCCCATGATATACATCTTATACTAAGATTAGGTAATAAAATATTTATACCAAATATTAATATATATTTAATGTTATTTTTTTGACCTATAAATACACTCACATAAATGAAAATTGTTATGAAATCATAATTCAGATATACAATAGACTATGTCCATGAAAAATGACATCGTTCATTTTTCATTTACCAACAATCATGTTTTTTGAAAATGATGTAAAAAATATTTTTACATGATAAATTTGATATATGTTAAATAAAAATACCACTATAGTAGATATATTATATAACCCTTTTTTAATTTCATGTCTTATGGGATACAATAACCTATTTTGTGTGTATGGTGAATTGACGCCTCATGAATTGATGTGAAGCATTTTTCTATAGCATTTTACATGAAAAGGTAATAAGGGTAAAAATAATACGTACATAGGATATAAAGTAAATTTAATATACTAATGATATAATTATATATTTTTAGTTATAATTTATTATTTTATTTTTACCGTTCAAGACACTAAAATAGTTATAACGTTATATCTGGATATGTGGACTACCACCTCCTTAAAGTGATGTGGTTAATTTTTTTAATCCACTCATAAATGTAATAATATATATGAGTATATATAATTTAATAATATGTCATTTATGATATAATTACCATTATATAAAGAGAAAATTTCATTATGTTCTCTCAATAATGGTCATTGGAATAATGGAATTAATACTAATGTGTGTGTATGACCTGGTGTCTTCATGATCATATAGTTTGTAATTTTTTATTAAGAATAATTAATAATTGGTTCCAAAAGTAAAATATATGTATAAATATGATAATTATTTCATGATTATTGTTAAGAACTTTTTTAAATAATTATCCTTTTCATTGTAGTAAACCTAACAAAGATAGTTTTGAAAAATAATCTGTATTTGGTAAATACATCCTACTAAAAATTTATTGAATATGTAATTACATATAATATATTTATAGTGGAAATAAAGTAATGATAAATGATAAAATATTTATCATGAATGTAAATAATTGTTATATGATTTTTATTCAGGATGATAAATAATATGAATGACGAAGCTGACTCACGATATTGTTTTTTCGTGTCTCACTTTTATGAGATACATAACATATTCAACACTTGCATATTTTGTGATGTATATAATTCCAATGAAATTATATTATTTTATTATAAATAAATTTACAGGGATTTTTATATGCATTTTAGGACCATAATTTCAACTAGGTTATTATTTCAATGTTACCAAAGTGGTAATGGGTTTTTTACATTTTGACAACGTTGAGGTTTTTGTTTTTTTATAAACCAATCTTAGTTCATGTGGAGTATATAGTAACCATTTACAAAGTTATATCATATATATACATAATTTCATGATATTATAGGTTTCAATTTATTTTATTCCTTCATGTGTACTACAATTCAAAGTTTCCAATGTTTTTAGGGTCTTTTGTTACAATATTATAATTGATCGGGATTGTGTAAGATAAAATATATCTTGGTGAAATATAATAATTACCATCAATTATATGATAAATTTTTATTCATGATATTTTAATTAAATAATACCATTTTTACACTATTTTGTACTAAATATTATTAATGAAATATTTTTAACAAAATTCTACTTTATTTCTCTCTTCAGTCAGAAATCTATTTGCCTCCAAAACCATGTTTTCTAAAAATATTTTCAAGAATTTTTAAAATGTATTTTAAAATATTGATTTTCCCCTAAAAAAATGAAATTCATTTCAAAATATGTGTTTCTACATTTCCTTGGTTTTTCAATGAAAATTATTCTTAAAATGATTTATGTCTTTCAAAATGAAAAAATATTTCTTCCATAAATTATTCTGATTAGTTTGTAATGGTATTTCAGTTAATCAATATTAACAACCTTTTTGTAATGAATCCACCACTTGGGATAATTGTAATTTAATCCATCATAATTCATTATATGGATGGTTAATTAATTTTTTAAATATATTGTTATTGACCCATTTTTCTCAAGAGGTTACTCATGTTTTGAAGTTTTTATTATGGAACTAATTTTTTTACAAGGTATAACAACAATTTGGATATATTTTTATTGATTTTATTTATTTTCATTGGGTTAACCATGTTTTAAAGATATTTTTATGTAACTCATTTATTTTTCATGGGTAATTCTTGTTTCAAGGATATTTTAATGGAAATAATATCTTTCACAAGCTTTAACCATTTGTGAGAAATATTTCCATGTAACCAATAACAACCCAATATTCCACGGTACGCTTCCCTTTGAAAAATATAGTAGCATGTGTTGTACGAAACATCGATTTCTAACACACACACCACAACCAATCAAACTACCCATTATGAATAGTAATACCCACTTTTTCAAATTTTATAAATTTTATATTTCAAAATGGATATCATTTTAGGATTTGGAATATCAAAATTATCCTAGGGTGATATTTTGTTATTTTTCTGAAAACTTTCAATTTTTGATGAATAGTGAACAAACACTGAGTTATAGTTTAAAAACGAATTTTTATTTAAATAATTATTTATTTTATTTAAATTTAATTAAGGTCAAAATAGATACATAATACCTATATATTTTTAATTTAATTCATTGGAGTTAGCTTAGAATAATTTTAGATATATAAAAATTTTATTGAACTTTTCACCGTCTTTTACCCACCTCCTAAGAGAATATGGAAATTCACATAAAACATAATATTACCTCTTCTATGAGTGGAATTTCTAAAATACGAGAGACATGGTTAATATCAATGAGTAAAATGTGGATTCATGAATTAAAATATTTTTTGTTGAATAGTAACTTTTTACTTTTATTTACCACGGTTTAAAGTAAAAATGGTCATTAAAGGTAAAAATGATTTTAATATTACCCTGACACATGTCCTAATTATTTTGGACAAGTGAATCTCGACCAAAAACAAACTTAGTAATTACATATTATCATTTAGGTCCACTTGAATTAGATTACGACATTAATTGTTATTTAATTCAAAGAAGAGTTAAAAGAGTTAAAATCAATGTTTAATAACTAAAACATATTAATATAGGGTTATACATAAGATAAATTATATTGTGAAAGTTAATTAGAAAGATAGAAATATTTCCAACATTATTTAATGTTATTTATAATATTTAGACATTAATTAATTAAATTTATTTTTGACACAATGGTGATGCAGTAATTACCTAATTAATAAAATATTAATATAATTGATATTAAATATATAAAAATAAATGTAATTTGAGACTTTTATTGAATTTAATTAATTTTATTGGTTAATATTACATATTAGGAATGGTTATATATTTTTTTTCTAAGTAATAATGCTGTAATGAAATTATCAAAAACAAAATACCCAATAGTGTCAAAATTCAAATAAAAGTGTTTTTAAAACAAATATTATATTATTAATTTATATTCAATTCCTAAAAATCTAAGGTTCGTACAAAGGACTTGTATCATGATAGGTGTATCATTAATGGACCACTTGGAGGTTCCATTGATGTATATAGTATGTTTATATACTATATAATATAAAAATACAAAGTGACATGGTAAATGTCAAACTAATTAACTAAGAGTTAAAACTAAAAGATATGTTTAATTTAGTGACCCAAACCTTTATAAAACCTATTAGTTTAGTGGTTTTTGACCCCTCCCCACATTTAACTTTAAATAATCCATTTTGGAGCCATTAGAAACCGAATATTAATTTATTATAAAATAATATTTCTAGCTTTTGCAAAGGTGCCCATCACTGCTCTTATAAAAGGGAACTACCCCTTCTCACTAATTCACACATTAAAAGGCATTTGGATCAGCCAAAACCTAACCAAATACACTCTAAAATTACCTTAATTCAACCTAGAGGCCATCGTTTGATAAGAAATCCAACCTAAGGAGCCCTTTTGATCAAATCAAAAGGAAGAACCCAAAGAAGAGGGATTATTTTCACCACCCTCTTTCAAGTTCCTTTCTTTTTCAACTTATTCTTTATTTGTTATTGAAATTCTAAAATAATAAATCCAGTATCTTATATATACTATGATGTTATTATAAATATGGTACAAAAATGTTCAGTATTCTATTCATCCTTTGAATGACATATCACTATACGTGTGTACGTACGGCTTACCGTCTCCACGTCGTGGTGTAATTGTTATTCAATAAATTATTATTTGGATGGTTATAATAATGTTGTGTAATTCATTGAAATAATAAATATAACATGAAAATGATTATGTATATATGATATACCATCCAATTATATGTTATTTTAATATCAGAAGAATGATATTATCGCTCGTGCGTACGTACGGACTACCGTCTCCACGAACGCGATGAGATTCATTCCACATCATATCCATACCAGAAGAATTCTCATTTAATGATTAAAAATAATTTTTAAGGACATGATATCATTATGGTTATGAATAAGATACAACCTACCCATAACAAACATGTCTTATGTAACTAAACATATAAAAGAAAATGAGTATGTTAACACCCGAAACAACGATAATACTAATATATTATTAACAAATCAATGTTAAAAGATCATATTTGATATCGTATTAATGTATATGATTCTTGTATAATTCAATAACAACTATTTCATCATTATACAGGAGGGTAACCTACCCGCATTCAAGGAAAAGTACAAGGTAAGTTTTTATTTCACAATTTCTTCATTATCCGAGGTTGTTTATACGTAATTATATACTAGGACCTCTTTGTCATCCACATCCATGTTTCTTACAAATGTATTTCAAATCATTCTTAATATTTTGTAGACTATGGGATAAATTAATTTATACCCTTGTTGACTTTTTATAAGAAGTTTATAATAGAATATTTCTGTCGTTTTCCAAACAAGGTCCTTTTTAACCTTTTCGACAGAATTAAGGTAAGAATGTATTTTTTAACTTATACGGTGGGTGCTGCTATTTTCTTCCGCTATAAAATCGTCGAAGATTCCCATACAATCTTGTAATAAAATTTTCAAAGTAAATGTTTTATTTTATAATTATGTGAATTTCAAATTATTTCAAAAAAAAGATATTTTTCTCAAATAGTTTTGATTTCATCTTTTTCAACATCCTTTATTAGATTTTAAACTTATTTAAAGTTGATTTATTGTGATACAGAACATACATATTGTATTGAAGGTTTTGTGATATGTTTGATTGTGGATGTGTTATTTTTATACCATTCATGTTTTATGGAGTAAGTATTGAAATTTCGTATGATAGTTTTGATACAAATATTAATGTTATGTTTAAACCTATTCATATGAGGAATTTATTGGACTTAAAAAGAGACGGTTGTAGCCCGCTATTGCTCATTGATGCAGCGGTAGGTCTCATGAGACAAACTAGGGTCTTGGCACAAGGCCTTGACAAAATCATATTTGTATTCTTGGTATGAGGCCTTGTCTATGTGGTTATGATAGTCAGGAATTATGCATTCCATCATTATGAAAGTGGTTATTGATATTGCATGTGATTATTCGACTAGTAGAATATCCGTATGTATAAGTAAATGTCATTATTTCATTTTATTTTTTCCATATTATTCTGAAGTTCACATTTAAAATTTTTTTGTTTTAGTTATACATTTCCTTATATGTTTATGCTTATTTATAAAAGTTTTTGCTATATTGTTATCATTACTTGGAATTTGAGCTCACCCCTTTCTATGTTTTATTTTCCCCATGATTTGAATAAGTATTTTATAAATGACCTGCAGGGGCAGTATAAGGGGATATGAGTGTGGATACATAATTTTGTTGTAGTTTTCACTTAATGAGGTAATGTATACTTTATGAATCTATCTAGTGTTTCAAAGACTACTAAACTAATCAGCCTTTCGAGACTTGATCTTTTGTGATCATGCCAATGTTATGTAATAATGCACCAACTCTAGAGAACTGGGGTCAGTGCATTAGAGTTGGTATCATAGAATGTTTAGTAAAAACCTTGGAAGGTAGAATTTAGTAAACATTGATTAGAGAACATAGACCAATGATAGACTTTGAGGATTAGTATAGAATAACTTCATATAATTTTGGTATTGTAGATGTTTTTTTTACTTTTCCACGAAATACATCCATGTATGGATACGAGCAGGTAGAGGCGGCTTAGGCACAGATGTTCCTAGGGGTAAAACCTGAAAACACCACTTTCAGCTAGACTTGAATGGGAACTGGTGCAGGACAACAGGCATTGCTGCACTCTTGGTTACGCACTCCCGGTGGATATGATTAGGATAATTCTCAATTTCATTACAAAACATTATGAATGATTTATTATTATATAGTTCCTCAATGAAAACATTTATAGAATTATGGATTATATCCATAAATAGTTCAATTTATGTTAAGTGTTTTACAAGTATGGAATTAGGTATTTTGATTCATAAACTGATCTAGTTTATACCATTGTTCAGAAATGGCTCCTAGGGGAAGAAAGGAAAACCGTATCAATTCACGCAATCCATGTAGGGATTTCACTCCTGTACAAGATAATTATAGAGGAGCAGTTCATGCAACTGGGCTTATCATCTAATCACCATACTTAGAAAAATCACTCAGGTTATGAATAATAACCTTACCAGCATTGAGCACCCTAATCCACAGCGTGGAGGATCAATATTAAATCGCTTCATGAGGCAGAAACCACCAAAATTCAGTGGGAGTACAAATCCATTAGTATCTGAGCAATGGATATATTCCCTAGAGAAAATATTTCAGGCTTTGGGGAGTATTGAAAGGGATAAAGTTGTCATGGAAGTTTATTGCCTCACTGGAGACGCTGATCATTGGTGGTCATTGATTCAAAACATGAAGGAAGATGATGATGTATCAAATATGTAATGGAGGGAGTTAAAAGAGATTTTCATAGAAAAATACTTTCCTCATGACCATCAAGTAGATATGGAATGGAAATTTCTATGTCTGAGACAAAAGGAGGGTGATAATGTTGCAAAGTATGAGGCTAACTTTACAAGGATAGAAATGTATTCTTGAGATTATATATGTAACCAAATAATTATGATTGATCATTTCGTTGATGGGTTAAAACCAGTTCTTCGTTGAGAATTAGTGTCACAATCCTTCTCATCATACAAAGATATTGTCTCATGTTCTATCAAGACAGAAAAAGAATTCTCTAAGTATTATGACTTTAAAGAAAAGAAATAGAAGAAGAGATCTACTGATCACTCAGGGAATGGATGGAAGGGGAAGAAGGGTAATGTTGAATATACATCCTATAGTGAATGTGTGAAGAAACACCCTGGTACTTGCTTGAAGGGAATGAGAGTCTGTTACATGTGTGGTGAAAAAGGACACTAAGCTCGTGATTGAAAGGTGAATAATGAAGCTATCTATGTACAATGACACAACTGTAGAGAGATGGGAAATTATGAAAATGAATGTCCTACACATCAGGGTATCTTACCTCCAGAAAAGGCCATGGGATCAAGGCCAAGCTTATGATATCACTACTGCTGAGTAAGAAGCTCTGAATGACGTTGTGACAGGTAATTTAATGGTTTCCACAAGTTTAGAAAATGAATTATTTGATTCTGGATCATCTCATTATTTCATATCATGCTAGTTTTCTATGAAAATTAGATATTTCAAATTTTATTTAACAAGGTAGTTGTCATTTAAAACTCCTAAGGGAAGTATCATTGCAACTATGTTTTGTGAATCAGTCCCCATTAGAGCACATAAATGATCGTTATCTGCGGATCTCATCAGCAAACCTATTATTGAGTTTGATATAATCCTATGTAAGGATTTTCTTTCAGACCATGATGCGAAGATTAATTATAAGAAGAATGAGGTTACGATTTTTGATGATGATGATAAGGAACACCTTATCATTAGAGAAGAATCGTCACCACCTAATTCTTATCTAGATCCACCCCAAATATCTCAACTAAATTAAATTATTGGGGAGGAAGAGAATTAAATGACTATGGGTAAGAAACAGTATGTTCAAAGAGAGGATGTACCTATTGTGAAAGAGTATGTATATGTGTTTTCCAGAAGATTTACCTAAACATCATCCAGAAAAATAAGGTGAGTTTTCCATGGATATAATTCCTGGATCATGGCCTATATCGATGTCCCCTCTTAGAATGGAAACTATGGAATTAGTTGAACTAAAGAAACAACTAGATGAATTAAGTAATAAGGGATTTATTCTCTATAGTGCTTCTCAATGGGGATCTTCAGTTCTTTTTGTTAAAAAGAAAGATTGATCTATGAGTTTATGTATCGACTATAGGGAAATCAATGCTATAACAATAAAGAACAAGTATCCCCAACCTCGCATTAATGATTTATTTGACCTAATGCATGGAGCTCATTACATATCAAATATTGAACTTTGGTCTGGATACCATTAGTTGTGTGTGATGAAGGATGATATTCCAAAGATAGCATTTCTATCCTGGTACGTGAATTACTTTTTTACAGTAACACCTTTTGGGATGACTAATGCGCCCTCTGTATTTATGGATCTAATGAATATAGTTTTCAAGGAATATATAGATAAAATTGTGGTGGTATTTATTGATGATATCTTGGTATAATCCAAAAGCTACAAAGATCGTGAAAATAACTTGTGTATTATCCTGAAGACTCTGACAAGACATGAATTATATGGGATGTTTAGTAATTCTAAATTCTAGATTCAGGAGATTTATTTTCATGGCCATATTTTCTCTAAAGATGTAATCTCTGTTGATCCTTCTATGACCAAGGCAATCCAAGAATGTCCTGATCCAACGAGTATAACTGAGATACACAGTTTTATTGGTTTAGTAGGTTATTATTGACGTTTCGTCCCGAATTTTTCCCGGTTGGCTAACCCATTAACAAAGCTCACACCTAATAGGGTCAAATTTGCTTGGAAAAAAGAAAGTGAAGAATGTTTCAAAGAACTGAAGATAAGATTAGTCAATTCTCTTATATTGACTCTACCATCGGGGAATGATGGTTTTGTTATTTATAGTGACGCATCAATGAAAGAACTTGGTTGTGGCCTTATGCAGAATTAAAGGGTTATTGACTATGTATCACGACAGCTATAAATTCATGAGGAAAACTACCGTACTCATGATCTTGAGTTAGCTATTCTAATATATGATTTGAAGATATGGAGACATTATCTCTATGGTGAAAATGTGAGATTTATACTGATCACAAGAGTTTGAAGTATATTTTATCACAGAAATAACTCAACATGAGGCAAAGGATATGGATTGAACTACTCAAGTATTATGATTGCACGATACACTACCACCCGTGGAAGGAAAATATGGTGGTAGATGCTTTGATCAGAAAAGACCATAGTGTTTTGATCATGATAAGAATTGAAAGGGATCCTATTTTCATGGATGTAGTGAAGAAGGATATGGGAATTACCATGGAAGGTGAAACATCGATACTTTTTCAAATGGTTTCCAAAAAAATATTTACTAGAAAGGATAAAGAGTTCTCAGATCAGTGATGAAGAGTTTCAAAAGAAGATTAAAGCTGTGAATGATGGGAGATTAAAAGACATTGTGTATGATGATGGAATTTTGAAATTTGGGAAGACACTTTGTGTTCCCGATATACCTGATCTGAAAAGGGAATTGTTAGATGATACTCATAGCTCCAATTTCTATATACACCCAAGGAGCACCAAAAGGTATAGTGATTTGAAGGAGAATTTTTAGTGGGACAACATGAAGAGGGAGATTGCTGATTTTGTGTCAAGATGTATGGTTTGTCAACAGGTGATAGTTGGAAGCCAACAGCCTAGAGGAGTCATGCAACCTCTTCCCATACTGGAGTGGAAATGGGACAATATTAGGATAGAATTTTTCATGGGGCTAGCAAAGACTCCTAGAATGAATGATGCAATGTGGTTTATAATTGACCATTTTACAAAGTCAAAACGTTTTCTTGAAATAAGAGAAGATCTACAACTGGAACGTCTATAGAGACTATATATTAATAAATTTGTGATACTTTATGCGGTACCCAAATCGATTGTTTCTGATCGTGATCCATGTTTTACTTCAAGATTCTAGAAAAGTCTTCAGAAATCCCTTGATACTGAACTTCGATTGAGCACTGTCAACCACCCCCAAACTAATGGAAAATCAGAACGAACTATTCAAACCTAAGAGGATATGTTGAGATATTTCTCACTTGACTTTCATGGTATGTGGGATCAATATTTACCTTTGGTAGAATTTTCCTATAACAATAGCTTCCATTCGAGTATTCAGATGGCACCATAAGAAGCGTTATACGGAAGGAGATGTCGCACACCAACCTATTGGGATGACGTTGGTGAAAGAAAACTTGTAGGCTCAGAACTGGTGGAGGAAACAATCGAAAAGGTTAAGGTAATCCAAAACCACATCAAAGCAGCTCAAAGTAAGCAGAAGATCTATGCTAATAACCGATGGAAGGATTTGTAATTTCAGGTAGGAGATCATGTTTTCTTGAAATTATCTCCATGGAATGGAGTTATATGTTTCAGTAAGACGGGTAAATTCAATTCTAGTTATATCATAACTTTCTAAATTCTAGAATGAATTGGGGGTATAGTTTACCATTTGGCAATGCCACAAAGTCTCTTCAAAGTTCACGATGTGTTCCACGTATCATTGTTTAGAAAAATAAATGCCCGACCCAACGCATTTACTCACCTCTGGGGAATTAGAACTGGAACCCAATCTATCTTATTGAGAAGAGCCCGTCAATATTTTTGATACGAGAGAACAAGTACTAAGAAACCGGATGACTTGTCTGTTAAAAGTTTAGTGGGGAAACCATAAGATGGATGAGGCAACGTGCGAACCCGATGAACATATGATGAAGAACCACCCAGTTCATTTCATACAGTAGTATTCTAGAAATTTCGAGGATGGAATTATTTGATGGAGGGGAGAATGTAACACCCCAAGCATCCATGGTATGCTTCCCTTTGAATAATATAGTATCGTGTCATGTACGCAACTTTGAGTTCTAACATACACACCACAACCAATCAAACTAGCCGTTGTGAATAGTAATACCCACATTTTGGAATTATATAAAATTTATCTTTCAAAATGGACTTAATTATTGGATTTGGAATATCGAAATCATCCTTGGGTGAAATTTTGGTATTTTTCCGAAAAGATTCAATTTTTTATGAATAGTGAAAAAACACTGAGTTATAGTTTAAATCCAAATTTTTTATTTAAATAATAATTATTTTATTTAAATTTAATTAAGTTCAAATAGATAAATAATACCTATATATGTTCAATGTAATTCATTGGAGTTATTTTTGAATAATTTTAGATATATAAAAATTTTATTGAACATTTTAACCGTCTTTTACCCACATCCTAGGAGAATTTGGAAATTCACATAAAACATAATTTTACTGCTTCTATGAGTTGAATTTATAAATTCCGAGAGGCATGGTTAATATCATGGAGTATAATGTGGTTCAATGAAATGAAAATAATTTTTGTTGAATAGTAACTTTTTCTTTTATTTACCACGGTTAAAAGTAAATAGTGTAATTAAGGGTATAATGATATTAATATTACCCTAACAAATGCCCTAATTCTATTTTAAAAGTTTATATTAACCAAAAAACAAACATAGGAATAAAACATTATCATTTATGTCCACTTGGATTAGATTAGGACTTTAATTATTATTTAATTCAAAGAACTGTTAAAAGAGTTAAAATCAATGTTTAATAACTAAATCATTTTAATATAAGTTTATAAATAAGATAAATTTGATTGATAATATTCATTATAAATCTAAAAATATTTCCTACATAATGGTATTTTATTTTTAATTTTTAGACTTTATCTAATTTAATTTATTTATGACACAATGGTGATGTAGTAATTACTTAATTAATAAAATATTAAAAATATTGATATTATAAATATCAAAATAAATGTATTTTGAGACATTTTATGAATTCCACTAATTTCCTAGATTAATATGAAATATTATGAATGGTTATATAATTTTTTTTCAAAGTAATAATTCAGTTATAAAATTATCAAAAACAAATTATCCAATAATGTCGAAATTGACACAAAAGAGTTTTTTTAAAAAAAATTATATTATTAATTTATATTCTATTCCTAAAAATATAGAGATCGGCCAAAAGGACTTTTATCATGATTGGTATATCCTTAATAGGCCACTTGATGGTGTCTTGGATGTATATAGTATTTTTATTAACTATATAATATAAAAATACAAAGTGGTATGGTAAATGTCAAACTAATTAACTAAGAGTTAAAACTAAAAGATAAGGTTAATTTAGTTACCCAAACCTATATAAAACATATTGGATGAGTGGTTTTCGATCCATCCCCACCTTAACCTTTAAATAATCAACTTTGGAGCCATTAGAAACCGAATATGAATTTATTATAAAATAATATTTCTAGCTTTTCCAAAGGTTCCCCTCACCCCTCTTATAAAAGGGCACCACCCTTCTCACTAATTCACACATTCAAAGCATTTTGGCTTGGACAAACCCTACCCAAATACTCTCTCAACTTCCCTAAATTCAAACTAGAGGCCTTAGTTTGATCATAAATCTAACCTAAGTATCCCTTTTGATCAAATCAAACGGAAGAAACCGAAGAAAAGTAATGTTTTTACCACCCTCTTTCATGTTCCTTTCTTATTCAACTTCTTATTTCATTTTTATTCCCATTATAAAATAATATCTCAAGTTTCTTATATATACTGTTATGTTATTTTAAATATGGTACAACCATATTCAGTATTCTATCCATCCTTTGAATGACATGTCACCATACGAACGTATGTACGGCTTACCATCTCCACGTCATGGTGTAATTGCTATTCAATAAATTATTATTTGGATGGGTATAATAATGATGTGTAATTAATGTAAATAATAATTATAACATGATAGTTATTCTTTATATATGAGATACCATTCAATTATATATTATTTTAATATCAAAAGAATGATATTGCCGATCATGCGTATGTATGGACTATCGTCGCCACGAACACGATGAGATTTATTCCCCATCGTATCCATTCAAGAATAATTTTCATTTAATGATTAAAAATAATTTTTAAGTACTAGATATCATGCTGTATATTAATAATATAGAACCTATCCATAACAAACACGAATTATGTAACAAAACATATAAAAGAAAACGATTAAGTTAACACCTGAAACCACGATAATACAAAGATATTATTAACAATTCAATGTTAATAGATCATATATGATATCATATTAATGTTTATGATTTTTTTATAATTTAATTACAATTATTTAAACATTATATAAGAGTTTAACCTACCCTCATCCAAGCAAAATTACAAGTTAAGGGTTTATTTCACAATCTCTTCATTATCCGAGGTTGTTTATACGTAATTATGTACTATGACTTCTTTATCATCCACATCCATGATTCTTAAAAATGTATTTCGAATCATTATTAATATTTTAAATACTATGGGATAATGTCATGTATACCCTTGATGATGTTTTCTATGATGTTTATAATGGAATCTTTCTATCTTTTTCCAAACAAAGTTCTTTTTAACCATTTCAACAGAATTAAGTTAAGAATGTCTCTTATAACTTATACGGCGGGTTCGACTATTTTACGCCATTATAAAATAGTCGAAGCTTCTCTTACAAGGTTATAAGAAAATTTTCAAAGTAAATGTTTTATTTTTTAATTATGTGACTTTCAAATGATTTTAAAAAAAGAAATCATTATCTCAAATATTTTTGATTTAATCTATGTCAATATCCATTAATGGATTTTTAGCTTATTTGAAGTTGATTTATTGTAATACAAAACTTCCATATTGTATTGAATGTTTTGTGATATGTTTGACTATGGATGTGTTATTTTTATACCATTCATTGTTTATTGAGATAGTATTGACATTTTTTATTCTATTTTTAACATTAATATTTATGTTATGTTTAAACCTAATCATGTGAGGAATGCATTAGACATAATAAGTGATGGGTGGAGCCCGCTATAGCTCCTCGATGCATCGGTCGGTCTAATGAGACAGACTAATGTCTTAGCACAAGGCCTTGAAAAAAATCTTATTTGTAGTCTTGGCACAAGTCCTTGGCTATGTGGTTATGATAGTCTAGAATTATGCATTCCATTATTATGTAAGTGGTTATTGATATTACATGTGATTATTCGACTAGTAGAATATCCATTTTAATAAGTAAATTGAATTATTTCATTTTATTTTTTCCATATTATGTTGAAATTCAGTTTAAAAGGCTTTTGTTTTATTTATACATTTCTTTAAATTTTTATGCTTATTTATAAAGGTTTCCGGTATATTGTTATCCTTGATGGGCATTTGAGCTCACCCCTTTATATGTTTTATTTTTTCCAGGATGTGAAGATGTATTTTATGAATGACTTTCAGGGATAGTATAAGGGGATATGGGTGTGGAGACAAGATGTTGTTGTAGTTTTCACTTTATGATTTAATGAAATCTTTATGAATGTATCTAGTGTTTCCAATACTACTAAACTAATCTTTTTTTCAAGACATGATCTTTTGTGATCATGCCAATGTTATGTAATAATGCACCGACTTTGGGTAACTGGGGCCGGGGTGTTACATAACTTATTTCTATTATAAGGGATAATTCAGTTTTGAACTGAATAATGTTTCAATCAATTATATACTATTAAATAAATTATATATATGATTTATTCATTTTGTGGTTATTTTACATTAAAACATAAATAAGGTATGGACAAGATAGAATTGGGTATGTCCATTACGACATAAAATGTGGTGGCCTATATTGTGTTATGTAAGCCCCATTCAGACAAAAAATTATGAGTCCCACACAACATCAGGTAAACCTCGAATAAATTATCATATGTAGGAACATATATCTTTAGTTGATCCAATAAAAGCGTATATAATGGCTGAACTCAAATTTATTGTGTAATTATTATATTGGATGTTGGACATAGAGTTAATCCAATTAAAATGATTTGGAAAATCTTTTATGAATGTAATGATCCAAGTTATTGGAAAGGGTGTTATTTTAATTTTTTTGTTTATTATGTGTAATTTTATAATGATAATAATAATAATCCTAATTATTAATGATATTGATGTCTCTAGAATTATTATTGTTTTGATTTTTGATGATACATGTATTTATTGGTATGATTTATATTATGATTTACTCATATACTCTAATAATGATATTATACAATCATGAAATTGTTATACACATTATTTTCATTCAATTACTAACGTTTATGTTTAACCTTACTATGAATTTGATATCACCAATCTTTTTTTCCCATTCTATAGGTTATAAATAAGTAGGTTGATTGAATTATTTCTCTATGGATTTTTATTTGGATGATGATGATGACCTCTTAGTGTGAAAAAGGAAGGATGGTTTAAGTGGGATAAATAATCACCTAATGTCATGTGAAATATTTATGTATGATTTTTCCCCAATTATTTAAAATTGTAAACCAATTTTTTTCTAGGATGTTGGTGACCTAATTGTTCCTTTTTATGTTTTTTGGATTTGACATATAACAATTGATAACTCATTTCAACATCAATACTGGAAATTTCATGTTTATGAATTAAGTACTATGTTCAAGAGTGATTGTATTGGGAGGTTATACATATTGTTTCCATCCCCTAGAATCTCCTCCCATTATATTACCACCAACTCCTCTATCAGAACTGCCTCCCTATGGGAATCCTAGATCCTTACTATCTGGTCCCTGATCTCAATGATACCTCTCTTACGGATGTCCATCCTCTTCATGTCTATCTGAATCATCATTTCTATTATGGAATTCATAAGAAATTTTACCGTCACCAACATATGATTAAAATAAACACTATCTGAGAAGACTATGCAGAGACACCCACCCTAGAAGCTCAAATCTTGTTCGTGCATTAATACATTGCCATAAAATACTAGGAATCACATCCTAGAATAAAAAAATTGTGTAGTACTCAATGTAAACTACATAGAAATATGATTCCCAAGTTACATTCAAATAATAAAATTATATATAATTTTATTCAACAATATAACTATTTACTCTATAATATACTTTCATATCTTTAATAGTACACTTTATGGACTCATGTGAATGGGAAAATTAATTATTCGATAAAAAAACATTAATGGTTATGTGAAGCTGAATATATATCAATTTATTGACCATAATTATCAAGAAAAGTTAAATAAGTAACCACAAAATACATTTAAAAAATTTAAATAGCATAATGAACATGGAAGGGTAAATAAAGTAGAATAAATTCCGTATAATCAATGACCAAAAATTTATAAATTGATATGAGGAAAATTATATTGAAATATAAGAAACTAAGACCACATTCCATTAAATCAATAAACTACAACTAAATGAAAACTAGAGTTGATATCATTTTGATAATGTCATGGATAATATTAACTACATTTTAATTAAAGGAACTTAATGAATATTTCATGTCATGTTTCCAAGAAACATGATATCTTTACGATCTACATTTATCCTCAATAATGTTTAAATCAAATGGGTGGAACCCCATTTATCTAATGCAAGAAATCTGATATGTCTTATTAAATAACTGATGCACCGAGGGATATTTATAACTAGTCCCCTTTTATATCTTTCATGTCCTAATAATTCATCATGTATCAAATATTTTTTTCAATTTGTGAACAATATTATTTTTCATCAAATATCCATATTTAGTAATGAATATAGATTTATAATTATTTTCCTAGATAAAAAAATTGAAATTAATTATATAACAATATTTTTAAATATTAACTACAATTTATTAAATAAAAAATTGAAGATAATTTACATGGTTTTTGGGGTAAATTTAATGTTTAATGATCATAATAATGTGAACATTTCATGGGAACGTTATTAACATAAAAAATAAATCTAAAAAGCGACTTTCAATACTTTCCTCAGTCTAAATGATAAAAAACAATCCATCAAAATTATAAGGATAATATCAATCCAAAATTTAATCATTTTCTTGTGAATAAATGGTTGTTTTCATTGATGAATATAAATATTATAAATATGTATTTATTTGAATATAAATTTTGAAACATATAAAAGAAGGTTTTATAAATTAGAGTTCTCATGACTACTTGTAATTTCAATTATTTCATTCCAATTTATAAAATTATTCCTCTAACCTTTTCAATAAATGAATATTTAGAATTGTTTTTAAAATGATATATATACTCATTAAAAAAAATTTGTAAAAATTTATGAAATGGTAAATATGTTTTTAAAAAATCATTTATAAATTTATAGAAACTTGTTTTATGATATTTTTATAAAACATGGTTTTGGATGAAAATTTTTCTCTAACCAAGGAGTGGAATAAATTCATATTTTATTAAAATTTTTTCCCACTCAATTTATGTACCAAAGAATGGTAAAATGGTATAATAAAATTAAATTTCATGAATAACAATATGATAAGAAATATAAAGTTTATAATTTCCCATAATAAAATAATTTACTTCAATGGAGATTCAAGTATAAAAAATCTTTATTAAAATGATTCTATAAAATTAACACATAAATAAGACTTTCTATTTAAATGAGGATTCATCACTGAATTAATTATGTTTATAAAATATATATACAAATATTATTTAAAAAATACAATAATATAGAGTAATATTTATTTGACACATAAATTTATAGAATCAAATACAACGATGGATTATTATATGGAAATTAAAATAAAATCATTTTAAAAATTCTTTAACACTTGGTAAATTTTAATTCAAATCCCATTTGATGAAATAATTGAAATTAAAACATAAATTTATTTAATAATAAATGAATCCTAAAAATACATTTTGAAGGGGAATTATATAAAAAATATAAAATAAATTAGGGTCATAACATTACAATATGCCTTAATAAAAGTTTATTTATAAAAAATACCTTACCTCTAGGTTCTACTAGGATTAACATGATTTCAAATATTTTATAATGTTTTATAGAATGTTAAACAAATTTCACCAAACTATATTAATATTTTTTAATATCATATAATATTCTTTTATAACATTATATAATATTATTTTTAATAATAATTCATAATTTTCATTGTTTTTGGTGAAAATTTCATTATTTTATCAATTTTATTTTGTTATGAAAGTTCAAGTTTATTTTTACATATAATATAGATATATCTACTGAATAATAATAAATATGAAATAATTATCATATTATTAACCCAATTATACTTTTAATAGAAATCATTAATGTTGTTTTTCATAAATTCAACATGTTACAATCATGGAGATTGTAGGTTGTACGTACGCACGAGTAACATTTTAGTTTTTCAATGATCATTATGGAAATGAGGTAATTAATAATTTGACATTATATAATCATAATAAATTAATATTTAAAATATTTTGTTTTTAAATATACACACACATATATATATATATATATCATTCTTGTGGTGTGTTGATGAAAAAAGAGTCACATCTCACCATGAATGCAGTTTTCCACATATAAATGAGCAGTATTATCAGATTTCTATGTACGAACTAAAATCATAAATATACCATAAAAATGATAAATATTTTATGAATATTATAATTAACTACTAAATACATATAAAATATAAATTAAATCTTTTTTCATCGCCATTAATGTAAATAATTAATGAAAAACAAATTGCATCGCTTTAGGAGGTGGTAGTCTGATTTCAAATAAGTAATGTTATTATGTTCCTCATGGAATGTTATGTAAAAAAGTTATATATGATATAAAGACTAAAAAGGTATAATAATTTCACTAATATCATATAAATATTTGGATTTATCGTTATACCCAGTTGAGATATGTAGTAACTGAATAATGAATTATATCGGTTCATGAGGTAGTAGTCTAGCATACAAATGAATGATTATTTCATAAACAATTTCAAGGAGGTGGGGATTTTTGTAGTTTGTTACCTTATTTTAAAAATATCTAATAATATTTAATATATTTTTATTATTATTTCATCATTGCTCATTAATAATTTATGAAATTCTAGGAAGAAGTATATAAACATACTTTTTGAATATCATTACCTCTTCTTGAGATAACCGTCTTAGATTTGAACCAAATACATCTTATGAAAGAAATATGACCAAAATAAGGATTCAAGTATAGTAATAGTGATTTTTAATAGATCTGGTTAATTTATTATACATATAACTTGAGTGGTGATAATAAGTGAGGGGAATGTGTTCCCTTGTATAATTGAGGTAGAGTTGAATTTTTGTAAATTCATAGAAGTATTCAATAATGGGAGGTCACACTAACATAATGTAGCATAAAAAATGATAAATAATGGATTTATGGGATTATATGATAAATTTTAACCTCTACTGTAAAATGAGAACTCTATTTTTAAATATTTCATTCCTTAGGCTCTATGTTTACTCTCCTTTTACGGCCTTAGATTCCATTATGACTTTGAGTGTTTTGTCCCTATGTAAATAAACCATTAATCCCAAAAGTTTTCTTATTTGGTATTATTAATATACATATTATAAATATAAATCATAATTTATAAAATATAATTATTATGTGTATTAAAAATTCATTTGAACACAAGTGAAAGTAATGTCAGAAAACTATTATTTTTAACCTTAACAACAATAATTAAATTTTAATGCCTTTTATAATTATTATTACCGAAAAATAAATTTATTTTATTAACCAATATTTTTTATTATAATAAACCATATATAATAAATTTTATTTATATGTTAGATTATATTAATTATTGTTTTTATGGTGTAATTAGATTATATTTTTTTACCATTTAATCCAATGTTGGTAATTGATGTAATTTCACATTAAAATAGGACATAAACAAGTGTCAGTATTTTGATAGTTATTATATCATAAAAACAAGTTTTCAGTTTTCACAACGGGAATTAATTTTCAATTAATTAATGAAAATTATATCTTTTGAAATTGGTAAAATAGACAAAATTAATGAATTTGGAATATCAAATTTAGATTTTTCTTAATTTTTTGTATTTGATTTAAAAAAAGACAATTTTTATGAATAGTTAAAACACTGAGTTGTAGTTAAAAACATGAAATTTTCATTTAAATGAAATTTTTCCACATCAATGAATTTTATTTCAAAAATATGACATTCATGATTGTTATTATTCGATAAAATATGGCTAAGTAAGAAGATAATAGTTTTTGGTGAATATAATATTTTGACATTTAATTACCGCTGTTAACGGTAAATAAAGTAATTAAAGAAAAAAATATTACTATAATAATATAAAATTACCTTAACAGTTGTCTGACACATATTGGATGCGTAATTACCAACAAATAAAATACTTTGTTCAGACTTTGGGCCTTTTAATGCAACTTGGGTAAGAAAATGATCTTAACAACATTTTAATGAATATAAAAATAAAAATATCATAAATATGTATTATTTTGAAAAAACAATTTTAATGTGCCGTTATAGAATTGTTATTTTTTTATATAAATATTTACTAGATATCTAAAATTATTTCTTACATTGTGGTAATTTTTTTTATAATTTTTTACATCAAACCAAATAAAAGTATTTATGACACAATAATGACGTAGTGTTTTCCTCATTCGTAAATTATTTAAATAAATATGATTATAATTATTAAAAAAATATCCAAAACCTATCCAATTCATATTGGATGATTTTATTACTTCTATTAGTTTTCTTATATTCTTCTTTAAAATGTTTTATTCCAATATAAACCATAAATTGTTATATAATAAAATAATATTTTCACACTTTCCTCAGGAGCCCCTCCTCCCCCTTATAAAAATCCCACACCTCAATCCAATTACACATAACTCTCAAGCCCCTTCTCTCATCCAAACTCTTCCCAAATAATCTCTCATGATCCCTATATACTACTTAGAATAATTTTCTAATTAAGAAATAACTTCAAGAAATCCATTTGGTTCAAACCAATAAAAGTTACCCAATTTAAAGGTAAAGTCTTCTATTATGTTGTTTGGTTTTATTTTATATCTCCGACCCCCTATAAAAATTTAATTCATTTATTTTATAACATAAATAGTATACTTAATATATTATGTTGTTGTTATGACATGGATTAGAAACCAAACATACACACACATCCATCTAATGGGTAATGAACATATTTGTTTTGTGGACGACAAACTAACACCTCATGAAACGATCATTGTTCCATCATCTACAACCACCTCTTACAGTGGCCATTATGATTGAACTTTATTAATATATGATATATATTATGTTTATGTTGTTTTTATTCTTCTGTATTTTTTATTTACAAGCATACCATTATTCTTTCCAATATTTATATATACGATAATTTAATTTGAGAAAGTGCAGACTACCACCCCCTCATGGTGATATGGATCTTTCCTGAAATACATGGATTGTATAAAGGGTGGAATTAATTATATAATGTATCATATATATCATATTGTATTATAATATAATTATAATATATCTATGTATCATTATGATTTCATTCTATTAAATATGAAATAGAAATGGAAGTAGTGATCATTCGTACGTATGGCGTACTGTCTCCTTGAACGGTGTATTTCATTTGTTATCAACAAATGTTATGTAATATTATAAATACAGACATATAATTTAAATATATGATATATATGATATCAAAATCCTGAATATAATTCTGGATAAAATGGACTTTTGACCACATGAACAACTGGTAATTATTAGATTTTAATTTTTGACTCAAGTACCAAATATCAACAAAATAACCATTAGTAACTTAAATGATTGTGAAATGATTATAACATGATAATAAATGATATTAAAGAAATAATAAACCTGAAAATTTTCATAAGAAAGTATAAATAGATATTAAATTATTATTAAAAAGATCAAAAAATGAATGGGTCAAGTCAGACACGAGTTAAGTGATTTCTTATTTTACAATTAATTCTGTGGGATTTCCATTGATAACCCCTAATTTCTTACGTGTGGTGTATTGTGTACTGCCATTTAATATATATTAGCATGGTTGTTTTTATATTCAAGGAATTATGGGATTTATTTGGTGATTATTATCTTTTTGTCATACGACTCGATTGAATACAATGTGTTAAGGGGTTTTCATCTCACTTTTTATTATTGTGATATTCATGATATGTTTGCAACAATTTCCTTTTGTGTTGTGTTTTTTAGGCCCATGATTGTACTATTTTTATAATAAAAATTAATTTATGGGTATTTAAATATTCATTGTATGATCCTCCTTTCATTTTTTGTGTGTTTCTTAAGTTACCAAATCAGTAAGCGGTCTTTTTAACTAAATTTCCCTCCCTTGGGATAATCGTCTAATTAATAATTATTTCATGGTATGATTATGTGTGGAATCATTATTTATTTATTTATGATGTAATGAAGGCCCCCTTTGTGTAAATATACTTTTGATACCCATAATATCTCCATTGTTAAATTCTTAATCCATTGATATGAACTTGATATGAGTAAAATTAACTCAATTTTCATTCATTGAGTTAAACATCCAAGTCATTGGTGTTGTTTTTACAAAAATAGGTGTTAATGTTATATGATTGATATACATTTAATATTACATAATATTTAGTGTATTTATATTTTTCTCACATTATTATGTAATTTATTTATCCTTATTTTATAAATATAATTTTTATAAGGGATTTTGTCTAAATTTACAATCCATCGAGACTTCATTGTTTTTATGCACCAATTCACTCTTATATGGTGAATTTACTATCCATTGGAATATTATATCATGAATACCTTCATTCCCATTACATTATATATTTCTGATTAAACTTTATTCATAAATTATTTGTATTCAAGTGTGTATCATTTTGTTAAAAACTCTTTATCTAAAATATCAATTAAAATTATTTAAATATTTATTCTACTAAATATTTCTTTTTATTTTCATTGTCTCCAAAATGGTTTTAAGGATATATTTATATGGACATGAAATTTATAAAATTATAATTAATTTAAAAGTTTCAAATTGGTATGTCACACTTTAATTCAAAAATATGTTTATAAAATGTTTTTAATGTTTATTGAAAATGGTATGATAAAGAAATGATTATGTAAATATCTTGAAATAATATTTTATAATAGCAATGTAGAAATGTTATATTTTATTTATTATTGTTTTATATGTTATGACTATGTTATGGTTCTTCAGAAATGATTATGAATATGTTTGGTTCTTGATACACCTAGGGTGGGTGAGCCCGAGATAGCTCTCTATTGCATTTGGTAACATGACAGAGGTAAACATGAATATTTCTCCTAATAGTTTTAGGAAATATTCTGTGATCAGTATTCCTAATGTAACTCCCTATATATATTTAAAATCTATAATGTATGGATTTTATGTATTCCACATGTTAACTTAATGATTTTTGTTTACAATGTAAATCTTATTATTTCATGAGGTATGTTATAGAGATTATGTTATGTATGTATTGATGAACTTATTTTTTATTTCATTGATTTATAACCCTTACTATGCTTTTTATGATCATCCCATGTTTAGAAAAAAAATTCACAGGATAGAAAGATGAATAGGGTCAAGGATTGGATATTGGAAAAGTCGTGCTATCTAAAACATTAGAATAGGCATGATACTTTTTTTCAATAGTTTTTATTTCAAGAAAAAATGGAAACTGAGTAGAAGTGTCTACCATGTAATTTTTGAGTTTTGAATTATAAATTTTATTCATGATTATGTAATGTTTATGTCCAAGTCCTAATAGATATATCAAGTGAACAAAATATCAAATTCTTTCTTGAATATAGAGAGGCTCTATTCTGGAAATCATTTTTTTCTTCACCCTCATAAATGAATCAATATGATATAGTAAAGGTGTTTATAAAGGGAGTGACCATAGCCCTCTCCTATAACTATTTAAAAATATATGTTCATTCATTCATTTTTCTATAGATATCCATTAAAAACAAAAACTAATATGCAGTAAATAAAAAATTATTTCACCATTCTAGCATCTACATTACATCCATGTTTTTCTTTCTCCAAAATCATTAACTTATGTCATATAGAACCACAATTTAACACATTCAAATTACACAATAAAAAAATTGGTTGTGTTTTTGTGAACATGTGAAATCTTCATGATACAACTCTATTTCACAAACAAGAAAATCATTAATAATCAACATGCATGACATTTCTTTAGTCTCTTTTTCTCAATTTTAATCAAAATCATACAACACATTCCAACAATTATAAATTTTTCGATAATTATATCATATGAAAATACATAATCAAATAGATACAACTATAAAATATATTGTGTACCATTAAACCACTATATTCATAAATTTTTTAATGCATTTATGTATATTTTTTAAATATAATTAATTCCATTGAATATTTTCGACATGTAATATTAATTTAGGAAACATAAATTATCATCACCCCATTAAAGGTATGAAAACATGTTTATCTTTGGAATTAACCCTGATATTTATTTGTGTCATTTATATCATATCATTTATTGTAGTTATGTATTGAAAACCTTAATTTTCATGAAATATTCTAGATATATATTATGGTACCTATAATACCTAGACATTAATTATAGTAATATTCACTTTTCCAAGATATAATATAATATAATACATAGTTTTATTCAAGAATCTCTTTAAAACCTAAAGTATAATAATTTATAATTATTATTTTCCTAAAATAAATTCATTTTCCAATTAATCATATCAGAAATAATTTTTAATGAAAATTTTTATTTCTTTAAAATGATTGATTTTTTAGCAAATAGTGAAAATTAATATTTTTAAAATATTGTCATTTAATTTTCCTAAATGAAATATGTTATAAGTTTCAAATTTGTTTTTAATTGTGCCTAAGTTAACAAATTATCCATTTTATCTAGAATTATATAATTATAAATATCAATATCAATGACTTCAATATATGTTAATATTAATGCATAAAAATGTGTTTTAAAAAAATTACATTGTCATTATTTTTATTCATTAATATTAAAATTAATTACTATCAGTTATCAAAATATATTCATGAAATATTTATAAAATATTTGGATTAAGGAGGACTAAATTTGGTAAATATGTCCCTTTTATATCTATGCATTTTGAATAGTATGATTTGTCAACGTTTTCAAATCTATAATGTGTCAATCAGGTTATTATAGTTAATGGTATGTTAATGAGGAAATAATAATCAAAAAAAATTTATATTATTTTATTATAGGAATTCATCCATAAAAATTCCAATTTAATATATATGGTATTTTGGAGCCATTTTCCATTGGTATTAACTATTATATTAATTTATGTAATTAAAATTTCATAATATCACTCTCTGGATTATAATTTATTTTATATGTTTACAAGAGGATTAGAATATGTTATGAATGATTAGAAAATATTATTTTCAACAAAAAATTATTTATATTTATTATTGTTATTTAAAATTAATTTTTAGGTATTGAATAATTTAACTAAACACTTATGAAAATCATATATGGTATTTATTCAATTAATAGGAAATTGAGATTAATTATATTAGAAATATTAAAAAACCCAATTTGGTTATTTTATTTTTTTAAATGAATTTTATGCATATATATATTATAAGTTAAATTTGTGTTAAAACATTATGTTCTAATTTCATATATTTCTTGATGCCTATAAAAAATTACACAGAAATAGTAAAAAAAGACATTGTTGAACTTTTATTAATATAATATTTTAGTGAATTATTTTAAATTCATAAAAATAATGAAATATGTCAATGTTGTTAATATATTGTCAAATATTTAATTTATTTTCAATTAATGTTCTAATTTTTATATATAAGAATAATTATGACCATTTATGATTTATACATTCATTACCTCTATTAAAATTAAAATTGGTTAATCAACAGGTTAAACCAAAATATAAGATTTAAAATGACACCAAAAATATATAAATTTAATTTTAAAATGATATTTATAACTTATAAAATATTTAATTTAATATTTTTCCCTTATAGACTAATTTCCATTAAAATGACATAATTATATATCACTATTTCATTGGAAATTCTATGTGTCTCTTTTCCATCCCTTATAAAAGGACACCCATTTTCGTTGAATTATTCACACAACATTGTGACATAATTCTTGAAAAAAAACCATCCATCTTCACTTCTAAAAATCCATATCCATGTTATGTAGGTTCTATAATATCTAAAATTCATCCCTAGGTCCCTTAAGAATATATTATAAGGAATTATATGGAATAAGTTTTAATTATCTTTACGAAAACATCTAAGATTATTTCTTATCCAAAAAAATTTGTTTAAAACATCCTAAATTAATTATTATATTAAAAAATACTAAGATGTTATTATTATTATGGGGAAACAATGTTTTTTCTCTTATCCATTAAATGAAAATAATAAATATCACTTGTGAGTACCTATGGGTTACAATCTCTAATTAATGTAGTAATTCATTTTCATCAACATATTAAATGGATGTTTATAGATATTGAACTAATAAATATATTTGATTTTATTGATGTAGATAAACATATATAATTATAATATATTATATATACCTTCTCTTCAACCAATCCATGGGAAAATAAAAACATCCACTATGCATACATGGGGACTACCACCTCCACAAAGCGACATGGTCCATTATTCATTTCGAATATACATATATGGTAAAAATCATAGATTAAATGAACATATAAAGAACATATGGTATAAATATGATCCCAGAATGGTGAATTATTAAATACTTATCTTTTTTTCCATTGATTTCTATGTAAAGTCAATATTAAAGTTTTTGTAACGTCTACTATATCCATGAAATGTGTTGTTCATTATTATATCTCAAATTTTTATGAGTGATATTGAAAATCTATATTTTGAATATATAAGATATTTTTATCTAAAACAAAAAAAAACAATGTTTTAACTAGGTGAATTATTTGAGGACTGATTCTATAAAATTAAAACATATTAGAAAAATGAAACAGTTAACACCAAAAAAATTATGATACCAAAATAGTTAAAAAACGAGTGACAAAATGTTATAAAGGGGTCATTTATAATAATATATATATATATATATATATATATGTTTTTATTATGTATGTATAATAAATATAAATTTATTTTACATTTTTTCAAAATGACATATTTTTAATTTTGAATAGGGGGTAGGGATTTCGTCTCAATTTTAACTCTTTTTAGACATATTTGATATTATCATCAGATTTACTTTATATAGCGTATATAAGTCACCTTTGAAATATTTTACAGGAAGATATATTTTTTTATAATTATTAATGATTAAATTATTGTTATTATTACAAGAAGATTGTTAAAAAAGGCCAATCATATTTTTATTCACTTTTATATCCATCATGGGTATTCATAGTCCATGAATTGTATATCATTTCAACATATAGTGATTTAATATTAATTTTATTTCGTTAACTTGGAATAAAATTGATAAATCTATATTGTAAACTAAATATGGATATTTTTTTATATGGAAATTTTTTTATGAATTTAATAGATCTTTCAATATATGTGGAATTAATTTGACATGCATTGGATATTGGAGCCCAATTATAAATATTGATACAGTGACACGTCTCATGAATAAAAGATCAAAAAATTTAATATGTTGTGGTGTATACCAACCCCCAATTATATCTATCATAAAACATGTTCTTGATGGTATAGATATCATGATGACCAAGATCATGAAATAAAATATAAATAATTTCATTCATTGAGAATTGAGTTATTATTTTCCATTATAATAACATATTAATATTAACTAAAAATTTATGTGATTTTAGGTTATTGATTAAATAGAATTTTTTTAGTTACATTCATTTCCATATTATTTATTCCTTATTTAGACATGATAAATGTAATGACCCAAACATTTGTTAATGAAAATTCATCTTCATTTAATTAAATGTATGATAATGTAACATGGTTATACAAATCAAATTAACTTCCTTGGTTTTATCTATTTTGATATTAAATTAATGTTAATAATTATTATCATTGATAATATAGTTTTTGAAAAGTGATCACATGATTAGAATAAATATATGTCTTTAACATATCTAATTTACTTAGACAAAGGAAGTGACGGCCTAATATTGTAAAATTGATCCATACAAAGCCCATTTTTTCGGATCATGGAATGGACGTAGTGTCACTGAGCTTCACTCATGACCAACCCCAAGCCTAGCTTAAACACGTTAATCTTGAAAGCAATCTCCTATGGGAGATGTGATGTTAATAGATATTTCAAACCGAGTGATGTTATCCAAGCCTCCCTAAGAGTCTATCACCATCACACATCGTACCCTTAGAACTTTTGTGGGTGTTATAAAAAGAAATTTAACTAGAATCTATATACTTTTTTGTGTAATCCCTTTTATAAATAAAAGTTGCATTCCATCAATTTCTGTATGAGAATAGTTTTCCATAAAAATATAATGACATGGATAAATTGTGTTTCAAGTTAAAATGTTACATCTTTTAAAAATATAAATTATCATATTATACTTACATTTTATTAATATAGTTATTATAATCGTGTTTTATGAACACACTTTTTAATTATTAATGGTGATTATATTCTTTATTGTTTTTACTTTATAAATGATTAAGTATTCAATATGATAGGAAATAAATTATCATATGATAAAAATGAAATTGTATTTTTAATTAAAGAATTTATTATGAAGAGTTAATCATTTTATGGAATAAATTATATTTTAATAAATTTTTATTATTATGTAAAATGATCATATATGTTTTATGAAGTCAATTGTAATTTGAATTTTGGATTTGAAACTATTTTTATCAGAACCCATAAATATTCAATAAATGATTTTTTTTATTTTAAAATTTAAAATTGAAATATTAGTAAAATTAATTATATTAAAAGAATATTATTTTTGGATTCAGGATGTTGAAATTATCCAATGGTGAATTTCTCATAATTTTATGTGACTATCAAGTTTTTAGATAAAAATTAAATACCGTTTATATATAAATTTTTTTTCATGACATCATAATGACCCAAAAGTGATATAATCAAATTCTATATAATGGATATATAGAAAATATATGTTTTACCTTTAATATAATGTGATTTCAGATTTATTGTATTAATTTTATGGTTCCTTAGATGACCCTCCAATTAATTTAAAATATTTAAAAAATTTATAATGATTTCCATCAAAGTGTGACTCACCGCCACTGATAAAAGTCAAATATTGTAATATTTAATTTCATTGTACTTATAATGAAATTTTTTCCACTACCCTTTGGTAGAAACATTTGTTGGATACATGGGGTTTTTTGTGGTATGGAATATTTAATTTTATAGATTTCAAAACCAATGTTTGGGAAATATTAAAAAACGCACCACACTTTTCCTATATAAACCCAAACAAATACCACACATATATTCTCTCAAAACCGTTTAGACCATCCCTAATCTTCTATCCTCTCTCTAGATTCCTCCCAAGCCACCCCATTCTCTCAAAAAGCCCCTCTTCAATCTCTCGAAGTCACACCCTTCAATGTAAGGGATCCTAAGTTTCCATCCTAATTTATGTCCATGATTCATATATTGTTATTCCCATTTATTTTCAATTAAAAATGTTAAGGTATTATTTTTCACCACCCCTATTAATCCATACAAATGTATTAATGGTGACATACCCCTCTATCTCTTATTAATTACTTCCATGTACCCCTGTTACCATGCCAAATATCCGTAATGGAATTCTCTCTCTTCATTTACATTCCTGAAATTATTTCATTTTACGTATCTAAATTCCACTATATATGTTAGGATATTATGTTCTTTGACCCCCTTAATGTCCATTTCATGAATAAATGATCACATAAAACTTTATCGTTAATAAAACTATTTTACAATTTTTATTTCATTTTGTTATTTTGACGATGTTGCACCAAAAAATCCCATGCCAAATCAATCGTGTATTTGAATACCATACCCATTTTCTTATAAATGGTATTCACCAACATGAAAATATAAATTTTTATTGAGGGATTACATTTATTTGTTAAACATCTTATATTCAAGGAATAAATTATAATGCATAATGAATATATGTTTTTTGATCCATGTGGCACACTTATGCATGAAATGAAATGTTTATAAAGGGTGCACCCTGATGGTGTTATAATGCTTGGGTAAAGAATAGTATCATGATATTCCATTTTAAATTAGTGTTGAATTAGGATAATTAATTTTAAATGAGGTTTTACATATGAAAATTCATGTTCTGTGATGTTTTACTTATGCTATATAGGCAGTGAGTCTTAGCTCAACCTTATATCATGTTAAATGTTTTTTCCATATTACCATGTTGTGATAATCATGATATATCTTGACTCCATGTTCATGTTTCTATTATTCACCATTGATGTTCCTATTTCCTAAAATGTAATTTATTCTTCATGTTATTCTTTGTTTACTTCCTCAGTGGGATTTATAGCTCACCCATTTTTTATGTATGTCCTCAGGTTATCCCATGCAGTGCTATGTACGAAGGAATGTTGTTTTCATATAAAATATGTTTTCAATAAATATATTGTATTTTATGTCTTATTTTTTCATGAAATTTTCATAACTTCCAAATACACTATACCAGTCAATCCTCATATTTTTTGTATATTGATTTTCAGGTAATAAATCAAGTAATATGTGCAATAAAGAGCAGCATTGTTATAGTCAGTATCGAAGGATATGTTTATTTATTTTTGGGAATGGTATTAGAAAAACCTTATTGAAAACATAGGGATACGACTATGTTTAATAAAAAGTAAATAATTTTTTTGACTATATATTAAGTTGGTTCTCAAAAAAAAAGTTATCTATCTAGATACGAACAAGTAGAGGTGAGTATGGCACAAATATATGTTGGGTTAAAATATGAAAGAAAAGATTTGAGGTATAATAGAATGAAATATTTTGCATGAAATTGTGCCTTGTTTCAGTCTTGGTTCAACACTCTAGGGGGATATTCATTGGTAAATTAATAACATTAGTATGAAAAATTAATAAAAGAGTTAACAAATTCTCCTAAGAAAATATGTTGGGAAGTAGATCATGGTTAACATATATTAATGCCAATAAATTCACTTGTTAAGGAAAGTAATTTAGTTTTTATGTAATACATTCTTTCATTGGGGTCACCTTTATGTGTTACGCTTAACATCTATTTTGTTCCCACCAATTTTTTGTAATAGGAGGACTCATGCTAACTACCTATGGTGAGATTAATGTCATGGATGTTCTAATGAGATGCGTAATCTTATAGGATTGGGAATCTAAAACCATTTCACAATACTCTCTCTTTGTTAACTCATGTTTTCAATAGAAACATTGTTCAAGAGAAACATTCACCCCCTAGAAAGAACAAGTGGTAATTAAGAGATTCATGGGATATTGTCCTCTTACTTTTAATGGTCAACCAATTCCTAAATCACCAAACAATGGATCAACAACGCTGAGAGGAACTTATCCATCCTTCAATGTTACAAACAACAAAAGGTTCTTATGGATACTTATCGTATGGATGGTGAAGTTGGTCATTGGAGGAAATTAATAAAAAATGCAATGCCTGAGTAAGAGATCGATGTGTTGTAATTGAAGGATTTTTAGAAAAAAAATTCAATAAATATTTTCAAATCACCCTCCGACATAATATGGAAAGGGAATTATTTCCCTCAAGAATAAATATGACGAATTCATCAGAACATACGAGGAAAACATCACAAGGAATTCATGATACACATATATCATTGTCGTTACCCTCGAATGTAAGGTCGAACCCATATTTGGTGGGTTAAAACATTACCTATAGAAATCCCAAGTGATTATTGGCAGAGATCACTATGAGAAAGTTGTATGATGTGCCCTCAATGTTGAAATGGAGATCGAAGAATATCAAGGGTATGATGGGGATAAGAAGCTGATATTGGACTTTAATTATAGAGGTCTAATGGAAAAATCTAATGGTGCTAAAAAAATCCAGCACCACACAGGACAAAGTAGGGTAAATAAGCACACCATAATTTTTTTAAAGGTACAAGTAAATTAATTAGGTGTAGAAGAGAAAGGTTCAGGGCCATTTATTGTAGAAAAGAAAAACCCTCCAATGTGACAGATGAGTGGAATTCTCTATTTGAACCTCTTTCCATTGTTAATTACATCATCTAAAAAAACCAGGGAACATACTGAACTAGTGCCCTATGCCAAGGGTCTTTAGAGGAAACCAAAATCCTCTAAGGTAGCAAGGGTGAGCTTTTTTACATCACTACCACATAATAAAATACTGATAATAATGTAGTGATAGGTACACTATTTATTCATTCTAGAATAGAGAACGTACCTATTGATTTTCTTTCTATGCTATTCTTTTATATCCAGAATGTTTATTTAATAAATCCCCACACCACCAAAAATCCTGGAGGTAGAGATGTCTATGAGAATGGCAAATGAGGAATTTGTTGTATCCCATTAATATAAATTCTCCCCTGTCACAATTTGTCGATTTAAAATTGTGAAAAGATTCTTCATACTATCTTTTTTGTAATTATATGGACTTCATGGAATGTATTGGATTTCCCTATATAGAGAGAATATAAATTTCTGTGAGAGGGAAATCACTCTACATATGGAAAATAGAACCCCGATTCAGTACATGTGCAAGGAGGAAGATGAATCTTCATTAGATCCATAATCTAAAGAGTGGATTGTACTTCTATATGAGCACATAAAACGTTTTTAGATGATTGATTCTATCTATGTAACCATCACTAAAGACATTCCAATTGTGACGTAATTCGTTGAAGTGTTTCCCGAGAGATTTTTTGGCCTTCCTCCGAGATGTGAATTTGAATTCACGATTGATAATATTCTTGGTTATTTTTTAATATGAAAGACACCATATAGAATTGTTTTTGTGGATCTTTAGGAGCTATAGAAACCTATAAATGTTAATATTTATAAGGGGATTATATTCCCAAGTGATTCTCCAAGGGATGTAACCATCCTCTTCATCAAGAATAAGGATGAGTCAATGTGCCTGGAAATTGATTATAGTGAGCTCAACAAAATCATGATAAATAAAAAGTATCTTATACCGTTAAATGATGTATTTTGAATCAGATATGTGTAGAATAGTACATCTCAATGGTAGATTTGTCGTGAAGATATTACCATGTAAGGGTGAAGAAGGAGGATTTCCCCATGACTGATTTTTGTAAAAGGTACGTGCACTATGGATTCCTAGTAGTGCCTTTTATACTGTCTAATGATCCTTAAATCATTATGGTCTTGCTGAATATAGTATTTAATGATTTATATGGCCATTTCATGGTCGTATTTATAGAAAATATTCTAATATACTCCATAACCATGGAGGAGCATGAGGAGCATCAAAACATTGTACTCGAGACCTAGAAAAAGGAGAAGCTCTATGAATGGTACAACAAGTGTGAGTTTGGATTCAAAGAAGTCTGAATCTTGGATTATATCATCACAAGCAATGGGATGTGTGTGGATAACTGTATAAATAATGAAATTGTGGGATGTTGGATTCCAACATATTTGATGGATATCTGGACCTTACTTGGTTTAGATGAATATTATTGCCAATTTTTCAGAAATTTCTCATTATTTTCAAACATCCTTACCTAAATAACACAGAAGGGAGTCATGTTTTAATGGAGTGATGAATGTGATGTTAGCTTCCTGGAGTTTAAAAGGAGTATTATAATTGTTCCAATGCTCACACTACCCATATATGGATTAATTTTTTTGGTATCAAGTGATTCTTTGAAGAAGGGGATGGGATGGGTGTTTATGAAAAATGAAAAATTCATTGCCTATGCTTTATGGAAATTAAATGTTCCTGAAAAAAACAATAGAACACAATATATGAAGTTGGTTGTGGAAAGTTTTGCTATAGAAATTTGACGACATTACCTATTTGGGTAGAAATGTGAAATAAATAATGATAAAAAAAACCCCAATTATATATTAACATAAGAAGAGATGAATAAGAACATACAAAGATGGATAGAGTTGAACAATGACTATGATATTTCAATTCAGTACAATTTGGTGAAACCGAATAAAGTGGAAGACACTCTAATTAGAAATGACCAAACGATTCTATCATTGATGAGAATTTAAAAGGATTTAATCTTCCCAGATTTGATGAAGATGGAAATGGGAATCATAAAGAATTGAACATCATCAATATTTTAACAGATTATTTCTCAATCGCCTCTTATGGAAAGGTTAATGGAAGGTAAAATGGATGATGCGAGAATACAAAAGAAAGTGGAAAATATTAAAAAAAGGAAATCCTTGGAGATAAATGTTAATGAAGAATGTATAGTGGCATCTGTGTCAATACTATATGTTCCACGAAATCCGGAGTGGAAGTGTGATCTTTTGGATGCTGCACAGAGTTCCAATTTCTCTATTCACCCATGAATCACAATGAATTATTGGGATAACCGATAAAATTGTTTGTGTTATAACATAATGAATATGATAGATTAGTATACATGAATGTGTCTTGTATGTTATTAGGAGAAGTTTGAGAAGCATAAGTCTAAGGGGATGATGCAAGTATTACACAAACCAACATAGAAATAGGAGAACATCCCCATGGAATTTGTCACTGGACATCTAAAGACATCCAAAAGAAAAAATTATATATGGGATGTTTTAGATCTTCTTAAAAAAATACACACATCATTTTGATTCAGTATGATTTCCCATTGGACCTACAAGCATTGATATATAATAGAGAAGTGGTAAGGTTCTAGGGAGTAATACTATGGATTGTATCTAACCGAGATCTAACATTCACCTCTATGTTATACAAGTGTCTCCAAAGGATCTGAATATTGATATGATCTTTATTATGGATTATCATGCTCAAAAAAATGCCAATCTGAGAGGAATATCCAAACACATGAGGAAATTTTGAGAGCATTCTCAATGGACTTCAATGGAGGAAGGGATCAACATATTCTTCTAGTTTAGTTCTATTACAATAATGGTTTCCACTCTTGAATCTAAATGGTCCTTATGAATCCTTATATAGGAGGAGGTGAAGAACACTCGCTTGTTGGGATGAAGATGGGGAGTGAAAAATCTTTGGATCATAAATGAATGAATAAATGGTATAAAAGTATAAGACAATATGACAACACATAAAAGCTGCTCAAACTTGACAAAAGTTATAGGCAAATAATTTTCGATGAGACCAAGAGTTTGATGTTAGACACATGGTATTCCTCCAAATTTCAATATGGAATAGTGTTATGAGATTTGGGAAGAATGAAAAGCTTATTCCCAAGAACATCATCCCATTTGGTATCCATGATCACATTGGAGTAGTGGTCTATCAACTAGATCTCCCATCAAACCAATATAAAGTACCTGATGTATTCCATGTATCACTTTTGAAATGTACAAACCTGAACCATTTCATGTACTCAATATAGAGGCGCTACCATTGTAGAATGACCTCTATAATGAAGAGAAGTATTTGAAGATCATATATTGTAGGGAAAATGTTCTATGATATAAACAATTCCCCTTATCAAGGTGTTGTTGTGAAACCACATTTTTGGAGATACTACTTTGTAATAAGAGGATGTGCTGAATTAGTGATACCCTCATATTTTGTATTGTGGGAAAAATAATTGAAGAGGAAATTTCATAATTATGGAAGATTTTAACGACCAAAAAATTTATTAATAACAAATAATATTCATCTAATTAAATTTATTATTACATAAAATTGTAAAATAAAATATATGACATCCTTGGAATTATGTTTTAGGATTTTAAAATATAATTATGAATTGTTACTATTCTTAATAGAGCCATCGAATAATGATCACATGATTAGACTAAATATAAGGATTTAACGAATCCAATTTACCCAGAAAAAGGATGTGATGGCCCATCCAGTAGAATTTCTCCACATGAAGCTGATTTGTCAGAGCATCGAAAGGATGTAGCATCGCAGGGATTGTATTTTAACCACGACCATACCGTGCTTTAACACATTAAGCTAGAATGAAATATCAAATGGGAGAAGTGAATGTTAATTGAGATTACCACCATACTGATGTTATTTGATCCAACCTAAGAGTCAGTCACCATTGCACACCTTACCATTAGGTCTAATGTAGGTGTTAAAATGTGTATGTAATAAGGAATTAGTTACTTTTCTATGTAATTTCTTTTGAAAATAAAAATCTCATTACATCGATTCTTGTATGAGAATATATTTTTTTAAAAATATTTGGAATTAGATAAATTGATATTTTGTATAAAATTGTACATTATAGAAATATAAAAATTATTTTATTAAATGGTGGTTTTATTAATAATTTTATTAAATTAGTGGTATAAGAAAAATACTTTTAATTATAAGTGCTGATTATATTATTTATTTTTTTTACTTTTTAAATTATTAAAATTTTTTTATAACAATTATATTTTTATATGATAAAACTAAAATTGTATTAATAAATGAAAAATTTATATTAAATAATTAATTATTTTATTGAATAAATAATAATTTTATAAAATATTATTATTATATGTAAATGATCATATAATATTTATGATGTGAAATGTAACTTTTAGTATGTTTTGGGAACTATTTTAATCAAAATACATCAATTTTCAATAAATGAATGTACTTTTTTTAGAAGTGAAAATAAAAATATTTATAAAAATATTTTAATAAAATTAATATTATTTTAGGAATCAGGACATTGAATTTTTTCAATGGTGAGTTTTTCTTAAATTTTTGAGACAATTGAATATTTAGGGAAAAATTAAATTTCCTTTAGAAATATAATATATTTTTATGAAACCATAATTACAAAATAGTGATGTTTTAAAATACTATAAAACATTTATTCGGACAATATATGTATTGAATTTATAATAATGTGATTTTCGATTTGATTGATTAATTGTATGGTGACTTAGTGGACCCTCCAAGACATACAAATTATTTTAACATTTAAAAATGATATTCTTGAGAGTGTGACTCACCTCCACATAAGAAAGCCTAATATTTTTTTAACTACATCAATTGGCCTCATAGAATTATGTTTTCCACTCAAATTTTGATTAAACCGAGGGAAAAACCATGGGATGGTCTGTGGTTTTGAATATTAAATTATATTGATTCCAAAACACATGCTTGTGAAATATGAATGAATGCCCCTCTTGTTTACTATATAAAACCTCTGAATCATTCACTTATATTCCTTATATACCCTTGGATACCATCCCTAATCTTCCATTATCTCTCTGGAATGCTCCCATGACACTTCAATCTCTCAAGAATCTATTCTCTAGATCTTGAAGCCGTACACTTCCAACTAAGTGATCCATGCTTTCCTTCCTTCCTTATTTATGTCCATGATTCCTTATAATGGTATGCCCTTTTATATTCCTTTTAATATTCTTGGGTATGATTCCAAACCTCCCCTATACATATTTCCTTAGGTTTTAATGATTATATAACCCATTATCTATCAGCAATTCTTCCCATGTACACCAGTTTCAATGCCAAAATTCTGTAAGGGGTTTCTCTCTCCTCATTTACATCCAAGAAATTATTTTATGTTATGCATCTATATTCCATTACATATATTTGGATATTATGATCAAGGACCAAGTTACTATCCAATTCATGTATAAATGATTAGATACTCCTTTATATTTCATCAACCCATTTTCTGATTTCTATTTGACGTCGTTATGCAGCAATATTTACACAAATGTTTCACATGCCAAAACCATCTTGAACATAAATACCATAACCATTTCTATATCTAGGGTATTATACATTATTCACAACTACATTTTGATTGAGGACATATGTTTATGTATTCCACATCTCTTATTCATGGAGTAAATTATTATTTATAATGCATCCTAGTTATATGATCCATGTCGCTCACTTATGCATGAAATGAATTGTTTATAAAGGGTACACCTTGATAACGCTCCAATAAATTTGTTAAAGAATAGTACCATGATATGTAATTTGAAATTAGTGTCTAGTCATGATAAGTCATGTGAAATGAGGGTTTACTCATGCTAATTCTTGTTTAATGTGTTTTTACTCAACCTCATTATGCAATGAGCCTTGGATCATGCTATTATCATGTTAAATATTGTTGTCAAATTTCCATGTTATGATAATCTTTATATATCATGACTTTATGTTCATGTTTCTCTTATGCTCCATTATTTTTCTTATTTCCTAACATGTATTGTATTATTCTGGTTATACCTTGTTTACTCCCTTACAGGGCAATATAGCTCCCCATTTTCTTATGTTTATTATCATGTTATCTCATGCAATGCTAAGTATGAATGATTGTAGTTGTCATGTAAAAGATGATTTCAATAAAGATGTTATATTTTTTGTCCTAATTTTCAGGTAATTTTTATAGTCTCCAAATACACTAGACCTCCCAATCTAGATAGTTTACTTATGTGAAAGTTAATGTCATAATTAATTCTAAATTGTTTAATTATAAGTATGGTTATTATAATAGATTCTAATATATGTTACTCACAAAGATCATATAATCTCATTCATTTATTTTCCCTCTATTTCATGATATAAGTTGATGGATATTACGATTAATATCAATGATTCAATATTTATTTTTATCAATTATATTTTAATATTCCAATGTATTATATAAATAATGTATATATACAGTTTTGTAATGTGGCTAAACTAATCGATCTTTCTTGGTGAGATCTCCAGTTTCCATGAAAATTTAATTAATTGGAAATTATCATTGTGTTAAATGATTTAGGGTTATTAAATTTAGTATTAGTGAAGATATATTAAAAATCATTGGAATATGATTTGAAATAATAATTGATGACCAAAGATTTATGATAATCCTCTATTGTAAATGAGAAATTTAACAATTTGATATATTTTTTTAAGAATTAATTTTCATGATGAGTATGTGGTCACTCATTTTTGTTCCCTTATTTAGTGATGGATACTACTAAAAAATGATAATAAACACCCACATTCAATGTAGATATCACCTGGAAACGAACACCCATACAGGTGGTGTTGGAACTAAGTTTATCATAACCATAATATATAATAATACTCTGGTTATAACTATTTACATTTTACAAATATACCATCATATTGTTTACAAAGGTTATTCAATTAAATATGTAATCTCTTTCCCTTATAAAGAATATTTAATCCATTTATGATGGGAAATTTTCTGAAATAATATATGAGGATGTAGTTCTGATATTTAGAAAGAGGTAATGTGTCTTATCTAAACCTGAGATGAAAGTTGAATTATTAAATGATTTCCATCATTCGAATTTCTGTATACACCCTGGGAGAACTGTGATTTATAGAGAATTGAATGAATATTATTGGTGGGATATTATATAACAGTAAATTACTTTTTAGTTAGTATAATATTTTGTTTATAAAAAGGCAAACAATGAGATTCAAAATGTTATAGGTATCATGAAAATATTACTATTTATTTGTTCAAATGTGATGAATTTTTTTATGGAAATTTTCCTAGATTACCAAATATATATAGAAATAATATCGAAATATTGTTTATTATTATGTTATATTTTTGATACTGAAATTTCGTCAAAAATGATAATATTTCATCTTATAATTGTTTTATGATTCTATATTAATGACTTCGAAAGACCACCTAGTGAACCTCTTTAGATTGTAAAATTCCTAATAAATTATTTATACCGAAATTATTCAAAAATATTCCTATTATTCAGGATATTTATCTTTATTTATTCACCGCATATCACTATCTGAAGAATAGATTTCCTAAGAGGACTATTCACATATTAGGATTCATGTTTAGGTCATTCGGTCTTGAAAATAAAATTATGTAGGATCCATATTTAACTTTTAAGAGTTATCTAATTATATTAGTTTTAATTAATGTATTCAAATGGTGACATATAATGAATTTTATGGAAGTATTTTTCACACTTTAACATACGTGGATGTATTTAATGAGTGAACGATTATGGGATCGGAACATTATAATGATACATTGGAAAAGGGATAGACTATTCCATATCATATCAAGCTAATAATAAGAAGATAAATGATCATTATAATTAAACAGGTAATTATTTTGAATTTCAAGTGGGATATCATGATTTGATGATTATTTTTATTAAATGATATTACAATGTTCTATAATAAATTAAAACATTAACCTAGGTACATCAGATCATTTAAATATATAGAATACATTGTAGCATTGGATTATCATTTTTTATTTTAATATAAGCTCTCGAAAGGAAATGATGTGTTATATTTATAATTTTTGAATATGTAGATTCTAGATCCAATACACGTGTCATTATTAATGGAAATTTAATTGAAAATTGATTTTTTTTAAATTAATATCCTATAAAAATTCAATACAGTTGAGAAAAACTGTTAACGAAACAGTTGGCTTGACATGTGTAGGTACTCCAAATAAAGATTGAGATTAAATGGGAAATATGTAAATCTAAAAAAATTATGATGAAAAAATACATGAATTTATTCATAATGCGACATTCTATAAATTGTTTGGATGAATTGTTTTATGGAGGGAAGAATATATCAAAAAGTATTCAATTATAAAAAGTGTTTCATTATACTGAAATAATTAGATAATAATCATACTCATGTTCAAGAATGTGAATAATCCCTTAATTATAACATTTATTTTCTATAAATTTATTAAATTCAATTGAAATTTTAAATAAATATATCAAAATTATCTTTGGGTCAAATTTAAGGGTTTTTATGATATTTTTGATTTCTAGTGAGTAGTTAATAATACTCATTTAAAAGAAATATAATATATTTTTAATAAAGTAAATGATTCAATTGTACCTTTATAATATTAATTTTTCAATTTCATCGTATTATCCATTATTTCTAGAATAATTGACTTTCAATGAACAATTATAATGATTTTGATATAAATTAATTCTTATGCTAAGAAATTCATTTTTAAAAAAAATATTGATTTTAATATTATGAATTTATATAAAAATTAATTAACTCCTCTCATAGAAATTAAATATTGAAAATTAGATACCAAATTTTAATTCTATAGTTACATACTTGGATGATATTTCTATTTTATGTCTACACATTTTGAATAGTAACTATAGAAAAAATAGAAACATTAGTAAATGGTAATTGAGTAATTATGATTGAATTTTTTTTAATAAAGGATAAATAATAAACCCACAATTTAAAATTATTTCATCATATTGGATTAATTATGCTATTAGTATTAAAAATTAATATATTCCATTTTGGATCATTTCACCTTGGTAACAAAATATATATGATTTTTAAAGTAAGGAAATATACAAAATTTCACTCTCTTCTTTTTAATTTAATTTATATGTTCACATGAGGATTAAAAAATGATATGAATGAATATAATGAATTAATTTTAAAATCCTTAATTTATTTTTATCATTTTAATAAATTTTTATTTTTTAGTGATTGAATATATAGCTTAATTGCATCAACGATGTTGATAAAATATTTATCAAATTAATATTAAATTATACAAATGATTTAAAAATTTTAAAAAGTTATATGACTAGGTTTATTTTTACTGATTCCAAAATATTATTGATATATATGACATATTAGAATATTTTTTATTTTTTTTTTTGATTTTCATATTTTCCTTCATGACATTATTGTAAAATTTAATGAATAGAGTCCAAAATGACATTATTGATATTTTATAAATATAAAATGCCATTAAAATATTTTTTAATATTATAAAAAACTAAAAATGATAAGTGAGATATTATAAAATCTAAAATTCCACCCCTTTTCTATAAATTATCTATTTCATAACATATATGTCAAATCATAACCCATAAAGATTTAAAAAGTTATTACCATGGTAAAAATTAATAATGGATAATTTTGGGGTTAAATAATAAGGATAATGATTAAAATGCCACCCAACCTATATATATTTCATTGTATGAGTTTAAAAATATTTTAACCTATTATTAAAATATATATCTATTTTGAAGCATTATTCTTATGATTGATTTTGTTTTATTATTAATTTTTTAATGAAATTCCCTGTGTTTTTCTTCCCTCTTTTATAAAGGGACATCTCGTTATCTCAATTATTAACAAGAAATTGGACAATATAAAATTATAAATCCTTAATAAAATACCATTTAATCACCCGCACCCATTTTCTATAGTTTGTATTCCATCCGAAATACCAACCCAATTTCCCTTAAAAAGATATATAATGAAGATAAAAAGAAGAATCAGTAATCATTTCAACAAACTCTTTCATGTTTATTCCTACTTATACACATTAGTAATGTGATGTACCCAATATAAAATTATAGAAATCATTTAAAAAATATATTGATATGTTACTATGATTATGAGACACACGTATTTATTATCTTTTCTTTCATAAAAAATGTTAACACAATGGTCATTCATACATACGACTTACCGTCTCCACATAGTGATGTAGTTTTTACTTCCCCACCACTTTACATTCATGGTTATGAATGTAAAATTAATTAATGAGTTTTATATTTTGGAGATATTTTTTTCATTACATATAATATAAAATAAAACTTATTAGATTATCATCCTTTTCAAAATGATAATGTCACTCATGTGTGTGTGTGGACTACCACCTCCAAGAAGCAATGATTTCAATTTTTCATATTCATATTATGTGGATGTCAATAAGGATAATTTAAATAAATATATAATATATATATTTTAAAAATAAAAAATTAATATTAATTATGATATACCTTTCTTTTAAAAAATTCATTGAAAAGTGAATGCAGCGTTCATGCATATATACTTCCAACCGTCACAAGGAAAATTATAATTCATTTTTATTTGTATCATTTAAGGTATTATTATAATTATGTATATATTATCTTTATATTAATTATATATCATTAAAACCATTTTAGATATTATGGAAGCATTATAATATTTCATTTACAGAGACTAAAAAACAAAAATATAAATGAAAAACATTGAATTTAATACCCAAAACAATCATTGAAAAAAGCGTGAAAAATGATACAAATGGATTTTATATGATATTATATATGTGTATAAGATTGTTCCATTAAAATATAATAAATTTATTTTTACAGTATTGCGATTCATAAGAACTTTTAAGGCATGCCAAATGATAGGTAATGGATTTTGTCTCAATTTAGACTCCAAGGAGATATATTTGGCATTATGAAATGAGTTAATTATCCTGGTGTATGTGAATACACTTTTAAGTATTAAAAATTAAGATATACTTATTTAAAATTATTAATGATTCATATCATGTTACACATTCTTTTGTAATGTTCAAAATAAAATAATATTGTATATATCTTTTTGGTGAGGAATATTTTTCAGCCCCATCAATATTTTTCAGAATAATTTAAAAAGTATATTTTTTATAAATATATTTATAAATATTATTTTATTTTTTCATTTGTATAAAATTTTAAAGTATTATTCTATTTCTTTTTTGAAGGGTTGTTTTTTCTTTCTGAATAAAAATTCATAAAATAATAATTTTCTGGTATATATCATTAATAGATTTTCCAATTACCATCTACATTTTATACTCTATTATAATTAAAAATTATTAGAATAGTTATAAAAATAAAAATGTTTAATGAAAGATTATTTGAATTAAATTTTTAAAAAATACAAAATTTTGTTACAAAATGTCTATTTCTGATGAATTGATGGCCTTATTTTACCTTTATTTATTTTGAGTCTTTAACATTAACGTTAAATATTTATATTCTTCTGATCAAAGTGAATTAAATTTATATTAAATATAAATAATATATATTATAATTTCTTAATCCATATATCATTTCTATATATGTTGTTTTATGATTAAATTTCATTGATTTACTATGTAAAACCATTATAAATCAATATTATTTAAATAACTGGGATATCTGATTATAAGGAATGTTGATCATGAATTGAATTTATCATTAAAAATATGATTATTGTACTGTAATTGAATTTAATGGTGATTCCTAGATATAGAGAGCCCCTCGATGTATCGATATGTTTGGTGAGTCAATTTAGTATACAAAATTAACTAGTTATTTAGAGTATACCTTCCCATCGATTAGGTTTTCTTCGTTTAAGGACTTTATTGAATAGATATTGGGATACATCATATCATTAGGTCTAATATTTAAAATTTCCTACTTTCATAATTCAATAAATAGTTTTAATGTGATTACATGATAAATATTTTCCACAGATTTATTTGTTCACATGTTGTTATTAAAATTCATTTTGGTTTTAGTTGTTTACACTCAGTGTTTACTATGTTTTATTTACTCAGGATATATTTCATTGTTTGTAAACATTACTGATCATATAAGATCACCATTTTATATTTTTCATTCCCTCAGATATAAAGAATGATAATAATATAATTATCAAGGATGAATTAATTATCTTTATTACATGTATTTTAAATTTCCTATATAATATGTGAATATCATATATATCTAGAAATAAAATTCTGAAAAAACCGATCAAGCCTATATAAAAATATCTCTATTATTATTTTAACTCCATATTTTGGACACTATATTAGGGTTAAAAGAGTATGGGTTCTTATAGTACCTCACTCAAATGTTTCAATTTTTTTTGTAAACTCCTATTACCAAGAACAATGTTATATTGAATTTTTTTATAAAAACACAATCATGTTATGGACATGATACTCTAATAGAGATTAAAAAACATATAATTCACATTTAAAGCAATGTTTAAGTATAAATGAGATTGCTAGTCATATAATTCAAACACTTCATTCTTCTCAAATTAAAAAAAAACTATTTTCTATTTAATTATCAATCAATAAAAAATGGTTTGGGAGATCCATTCTTAATTAATAAATGTGATCCACTAATCATCATTAAACTCCAATAGAAGTAATTTTTTCCCTAAAAACACTAAATATATGTCTAATCATACCCTATGATTTCTCTCGACATTCTCAGATTATCCTTTCACCAAGATCTCAATCCTCCATTATCACTCAAGGATAATGATTTGTATAAGATATTTTATTTTCAAATTGATTGTTAGATACCCTTATTCTATCAATAGGACTAGGTCATTTTTATATATTTTCAAAATATTTATTTAATAATTTTCATTTCTCATATATTCCTTGATCTATTTTAGAATTCATCCACTACATATTTGGTATCCCGAGATAATCATACACAAATACGATGATTAATCTATTGTTTAGTCAATAGATCAAAAAAATTATTCTCAAAACCCATGGAATGATAATATTATTATGTTGGTGGAAAGCTATATTAACTTATTATTTTTCATCAACTACAAGTAATTACAAAAAACATTTCTCCTCTAAACCCTCTTCTATACATAAAATATGAAATAATCATATTCATAACCATGGTAATGGAAACAAAATAAATAGTGGGAATCATATGCTCAGGTAGGGGAAATTATGAACTATCCATAATGGATAGATTAAAAACAAGTTGGAAAGAACGTGTAATGGATAAATATCAGATAAAATGGTCATGGGATAAAAATATACAATCGTAAAACATGATTTGGAATTATGGATCCTTATGTATAAAAATAATTCTAAATAAAGGACCTCAAATTATTGGCTTTGAAACATTTAATCCAAATAAAACCAACCATGAATCCATAATATAAGAAAAATAAATATAACTGGAAAATTAAATATCATAAAGAATTTTAATTTCATCTAAATAAGTTAAATTGTAGATAAGTGGAAAAATCATAAGGTAATATGAAATTATGAACAAATCCATGTATTCCTAACCGTTATTTTTGTGATCGAATCCATGTATGTACAACATTTATCTTTTTAGTAAATCAAGGTATGTTCATCATTCAATATCAAAAGTGCTATAATACACAACCAATGAATTGATGGGAGGTATAGGTCTGAAAGCATAATAATCCATAAATATGAGTCCCACCTAAAATGAAATAAATCATTTTATCATAAATAACCTATCAGAAGGAAATGGATTTAAAAAAATTTCAAATGTTATCACATAAATGGAAGCTGATAATTTGATTTTAAAAACCCATTTTACCAAAAAAATTATTTAATAGGGTGACATATGGGTGATTTTTGAAATATATTTATATTTTATATGATTCCTTTGAAAAAGAGAAATAAATCCAAAAAAGCATTTTTTTTATGGAAAATAATATTTTATTTATCTTTAAATTGTATAATTATCAATAAGCCTTTCAAAACCCATAATTTTAAGATGATGATAAGCCTTCATAAAAATTATCTTGAAAAAATTCTAAAAATAATCCTTGATAAGAAATTAAATATATTCCAAAAAATCAGAATTATGGAAAAATATAATATCATGGTAAGGAAATTCATTTCACATATTTCAGAACTCCGTTATTGAAAAGATAATTAAACAATATAAAATCATTATTTTAAAATTAATATTGTGGAATATAAGTACCATTTTATGTGAAAAAAATATTATTATCTTCTAGGGGGAGAGAACATTGTTAGGAAGTCAAAAAACTAGGATATGTATAAAAATACATTAAATGAAATGGTATGTATTCATAACAAAATTTCAATATTCATGAAACAATATATTTACCAAGAAATAAAACATAAAAGAGAAACATTATTAACCAATAAAAAAGGTTTAAATAAAATATTACATAATTATAGGTCAAATAATATAAAACATGAATGTTTTTAAACAATGAGGAGTGATTGTGACCTAAGGAATATATTTGAGAGATGGAAACCCCTTATATTTATTCCCTCTTAGTCTAATAAAATATATCCTCGTTAAAAATATAAATAACTCAAGTAATATACTATTTATAAAAAATATTAATAACATAAAATATTTTTAATTTTCATTTATATTCACTATCTAAATGTATATTAGTTAGATTTTTCATATTTCACCAATTTATGTTTTTATAATTTTAAACAATTCTTGTTCATTCATAGGAGGAGTGTCAATAATATTTTTTATTCCAAAGTTAATCATTCCTAGATGAAAAATTATCTAAACAGGATAAATGAAAATGACTTATGAAGTCTCAATCTCCCTAGATTATTGTTTCAATATTTTTCATTAAAAATGAAATCAAAAATATATAGACATATGTGATTTTTATAACCAACGAAAGTTATTTCGACATTTTTAATTTTCATATTTTTTAATAATTTATAGAACAAAAAATAAAAAAAATTAACAAATAATTATATCATATTATATATTTAATTTTGTTTTCATAGGACTATTTTAAATTCTTTAAAATTATTGTTCTAGAATATGGAAAAACTAAAAAAACAAGAACATATCTTCATTAATTGGTTATTATGATGTGATTTGGTTGTAGTATCCCTAAAATAGTCGAATAATGACATAATTTAATGTTTTATAGTGTCATATATATAAATTACATTGATTGTTATAGAATATTTTAGGGGATTTATAAATATTGCATAATATTAATAAATGTTATTCCACAGAGTACACATTATATAAATTATAGAATTAATGATTATCAATTTTCTATTATATAATTATTATTTCCTCTAATTGTTTTATAAAAAATAAATTATATCATAATAATAATATTTTTTTATTAAAACCCTTATTAAGGCCTTCCAATTAATGTAGTGATAAAAACTAATAATGGAAATAAAATTTTCTATTGAGGCGGTAGTCCACATGCATGAGTGGTTAATTATTCTTTTCTAAATATTGTGAGAAAAAAAATATGTTTTATCATTTAATTGAAAAAATATATTACAAATAACGACATTATTTATTAGATTTATCATTAGGCTTAAGAATATGTGGTGGTATTGGAAAATGAAACATGACTCTTTGAAGATGTGGTTGTACGTACAAACCAAATTATATTCTTTTCATTTTTTAAGTTAAAAAGGTAACGGTGGTTAGTAATTATAACATAATTATAACAACATATAATTTCTATAGTGATAATTATTTTAATATTTTTAATATGGTGTAATTTTATATTTGGATGAAATAATTAAAAAAATATAAAATGGAAAGGTAGTTTAGGAACATGATCCAAACATAGTGTAATATATTTTTTGAAAATGATTTTATGTCCTCGATGGATTTTATTCAATGTTTCATTTTTGAAATATTGTTAAATATATATTTTATTATTATAAATAAATATAGTATTGATATAATTTTTTGATAAAATGTTACTAGAGTTCTAAAATATCTACCTCAGGTTAATAAAACATAATTATTAACTTAAAATATATAATGAATAATATAATACATAAATTTTTTAATTTAAAATGATTTATCATTTTATAATTCAAACATATATAGGAATAATTTCATAAAAATTTATATTATTACTAAAAAAATACATCGTACTATTCACCTAAAAATTAATTTTTCTTTGAAAAACATCATAAAATTTATATTTTCAAATGTTATTATTCTTTGAAAAAAATTAGTTTCATTAAATTAATTTAAAAATTATAAAATTACAAATTTATCTTTTAAATGAAAATACGAAATGTAAAGAAGAATATATTTTATTAAAAACATATTTTGAAGAATATATATTCATAATATCATTAATTTAAAATTTTAATTTTAAATAATACAAATATAAAAGTTCAAATATGTAATTATTATAATTTTTTATTTTATATTGTTTAGTTCAATTATGTTGATAAAATATATAATATTTTTTAATTCATTTGATAAAGAACAAGTCATGTAAAAATTAAAGCTCATTTACTTTTTATCCTTTAATTATAATAATTTAATGATGACTAAAAGAGTCGTATTTACATGTGATGATATTGTTTTTATATCTCTCATAAAAATGTTCTTTAAATACAACATACATCCTTTTGTATGTTTAAATTTTAATTCATGCTATAGAATTGAAAATTAATTTAATGAATAATTATATTCTGTAATCATTGGTCGTTACCTTACATCCCCCTAAAAATGAATTTTACTATTGATATTTTTATTAATATGAAGGAAATTAGTTAGGGTATTAGGCCTCGTTATATCATTATGATTCACCTTAGTTTCCCCAGTCATTCGATTCATCCATAGTAAATTGAGAATTTTAGCGGTCCTATTCAGAATCATATTATTTATTTGATACAAAACATTCCATGAATTTTCTTCTAATGAGATTCCATGATATAGTTTCATGAGTTCCACAATTAGTATATATGATGGTTCTAGAATATAATTCCTCAATAAGTGATTCATGAGATATATCATCTATAATGTAGGAGTTCTAGTTGTGTTATATGGTTTGTTACTACCCAAACACGATCTTGGATCTTAAAGGGTATGGTGTCACAAGGGATCAGCTTCATATTCTTCCCAAATATCATAACCTAAATCCATTTAGGTTTCCATTGGATTATTTTTTCCAACATGAATCTATATATCTAATCAATGGTTTTGAACATATCTATTCTAGTGATTTTTTTGCTATGTTCATATGTTGATGAATGGTTGGAACTGTTATGTCATTTCATGTAGAAATTTAAGGCCTATCAACATCGTATCTATAACTTCATCCCGTCATGTAAGAGTTCAAAATATATCTCCATAAATAGACTTTAATTTTTCCATATTAATTATAAAATGAAAATTTATTTTATAATTCAACTATACCAAGTGGTGTTATTAATCCAAAAATACTTATAATTTCATCAAACAAAATCCTATTATATCTCCAAGAGTCTAGATTTTTCTCAAATAATGTCCAACAATATGTTGGTGATAATATTTATGGAATCTATACATTATCTCTAATTCATTAAAAATATATCTTCAAAACCTTCTTTTAAATCTAGAATCATGGTCAAATAAAATATTATGGGTAACCCAAGGTGGAATTACCACATTACATATATATATATATATGAAGATAATTTTTTCAAGAGAAAACTGTTCATTAATAGAAATCAAATGTGATGAATTTATAAGGTGATTAGATAAATACCAAATGGTATTATTTTCTTTAGATATTATGATGACCTAGACCAAAACCCATGATTTTACCCATTTCTATATCGGTGGGTTTAATGGATACAGTAGAAAATTTTTATCTTTTCAATTCATCCTCAATATGACATCACACAATGCATAGATATGTGTATTCCATGATTTCCATTTTCAATTTTCTTACCATGATAATTTTTTTTCAGAAATATATACATGTTTCTTTTTTATGGATGAATACAGATGTTTGAGTTGTGATCATCATAGACATTTTCCCTCTTTATTTCTAGTCTTGAGGGATCATATATCTCTATTCAAATCACTATTAATATATCAATATCCAAGATAAACCATGGTTTACTAACTACCATTTTATACAATTTCCTATCATATTATAGTTTTAATTAATCATTATATTAATGTGGGTTTATTATTTACATAGAAAATATAGTATTTTTCATCATATCGTATATTTTCATGAATTATCTTTTGAAAATACATAACTCTTTGTACATTTTTACTTCTTATTATATATAATATAGAATGATCCTTCCATCATATGACTTCAACAACATTTTTTACCCAGAAGTCCATTGAAAATCTATGATTCTATCAATTTAATAAATAAAAGAATATGTTATAGAGGAGGTGGGTGGTGTCAAACAAAGGTAATTGCCATCGTCCGTCAAGAACAATGTTAGAGATCATAAAAAGATTCATCATTACTATTTTCATAGTCCGAATTAGTTTCCCATTTAGATTGGGGATTACAATGATTGAATATCTTAAGGAAAATAGAATTTAACATGTCAGAGAGAATAAATTATTGGGTAGACGCAAAGAGGGGTTTGTTTGAATAGTCCTTGCATGGACTTCTCTTAAAGGGAGCAAGAGTGAAATCATCTACCTTAACATTTCTAGAAATTAGTGCCTCTTTAAATGTTACTGGACTGCCACCACCCACAGTAGTTCCTTTCTCTTCAGAGATGTCACCACACTACCTAGATATACTTAGGGATTTCAAAAGATTCTATATTTCAGGATGACAATAAACATGTTGTGGATCCCAAATGTTGGGATCCATATAAACATCCTCATTATGATACAAGACTTTATAGGGAAAATCATTCATGCATGGATTTGGAGGATCAAAACCAATAGGTAATCCAACAATAATGAGGCTAAGATTTTTTCCATCCTCAACTAATCTGGTAAGAGAAATATCATGATCATCATATGATCTAATATACATCTTAATATCTTCCCACATATTAGAGGAACCATTCATTGGGTAATTATCTACAATTTATCCATTACCTTTTAATTTATGCACATGATGGAAATTTTTTTAAGAAGATAACATCACCGGCTTGTTCGATGATTTTTCAATAACATCAACATCATGATTAGGAGACATTGAGAAATCAACATGATTCCTATCAGTTTTCCTTCTATATAGAGTGAATGGATGGGCCTTTGTCCCACATCTCTCACAACAGATATTCCTATAACTTGACTCCAAAAATAATTTCCAACAACAATGTATTTAGTACATAAAAGAGGCTTCCTTTCACACTTGACATTAATATAGATGTTATCTATTTGAGTTGAGAGAGTTACCTTATATATCAATATGGGGTTCAAATCTACTACCCCAAGCATTATGGAATAATTTCCAAACAGAAAAACATTGATTTCATTTTCGAGGTGAATATGGGACCTAATTTTCAGGAAAATGTCTTGTAGAATTTTTGGATGCCAAAGACACAATTAGCCCCATGAAAATAGACCTAGACCTATGAAAAATAATTCCATGTATGAGGGGCATTGAAATCGTAGGACCATTCATGATGTTGAAGCAATCCATGTTTTAATGATAGATACACAATTCCCCACACTTTTTATTTGAACCCATTCAATGGAAAAAATGAAATTAAAGAATCCACGGCCAAGAGACACACACCACCAGTCCGAGGAGCCCCAGAAAAACTATATCTTCCGATCAAATCATCAAGCCTCCAAATATTCTCACCCATCAGTAAAAAAAGACACCCAATTAGACTATTCTTCCCGATTACTAAGCCAACATATCAAGATTAACATTAACATGAGCTCATGACCCCTTATCGAGAATCCTACTTAAGTGTGAATCAACGGATGAAGCAAACCGAGATATCAAGTTAGCACTTTCCCCTACAAAATTACCACTAAAAAACTTGGATGTTATGTTCGGTGCCTTCACATTAACCTTAGATTTAATCATTTGAGAATCTATATTCACATAAATATAAGAAATACTCTTCTAAAACAATCTCCTTGGCATAGACTACAAATCAAACCTAGTCTCCCACACATCACCAGCCACATAACGAGAAGTACAATCCCTAGTGTCCATCACAAAACTAGAATCACGAACCCCAGGGTTATGCAAGATTCACTCAACCATAACCACATTCACCAATTTGGAATCACCAGGAAACATGGATCTAGAGGCATCATAAAAATCAGAAGATGGGGCTACCATCGATGAAGATGGTGGATCTTGTCTGCCCCAATGATTTGCGAATAGAACCCCACAAACAACACTCGATTTCGGCGGTTGATCTGTTCCACCCCGAAAAACAGCGACATGAGTTTGATTAGACTACAAAGCATCTACCGTGTCATCACATGAAGCAACACACCATAATTCAAGGTCTAATCGGGTTCCCCTTCCAAATGTAAGGAATTAGGAATGTTTGTGGGATGCATTCCAATCCCAGGAAGTAGAAATCCCAATCATCATGGCTGCAAATCACCCTCACACCACATATCCCCGACACCACAAACAATATCAATACTCAACAATGATTATAATACTATATTTACTCAAATTTTTCACCATACCAATGTTGTAATGTCTTGATAAATCAATTTCCTCGATCATTTTAAACTATATCATTCCACACATGTTTATCTATGATTCTCTGAATATATACATTATTCTTTTGTGGTATACTGAACTAAAAAACATATCACCGTAGAGTTTATGTTTCCAAATTTCCTCTCAGAAGACTACTTTCTTTATATAAACATCATGTGTGTTTTAGTTATGTGCATTATTCATTAAAATACCTGATTAATTAGAAACTACCATCACATTTTAGTAAAATACTATACATCAAACCTTTCTTTTAAGGATCAATATACATCAAAAACCCTACTCCACTACATGGTAGTTAATCTACAAGTGCTGAAATAATTTTCTTCTTATCCTCCTTGAATATTTACACAAATTATTTGGCCCTTGATTATATCACACTCATTCATGTAATCATGGTTTAAATATTGGATAATCCAATGTTGTTTTAGAGATAAAACTATAATTATCTAAATAATCCACAGAACACTACTTCTCTTTCACATAGGATGGTCTAGACCATTTTTGAATCATGTATATCATTGATGTGTCCCCTAATATGCACACTTTGGTGAATGGGATTTCTAAGTAATGATAAATTCTCATAAAAAGGTCAAAACTTTTGAACATCATATATAATTATTCATTTCATAAATTAAATACACCAATTAGAAAATCCTTGTCAAGATTATCCTTTCCATTTGATAATATGAGAATGTCATCAATAAATAATGACGTGAATTTTCTATTAATATCTAAACACATAACACATAAAATATGAATGAATTAGGGAAATTTGTAATCTAAAATTGATTTATAATAATTTTTTAGTTCTATACATTGTTGGAAATTTTATATTGGCTATTAGGAGGAAAATATTTGATTAATATTCATAATTATTATTGATTAAATAAATATAAAAATGGGTTAGAATATATTTTTTCTTGGAAAATATGATTGTTTTTTCATGATTTTTTATGTATATGTTCATTGATATATCCTACTACATAAAAAAATGCCATGGTGTACCCTTGGGTGACACTCTCAGGCATTCAAATCCCATATCATGATTTTCATTAGGTTTATAATTTAATTTTTCTAACACAATATGGGATATTAAATATAGACTCATTAATATTAATATAGACCAAAGTATGAGATGGATTGAACACTAAACCACACACTCTAAGGGATTACAATAGATTTCATCCAGAAATACATTTTTATACTCTTTTATAATATGTATTTCATCAGTTTCAAATTCATCCATGATCATTTGAGAAAAGATAACTTCATTAATTGGATTTATAACACTAATTATATAAATTTAATATGATTTGATCTCATAATCATACATACATATATATTATATCATGGGGTGGTTGGAGATATTAAATTTGATATCATTATCCTGATAATAGAAATTTTCTTTATCATGGGATAGAAAATACACAAAAAAATTAGATTCATACAAGTATATAAGAACTTAATTTCAGGAAAAACCATTCATCAAATCAATATTATAATACAGTTATATATCTAATATCCTCTCATCATTAAACCAGGGGTTATCAAAATGGTTCATTATTAATGTTTTGAGGTGTTAAATTTTAATTATTATAAAATGGTTGTGCTAAAAAATTGGTCCATATAAATATATGTAATTCATTTATCATGAGTTGATCGTTAGTACACATTTCTCAACTACATTATCAATATCCACATAGGATGTTGTGTACGAATAATCTCTTTCTTAGTTCTATGGTTGAGGAGGTTTCTAGTGTAGATTGTATTCAACTAATCTATGGTAAGGGCAATGAATTTAATATTTCCTAAAATATTTTCACCTAAATCATTAATGTGTAGATGGAACATTGATAATGGATATATTTTCCTCTGTGGTGTTATTTGGTATCAAAAATGTACATAAATATTTTTGTTATATATAAAATTACCGGCCACATATAAAAACCTTTCTTGATCACTTGAGATAAATTCTCTATTTCTTTCAACTGCATCATTGACATATGGGAAGACAGATTATTCCCCTCATGTGTCTTATCATTAGTAATTCTGTGATACATTAAATTTCATTTTTGATCCCCAAAATAATTATATTCCCTAACATCATTAATACATTTTAGCTCACATTGAACAGTCTTTTATAACCTCAAAAGTCAATTATAGAAAATTCAATTCAAATAATTGGTTTTAAACCTATAATTAAATCATTTATCATTCAATCATATTCAGATGTATAAATATAGGTTGGAATCATGCGCCTTGTGATGTTTTCTTCAAATTTTTAAATAGGCTAATCCTATTTTTTAGATTTAGTAATTCTCATTATATCTTCATTAACAAGCATTGAGGAAACTATTTGATGAAGAAAAAACTCTTGAAATCACCCTATTCTGAATAATCTAATTTCAAATTATCAAATATTTACATAATTATATTCCATCACTATTGAAACAATATATATAAATTATAGAGGTCCAAAAACATCCTTCTCATCTTCCAAGCATTTCTGATGAAAAAATATCATTTCCATCTCGTGCTTAAATTTCTCAACAAAAAGTGTATTAGAAGTGACACTAAATGAGTGTGGAAATTGCCTCCAGAAAGAATCTATAAAATTCTTCTCTTTCATGGTTAATTAAGTATATCAACATGATTTGAAAAATCAAATATATATTTTTATAGTATCACTAGAATTTATATGAGGGTTTTTATAACTGAACAAACCTAATTGGTTAGCTCATTCAAATAATATCTATACTGTCTATCACACTAAATATTAGCTCAGTTTCATATTTTTTCTATCTATTAAACATATGAAATAAATGTTTAAGGAAATGAATTATTGATTATAAATAGGAATAACTATGAATAAAAAAATCATAAATGATTTATATTGTACCATTCCTACCTAGAATCAATATAACGTTAACCCAAGATGGTTGAGAAAACCTAATGAATGCCTCCCCATATAGTTGAGGCTTCTAACTAGATGCTCTATCCTTGAGTATGTTCATGGAGAGACTATTACTTCATGTATGAGTGAAAAGGAATCCACAAAAAAGGTATGGAATGGGTTACATTCATATAATATATCTTATCCCAAATAAAAAATGGTACCAAAAAAGAATCTACCATTAGCATCATGAGTGTAGGTTCAATCCCATACATTCATACTTCCACTTGGAGATGAGAGTATATTATCAGATGTCAGATGCTTCCTTTTATCTATACCAAAAGTCATGAAGTCTTCTTAGGTACAAATGGTTTCTGATGTGGAGTGTGAAATTTACTCAAATGGACACCCCTAATGGTTTTTAGATAAACCATGTTCATGAAATATAACACGAGTAGTATACCAATAATATTAATTCATGGAAATAAATAAATCAACATAATGGTTTGGATTCCTCTATGTTACCCATCCATTACTACATTCTTTAGCGCAGGTTTGATATCTCTTAACCAATGTATCACATACAATAGTTATAAGGTACATACACGGGTCATCCTAAAAGGTACATCATGTTTAGAACGACCCTAGGCCTATGAATTATCTTATCAGATGAATCCGTATGATATCAATCATGAATTTTCATAATTTAATAAAATTTTGTCACTTGTAATCTATGAAAAAGAATCTTTCAATATTGCATGGAATCCTTGTCACGTACAACGGGATCCATAATTGAATCTCAACAGTCACTTTAGGAGATTTAAAATACCCAATACCTTGGATCCAATCTAAGGAGATCTGTAAAAGGATACCTCACATCACTCTTGGCATAGTGTGAGTATGAACCTCTTATTCTATAAGAGGTATCTTAGAAAGGGGACCAGAGATCAACCGAGGCATTTAAACCCCATTTTTCAAATGATCATAGTAATAGCTCCTCCCATAGGGAACTAGTGTCAATTATGGGTATAATAAATCTCCCAAATATCATATACAAGGAAAGAAAAGTATTTATTCAATATCATCCTAAAAGAAATACAAGCCTGAAAATATCATCCATTGAGTCAGTATGTAATAACCTTTGTTATATCCTCTATCATATGATGCTAAGGAATAGGAATCAGGATCGTATATCATAAAAAATGATTTAAATTTACAACATGCTAAACTGGTGGTCCAAATAATTTAATCTATGTAATTATACTATAGAAGATCCAAATCATCTTGGAGAACATGCATAAGGAATATGGAATAAATCATATTCAAGAAACAAAATGAATGATGCTTTAAAACATGATGTCTTACTCATGGACACAATAATTTTATAAGAATATGTATTGTAAGACATTTATTACAAGTGAAAAAACATAAATATATGTTAAGATGTTTATCATAAGGGTAAATTATAGTATGGATGGGAACAACCATATGAGTGGCCAACACCTAGGTGAAAACCCAATCATGTCTATTCTTATCTAGATGTGATCATGTTTAAAAGGGGAAACCATTTAATTTAATTAATCAATTAGTTTAGATTCATCACCAAAAGGTATAGTGTATTTAATATTGGTGAACATTATATAAAGTGATAAAACATTGTGAATGAAGCTATATAACCTACCTTATATTAGTTGTTCTCTCCTTAACAAGTTTTTTTATTTAATCTATCTGAAAGAGATATATCCAAAGAATGATCAAATTCCCTAAAAATTGGGGAAATTAGGGTTCACCCAAATAGTGAAAATAGATATACATAAAGACTATAAATTGATAGATTAGGAGATTAGTTCTTATATAATTCATTCTAACTCATCTGGCAATTATAAAATTAGAGGCCATGTGATAATGATATGGAAAATCCTAGAAGGAGGAGGAAGGGTGATCTTGAGTATGTAGTTAGTCAGAACAAAAGATGGAAGTGAATTTTGAGTGGCTAAATCCACAACATGAAAAAATGCTAATTTAATTTAAATTTATTGGGGTTCCTTGTTAGGTTTCATTTTGGATAAACCATGCGCTAACAATGCATGTCACACTTATTAATGAGTTACCATTAATAGTCTAAGCACAAAATTTCGATAACTGTGTGAAAATCATGTGTGTACCACTATCCAAAACCACTTTAAAACTCGCATGGGAGTTCACCAAGGCTCACACATTTTCAAAATCCCCATTTGTACCCATGTGCCTAGAATTAACACAACACATGGTCTGAGAAATCATGTTGGTCATGTTGCAAACTTCCTCTTAACCATACAACATATTTATCTTCTCCAATTTTCAGGTTTACGATCTCCGAACAAGCCCCAGACATCCTTGTAAACTCAGTGACTCCATTTAGTATCATTTCAAGGGACAATATAAGGAATTGTTGACTAAAATAATTTCTTACAGCTTTCATAAAAGATTTTATGTTATAAACTCCCATATATGATAATACTCATCCATTAGTTTCCCTTCCGAGGGTGGTAAAATTTCATCTTAGAAAAGTTTCATCCGTTACACATGTACATCATCCTCCCACTCTAATTGATATTCTTATACATGGTTGTTCTTCTATAGTACTCGTACTAGTTGAATTAACCTTCCTAGTGGATAATTCATTTGATAATCAATGATACATGTCTAATGATTTTTAAAAGGACTCAACCACATCCTTCTCTATATCCACAAGGTCAAATGAATGAGACATTTCAGAATGGTTACGATAATAATCAGAAAAATATGTGAATTTTTCATGGAATTTTACCTTTAATTAAAAAAAATTGATAACATGCTATTCTGACTCTCTCCACTATATCAAAAGGCACAAAATATCAATGTGATAACTTTAGCAATCTCTGAATTTTTATAACAGAAAATCTAGGAAAAACATGTTGAAAGACCCATTGTCCAACCCCAAGCACTAAAGGTTGATAAAGAAGATCATTATAAAACATATTATTGGACTGGTCTATATACCGACACTTTTAATTCTGATCGTATTCCTTTTAAGTCTCAAGAATGAGATGAAGACATGATAGAGTTACCTCACCTACCTTTAAACTACATATACGTGAATAAAAGTTTCTTAAATGAATTTCTTCATACAAACCCATATAAATCATTTCATGAATGATTTTTTCATATGAAACCCCACTATAGTTATTCATGTTTCCCATTAAACCCCAAAATAAAGGATACATACTATATAGTGTTCCCAGATAATGGTACAATATGATTGGACTACCTGTCAGTCTGAGGCTTATATGATGCACTCAAGAGAACATGTGAATTCACTACCTTTTTCAAACCTTACATGAATCATGATGTAAACTGATAATCATATTATGAAATTATAAAATGGGGTAAAAATGAATTTTCACTATATCAAAAACATAATTCCTCATGTGGTGATCAACATTGATGGACTCTCAAATATATAGGATGTGTTTGGCCTTGGTCAACATATCAGTGATCACCCATATAACATCACCTTCTATAGTGGATATTAGTAAGCCCATAATTAAATACATGGTTATTTAGATCCCATTATACTAAAATTAGATATATTCTCTAGAAGCCAAACAATTCAATATTTCTCCTCCTTCACCTGTAGTTAGGTGGAACTACTCATGATTAAAGAAGTAATCTGCATCTTCATACATGAACAACAACACTAACGATGTATGTCATAACTCAAATTCCTACTCACTCGGTGAACTAACTAAATAGTGGATTGGGAATCCCATATCAACTATTCCAATATATCATCAGGAACCCTAAAATACCCATAGTTAGGAAGGGTCTCATTCTCATAAACAAACCAAATAAGATGTGAGTTCGAACAAAATACACATTCTTATAGGGAAAGGACTCCCTGATATGAAGGATGTTGCATCCCCACCCACTCAACAAGGGATTATTTTATTGCTAGAGTTACTAAATTAATTTTATTTTCCTGGTTTTGAGCCTCAAGGAGCATCTCATAAAATAAAATCTTCAACTTACACAAAATTCAACTCTCTAGGTTTGCTAGTGTCAGAGTCTTCAGGATCGTGGTTTTATCCATAGAATGTTCACTACCAGGTGTTCAAACATAGTCATTGTTTAACTATGACACATATTAAACCTACCTATTCATCCAAGACTATAATCATACTATTTGGATATTTATTTGAGACTTGTATGGTCCTTTAAAATGGTGATTAGATCAACCAGCGAATAGTTCCTCGAATAGTATAGGTCATGAACCACTACTGCTTGCTCGAGTTCAATAATAGGGTAATTCCACTGTTGAGGTATCATTTGGTGGAACCTATATGCAATAAATGGATCATAGTAAATATATAAAACTCCTAAATGGATACATGAAGCATCATAATAGATATTATAAAATTTTACCAACTCTTGAAGAATTATGATAGACACTAAATTCAGACTCCCCTTGGACACTGAAATTCAATCTCAAAATCTTCAGATCATATGATCGTAAAACCCTTAATTGTTAGGGACATAATAGGATCTACTTATAGGGAGATGGTCTTAATAATCCACATGTATTATCCAGTCTTTCTAGATATATTGCATATGACACATACATTGTTGGGTTTTTCATGGGAATCAACAATGGTTATACTCTCTGGGTCAATAGATACATCTATATCTAAGATGATATAACCCAATAAATGAACCACACTAATCCAATAGTTGTATTTTTTATCTTCTCATATAGCTGGTTCCCAATCAATATATATATAATGATCTAAATACGGTTATAATTTTCATGTATAGTGAGAGAGTACACTAATATTCCACTAATTATGGCCAACACAAAAGAATCCATGTATCGGTGAAAAAATAGATTCATTGTAGCCAAGAAACATTTCAGCTCATTTGTAAACCGAAAACACATAATCATATACTAAAAAAAGACATATCTATTCTGAAACATTGTAAATGTAATGTGTTATTACATCACATGAACTTGATTGTATCCTAGCCTCAAATCAATCATTGATTTAAAAAATTTCCTCATAGTTATTCAAAGAGGATTCCTATTTAACGTAGTGGATACAAAATCTTCACCCTATGGTTATTTAACCAATGATAACTTCTTTTTGTAAAGGATCGTTGAACCACAAAAATACATGTTAGTTTTTATAAACCATTTTCATTTAAATATTCATGCAGGTTCGTGAGTTGCGGGATACATACATGTGTTGTCTTATAGGGAGGAATAGATACTAGTGCCAAAACTAGCACTAAATTAATAATGAACTGATTCTCACTCATTTGTTTTAAAATAGAAAAATTATTTTCGAATGGGTCCCTAAATTAATTCAATATAATATAAAATTAGACAAATATTCATTCCTTGGTCATATATAAAGAGAAAATCTATATTGGATGAAACCTTACTCAGCCTAATATTGTTAGGTTTGACATGGCTAGTCTGGATATCCCATTCTCCCTTATGAATATATGTGATCCCCTCTGGTGATGTAAAGGACACCCTTTGATGATATAAATCCACTTTGTCATGAAGAGGAACATGCTAGTCCATATATAATTATTTAAAATCCAACCACCTTCAGGATGAAGAAGTTCCATATGAAATTCCCCCACCTTTATCAGTGGGGAACTCATTGAATAAGCATATTCTCTCTGAATTAATCATTGGTGGTGTATCCATGGACATGACACCATATGTTTACTCCATTAAAAAGACCATAATTTCCACTACCATAGAAGATATAAAGGATTGTTATAAAACTAAATTAAAAAAGACATAATCTAAATTAGAGGATACAATCATAGTGAATCGTAAAATAGAAGTATCTGGAATCTTCTCCACATTAAAAATTTCACTACATAAACATGGATCTAATTATTGCCCAAATATGATTCCTAATTGGTATTGGTTGGTATGGATTTCTAAAACTAGACAATTAATCCATGACTGCCTCATCCACAACCACCTATATGGAATGATTTGATGGTATAAGACCAAAATACATCCTGATGTGGAGTCATTGAACTTATACCTTAATGTGATGTACATGTGGTTTCCCTATCACTTGATACTAGAAGTATTGATCATCAAAATCTCTGAAGGTGACCCACTAGTCTAATTCTCTATAATTGATCAGGATCCTCACACAATAAGGATTATTATCTATAGTATATCCACCCAGGTAAACCCCCCAAAAGGATTAAATTATTTTCATTTGGCTGGAATCCCCCCCAATATAGTCACAAAAAATGATTCCACCTACTTCTAGACAAACCACTTCTCTACATAGGAACTAAAATTACATGGTTCACATTTCACTCTTCACTTAGGTTGTTCTATTTAAAAAGGATATATTTAACTATCACTGATATGATAGTCATCCACAATACTTTCACCTATAATCAATCGATGTGAACAAACCATTCTCTAATCTCCTCACGGTGGCAACTCACCACTATTCAAATTTAGAGGAAAACAATTTATCTAAGTTATGTAAGTATAATACTCTAACCTGGGAATAAATCCCTATAGATGATTTTAAATTCCGTTGTATGGTTTACTCTAAACATGTTTATAATGATCTTATCAAATTAGGTTGTATTGAAGCCTACCCAACCCATTCCTCAATAACAATAAACCCAAAAATGACAAATAAAAAACCCCTAGAGATGTCATGTTGCATGTAGGTAGTGGTATAGAACATCCTCTCTAGAGGCATCTAAATATTGGAAAATATCATTACCATGGCCTTTAGCTATGAATCAGCAGGATATGGACTTCTATCCACTTTGAAGTTTGAAGGATTCTAATGCTAAAACTCTTTAGTCAGCTCTACCAAAGTATGTCTAGATTGGGGAGAACCCTTTTTGGACTGCATATATTAGAATAATCTATATTAGAACAATGAATTGATTCCTATTGAAATATCAAAACGAAGAGCCATATGTTTTATTATAGGTTTAACTATGGGTTGATGAAGTCTCGCCAAATCAGGATCTTGCTTATCACGACTGTCACAGAACATGGAACAATGATGTAGTACTGAAATAACAATGATATTTCCAAAAGAACTCCTTATATAATATTTATAATAGATAGAAAAAATTATAACATCAAGGGAATGCTACATGAGATTTCCATAATTGAGTCACACATCTCTTCCTACTCAAGAATCCAGGTCTAGATGATAAAATGAGTCATAGAATCAGGAAATGTTACAGAGTCAACTTCCAACTATAGTGGTTGGTTTAGGGTCATGGTCTCATATAAATTTTTAAAGGTGCTGGTATATGGAGTTAAAAAAGAGACGTATTGAGGATAAAATAATTTCCATTTTGGTTAACATACTATTTTGTAATAACCATTATATTTTATTTCATTAATTTATTGAAATTTATTCTTATTTATTTATATATTTAATTTCCAATCATGTTATTTACAACACCAATTCCAAATTTATAAGACTTATACACTTTAAAATTTGAAATTGGTACACTAAGTAACTAAGCTCATACCATTACACCCATAAAAAAATGAAATGGGAATGCATCGTGATATGATTGAATGATCATCTATTTACAATTTATAGATGTACTCACTCCCAAAATTTTTTTGGGAATCCATGATTAAAATTAACTAATATATGAGCCCTTTTAAAGTAATGGATCATAGAAATATCATGGAATAATTTTTTAATTATGGTTTAACCATAAATATATATGATATAAAAAAACTTATGATGATGTTAGAACACTAATTAGGATAATTATGTCATTCTGGTAAAATTACAGCATAATACATCACATGAGAATTATTGAACTCATGATAATCACATTTGATTCAAAAAATGTATTCTAAAAAGTAGACATTTCATGGTATAATGGATTCCATTTATGTCCTATAGTTACTAGTATGACACTTGAATTTGATATACACACATATAATTAGGCTAGAGTAGAATAAATCCCTATATAGTAACTTCAATAGTAATATCATGACAAAATATGTGCATCACCCAATGGTGAAATTTGTTAATTGGTAACAAGTGAAACCTATAACAACATTACCCATCCTAGAAATTTTTGGTAACCATTATATAATGGTTATATACTCCCAATAAAAGGATCACTACAAAATTCCATTACATCCTATCCTCTTATCTACACATCAACAATAAGAAAAAAAAAATATCTGATACAACTCTTTAGCATTTCATCCTATAAGAAAATCAAACTTCACTAAAGTAGATCATCCCTAAGACCTCGCGTTTTCCTCCGCATATGGAAGAGGCTTCCAACTAGTACATATGTTCTAGTGTGTGTTCATGGAGAGACAATTCCATCATTTATAAGAGTTCAATATATCGGTGAAAAATATAAATGAATTGCATAAATTTATTAAAAAAATAAACGAAGAAAAATATTGAAGGGAAATAATATGATTAATAAATCAATAAAAATTACTATGATCATTGATATATAAAAAATTATTACCCATGTAATATAAGTTATATAATAATATAAAAAATGTTATCAAAATTACCAAAATGTGCCAAAAGATAGCTACTACTAGCATTGTGAGCATACGGACAATCCCCTTCTCCCATAATCCATCCATGAACTGAGATTCAAATATTGGTATATGGACTCATCCCACTATCTACAGTTAAATTCATGAAGTCCTCTTAGGTTCCGAAGGTGTACCATGATGTTTATAACATATAATCGAAATGCCACAACTTATGTTTTCTAGATCATTCAACATAATTTGAAATAAAATGAATAGTGTGGAAATTATAGTAATACTATGAACTAAAAAAATAATCATGATCTTTTTTGTTATATTTGGATACTCGACCACAACTACCTACTTTTGAATTAGCCGAATATCTCGATATCAAATGATCATGTACACTAGTGATGAGGTATGTACAAGGGTCATAATAAATAAAGCATCATGTGTGGACCAACCCCTTCGTTCTGAATTTTATTACTAGATTTACCCCTATGATATTGATCAAGCATTAATATATTTTAATATAAATTCATCACAAGTAATTCATCAAATAGAAACCACCAATCCAATGTAAAATCCTGATCACATCCAAGGAAATCAAGAAATAAATCCAAAAAGTTGTTACAGGAGATCATAAAATTCCCAATACCAAAGAGCCTATCTAAGGTGATTCGTAAATGGATTTTCTGGCGTCACTAAGGAATGGTGTGAGCATGAACCTCAGTGATGATCCTAGGTATCTCACATAAGATATATATTATCAAATTAGTCATGTTTTAAACATCATTCCACTGAACTCATATATTTTGACTCCACTAGGGAACTAGTTTTAGTCATGAGTATATTAAAATTCCTTAATTGCTTATTCAATGTAATCATGGTATCACACTCAGTGTATCCAGCAGAACCAAATACAATTATTAAGAGAGCATCCATGGGATCCTATTGTCATAACATATGTTAGCTTTCAGATTATAAATATACAAGGAATAATAACAAATATCACATATCATCAACAAGGATTTAAAATTATAACATGATAAACTTGTAACGTGAAGCATTTAATCTAAATAATTCCTATAGAGAATATGTTAATTAGCATAGAGAACAACCATTAGGAAAATGGAATAATGAATATGTTTTAAACAAAAATCATGAATTATAAAAACATGGATTCCAACTAATGGCCTCTATATTCATATTAAAATTCATAAGTTAAAATAATTAATACATATCAAACCACCTCAATAGACATTAAACAATTTATGGTAGTGGGGAAAAGTTAGTCAAGGATGGTTTCACCCAATGGGATGGCAAACACTATATAGAAAAAATAACTATATTGATTCACTACTGGTTAGTATCATTTAAAACATTGGAATCCATTTAATCTAATCAATTAATTATTCTCTATGTTTCAAGAAAATGGTATGATGCATGGAATAATTACACTCCCTATAAAAATAATTCCTTTTTAAGGAATCATGACCACATTTCATAAATTTGAGTCACTCTCTCTATGTAGAATTGGACTTTTAATCGAGGTATAATGAGTGATATCAAAAAAATTCACGAGCTTCCCAAAAATGGGATAAATCCAATCTCACCAAAATAGAAAAAAATGATGGGATTAGAAACAGAAAAATGGATGGAAGAGATGTTCCTATCCTACATAAATAAATCATATACATTAGTTTGAAAAGAAAAAAATTGTAAGAATGGGATATGGAGAATCCTAGAAGGAGGAGTAAGGGGGATCTCAGGTCTATGGTCAGCTAGAATAAAAGTGGGAAGATATGATTGAGGGATTAAAACCACAATAGAAGAAATAGATATTTTACATTCATTTTTGGGATGCATGATTTGGATGCAGAGGTTCACAAAAAATTCTCCAACTGTATGCCCCACATTGCTTATAGAGGGACCCCACTTAGGGAATGATGAATAGGTTGTTTAACTGTGTAATATAAGTGCTCAATAATCTATTTAAAAACCTATATGAAATAAAAGCACAAATTTCCCTAGATTAGTAATCTTACAATAAATATAATGCCCCCTTAATACCACCATCACACCTCGTGCGATTACAAAAACTATGCAGGATGGGCAGAAAGGCTTCTCATAACCATGATAACTTGTCTATTTCACTATTTTTTTGGGTATTGGGGCTCTGAACAAAACCAATACAACATTATGACGTCTTTGATTCCATTAATAAAAATTAAATTGGATGAAATAATGAGTTAAAACTGATAATATTTCTCATACTCTTGAGAAAATATGGGATGTAACATATATATCCAAACTTGCAAACCATTAATCTTTATTCAGGGTTATCAATGGTAATTTTATTATTCGTTTAGCTGAATTAAACATTCTAAAATCTCATATAATGTTATATAAAGATAATTCCTTCAAACCGAATAATATCCTCCATGAGTGTTGCCCAATGTTATGTAGTCTATTTACTATTCATCACACATCAATGTGAATATCAAATCAAAACACGACCAATTATATTTTGGTGTCATTATCCCAAGGAGAATATTTCACAAAGATGCATCCACATTTTGGTATCTAGATAGATATTTAAATCTATGAAAACAACTTACTAAAGACAATTAAAATATATAATTATTTCATTCAATATATATAATCATCACTACGGTTTTTATAAATATCAATTAACCCTAATATCAAAAGTAGAAAAAAATAAAATTCAAAAATAAAAACTCATCCACATTCATACCAATTGCAGTGACCCAGATTAATGATTCACAAATATTACATTGTTTTAACGGATAAATTAATAATCTCAAAAATAATCTCACAACCCATGGACTGATATATAAATTTTCATGGAGACTGACTACATAAATATCTTATTTTACAACACTTATGAAAAATTGTACATAGATTTTATCATTTTCACCATTTTCTAGATATATCATGTAATATAATCAACATCATAACCTAGTGAGTGGAAATATAATAAATAATTTTCCTCTAATTCTTATTATGTAGTATTTATAGAATAGTAAAAGTGGATATATCATAAATATGATAGAAATAATGAGTGAGGGTGGAATTTCAGATAAAAATGTTATAGGATCACATGTTAAAAAAAATTTACTCAATGTTATGGATAATTTAATAGAAACATAAAACTAAATAATGGTTTTATATATCCTAGATTATACGAAAATTACAAAAATAAATGAAAGATGAAATCCTGACACCAAAAATATGGAAAAATTTCAAGAACATAAAATTTCATTAAAATCTGAAATAAATGGAAATAAACCATATTTTTGAGAAGTGGTCGAAATTTATGCATAAGGTAACTTTTTGAACAAATCCATGTATTATTACCATTTAATTTTGTGAAAATGTATACTAATTTCCACCAATAATTTATTGAAAAAAAATATTTTTATAAACATGATATATTATCTAATGTGATATAAAACCATAAAAAATTAATTAGAGGTCGATATGGGATCTCACCCTTCATTATCAACACTTATGAGTGCTTCATAACTCAAATCATTCATCTTGTCATAAATAATATATTATAATAAATTCAGATTCATTAAATTTTCAAATGTTATCACATAAAAAACCCTGTTCATATTATACCAAAATACAAATTTTAAAAATATGTTATTTGCTAAAATCCCATATAATGTTATTAATAAACACTTAATTGATTGGATAAGAGTTTTTTCAATATCTATATGGAATCACAAGAAACATCGCCCTAAAAATTTATTCTTGGTATCATCTTTATTTGATATAATTTTCAAGTATCCTTCGATACTAAATTTTATTTGAAGATGATGAGAGAATGTCAAAAAATTAAATTAATAAAGCACTATTAAATACATCTTTATAGTAAATAGTTCATATTATTGAATGTGAATATAAAGGGAATAATATATGTTCATTTTAAAAAATATCATTTTAAATATGTTATATCCTCCTTATTAAAAATAAATATTGTAAAATTGAAAATGAATCAATTTAATTTTAAATAATTAAGAAGAATATACTTACTACATGAGATAAAACCTATTTTATTTTCCACTATGGTATGTAAATAATTACTAGGAAGTAAAAAACCTTTATATGGAAGAAATTTTCATTAAATGAAAATGTTATTATTATTGACCAAATTTCATTTTCAATAAAACATATATTCATAATAGAACACGGTTATTCCATGAAACAAAACTTCCCATCAATATAAGGTTTAATTATAACATAACATCATCACTATATAAAATATAAACATTAAATGTGTTAGAAAAAGGGCAGTGATTCTAAACCAAAGAAGTTATTTGAGTTATGAAAACTCAGTATCTTTATTCCCACTTATTCGATTATAATATATCGTAATGTATAGAAAATATAGTTACTATAACATACAATTTAATAACCATATTCAATCCAATAATAACTTATAATTTTAATTTTTTAATCATTTATATATATATTACTTAGTTTTTTCACCTTTTCCCTACTTTGGGTCTTAATTTTTCATTAACATTTGTACTAGATTTGTAGGACTATTGTTCACATTTTTTTACATAATAATAAATAATTAAAAGTTAATTAAAGTTACTATAATATATGAAATATAATAATTTAATATTTTTTAATTTCCATTCATTAGTGTTTCACTAATTATCTATGAAGTGAAACATAAAATAATCATTATTCATCGATTTTCTTGTAAAATAATAGGAGATTTAAGAATTATTTATTAAGATATAGTTACATTCTGTAATGAACTCAATTTGTATAGTTATGTTAATATTTATATCACATTATATCATAAATTATGTTTTCATTACTATTCATGATATAACATCACAACATTGTTCAAGTAGGTTGTCAAACCAACCAAAAAATGAATATTCCAGGATTATTGGATTATTGTGAGGTGATTTTGTTGAAATATCATTAAAAAAATGAATAATGATACCATTTACTATTTAATACTATCATATATAATAATAATAATGGTATTATATGAATAATTAATGTATATTAAAATAATATATAAATGTAGAAAAAATATTTTCCTCTTTTTGTGTTGGTTAAAAATAATTGAATTAATGCGCATTGTTTTTTGATCATGTCCTTTATAGGTTCTATAATTTTACATGCCAAAACACAGTTTCATCACATAAATAAAATTTACCCTTTAAAACCTTTCACATGACCAATAATATAAGGCTGTGATGAATGGAAAAATTAAAATAAATCGTTCCATGATGGCGGTAGTCCACATGGGTTTATTGATGATGATTTCATTTTCCATACAGTAAGAGAAATTTATAATATGTTTTAGTATTCCATAACCTAAAATATTTTATAAATATCAAAATAATTTAATAAATTCAATAATATTCCTATAATTGTATGGTTATTAATAAAATTGGAATATGATTCTTAGTGGTGGTTATAGTCCGCACATGCACAAAAATGTAATTTTCACTTTTCTTAAAGGAAAACTATAAGGTTGGTTAAGTAATGTACACTGATTATAATAACATATAGATATAATATTTATGTTTAAATTATAATATTAAACTATTTTATGTTAATTTTATGAATAATAATTTTACCTATTTAGTTAAAACAGATAAAGAGATGTTTGGGACATATACGTCACTTTGTGGTTTATCTATTGAGAAATGTGGGTTAAGCTCTATAGGTTCATAATTTTTAAAATAAAAAAATAATATTTAGGAGATATAAGTTTCTATAATATTTCTTGGTTGACGTTGGTATTAAATATGATAGTTTTGTGTGAGGGGAAGTGAAGAGATCATATCCCCTTTTATAATATAAATTTTTTTTATATAACCAAATATTAAAATAAATTAACATAAAACTATAATAATGTGGAAAAAAATCTGAGAAATTTCTTTTGGGGAAGATATGAGGTTGATATATCCTCTACCATTATTTTTCACAAATGTTTTAAAAAAATATCAATATAACTACCCCTTGAATGATAACTATTTGATTTTATCTTTGACATGGTAAGTCATTATTAGTAATGTTTACATAATAATTATGAAAAATAATAATGTGAAACTTATTATATAAAATCAATATTCTAATTCAAAATAAAAATTCAATTTATTACCAATTTCTAAATTTATAAAATATTATTTTCAATATAAAAATTACATATTTTATTAAAAACAATAGATGAGAAAAATATTACATGAGTTCTACAATATCAATCCTTGGTTTATAAACTATTCTATGTTTTTTAGAATTTATAATTTTAATAAAAAAATAAATGATTTTCTATAAAGTGTTCCATAATTTTCATGTTTATAAATATATACTAATAATGGAATAAAAATTCAATGTATTTGTTAAAAAGGTATAGTAAAATATTCATTTATAAGTAATTTTTTAGTAATATAATAAAAATTAATCTAAATATAATATTATTATTCTATTATGAAAAATAATTCTTATTTTTTCAGATTAATATTCAACTATTTATAAATTTATCTTATGACATATAGTTATTATTATTATAAAAAAATATTTTATTTTTAAATAATTAATTAATTTTTTTATAAATATTATTTGAAAATAAATTTTTATATAATTAATGAGACTATATAATTTGATACACTAAAATTATATATATCATCCAATAATATTTTTTGATATAAATATTTGGATAAAATATACATTATGTAATCATTTATTTGAGAAACAATAATTTATTTTAATATTTAATATCATTTATTAATTATAATATAAATTTAATATTTTTTTTATCATTGAAAAGATTTTATTGACTATATATTTTTTTTAATTATTATAAATTTTATTTTAATATCCCTCGGGTCATTTACGTAAGTTGTTGTGTGTGAAACCAACTATCAAAAATGTAATGAAGTGAAATAATAATTATGTACCAAAATAATTCTTTGTTAAAATATTATTCATAAATATATTCCCTCAAAAATCACAATTATATCTAATAAAAACTATTAAACTCATTCAAAATTCACCTTCCATTATTTTTATTTTTAAAAAAAATATATACATCATCTTTTAATCAATATTGAATCTCATAAATATCACTATAGTATATTAATTCATCATCATCAACGATAGAAATTAATCATTCCAAGTAACATCTATTTGATTATCTAGAGTTAAAATTAATTCATAATATTGTCATATAAAGTCCTTAAATAATATCCCAAAGCATAACGCAACATCTAAAAAAATTAATAACATTTCAATATGGATTCCATTAATCGAATTTCATTATTTTTTGTTAATTATTTATGTTCAATTAAAAGATCAATTAGAATATCAATAAAAAAGACCCACATATTTCTATCAAATTTTCCATGTCAATAAACATACAATATAACACTTTAAATATTAAATTATTACCTCAATTACACCTCTAGAAATCACAAACCAATATATATTTACACATATAGTGTCGGGAACACAAACCTTCATATCATGATCATTCTTTGGTACTCTAATCAACAACTATGACGTTATATTTAATTTAATATATTCATATAGAATATTTAAATCTGACTCATTATGAAAGGTATATATTTATAATCTCTACAAAATGTACTAACACGGATTGTTAAATAGCGGTACTCTATAAGCATCATGAAATTTGTATGTCCCAAGGAAATAATGGAAGGATGGTTTATAATTGTTTTTTCATAGGTATCTTGATCAGGGTTGGGTGAATCATAGAAAATTATAACCATAAATGTGTATAACATATAATTTTATTCATGAAATTATTATTTTTAATAGTTTAACAATATCATTATTTAATTTTGTTATTTTTTGGAATTATATTTTATTTATGATTATAGTCATCCAATAAAAATACTTTAGTTATATAAAAGAAAATCTGTTAATTTTTTATTTCATTTATTAATTGAGAACCATAAATATAATATTTTTAGTTATTTGTATCAAGATATAGTTGATGAAAAATACCATTTCCCACATTATCAATGGGCTATGAAATAATGTTTTTATTAAATGGGAATTTTAGATAAGAAATACTATATTAGTGTGACAAGTTTATATAAAAAATTTGGATATTTAATTAAATATAATGAGATGATGAAATATAATTAATGAAATAATAATTAAGGGGTTGTGTTGAAAATCATAAAAAATATATAATTATTTAAAGATTTTATATATCATATTTTGTTGAGAAATATTGTATATTGGACACCACTATGGAGGAAAATAAATCCATGAAGGATATTGATAATTAATTTTTCGGTTTATATGGTATTGCAAAAAATTCCTTCATGAAAAATATAACATGAGAATAATGTTATGTCCATCTTGAAATTCAACAAAAGCGATTTCTGGAAGAGACTTGTCAAACATAGAATGGTGAATCAAAATTTATTCTAAAGTGGTTATAGTTTATTTTATTTCCATATGACTACATTTTGCTGGGGATCTTAGAAAATAGGTGTATGTATTCCAATTACAAAATTATACCCATGGAAAACAAAGTTGTGATTCATAATATTTAAATTGAAATTTAAAATCAATTTTTTTTTTTAATATCAACAAAATTTACCCTTATTGGGGTATATTTAAATTAATCCAAAAAGTTTTATATTATCAATAATAGGATTAATGTGTATTTATATGAAATTTGTTTGTCAAATTACTAACACATAAATACTAATTTATAATTCGACCATAAATTTAAATGTCGTGTTTTTATATTCAGAACATTTTCATTGAAATTTTATTCATGTAGTTCTTTTCATAAGATTTTAATTTATAATCATTTTATAATAATATTACTCATATAAACTAAAAATGTTTTATATTTAATGGAATTCAGATTAAAATAATGTAATTGTTAATATAAAATGAACATATTTTTTAAAAAATAATTTTTCAAAATTTTAATATAACTCAACATAAGATAAAACATAATATTGGTGGTTAATAACATTACTATGGTTTTTCATATTGTAAAATAATGATATCATCTCATGTTCAGACAATCATCTATAAAAACAATATTGTGCAAAAATAATAGAGAATCTCAAAAGGGTTGTTAATAAGTCCTCTCTCACAGAATTTTGACCAATTATTTTATGTGTTGTGCTATTATCGCATGCGCCCAAATATATCATTTTATTATTAAAGAATAATATTGTAAATTTTATGACCATGGTCCTTTAATAATGCTATAAGTAACCAATAATTTCATTAATTTTTATTTTTCATTAACAATAAAATATTATATATTTTTTCTATGAATGATAACAAATTCTTGTATGAGTAAAAAATTTTCTTCTTGTATACTATTCTTATCCATTATTTCATCTTATTGAAATCAAGCGTATTTATGCGCAAAAAGTTCCTTGATGATCTTTTTCTACGTATAGAATGTGGATCGGGACCTTTAACACCTTTCTTTATAACCTCTTCCTCCATTTTTTTAATTTTTAATTTTAGGAAAAATATTTTTATAAAGTTATATGGAAATTTTGACAACATTTGAAATAATTAAAACTTCTATGTAATTATAATTATAATTATATTGTAACAATCCATGTTTTACTATACCATTTAATGTATGTAAATATTATAACAATTTCTAATCTATTAAATATATGAGATTACATAAATATCTTCATCTTCATTGAACCTACTCATGGAATTTTAACATCAAACATTATAAATTCAGAATTGAATTGATTCAACAAAAAAATCTATTTTCACAGTTCGTTCAACTCTAAATTTTGTACCTATATCTAAAATCACAATATTATCATTAACATTTGATTCATTATGAGATAACATCATAGTGTGTACTTCGTAATTATATTATTTAATCTCATATACACAACATCATATTGAATCAAAATCCCATATAAATAATTTTCAAAAATATTGTTTCAATAAAATATTTTGAAATATAGGGTTTATTATATGTTATGTACTATTATCATCCAAAAAAATTAAATTTATATTATTTTGATTTTCTTTATGGTTTCTATAAATATATTTTTATTAACTGTTAAGTAATATTCAATATATTATTACTCTTATGTGTCACTATTATATATATTACAAAGGGAAATTTTCATTCTCTATTTTAAAATGACTATATCATATGAGTATAATAACTTCTATTTTCCACCCTTCATCTTATTATTTTCATTAAAAATATGTTTACATTCATTTTTTGATCAACTATTTTAGTCTTTTGTATCTTAGTATTTCTCAGGACATGCATGATTCATTAGAACTCCTCTTGACTTATATTTATGAAAATAATTTCATAAAATATTTTTTCTCTCTCATTTATAGTTTTATTTTTATATCTAAAAAAATATCTTAGAAATTGAATAAAATATAATATATATACATTATTTTTAATATATATATTACTATGTTATAATAAATTTAAAATTATAATCTAGGATTTAATTTTTTTTTTCTGAAAATCATTAAATTTATGAATATATTCTAAATCGTTTAGTTCTTATTTAACTCTCCTTATGACTACTCCAATCATACATATGTAAATTCCTACATTTTTAATATATTATTAACATATAATTTTCTCTTTAAATTACATTAAATTAATTTAAAATTCCATGTTTCATATTATTATTCAACATTCAGCACATTTAATAATACTCAACTCTCTCATAGAACTCTTACATTAGCATCAATTTATTAAAAAATTTAACCAAAATATATCATTAATGTATAGAATAATAAATTACTCCTGAAAATAAATTTATTATTTATAAGATTTATAACAATCCATTTCCCTTCGATCATAATTTATTCACATCTCTGTCATGAAATATACCATACATGGTATTTTATATCATTAATTCAACAGTTCCATTAGTAAATTTTTTTTGAATTTTATGATAGATAGTGTTAATGAAACTCAAAAATTACTTTACAAGGTTTCATACAAAAATATAATTTCTAATGATCACATAAAAATAATGACTCAACTAAATTTATTTAGTTTTTCTTTTATAAATCTATGTTATAGTAATCCATTATTATTACTACGAGAATATTAATTCATCATCCAACCACACTAAAAATAAACATTAATATCCTGAAAATATATTTAAAATATATATAACATCATTCACTAGTTGGTTTCATAATATCCCCCATTAATGTTGTCATACGAACTCTGTATTTGATTTTTCAATATCATATCTATATCCTATAACCACGAAATCATTGTTAATAGTGTAAATTTGACTCAATGTTATCATGAAATAGTTCAAAACAGCATACCAAATAAAAAATAATTATTAACTGCTTTAAAATTGAATTTCAAAACACCATGATACCTAAAATGAATGTAAAATATTAAAATATTTCAAAAACAAAAAATTTATCCCATACAGACAACATATCATACATTGAAAATGATTATTCTCAAATGGATGAGTGGTGAAAATAAACATCGTAGTTTGGGTAATAAGGATTCACTAATGTAAGTGTATTTATCAAATAAAATTAATAATAAATATGTATATTTATAATAAATTCAGTATTCAACAAATCATATTGATAGAATATTTATTGCTTTAAGAACAATTTATCAACCTTTAACGTTTTAAATTATACTTACTATCAATGTTATTTAATATATATTTGATGAAATATTTATGAAACATGTATAATCTTATCCAATAACTAATTTGAATAAATTTAAATTATTTGGCCATATGTTGGGTCTTATCATGATTATTTTTGTTTTTTTCTTTAATATATCTACATAATCGACTTCATTAGACCTCAATGTGCCTAATTTTATTTATAAATTATATTCAATTAAAATCAAAAATTAAAATATACTTCACATATTTATTATTTAGTTTTTATAACCCAACAACCCTAGTCAATATCTATAAAACATGTTAAAAGTTTCTCAATAATTATTTTAAACAAAAACCATTAAATGAATTCATTCAACACATATGACTGAATAAACATGGATCCAAGGTATGTGAATTTTTTAGATTTTCCGGATACCTGGAATACAAAAGATATAATTGGCATAGAATGGCCTACATTTATGAATATTTTACATTAGATATATTTTTCTATGGTATTTTTTAAATTTCAAAGAAATAAAATTTTATGAATTAAAGCAGAATGCAGATGATTTAGATCATCTGTATGAAGTAATCATCACCAAATTAAAAAGTTATAAATAATATTATTAAGGACATTAATCTAAAATTTAACCTCTTTTACATAGGATTGATGCCAATATACAGAATATAGATGGACAAAAATGAATTTAAATGTCATTGGAAACCTCTACGATGTGTTAATATGGTGGAAATGGAGGTTTATAAAGATTATGTGAATTATAAAAAATTGAAAAGGAGGTAAAGGGGTAAAACATATCAAAATAATCCCTAAAATAAATATAAAGGTAATAAAATTAATTATTATTATTGTGGCAGTAATTGTAAAAAAGAAAATATGGAATGTCCTATGAATTTTTTTACATATTATGATGTATTATAGTTTTCATAAAGACCATGATTTCAATGAATCATATCCATTTTGTTGAATAAAAAATAATAATAATTAGGTAATGAGGTATTTTAACTATAATAAGGTGATTATTTATTTAGACGTATTCTCAAAGGGGGGAATAAATGATGGGATGAATAAAGATTATATGAATGAATTCTTGGTGAATTTATTTTATGTACTTTAGTATCTGTACATTAATCATATGATGTGGTAATAGGTATATTGACTATTTTTTCTTATTATGGTAATGTCATTTTTAATTATGGGTATACAAAATCATTCATTTTTTAGATATTTGATTTTAGATGGATACTCAAACCATAGGAAATAATTAATGTAATTTTAGTATGACAATATCGTGGTTCTAGTATAGATTCATAAATTTATAAATATCATCAATTTCTAATTTTTTTTCTTATTTTTACATACAATCAATTTTTTCATTCCCATATTATAATTTGACATTATTCATAGTGTAGATTAGATTTTTTTACCATCATAAGGTTTATTACAAAGCCATAGATGTTTTTTCAATATTGTGTTTCCATTTTTAATATAATAATGAACACATAACATTAATAACATATCATGAAGCTGAGAAACTTTTAAAATAAGTATATCAACTTTATCTTCATTTTTTTGGAAATGGATACTTTTTAGATCCCCCATGTTCCAATGGTAGATGTATATATTAATTTTTTTTTACTTTCTAATTATATTACCTAATAACGACGATGAACATACTATTTACATAGTTCATGATAATAAAACAAGATCAAAATCCCTTTAATGAAATGATCAATGAGAGTTTTTGAATTTCAAAAATATTTTTGAGAATTCACTAATAATGATTATATTCATCCACAAACACAATATTATGGTGATATTAATTTATATTTAAAAAATACTTATTTTCCATTTTGTTTTTCAATTTATTTAAGGCTATTGATTAAGACCAATATTGATAATATGTTATATTTCCTCATGATGATGATTTTATTGGTCATCACATGGGAGCTCGTTATTTTTTACGGTTCATAATCGGTTCATTTACCATCAAATATGGTAAAGACAATAGAATCCCAAATATATGGTTTCATATGAGGTATGCAAATTTTGAGTTTTTTATTATACCATTTATTTTGATAATTCTCCAATGGAATCATGGGATCTTCTGAATAGTTTCCAAAAATATTTGTATATTTTTATTGTTTTTTTATTTATGATATTTTAGTTTATTCAAAACATTTTTTGAACCTTTTTTATATTCTACAAATATAGAGAAAATAAGTTATTATTCAAAATTTAGATATTATGATTTTTTGTTTCATAATATTTCATCCATGGATATATCATAAATTAATATTGTATAATTATTTATCCTACAAACCCAAAAAAATTTGATAAATTTCCATAAACGACAAATGATACTAATAATACATGTGTCATTTTCTAAGGAATTAATAGTTATCTAGATGAATATATATGTTTAAATGAAAATAAGGTAGACTTATCAAGAAAATTAATGTGATAAATGTTTCAAGGAATTCATGTTAGGATTAATAAACACTATATTTTTTTCCTTCATAACTATAAATATTTAATTATATATATATATATGCATCTTGGAAGGGGTTGTGTTGAGTTTTTTTGTAAAATGATTGGTTAATTGATTATGATTCTCATAAATTAATACCTCATGTGAGAACGTATCTTTCATTTATCCTTGAACATGTAGTTGTATTTTTTTATTGAAAAATTTTGACATCAGTTATACATACAAAATTTTGATGTATAATTGAATCATATATTTTTTTAAATTTTTACTCACACTGAAATATTCGAATAATATTTAGTATATATGTATTGAAATGAAAATGTAATATTATTTCAAAATTAATTTCCATTAATTTAAGGAATATAGTGTAACTAATGATTTTATTGGGGTTAGATTATTTTATACAAATTATTCTTCAACCGTAAAATGAACCTTCTAATAAGTATTTGATAAATTATGGATTAAAAATAATTCATGTAGTAAATACCTCTATTTTTTTGATATTTTATTATAATAACCTATATCATATATAATTATGTTACCTTATAAAGAAGACAATGTTTATTATAAATGGAATACTCGGTAAGGAAATATATGTTTCTACAATTAAACATTGACAAAGAAAGAATTTTAATATTATAAAACATTTATAATAAAATTTTTTCCAATAATTGTTGAATGATGTTCTGAATAAGGGTCATAGTTATCAAATTTAATATTATAATATTTCATCTAATAAATGTGTTAATTTCAAAAAAAAGATACCATTTTTGGTAATATTTTAAAGAATGCAGTTTTAGTCTCCTTCGTAATGCGATAACAGTAGTAAACTAAATCATTTGAGTCCATAATTGATCAAAGAAATTCTCGAGGAGGTAAATTTGATTCATTATGAAATGATTATTTCTCATATTATTCTAGAAAATATGTTGATAACTGGAAGAAATATTATTCCTTTCAGGTATGTGATCATGATTTTAAAAAAATATATCAATGGAAAAGTGTTATTTGTTTTCATAAAATGACAAAGTATGGTATGAGGATCATAAATTATATCAAATAATTGATAAATTCAGATTATTAATTTATTTATAAGCCTTAATACTATGTTTATCTTAGGTAGATGAGGTATTATATGTTTCATTATAATACAAATATGTCGAGGACACATCTCATGCATTCATACCAAATGTATTATTGATAGAATTAGACCATTAATTTGAGGAAAATATGTATATATTCTTGACGAAATGAATCATGTGTTTTTGAATAATGTAATTACCGAAGTTAAGATTTTTGGGACACCCCATTTTATTGAATATGTAATATGGGAATCATAAAATACTATGATGAAAAAAATACCCTCACTAGTTTAAAAAGTTAAAAAAAATGTGAGGATCCAATTTCCACGTGGAGTTAAGAGTTTTACAACATAGATAATGTTATTCATAAATAAATTATATTCCTTATTAATATTGATCAATTATATTTTATATATTTATTTCCATTATAACAATATTATGAATTATTTCAATCAAAAAGAAAAATTTATATTTTAAAATAAATTGGGTTATAATAAATTATATGATTTAATTTTAAATTTTTTATTTCCAAATAATATAATTAAAATTTTAAAGAATGTTAATAATATTTAAATTCACCATTTGAAATTTATCATAGGTTGTATTTTATATAATTTTCTTAAAATATTTATATTTTAATGAATAATGTAAAAAATGATCTTTATTGATCAAAATTTCATGTATTTACAAAGTCTTAATATATATTTTTACTATATTTATAATTTTATTAATTAATTTTTATTTTAAATAGGTTTATTCATTTATTTTGAATCATCGTTATTCTTTAATTTGCTATAAAAAACATTTTTATAAATAACAAACATTTTTCTAATAAATATTTATTCACTATATTAATCTTGTTTATTATTAAATTTAATTCTAATGTTTTATTGAGTTTAATTGAATAAAATTTAATTCAAATTTTTAATCATAATAAATATTATTTAGTAATAAGGTAAAAATAATTCTTGGTCATAATGAATTGTACAAACTGTAAAAAACAGTTAACACGATTGAGGTTAAAATATATTTACATAGTGTTAAAATAAAATGATAAGGGTAAACATGTCCAAACAATAGTTCAAAATCAAATTTTATAGCCATATTTAAACCCTATATCATTTAATATTCATGAATTCTTATTTATAGTGAAATTATTTTTATGAATTAAATTAATATATTATAAATTTTTTCAAAAAATTAAAAGTATGTCTTCTTCCAATCATATATAAAGACACATAAAATCCACTTCTCGACACTCTTAAAGAGACTTTTTATTGTCCAATATATAAAAACACATTCCTTAAGTCCCTCCCCACTTCATAGAGACACTATTTTTATCTTAAAATATGCTTATGTAGACATTAGGTATAAAATATATATGATTTCGGATAATGTGGTATAACTATTAATAGAGCATTTGTGTTTTCATCCTTCTTCTAAATAATTAAATTTTAATTTTAAAATTAAGAAAAAAAGATAAATATTCTATATATTCATATGTATTTATACAAATTAAATAACTAATATTCCTCTTCTTCCTCCATCAAATTGAAAATGAAATCATCAATCATGTGTACGGTGGACTGGCACCTCACGAACTAAAGAACTTTTTTTCTATTACATCCTCCTATAGCTATTTGTAATGATGGATTTGACATATATATATATATTTATATATATATATTTGATTTAAATTTTATATTTATTGTCTTGAAATGATAATATATATCTTTTTTCTATACTATGCGTCAGTTGATAAATTATAACTTATTTTATGTATATATGTGGAATTCCACAAGTAAGAAGTGGTGTTATACGTTTTTCATCACCGCATCACATGTATATTATATATAAATTATATTAAAGGTATATTATGATAATAATAAAATAATAATTATTCTTGATTTATAACTTAATACTTCCATCTTTTCATCATTCTCTATGAATAATGAAAACTTTTCTCATATGTGCATACAACAGAGTATCAATAAGATTATAATGTTATTAATTTCCTAAAAAATTATTTCATTACAACACCTAAGTTTTTATAAACATGTGTTTCAAATAAATTTAATTTTATGAATATATCATGTTATACACCACATTGAGTTCAAGCAAACCATTATATTAATATTTAATCGAACACTTAGTTTTTAGCAATTGGATTTGAAAACATTGGTAGAACTAATTGAATTTTTAACAATACACAGTTTTGTATATATATATATATATTTATGAATTTGATATCAATATATAAAAAAATAAATTAAACTTCTTCTAAAATAAAAGAAATATTTTTCCCAAAAACTATTTTTTCGGAAAATTTTATTTTTTATTAAAGATAATATGATTAATAATTAATAGTGATTCATGTTAATGAAATGAATCAATTATATTATAAATAAAATTATTTAATCCTTATATAATAAATTTTTCAAATCATGTAAAAATTATAAATACAATTTTGGCATAATGTTTTTTACAAAAAATCATGTTTCATCATGTGTTGGATACATAATTTAAAATTACCTTCAAATTTATGAAATTAAATTTATATAAATCGAATCTCTATCTACAATCAATTTTTTGAACTTTTTAGAATACACCCCTTCTATTTTTATAAATATTAATATTAACCATAAGAAAATTTCTTTATCATGCTAAAGGATAAATCATGTAATTTTGGGAGGAGTTGGTTCCCTTGAACCAACGTACTTGTACTATATGATAATCTATATTCATGTTTTTTATATATAAATAAAATTATTTTCAAATAATTATAATTATTTTATATAACACATTATGCGATAACATCCCAATAGTAAATGTCTTATTAAATATTAATAATAGTTCCCCACTATGATGGGAACCTAGTAGTGCGAAGAAACTATTCCTAAATATGCATTCTATAGTAAAACGATATTATTTTGGGGGAATTGAAATAGAATATTAATTGTAGATACTCATATGACATTATCCATATTCCCATATTGTATTCCCTTTTTAATATCATGTGCAGGATATTATATGAATGAGACATTCTGGTATGAATTCCAAAATTACATGTGACCGGGGATGATCCTATCTTCCGTTGTGTATATTGATCCATTGACATTATTATTATTTTTAATGATTATTATGAGTTTTATACATTAATGTATTTATGAGAAGTTTGATGATATATTTTCATAGTGTGGGAGATTATGTTGGGTGCGTCACGAGTAATATTAATGTAAAGAATAACGTGGGAAATGTATTTTCAATTATATTTATTAATGGAATTTTATATATTAGTTCCATGATAGTAATGATATATCCAAAATAAATAAAATTTTATGGTGTTCTATATCCAAGTTCAATTTTCAAAAAGTCATCAAAAATGATATCTAGCACATTGGTTGATGACACTAGCATAAAAGCTTCTTGATTTGAGATATCATGATAAAGGGATTATATTACACAACAATTTTTTGTATGAGGTATTATACAATTGTAATATTCACATCTTTCTTAGTGGTTGACATTAAATATTTATAGATTCCATACATAGACATTATTCTACTTTCCCAAATTCCACTGGGAAAGAGGAATAGAGGGTCACACACTATGTGTATCCATAATCACATTTCAATAATAATATAATTTTTTATTATATAAAAAATATAATAAATAAAATTCTAGATAGTTGATTCATAATTATTAATTATTTATTAAACAAATATATTCTTTCTACGGGTATTTGAGAGAATATAATGTGATCCAAATATGTAATAAAAATGAATTTTCAATTTATTTAGTATAATATTTATTTATTTAGTGTAAATTAATGTAGTGATATTTAATAAATAAATAGAGGGTCATTGTTCAATGCCTGATAAATATTTTAGAGGAATGAAAAATTGAGTTTAATGACCTAGTATGAAATATTAAATATTAAATATTATTTTAATATGTATTATTTTTTTTATTCCCATTTTACACCCATGGAAAGTAAAAAATAATATTATTACTATTTTATTCACAGGGTTTTCCATGGGAATAAATAAATTATAATGGAAACATCATATATTATTTATTTTTGACCTGGTTAATATATAGACCCGTTTATATTAATTTCATGTAGTGTAAATTCATTAGTTTGGTTGTGGACATTAAAATTTAATAAATCCTCTCAATCCATATAGAGATACCATCTACAATAATTATCCCAATATCCGAGATAGATCTTCCTCAACCTCCCACTCTCAATTCAAAAGAGACCATGGAGAAAGAGTTAGCTTTTATTCTCACAGAAATCAATGTAGAAGGACTCGTGGGATATGATCTATTGTGTTGAATCCCATAGAATCCACAATGATAGAAAGATATTTACAAAGGCCCGCGGATCACAGCTAAAGGGAATCATGTCTAGATTCCTATAATGAAATGAGAATGTAATTTAGATCTATTTTAATATTTATCTATAAAGAAATTATTCATGCAAGTTAACTCATTAAATTGATTACGATAATTAAAAATAATATGTGATCATTATCTATTTGGTTCTGGTGTTCTATCTATTGTATGTTTTTCATTCTATTCTGTTGATCGCAACATTTATTTTCATACAGATCTAAGATTAATCATCGATCATAAAAAATAAAAAAAAACTCATTCATGACATAGTGTATGCTTCCATTGTGCATGAAACCTTAATGTAGTATCAACATGGTCAAATAATTATTTACAGTTATTTAAATATCCTTCCTTGATTTAAGTATCTGACTTTATGTTTCTAATACACATTTAATCCTTCGTTCAATTGGAATTGGGATATCTACTTATTCATTCTTAATTTATCATTGATCAATTAAAAACAATTAATTAATCTATGAAATAAAATTTATAAACTCATACTGTTGGGTCAATAATTATTCCCAGATAACACATAATTACATGTTACATAACTAGAGTTAAATATTTCATATATTGATCCAATGCACTTGGATTTAATTAAAATATGGTTTATTGATTACAAACAGTGCATTTTATATCATAAACCATAGGTTTACTAGGAATCTTGGAATACAATCATAAATATTACATTTCATGTTCCTCGCGTACATGGTGTGTAGTTTTTTAAAGTCACAAACGTTCCATCTATAAATAACCTACCAAACTGGTGACCATGTAACATGGATTCCACACACAAAGTATCCTTTTCTACACCGTGGGATGGATTATAAAATACGTACAAAGGTATACACCTTAAATAGATGGTGATAGAAATACATGCCATGTATCTCATATATACACACATATTACATGTGAAAAAATATCTAGAATTTAAATTAAGTTATTATACATATTATTCTGTATATAAATTGGCTTTTTTGCATTCATTATATTTATTGGACACTCCATATGAATAGTTTTAATAAACATATATAAATATTTAATTAATTTATTGGTAATGTTAAGATCTGGATATCATGTATGAGTAATATAATAGATATTACATTACATAAATTATAGAATAATACATTAAAAACATATAATAAATATAATCATTAATTTGATAGTACATGTATTCAATTTATGTGATAAGTCGTGTGTACCATATGTCACATGAGTAAACATTTTATGAGAATAATGCATGTTTGATTTATTCAGAATGGTATTCACCGCGTTTCTTCAAAGTTACATTTATGTACCAAGTAATTTTTCAATAAATTTATTTAATTTTTCATTTATATTATGATGAATTATATTATAAAGGAAATTCAGATTATAATTAAGAAAAAATAATATAATAATAAATAAAGATAATAAATTTTTTCATGAGATATTTTTCTTAAATATGAATGATTAATAATGTAATTTTATTTTTATTATATGTGAAATTCATTTCATGAATTTAGATTATCGTGATCAAAAACAAGAATATTGAATGATTTTGGTTTTATTTAATTAATCATTAAATTATATTGTCAGTATGGGTTCCTTCTCTCCTCTTATTATGTATGGTATTTTATTCCCATTATTTCTTTTATGCAGTCCCTTTCCCCTCACCTGTGTGTGAGTTAAAGAATATGTAATAAATGAAGCTCCCATTCAAAGTGGAGGTAGTTCATGTTTGGATCCAAGGTGAAACAAATCCAAGATATATATATAAGTAGAGTGATTGAAGGTTGTAACACGTAACAAAACTAGATTAAGATATTTTTCCCCTACATCAACAATTGGTTTATCATCCACTACAAAAAACTATCCATTACTATAACAAAATTGTTTTTCACTATTATTATTTTATTTATAAGAAGTATCATTCTAATAACATTATTGGTGGTTTTTCATGACAACATGAATTAATGAAATTATGGACCATCATAGATAGAAAAAAATAGATTGGAATATTCATAAATAATACATTTGACATGGTTAATAACATAAATAGATCCTTTTAATACTAACAACCATGTGAAAAAATATAATAATTTAAAATTTACCCATAAAAGGATAATATACATGAATAATATATATTAATTCGGTATAGACTTCCACTACCTCAGTTAAAATTGAACTATATTTCAAAGTACATGAATAAATAATGTTGAGATTATTTTAATTATCGAGGAACTCTAACAAGATGTTTTTGGGTACGTTTAAATATTTCTAATCAATACTTGACATCCAATATGGGAATTGGTGTTATTAAGATCATGGGTTGAGGAAATAAAATTTAAGGATTTCATGATTGGGGAGTCCATTATACAGGTCAAGGAACATTGCATTGGTGCAATTTTCATTTATAAAGCCTGCCTAAAACAATTCATGTTTCCCAACCAACCAATGATGAAGAAATGAGAAGGGGAATATAGATCATTTCAACTATAATTTCCAAGAAAATGGATATTCTAAAAAAATCGTGACGGATATTGGGTTTCGATAAAATTGTGGGAGATTAATAAATATAATATATATTTTTCCCCATGTTTTCTTAGATAAAGTATTAATATTATGATAATATTATATTATAGAAATATAATTAAAATTTCCTCATACATATCATTATAATCCATACTTTATAAGGATACCATCTCATAATATCAAATTTTATTAGTCAAAAACTCACTTACTCATTATCATTCTCCATAAAAACAATACTATATGTTATTGGAGAATGTATTTTGGATGCACTTGGTATAGAGGAATTTTTTGAAGAGTAATATCTCTATAAGAAACATTAGAAAAATTATATTTTTTTCAAATGTTTCATGCATTCATCCATGACCTATGAAGTTTAATTATTCAATATATATGCATTAGGTAATATCTATGCATTAGGTAATAGATACTTCTTTTTATGCTCACATATATATTCAAATGCAGTAACCTGGTAGATTCTGATATATTTCGGGAGGAGTTGTGGATCTAAGAGCTGACAATGGTGTGAGGTTGTCTTAACTATCCATTGGTGACTATCAATTTAATTTTAAAAAATTAATGTCTTTGGTATTAAAATATATTTATTATATACCAATGGTTAACAAGAACATAATATCTTTATCATTCATTGATGTGGATGGGTTTATTTTCATGTTCTTTAATTATAGTAGATTATTTACTAAGGAAAACATGCATTATTTTATGGAACATTTATATATTTGTATTTTTTTATTGGATTATAGAAAACAAGTGTTGTAAATTGATAATAAATCCGGATAAGATGGCTCAAATAACACCCATATATGGTATCAATGACATGTCTTGTAAAATAAAAGCATTTGAAAAATATATATCAATATGGTTATTTATAATCATGTGAGATGAAACAACTTGAAATATTTTATACATTCTCACAAGAAAAAATATACAATCATCATTCATTGGATAGGGTGAATTGGGCACAATTCTTATAGGTTTGTTACAAACTGGTGTGTGTGGACTATTTCCTATAGAATCTATAGTGGAATTTTTACATTATAAAGTTTACTAATGACTAGAGTAGATATGGTTATGTATTCTTGATGAGTATTAATTCTAATTGCTTTGATAAATTCGATGTATTAAAGAATTAATTATACAATCATCATTGAATGAAGATAATTAAACTTCCATCAGAACTAGGAGGTGAATATCTTAACTAAGAGTATATCATCTTCAAACAAGTGATTAAGATTATATCTCAACTCACTCCGCTATAAACACCATAGTGGAATGTTTTTAGTGAAAGTTGGAAACATACATTGTTAGACATGGTATAGTCGATGACGATTCATGCATATTTCTCATTATCCTATAATGTATATGTATAAAAATAGAGGAATAAACATTAAAATCAATACCAAAAAAGCCAAAAATGGAATTCCCTTTCAGTTTTAGTGTGGAATGGAACCCATTTTCATGTACGTAAATGTCTGGATTTAAGAGTCATTCTTTATCGTATTCTTAAGAAAAAAAATATCACACTAAGGAACTGTGTTTATCTTTGCAAGTTATCCAATAGAAACAAAGGGATACTACTTATACAACCCATTAAAAAAATAATGTGAATATCCTAAAAAAAATGTTGTATATCATGAGATAAACCACATCCTCAATATGGATAGTGGGAGAAGGATTGAATTCAACGAATTTTATGCTCAATATACACATGATTTGTTATAGAAATAGTTTTCATTTTCCCCATGGAATATGTAGTTCTAAAATTACATGGTCAACGTAGGAGAACAAAATTGGAATTTGAACTAGAGAGATACAGTTGTCTAGTCCCCACACACAGTGAATCATTATTGATCGATAGTGAAGAACTTATCTCCTAAAAATAAGAAATATAATGCTTAGAATATAAAACATAGAAAGAATCCATGAATTTTGAAATCGATTACATGTATCAAAACCATGTTTGGGTGCAGGTCCATGTAATACATGATGTATATCACAAATGACGAAAATGGTAATTCAAGAGGAAAATGGACATGAAAGGTAAATTTAATAACTATTAAGTAAGGTTACATGATAAATTGTATGACTAGCATTAAAGAATTTACTATAATGAAAAATTTTCACTATTTTTCATGTTTAAATCCATATGAATTATAATTTCCATAGTATCATATCAAAAATTATGATATTTTTAAAATGAATGTCAACACTACATTCCGTAATGGGATATTTTAGAGATATTTCTACAACAAAGAAATAGCAGTTTTTCTGTTTACAGGTAATGCCAAGAGGATTTGGAAGTTTAAGTATCCAATTATGGATTAATGAAAGAAACGAGTCCCATGATCATTGAAATAAATGAATCTATATAATAGTTTTGTTTCATTAATAACAAATATGAGCCATTTTTTTACAAGTGGTTTAGTGGAAATGATTTTTTAATCAGAGTATTATTTGTTGATGGACTATTACTTATGGGAAAAACATACCAGACTTATAGTCTATTAAGGACTATTTAAACATGTGTTTATCGATAAAGGGTATAGGTGTATAAAACTGTATTTGAGAAATCAAGGACATTCCTTATATATTTTATAGGATTCATAGACAATGTAAAAATTTATATATTCACCAGATACTAATGGGATTTAGTATTCAGTAATCAAAGAGTGTATTGGTCTAGTTTCTCATGGTTTACACGTTTTTTAGAAAATATGTCTATAAACACAATTGGATAAAAAATAATGAGCAAGATCCTATACTATTTTGGGATAGATTAAATAATATATGTTATTTTCCATATTTAATACATGATGTTTTTTAGGAATTGTGCACTAAATAAAGATGTCATGAATGTCCAGAAGAACAATATTTGTCTTCTATTATGTTTTAGAATAACAATCTGAGAACAACTATGTATATCATCATGGTGTGTGGTGGAAATTAGGATTTAGTCATAAAATTTAATACTAATGGTGTATTTAAAAATGATCAAATTGAATTGATTTCATAGTGATGATATTTTTTCTCTCATCAGAGGAGTTGTGAGATGGATGTGTTCAAAGAATCCAGTTTTCACTTAATCTACAACAGATACAGAGTATATAAATACTTATGATACATTTAAATATGTCTTTTGGACATGAAATTTTTTAAGGATCATGATGTGGTATATATAAGTAAATATTGTATCACATTTTATTGTTATAATGTGGCAGTAATGTCTCTTTCCAAGGTCTATGTTCACACCAATAGAAAAATAATATAATCATAAAGTATCATCTCTTGATTGATTTTTATCAGTATGGGGTCTTGTAGTATGAATATTAACCATATTAGACAATCTGGATAACCCTTTGACCAAAGGTCAATCTCTTCATAAATGATTATCACGTGAGAGATAGAGAACAGAAGATTCTTGCAATTAGATCTAGTAAAAGTGGGAGTTTGTTGGATTTCATATCATAGTACCAAGTATTTTTAATTTATGATAACATGTATTCATATTTTATTATATTTATAGACCTATTATCAAATCATGATTGTTATTCGGCACAACATAGTATGTGATAGTTTCCCAAGAGTAGCTATTCCTCTAAAATATTATAGTAATTCTGCAATATGAATGGAACCCTAAAGTGCTATAATTCTATTTTTAAATATATATTATTTAGACAAATGATATCATTTGACAGACACAAATTATATCGGTTACAATGGGTGGAGACAAATAATAATTTTAGGTATCATCTCATGTTGTACACCCTTGGTAATATCAACATTAAGATAATATAGGACCATGACACGTCAATACAAAATCCACATATACATGTGTAATTAAGATTTTCAATCTAAGGATGTGTGTATTGATACATAAATTTTAAAAATATTATTAATGAGTATTATTAGTTCCATACATTAGTGTAATGATGATAACAATATTAAATGAGTTGGTGGTGAGGTAGGATACATTGGGTCCATCATGAGTTATATTTAAAAAAGAAAAAATACTAGAAATAATTTTTTTCTTCTTTTAATTAATATAAAATGATATCTTTTTCCTTTGATGGAAATTTTGTTTTCCTAAATAAATAATGGTCTATGATTTAAAATAAGAAACATAAATTTCTGGGAGGTCAAATAAATATACATCGAACATAGTGGTTGATAAAACCATCATGAAACCTTCTTGATTTGAGAAATCATGATAAAGAGATAATATTACATAGCATGAATTCGTATGATGTATTATGTCATTGTGGCTTAATCTTCATTCTTGATTGGTGCTTGTCTTATAGAAACATTCTAATTTTGGATGTTATAACACTTATTCTAATTCCACTGAGAAAGGGAGGTTCACACATTAAGTGTATCTAGAATCTCAGTTAAATTATAATATTTTTATTTATTATTTAACAAATTCATGAAATATTGTTACAGTATGTGGTTTAATAATAATTAATTTTTTCTTGATAGTATATATTTCATCCCTAGTTATTCATGAGAATATAATGTGGGAATAATATTTAATTAATATTTATATTCTATTTATTCAATATAATATTTGCTTATTTATAGGTAAATAATATAGTGCTATTTATGAAATTTGTAATTTCTCATTATTTAGGGACCAATAAATATTTTAGCGGAATTGAATATTGAGATAAATAGTTTAGAGGCAAATAATATATATTGAGTATATTTTTATTAAATATTATTTTTTTTAATTCCCAATATAAGTGCATTTTAGGGAAATAATAAAATTATTATTATTTAGTCACGAGATTTCACATGGGATTAAATTAAAAAAGAAGTGGGGATTATATAGTTATTTATTTTTAACCATAGAGATATATAATTACAATTATATTATTTTCAAATATATCCAATTCTTTTGTTTTGGTGTGGACAAAATAATTGAAGAATCCTCTCAAGACTAGGATATATTCCATATCCAAGAACAATCTAAATAATAGAGAGAAATAAAACTTCACCTCCCCAAATCAATTAAAGATATATTAATGATAATTCAATGGATGTGATTTTTATGGTGATTAAATTAAAACAATGCAAGTTACAGGTTCATTCATTCATGCTCTGGGAAATTCCTATGGATTTGTTCATATATTCTAGGAAGAAGTGTGATTCAATAGTATAGGGACTCTTCTCTTTATCCAAAAAATAAAATAACAGTGAAATATATATATGTTTTCATATCCTTCAATGAAGAAGTAATTTATGCATGGTAATTCTATATATTCATTAAATTAATTATAAATAATATATAATGATTCTCCCTCTAGTTATGAGGTACCATCCATTGCCTATTTTCATTTATTCAATTAGGTTGATCATTTTATTATTATCATGTATATCTCATATTTATCATAGATCATGATAAAAATGAAATGTAGGGCATGAACCATCGCATGCATTCATTGTGCATTGAACCTACAATTATTTATTAAAAATAATAATACAAAAAATTTAAAATGACCCAAACCATTTCTTAAATTTTATTGGATGAGTCCATTTAATCAGTAATATTACATGATTCATTAACATAGTCTTTTTTTTATATTGATGTTATTATGACCTTTTTATTTATTGAAAATTATAAATGTCAGAATACTATTTTTAATAATTATAATATTTTTATCATAAAGAAAATAAAGTATATGTTTGGTTATAAATATTCCTTTGATTTATAAATGATTTATATTAATTATTGTAATTTAATTTTAACATTTAGTAATGAGATGATTAACCAAAATACTTATACAACACTGATGTATTAATTGATCAATTAATGAAATAATAAAATAAATGATCTTAAAATTGTTAAAATAATTATAATTTCTTAGACTAAATTTAAAACCCAAATTTTTTTATTTTATAGTTAATGATAGGGATTTATAAATTTATGTATATATATATATGTCAAATTTAATTTTTATTCAAGATGTTATTAATGTAAATGTAAATAATTGTTCTAAAATGACATTACATATATTTAATAATTAATAAAATATTTTTAAATGTAATAATACTCATAAAAAATATTATATTCCCCCAAATAAATAGGTTATGGTTCATACCATAAACAATGGACAATTTTTGGAAAATTTCGAATTTTATAGTAACCATAATAAACCATAAATCATATAAAACATTAATATTATGGTAATTTTCCATAGGGTTATTGATGGATTAAAACAAAAATAAAAAGGTAAATATTATAGAAAAATTTTTAAAACATTAATTTAATTATATGATTTTAAATCATACTCATCTTGATATATAAATTTATAAAATTCTTATCCATATGGATGTCAAATTTAATTTACATATTATTATATATTTTATGAAATTCAATGATTTTCCCTCCCCATAATTATAAAAGGTCTCCCCACATTTTGATTCTTCACACCATATTGAGCCTTCTCGATTAGTAAAAATATTTTTTACCTAATAAAAATTCCTAAACATATAATAGTAATTATTTTGTTCCCAAAATATGAATCCTATATTATATAATAAGTTATATAAATTAGTAGTTTAAAAGAAGAGGTAATACCTTTGGCCTGCCATTTTCTTTTTAATTCATCTTTCACCGCATATAAATATGTTATATTATTCATAAAATAAAATATTTAGACTCATAAATAAATTAAAATTTCATTATAATTATGAAACAACCAAAACAAACCCTTTTCCAATTAAATGGGAAGTGAAATTATCACTCGTTCATACTTATAGATTATGATCTCTATAGAGGGATGTAATTAATTTTGATAAAAAACATTTATAGATGGGTATATTGATTAATTTAATGTTTATATATGGTTAATAGTATCAATTTCTGACTTTTTTATGATAATATCATATATAACCTCTTACAATCAATTCTATTGTAAAATGATTCCATCATTCATGCATACAAGTGGATTACCACCTCACCGAAGCAATGAGATTCATATCAGATTTAAATTTTAAAATGATGTTAATAAAGGAATAATTAATCAAAATATATGATATATATGATATAATACTAATTATTTTATCTCTATTTATTATTTACATTTATTTCTTTTCATCTATCAATAAAATAATACAGTGTTCATGTGCACACACGGTCTACACTCTCTGTGAATGGACTAATAATTTTTCTTATATATACTTTTGAAAATGACTCTAAACATATATATAATGAAAATATATGATATTGGAATAATTATTAACATAATAAATGTTATGTAACCGTGGTAAATACATGATAAAAAAATTTATAAACCAAAAAATAAATAAAATTCTATGAAGATGTCACCCAAAAAGTGATTTTAAAACAAAATTGATAATAAATTCGAGGTTAACTCATTAAAGTAATTAATATATTATATGGTATATATTATTATATTTTTTTAATATTTTAATAATAAATTTATATTTTTTATATAGTATGTTTCAATGAGTATAAATGAACTCGGACAAAAGGTAAAAGATTTTCATCTAACTTTTATTTCTATAGGACACATTCCTTTTAATCCACTTTCTTCTTTTGTTTGATGTATATTCTTACAATTATTTTATTTAATTATCTTTTAAAATAAAATTATATGAATATAAATAGCCATATAATGATATTAATTTCATGGTACTTATGGTTCAGAAGTTACAAATAATGTAATGGTTATGTGTAACGATCTCATTGTTTATCAATATTATTTATTAGTAGGTTTAAGATGATGAAATATTCTGATAAACCTCTAAAGAAACTCATTTATATTTTTAAAATATGTTTATTTATTGATAATACATGTTTCAATTTATTTTCATCATCTTATGAACTCAATGGACAAGAAAAAAGGTTTCTAACAAAATCAGCATTATTTATCTATTCTATCGATTTATTTTTATTAATTATCCATGTTTTGGAAAAATGTTTTATAGAAGAATTTTAATATTGTTCTATAATTGATTAAATTAACCTTTTTGCTATTTTTTATTATTTGATATTGTTTTAAATTTAATTATTTTATCACTTTTTTAAAATATACTTTTTCACTTCATATAAAATATTTAAAGAAAAATTTTCAACTCATATATAAGGAATGGAATTTTCATCCATCATGACAACATAATGTATTGAATCTTACTGTAAAAGATCCCATTTTTATTTTCAAATAAATTTTTCCTGTAATATTTTAAAAAAATACAATAAATTTTTAAAATGTTATTTCAAAATCAATAGTCTATTTTGATCAAGATTGTTTTAATGATCCTATACTTGAATTTATGCACATCAAAGATAACAACCCTTCATTTAACTTATGAATTGCTATTAAATGCACCAATGATACTATTTATTATCATTTCTTGATTTATTTTTCGATTTGATTAAAAAAATAATTAATAAATCCATTCCATTTCCATGGATTACACTATACCTAAATGATTAAATTCCTATTGAACCTATTTATTTTTTTGTCCTATGGAATAATAAATTATTTATGATTTGAATTTCTTTCTAGGGTTATGATATGATGGATTCAGTTAAATAGTATTGGTACCAATATGAATGATTTTTGTTATATGATTATTGTTACCTATATCACCATACAATTCATTTCTAAAGGATTGATATCTCATGAGATAAATAAAACTATAATTGGTATTTAACCAAATTAAATAGTGTATTACAAACATTATGATAGTATTTGATGTGAAACGTGAATACTATAATTTATTATCGGAGAAACCCTTCTATTATAAGAGTCTTTGAAATTATCCTTGATTTCTAAACAATATATTTTTAATAACTATGTGTATTCAACAAACATGTGTCTTTTGGAAATGTTATTCCATCGTGGATCATCTTTCTTGATTCAATTATAATTATTAGCTTATGAACTATCATGTTGTACACCGAGACTCAAGATTATGATCTGTGATATGGAGGGTATGATTTTAAAATTGTATCCTATTGTTCTCATTTCCTGCATATATGATCACTGATATCCCCGTTTTCCAACATTGCTGAGTATCGGAGCACACACAATATTTTTTATCATTTCCATGGAATATGAGGAAAGGTTCTCTTAATGACATGTCTAAAAATTATGCTATTTTTGAAGAAAATAATAAAAGAATCCTATAACCATGTTTTTTATGTGTCCATGTTTCTAATGGAAGTGAACAAATACTATTATAATATGGATCATTTTTAATTAAATAAATATTCATATATTAATATATAATATCAATGTATCAAAAGTATGGTTGTTGAATGTTTTAAAAAGTGAATATTATAGATAAAAATTGGAATATATGATGAGGAAACATTAGTGAGAACCCTGGAGATGTTTCAATGTAATGGATATAATCCTGTTCATTTTTTATGATCATGAATAAATGAGGTTAACTATAATGTGACATAAAAGTTTTTGTTGTGATTTAAAAAACCTATAAATGAATTTTCATATTTATTTAATTTTCCACTCTCATTATATTTTTTCACAATATTTTTTACTGTATTAAATGTTTGGAAGCAAAATGAATCATGTTAATGCTGAATGCAATGGACAATGAAATGATTTTACTCCAAATAAACTGTATTTTTTAGGAACTAGAATAAATAAATTTATTTATATTCTCACACCACATACCCAGGATGTGAATAATAATAAAAATCCAAAAAAGAATAGAAGGGAATTTCATTATGTTGAGTTCATCTTGAGGGAACATCAACCTTATTTTAGTTGATCTACTAATCCACTAGGTTATGAGATATGGAAAATACAATTGAAAATATTCTATTATCAAAAGTTCATATCATGAGAAATTTATTCATTTTTTTGGAAATAAATTAAGTTAAATGATGAATTATTATAACTAAAATGATTCAACTGGATGAAAATTGACTCTATATATTAAGTTGACTTTATATGATTATTACTCAATAAGTGTATTCATCATATTCCCTATAGAAAAAAATAAATGAATTCCTTGAGAAAAATAGAATTATGATTATACTATTGGTTCCTATAAGGTAAATTTAATAATATTTCCAAAATATGATTCTTCTATTATCATACAATTTAAAATTAATGTTTATTTATTCATTAATGTCATATAAAATTCAAATAATAGAGTTATATGTAAGGTACTTTTTTAACAATGATGAAATCATTCGATGTGTTAACAAGGTGGAAGTGGAGATTGTAGTTACCCTTTTAGATCGTAGGTTTTAGAGAAAAAAATATGTAACTTCAATTGAATTATATATCCATAGAGAGAATAAGATGATATTTACATTATGATAATATTATGGTATGAATCATGTAGGAAATTATTATAATAGAACTACTAAATGTTTCATGTGCTGAATGAAAGATCATCAGGTAATTAAATTATAATGTGATGGGAAAATGTTAGGTAATGATTTGAATAGATTGAAATAACTATAGAAAGAATCATCCATACTGCATTGCATTAAATTTAATGTTTTCTTATTATTTGAATCAAATCCCTTATTTGAAATATAATGATGATAATATTACACAACAACCATCATTGTAAAATTTTAAATAGAAATCTTATTAACTCACATTAAATGATGAAAATAAATATACATTGTGAATATTTATCCTTTAATCCAGGGTTGGGGAATTCATGTTCAATACTATATTAATTTACCCTATAAAACTATTAGTGTCCATCCTTTAGTGATATATAACATGATTCTACGAATTTATTATCTCTGAAACAAAAATTCTAGAATATAGAATCAAATGTTATAATTTTAATCAACTTATGATCATATATTGGTGTAAGGACAAACCCATGATCCCGATGGATGTGTTACTATCATAAGTAACATTCTATTTATAGATTAAAATTTTAATTATCACTTAGATGTATATATTTATCTATTAACAGTTATGTGGTTTTGATACTATCATTGTTTTATGTGTTTATCGATAGTCATAAGATCTAAAGCATAAATACCTTGATCTAAATTTTAATTTTTCTATGATTTTCCTTGATTATTAGTACATGTTTTAAATAAGAATACTCTTTTTAGGTTTAAACACTCTTTATGGTTAGTATATTATTTGTTGTTAAAATAATTATGAACTATTGGATAGTGGGTTATGGATAAACATGATGGTTGAAAAAAGATTAATTGATAAAGTGATATTTGTAGAAGTATTTATTTTCAAGTTAATTATTTCTTTTTGGTTAGTCTTTTAATTTTATTCATTATATTTTAGTGAAGTTAATTACATTACATGATTAGAGAGTGATATTCAGTACTTTTTTCAATCAGTTAAGGTATATGTAACCATTATTTATTTAATCTGAATGGATATTTTAGAATAATACACTCATGTTTTTGAATATTTAAGAAGAAGGGTGTGTCCATTGAGATTAAAACATTATATAATGTTATGATTATTGAGGTAATAAAGGATTTAGAGATTAATTTTTTATTTATTCATTATAAAAGTAAATTTTTTTATAATTAACATATATGTAAAATTGTTTTTGGATAATTTGTAAGGGATGTTTAATGTATTTTTGTAATTTTTTGATATGTTAGAAGTTTATATTAGAGATTTAGGAATGGAAAAGTCTTATTCAATATTTATTTCTTAGAGAAACAAATTAGATTGTGGTGAAAATTATTAAAGGATGAATATAACACATTTTATTTAAGATTAAATCCTTATATTGTTATTTAATGTTGTAAATAAATTCCTCCACCCTACGAAATGGTTGTTAAGATTAATATTGTTTTCTTCAACCCTCAAATTTGATGAATTGATGGAATTTATACTCCTTAAGGATTTAGTGTTTTCTATTCAATAATTATCTCTTGAACAAGTTGTGTATCAATATTTATCAATCATATGTAGTTAGCTTTTTATTTTATGTCTATATATTAACTTCCCACCAATTTTTACATTATTGGTGTACCCAAATTTATCTTATTTCAATTAACTCTTATGTTTTATAATTTAACATTTTAGAAAAGATTTAGTATTATTTTGAATGATATGTGTTTTGAGAATGAAATTTCCCAATACTAAACCATTAATGTCATGGGAAAATTGTTATAAACAAATTTATCAAAGGTTTAGTGTATGAAAATTCATCAGAATTTATGAAATATATTTTATTCATAGTAATTAAATTTATTTGATATCTCTAGTTTCATGGAACACTGAGTTCAAATAAATTGAATTATACTTTAACCTTGTTACTTTTTAAAGTGATAGATATTTCGAAGATGTTGGATTATTCTGAATGAATAAAACAAACAAAATTATGAAAAAAATTGGTTATATATTAGTATAATTAATTCATTGGCTATCAATTTTTCATAATAAAAAACAAACATCATTTGAATGAAAATGAAATATTTTTCCAACAAAAATTTTGTTCATGTAATTTAACTGTTTACTTAACTAAATAAATTAACAACTTTTAATTGATTATGTTTATGAAATTTATTCTTATATATATTAGAAAAAATTAATATTTATTTACTTTTTATTTTTATGAATGGGATAAGAATAATATATGTTTTATAGATAAATTATGTTTTTGGAAATTATAATTTGTTATGTGTTAGCTAATTATTTTAAAATTAACATGATTATCTATAAAATTAATTCGGCTAAAATCTATTCCATATTGGAAATATGTTGGTTCAAAATTTTTATATATACCCTTTTATTATGGTTAACATGAATAATAATGTTAATTATATTTATTAAAATGATAAAGGGTAAATTGGGTAATTATTGGATAAATCCATATGGGGAGGACTATAAAATAACCATATCACTTCCATTCTTTTATTTATCTGAGTCCGATTCCTAAATAATCATTAAATATTTTGTAATATTTACTTTTTATCATTTATATTTGATTATAAAATATATAATATTTTATGTTATCATAACACAAAAATGCCACAAAATTATTTTTAATAACTATAATATTTTTAAGATGGAAAAAATATAAGATATGTTAATTTATAAATAAAAATTTTAAATAAAAAATATTTATATTAATTTTGGTATTTTAATTTTAGTTTTTAGTGAAGAAATAATAACATTACTTTTTTACACAATTTTGATGTAGTGATTATTAACTAAACGGAAAACTAAATAATTATATTAAAAATACTAAAAGTAATATAATTTTAAAAAAATAATTTTATGAAATAATATCTAGAGGGATTTAAAATTTCACAAAATTAAAAAAATAATTAGTTTGCACATAAATTTTTATATTAGTTATTTTAATGTAATTAGTATATTTAAAATAACATTAATGGTATTCAATAAAAATATTGTTTTAATAAATGTTATAAAATACATAAAAATTTGAAATTTATCCAAATTAAGTGCATACGGTTTTTAGCATATTCTATGATTTATTTATGTATTGTTCCATTTTATAGTGACATTATTAACAAAATAATTGTATAAAATGTTAACATTATGTTTATTGAAAAAAGGGATATCAAAGGGTTAAAAACATTAAAGGGAAATATTTTGTCCGTGCTTATCCAAAACAATTAATATGAGATATTTTAGAATCAATCTCATATTATATTAAAAAATCATTTTTATCTATTTCAACATCAAAATTAATTTATATTTTTTTAATAGTAGAAGAAATTTCAAGAGTTTCCAAGACCTCATTTAAAAATGGTTATCCCAACTTTGTCATATAGCCACCACATTGAGAATTCCATATAGACCAAAATATGAAAATTTTCCATTTAAACATCCTTATTCATTTTATATATGTGTTGTTTTACAAAAATATAAACTATAGAGCCCTTAAGAATAGATCTAAATGAGTCGTTTAAAGAAGAGGAAATCTTCTAAACCTATTGCTTTAAATTTATTTGTTATTTAAAAAACACTAAATATGATATATTAATAATAATTAACAAATAAAGAATAAAAATATAATTATATTTATTTATTATTATTATGAAGAAAACATTTCCAACTGTCTATCCAATCAAATTGAAGTGCAATTATACCTTATGTGTACATATGGATTACCATATCCATATAGGGATAAAATTCATTTATCATAAATAACAATTAAGGAACTGTATTTTGATATGATTTATTTTTATATACATATAAAATAATTATTCCTCTTTAATAATTATATCCTATATAACATATTATCATACTAAATTATTTGAAAAAAATAATGTTGTTCATGAATATGTGTAGACATCCACCTCCATGATGTGAATAGATTCATATTTTTTAATTTAACTTTTATGCATAAAAAATTGAATTAACAAATATATATGATATATGTGATATAATATTAATTCTGGAAAATTGATTTATTTTTTAAATATATTATCTTCATACATTTAAAAACGAAAACATTGTTTATTAATATGTACAACCAATTGTCTCCTTGAACTATGCTATTAATTTACATATAACTATTTTTATGAATGAATTTAAACATGTATATAATGAATATAGATTATATTAAAATAATAATTTAAATTATTTAGATGGTGAAAAATTATCAAATTTAATGAAATAAATCATCTGAACCAAAACACATATGAAAAAAGAGGCAGATATTACTCGTAAAAGTAGTTTTAATAAAAATAATAAAGAAGCGAGTGATAAATGGATATGAGTAAATAGTAAATTCTAGGCTATATATTATTATTGTTCGATAATATATGCATAATAAATCTAAATTTATTATATATAAGGTTCTACTGCATATGATCGTTATTAGACATATGATAATGTATTTTTACCTCACTTTAATTTATGTGAGACACATTCCTTATACAACACATGTATGTTTTATGTGGAGTATATACATCACAAGAATTTGTTTTATGATTATTGTTATTAATATTATATGTAATTAAATTTCAATATAATTTTATTTCATCAGTGGGATAATGATTCAATTGTTTCTAATATGGTAAGATTTTAATGTTATATTCTAATTATTTATCAGTATTTTTAATGATGAAGTTTATAATGATGAAGAATAATTTTCAACCTATCAATAATCTCATAAATTATAATTTCCATAGTTTATTTCTTGAAAATAAATTATTTGGATTCACTATTCTCACATAATGTACTAAATTAATCAAAAAAATTGTTTTAATAAAAATTAAATTCATTTCTCCCTTTTGTGGAAAACCATTTATCTTCTATATCCATGATTTAAAGAAATATTTAAAATTACTCATTTTAATATTCTCATATAGTTTTTAAATTAATTTTTACCATGTTTATATTAAAAAAAAGGAACTAAAATTATTATTCTTCTAATTTTAGGATCAAGGAACCATTAATGTTAATTATTAATTAAATAAGTAATATTTTTCACATATACAACATGAATAGAAATTCATATTGTCATGACCGCTCAGGGATTTGATGATTCCATTATATGATTCACTGATATTTTAAAAAAATGTTTACTATAATATTTTTTAAATTTTAAAATTTTAAATACATTAAATAAAAATAATAAAGTTATACTCCTTGTGAAAATTTCAATGATCATTAACTAGATGTTTTATTCATCAATGAATCAACCCCAGATTTCAATTATTCATTACTATGGATTTATTCCATGGATACCATATTAATTATTTATCCATATGTTTGATATTTATGATTAATATATTTTTATTAAAATATTAACTTTTCCACAAGAAGTACTATGATTAATTGATGAAATGGTTATAAACCCCGTTTTATTACCATCTATTATACTATGATGAAATATTTATAAATCTTATTTATTTACATGGGATCTAATATGAATAATGCTTTATAATCGTATGTAACTCATCAATGATATTTTCATTATGTGACATTTGGGATCTATATATCCCACCAACTGATTGGGAAACTTTTGATATCTCATGAGATAAATAAGATTAAATAGAGAGTTATCCTAATTCAAAAAGGGCCTTTATAACTATAATAGTCTTGGTAGTGATCCTTTACTACAATAATAGACCATGAAATTAAAAAATTACAATATGATAGACTTGGATATGATCCTTAAAAGATAAATAAATAATTCTCTATAATTATGTATATGCCACAATGATTTGTCTTATGTCATTGTTTGAATATCATATATGATGTTCCTTTATTCATTATTTTATTTTTTTCATATGATGTGAATTTTTTTATTTCGTGGCTAAATAATATGATATATGATATGATGGGTAATATTTTAAAAAATTATTCTCAGGTTCTTATTCCATTATTCCCTCGTTATTCACATGTGATCATTAATATATCCCTTTGTTACCATTAATGAACATTTATTCTCTTATATTATTTTGTTTATGTTACCCATGTTATAAATAATAGTTTTATTATTGATATGTATAATACAGTTTCTTGTTATGAATAATATAATGAGGGGAAGATGTAAACTATTTTTTTATATGTTCACATTTTTAAAGGCACTAAACCTACATAATTCTAGATTGATCGTCATATTATTAAATGAATATTCATCTATTAGGATATAATTTCTATGTACGAAATACCTAGATCATTATATTCATATATGGTTTTAAAATGATAATGGTTCTATCAAAATTATTTATTTCATGATTATTAATTTATCGATGTTGAAATAATGACATCTTTGACCATAATCTACCTTCCAATGTAATTTTTAATATATGACCCCATTACATCAAAATATACATCATGAAGTTAATTGATTATATAATTATATATAACATGGTATAAAATAAATTAATAATTATTAATATCTATGGAATTTTTTTTCCAGAATGCATATAATTAACATAATTCTATTATTTGGGAATAAAAATAATGCACATGATGATTCAATCTCGAGTTAAGGAACACATAAATTTGACAACCTTATTTAAAAAAATTATGATTTATTTTTACAAATCCATTACATCCACGTTAGTATTCATATAATTATTTAAATAAATTCTTTATATAGACATAAATAAATTAAAAATGGGAAATTTATTCCACTCTTTAATTTCATTCAATGTAAACCAAAAGAAATATTATTATTTATTTTATATGGAATGGTTTAACAAAAAAATTTAAATTGATATTTTTTTGAGCTTATAAAACAAAAAATGTTTTACCCGCACATGTAACCAATATATTATGTTTCGAATCATTTATAGCCTTCTATGTTTTATTAAAATATAAAACTCCTTACCATTATTCTAATAATTTTTAAAAATTGGTTTTAATTAGAATGTAAATTTTTATATAATAAGTTCTATTAATAATGGTTAAAATGAATATTTTTTAGTATTATGTAGGAAATGCACTTTTTCATGTGAAGTGATTATGCTGTGGTTTTTTAATTAGATATTATGATGTTTGCTGTTGTAATAATCTATTGATTTTTTATTCCATTATAAACCTTGAATGGATGTATCCAATATTACTCTGTAATGTACTGGGTAAAGTAAAAAAGTTAATAGGCCAGGATTCACATAATAGAATATTAGAATTCAATGGGTGGTTTCTTCCATTTCTAAGATTATTTATATGTGTAACGTGGAAATTATTTTCCTTGTTGATTTTATGATTTCTGTATTCTGTATATTCATTTTCTAAAAAATAGAATAATTTCAAAGGGTAATATATAGATATTAGGTTTAATAGAATATGTATTCTACTTCTTATTAAGGAAATGTTTAACAATTTGAAAAAAAATTCATGATTATTTCATAAATGAAAGGAAAAAATTATTTTGTTCCATTAATATTTCATGTTGATTTATTTTACAAATCATTGTGTTGATATGATAATTTTTGGGGAAACGGAATGTTTATTTTGAGATAAAAGATTATATAGAAAATGAAAAAAATTCCAAGTATTCTTGGACTAATTGGTTTCAGTTTTTTTATAAGTCCCTTACTATGATTTTGGGGATAATGCAATCTGTGAAAAAATAAAAGGGTTTGTAGGATGAGTATAGATAATTAGGAGGTCAAGAAGAAAATTATATATTTATTCCCAGAAAATAAATTTTTTTTTAGAATAAATAGTTTTTATTGGGGGAAATTGGATAGTAAGTAGATGTTTCAAACATATGACAAAATTTTTATTTTTCTGATTTTGATGACCAAAAAATATAAAACTCAAAACAATAAAGATCCTCCAAATTCAAGAGAGTAATCTCAAGAATTAAAAGTCAATATTACATAATGTATATGGTTGGTTCTTTATAACAATTTTACCACTAGCCACCCAATGACACATCCATGTCTACCTGGTGTGGTTATAGGAAACTTGTGATTGGGGGAAGGGTACTAATAATCATTATTCATAAGTCCATAGTCATCTATAACATCGTGATTTTAGTATAAAAAAACATAGAAATAATTTAGGATTATCCTTTATATATGATATCATGGATGACCCTAATTGGTTCCTATAATTTTCCTTATTTAGAATAAATCTTATTTTTATGTATAAATATAAAATAGATCTTTTTCATTGGGATGGGGTTCCAAATGAATTAAAACCAGTTTTCTATTTATAATTTATAAATGAGGTTATGGATACCCACAATGGAATTATAAGGTTATTGGTGGTCTTTAAATTTTACGTGTGGTGGATAGGGGGTGTTTTGTGTGAATGAGACTCATAATAGAATTAAATGTATATTTTAATTGAGTGACTTTACTATAAGGATATGAACTCCAACATTACATATTCTTCTAAATTCTAATAATAATTCATTTTCATTCATTCCCAAATATTGTTTAGGTCAATATTTTTAGAGAATTAGGTAAAACATCAATACATTACCGTTATACAATCTTATACGGTGTCCATTTGTTCATAAAATAATCAACACTAAAACAAAATTCTATTTATATTCATTATAAATCATCACAATTTGTTGTGACCTATTCCTTGGGCCCCATGCCCTTACTACCCCAAGCTAACATTCTATAATCCAGGGGTAGGAGACAAGAACAAGAAATGTGTATCTATAAAACTGGAAGGCATTTCCTTTAAAAATGTTTAAACACATAACCAAATAACACAACAAGATGAAACTACAAAGTAAAACTATGGTACTCAAAATGTGTAATGAAACTAAAGGGGGCCAGAATACAAGCCAACTGAAAAGGTACAACAGCATCTATAAATAGAAAATATCACCTATAATAGTCCACCAAGGATCCTACATGAATGGTATGCAAATCTCATCTCCACTGCTCTCCATGTCGACTGTCGACTCCGTATACCTCCTAGTCCTATCTCCTACAGTATCAGCAAAGCCACTCGTCATCTTAACTGGACACAACACAGTGGGGAAAACGCCAATTTCTTGGTGAGTATAAAAATAATCAGTCAGGATGCTGAGACCATCGATGGTCTATCATAATTACATAGAGAAATAAAACATGTATGAAATCAATCAAAAATCACAAAGAAATAATCACAACTCAATCAAATTATATTGGATTATAGTACTGTATATGAATAGTTTTAAGGCTAGATTATCTTACTCTGTCAAGAGGCACTGCTGATAACCCACATTGGATCAATAGGTACTAACCCATGCAAGACCCACACAAGATTGATAGGTGCATAAGTCCAAATTCACTTATTACCAAGTTATATACAATTAATTAAATACTTATGTTCTCATCAGACGTTTCCATTATATTTGGTGCATAAGTCCAAATTCACTTTGGTCGGTTGACTACTGTCAATGAGATCCCCATTAAATCATCTCCAAATTGTTATTCACTAAATAATTATCATTATTATATATAAAATTATACTTTTAAATAAAACTATTAATTATGGTTGTGTAATGTGAAATATGTTATAATCATTGAGAAAGTTGTTCATACATACGAATGTCTGACATTTTCATTTTTTATGATCATTATTGAAAGAATGTATGTATCATTTTGTCTTAAAATAATGACCATAATATATATATATAATTATTTATTTAAATATTATTATATATATCATCAATGATATATTGTTATGAAAAATAAATCACATCACGTCGTAGAGGCGATAGTTCTCACACCCATGTGAATGACATTGTCATTTTACAGTTCTGGGAATGTCAAGAATGTAAGTGAAAAGATTTCATTTAAAATAGTGATAATTGAATTATTAAAAAATATAAGCATTAATTAATTCATTATAACCATTATTGAAATTAATTGATTCATAATGAATTACATTTGTTCATGAGGCAGTACGCCTCTATCAACGCAAAAGAATAATTTTTTTACCATTTGACAGATGTGGATAATGATATTGGTCATTAAACTGACATAATAACATAATATTCTATGAAGGATACTATAGTAATTATTTTATCATGGTTTTATAAGGATTTATTTTTGTATAATCACAAACTAAATTAAAGATGAAAATAAAAAAAAACCACTTCCTTAGTAATCCTCGTTTCATTAACTCCTTAACACCACTAAGGATGGTGTTATGCCTAATCTATGGCCTATATAAAGTGATCAGGGGTTCATGTAAAGGATTTAGGTAGGTATTGGATGATCAAAAAAATTCATCAGTGATGGATTGAGAAGAATTGGTTCCCATTTATAAGTGTGCAGACATGAACTTTTGGAATTTCAAAAAATATTAATAGATAATAAAACTATTTGAGATCCAAAGGCATTCAAATTGACCATAAATTCCAATAAGATGTAATTTTTTACCATATATTCTCATATAGGATAATTGAATATTATTTATTTTTTATATATTTCAATGAAATATTAATTCCATAAAATATCATTTTTGTAATGTTTAAATCTATTCACTACATTAAGATTTTAAAATTCATGAAAAAATTAATAATTAAAGGATATATTTTATTATATATTTTTAATTTAAATTTAACAAAAACATATTGCGAATTAAATTAATTATTTTATTTTATATTTAATAAATACTTTTAATAACATTTATTTCAATTTTCTATTTTTTAAATAATTAATTCATCAATACTGTGTAAGACATTAAGTTAATTTATTTCGTCCTTAAAAATTATACAAAAATTAAAATGATAAATAACAAGTTTTTATATTTTAAAATAATATTTAGTATCTAATATAACATTTAGATTTAAAGATATTAAAAAATTTATACTTATTAAAAACCATAGTGTCTCATGTTTAACAATATTTAGAATAAAATATAATAAGGGACATAAGGTCAGGTAATTGGCCAAAAGGGTAGTAAATTATACCAATAGATAATTTTAGACTAATAATACTAATTGCTGAAAATTTGTAACATTTTAGTGTAATTTCGTAGCCCTTATAATAATATTTTTTACTTATAGTCACATATTTACCCTTAACCATGGTAATAAAAATAATTATGTTTACTATTTATATTTTTCAAAATAATAAAAGTGAATAATGTAATAAAATTACACCATATGATTCCGAATATAAAATATACTTCAAAATATTTAAAAAAATTACAATTTTCTTCATTTAATTTAAAAATTAAACTGCAAAACGCAATGAAATATTATTTTTCTGAAAAAATTTTCTTTTGAAATATAAATTTTTTTTTAAAAAAAATTATGTATAAATTTTATTTATAAAAACATGATTTGATTATTTTTATTAAAATGAACTATCTAAAAATCTTATAAATGAAAATAATAATTTAAAATTGTAAATAAAATATTTTGTTTATAATAAAAACCAGTATTTTTCAATATTCAATGAAATATTTATCTTATAAAAAAATAAAAATATTTCCATAGAAAATTTTGATATGTTGTTTAGAAATTTATTTTAAATAAAATAAATTTTCAAAAAAATATTTAAAATAATATTTTTTTACAAAAACTTACTCATAATAATTTCATTGAAGAAAATATGTTTTCAGTGAAAAGATTGTATTTACAAAAAATCTAATATAACGAATTTAATAAAAAAAGATAATACATATTTATAATGAATTAAATAATATATTTTCAATGAGTATGACCATTATATATTTCAAAATATACTTAATATAGTTCATTCTACCCAAGATAAAGGCCTGGTTATAGTGGTACATATTTATATAATATTATATTGTTTTCTGTTTAATCTCCATGTGTTGTATCTTGTAATCTATTGATCATAATATTTATTTCATAAAAATAGGGATGATACATTATTACCACCGCAAAAATTTCTATCCTAACAATTTGAATGTTGGATTAGATATTACATGATTTACTTTTTTAAATAGCATTGTTGAAATTTCACATTATAAATAGGCCTAAAAAAATTCATATTGAAAAGAATGTTTGGTATGTACAGAGACCAATTGATATAAACCATACTATGATTCAGTGCGTATAAACATGGAAATGGAAGAGAAAAATATCTCCCAAATACTAATTGGGGGTGATAGAGAACATCGACATGAAACTGTTAAACATCACAGAAACATATATTTGTGATAGTTTAAAAGTCCATTGATTTATATGTGTGAAAATTATGCAGTTAGTGTTTGTTATTTAATGATTACATTACATATTATTACACAAACCAAAGTAAAAAATAAATAATTAACGAGAATAAATTTATCATTTACTCAATTTCTACCACAAACAAATCTATCAATCAAAATGATGATTATGAATTTTTCATCCATTAAGCACTAAAATCAACTTATATGGACCAAAAAAACAAAAAATAAAAACAAAATACTACCCATTAATATATTAGCTAAACTAAACCAATTATGTTTAATATAAGATAAAATAGTTTACCAAAATAATTAATATCCAAAATACAACAATAATACAAAATTCGATAATTAATTATCTTTATTATATTTGAAAAATATCATATACTCATATTGAAAGTAATAAATTAGAATGATTTTATAATATATTATTCTAAAATGGATTTTATATTTATACCTAAATAACATTAAACTATTGTAAAGTCTCTTACTAACAAGTAATTTGAAAAATAAAATATTCTCCAAGATATGAAAACAATTTCCACAAATAACATGAATCACCGTATATCCAAAATAAAATCATATATGGATCCAAAATATAATTTTTCCATTATTCCTAAAATATAATCTAATATTTTTTTAAACTTATTTATAATGAGTTTCCAAAATAGTGAACATCTTTGCAAATAACATTAATCACATAATTTCAAAATCATTTTTTAAACTCATCAATATAATTATTGTACACCATATGTATGTAAAATCAACTTATTTTTGCTATATCAATTTGATTAACTTATAATAAGATAATCATAATAACCATGAAATCACATTGACCAGTTTAAGGTGATTTACACTTATAGCCCTTATATTTTGGGTTCAGAACTTATAAACATTCGTTATGTGATGGTTTTTCACCCATATTGTTTGTTATCATTTTTTTGAAACATTATATAAATGATACATTGAAAATTATAGAAACATCCTCAAAAATAAATGTATCAAATACAATTATTAAGAACATTAAAATCTCATAACAAAAATCCCAAAATGTTCTTCCTTGAAATTATTAATAAAATTATACTAAAAATTATAATCCAATGATGTTATCCCTAACAATTAACATAACATAAAAATAAAACATTCTAATATTTATAGATTTCTAAGCCCTTATATGATACCAAATACATTTTAATGGAATTATTTCTCTTAGAATATAATTAATATATAATAAATCACTCCTTGGATTGCTATATCTCATGGATAGGATACCCTAATCTCCCCAATTGAAGCCCTTTCCTCTAAAAGCCCTTTAGTTGATATCCTTACATCATCCACCAGTCACATGTGACAGTTCCATGAGATCAGATTAAATACTTTTATCTGATACCAATATTAAGTACCTGACATTAAATGTTACATATTTTAGTGACTTAGTTCATTAATTTAAATTCATTCATTAGCAATGATATTTTTATTTAATGTTTTAGATTATTTGAAAAAACTCGAATACATTATATGTGTACATGTCTATACATTATCCATTTTTTAATAAAACAAAATACCATAAAATAAAAAATTATTTATTTTCATTAAAAAATTCACAATTTTATTCGTGTCCTCATCATTGTTCTTATTTATCTTTAAACTCATTGAAAAAAATATTAAAACATGCTATGAGCACATAAACATAGTATGGGAGATAAAAGGAATAAAATTAATCTTTTGTCCATAAATAGTTCAAAAACAATTCTTTTTTAATATATTCATTTTCATACCAAAGAAATAATATTTATATGTAATGATTTAAATAAAAAATTTCATATGTAAACATAATGTAAATAAAAAAATCAAAATTTTTTATTTAAAAAATTTCACAAAAATATAACACTATTTCATAAATCAAAAGCACTTAGGTTTCGTTATAAAATCTTACATATCCTATAAAATACATAAAAAGCTCATAACAATAGTAAATTTAACTTGTATAATCCATTTTATATTATTATTAAAAATTTATTTTATCTCATGACTAAATAGGGTGTCACAAACATAGTTACTTTTTGTAAGAAAAAAAAAATTATATTCCATAATCTCTTATGGAAAACCAAATATGGTAACTCCATCACTTTAAACAGTTCATTGTAGAGTAATAACAGGCTCACCCACATAAATTTTATATCATTAACAAAAATCCTCAAAAAAAAATTTACATAACCACAACATAATTATAACACATAAATATTGCATAAATAATATTCACGAGGAAGAAAACAATTATGTATTGAACAACCATTTCTTTTTAAAAATATACTGTACTAAAAAATAAAACATTTTATTTTAAAATAAATGAGTAATCTTTTTAGATAATCATTTGAACATTAATTTTTTTGAAATTAGCACAATATTTTCATTTCTCATATGTTAAAACATTACTTTTTATTCTTTTATAGAGATGCATTATTATAGGTTTTATTAGAATAAAATATCTTACCTTGATTCCTATTGATCACATAAAACATTTATCATCCCTATGAATAACCATATCTTAATTATTTAATTTCTCATCAAAATTTTTTATTATATTTGTTTCGTAAGTCCAAAATAATTTTTATTGGTTATCTATGGTCAAATAGTTAAATATTCCATCATCTATAGAATAATATTAATGAAATAATAATCATTATCATACATAATTTTTAATTTTAAATATATCCATTATGTCTATTTATGAAAAATGAACCATGTTATAATCATTTAGACTGTAGGTTGTACATATGTTAAATAACATTCTCAATTTTCATTGATCATAATAGAAAAGAAGTTATGTATAATTTTAATTTTAAAAAATGATAATAATATTAAATTTGTAAATATATTTATTTAAATATACTTATCTATATAATCAATGTGATATAGCGATAGAAAAAGAATCATATCAGTTCATGGAGTTGTTAGTTCGCATGAACAATTGAACAACAACATATCGTTTCATTACAAGGAATCATATGAATGTAATTGAAAATTATTCCTCTTAAAATTATACATATTTCATTAATAAAATATATAAACATAAATTCAATCATTATAACTAGTCATGAGGGATGGTGATGGAAAACAAATTATATCAGTTCGTGAGGTGATAGTCCGCAGTACACATAAATAATTGATTATTCTCAAATTTCACAACAGGGTAAATTGATATTGGTCACAAAAATGACACAATACAATTTATGTACATCTTTGATATTGGAGTTCATATTTAAATACTGTTGGATAAGTTTTGAGTTATGGGGAAGAAGAATCAAAACTAAACATTAAAATAAAAACTATCCACCTTCATTAAAAATCCTCCTTTTCATAACATCGTAAGACATCTAAGGGTGGTTTTATGTCTAAAATGTAACCTATATAATGTGGGAATGGTTTTAAGAAAATAATTTAGGTAGAAATTTGTAAAAAAATATGTGTTATATTTTTTAATTATTGACAAGAAGAGGTCCACTTTTATAAGAGGGGGGAGGACCTTTTGAATTTCTCAAAATACTAAAATAAAAGAAGAATATTATATTACCAATTACTTCAAAATGGATTATAAATTCAAAGGGTGTGTAATATTATACAATATAGTTTTACCTCATGCTTATTAAATATTTTTTATATTTTTAATTAATTCAATAAAAATCTAATTCCATAAAATATCAGGTTTTCAGAAATATATTATTCACAACATTGACATTATATACATCAAGAAAAAAATTCAAATTCAACAAAACCATTTTATTTTCTCCTAAAAATTTCATTTTCACATATTATATTATTTTATTAATTTAATTACCTTAAATTTAATTTATTTTTATATTTTTAATATCATTTATTTATTTTTCATTAATTAAATAATTAAATCATCATTATTATGAATTCCATTAAGGATGTTATTTCATCCCAAATAATTAAAAACTATTTAACATGACAAATATAAATATTTTTTATTTTAAATAATATTTAATTTCTTTCATATCTTCTCTAAGTCCACATATTAAAAATTACATTATTTTTTAAACCATAATTTGACAAGTTTTAGTTTTCTTAAAATAAAATACTACTAGTGATTTAAGTTCTGAAATGTTGTCCAAAGGGAAATATTTTGACTAATGGATTATTTGGGTCATTAAATAGTCATCTAAAAAAATTATGTCCTATTTTTGGGTAATTCACTTGTCTGTATAATATTATTTTTACCCATAATTTCCTAATTTATACTTAACCATGGTAATAATAATTACTAAGTTTAGTGTTCATATGGTCCAAAAATAAATGGGACCTATTTAATAAAATTTTAGCCAATAATTAAATATATTTAATCCATTATTATATATTAAAAAATATTTGGAGAGATTTCTATAAAAATTAAACCATCAAAACATAATAAAAAACAATATTTTTCAGAAAAAATCTCCTTTTAAATATAATTTTTATACTAAATTACATAATAAAATAATATTAAAAAACCTAATTCGATAAATTTATTTATAAAACAATAAAATTTAAATTAAACAATAATCAAAATCATATTTTTATATTGTAAATAAAAACTATTTTATAAATAAAATAATCAATTTTTCTCTATTTGTTGAAAAATAAAAATTTTCCAAAAAGCATCAACATATACCATATAAAAATATATATATTCTGATTTCAAAATTTATGTTCATTTAAGAAATAATTTTATAATAGTTTAGGAAATTATTGGTATTATATATATATTAGATGCATGAAAAACACATTTATTTGAAAAATATTAATTTTTTATGAAAAAAATGCATTTGAAAAAAAATAATACAATGAATTTACTAAATATTGAAAAATATTTATAAATAATTTTTTAATAAATTATCAATTAGTATGACCATTGTAACGTTCTGTGTTTCGAATCAGATGAAAAAGCGGAGGAAATAATATATTTACGTAAACTGGGCAAGTTAGTTTTAAAACATAGTGTCAATACATTTTATTTTTGATAGTTCATACTTCTATTTTTCTTTTAAATAAACTTTATCAAAATAATTAATTTTAAATTAAAATAAAAATAAATTAAATGAAGGGTAAAATTCATTCTTAAAACATTGGAAAATTCAATGAAATATTTTCAAACTTTAATTGAGAGTCAGTGCGGGATTCTGAGACCCGTAGACTCACGACATTGATAGAATTATAATGTTAAATATATTTTATTCATAAAGATGTTCGTTTATATTTGAAAATTTTAAATAACTCCCAAACGGTGCATCAGATGAGAAATATGAGACCACAATTAGGTTTGGAATATCGGGTTTACCTTAGGTAGGGTATAACCATGATTTACATCAGGTGTTTGGGACCCTCGCATATGATAATCTCATCATTATATTTAATTAATGAATTACTCCATTTTTTATAGTATTAATAATTATTTTATCACAAATGTAGCGTCAACTTAAAACATTATGACCACCAATATGTTTTGGACTTGGAATATACCCTTGAAAGGATATAACCTTTGCGAGTGATAGACGTTTGGTGATATCAAATCAAAAAATAATTTATTTCTCTTATAAATTTTTTTGTTTTCCTATAGAAATAATAATAATAATAATTTTTTATTATTATTATTATTTTGGATGAAGAAAAGAAATGAAAATACAATTCCATAAAAAAAAAAAAATTTCGCGGGATAAACAATAATCGGGTAATGTAATAAATATGATACTATTAATTATATTAATTAAATAAAAATTCCCAACCAATATTTATTTCATAGTTGTTATCTTTTTTTAATGGTCGTTATATGTAAATTTATTAATAGTGTCATTTATTAGTTATATTAAATAATAATAATTTTATTTATTATGACGTATCGTATTAAATCAAGGGGCGGTCCATTTATGTTTATGTTGTCTAAATTTTAAAAATGACCAAGGACGTGCGTTTGTGCACAATATTGTGGGTCCCGAGTAGCTATTTAATTAAATAAATAATTTCCTATGATTATGTACACTTTTTACAGTGTGCCCTAGCACTGCGTTCAGACAATATATAATTTAAATGAGTTGAATGATAACAAAAATATTTTTAGGGAAATTAATAAAATTTAAAATGAGATAAAAATAAATAATAAAATAGATACGGTTGTTGAGAAATTAAAAATAATTTAAATGGGGTTAATTCGTTTTTATTATTTATTTCATTTCTTCCACCATTTTATTTTTTTATTATTTTATTTCCTTTTTATTTATTTTTCAATTTTATTTCCTTATCATGCCTTTTTGTTTATTTCTTTGTCTCATCCTCTCCTCCTCTCCTATGCAAGGTGCACCCCTCCTCCCTAGGTGGTGTGCAACATCACCTTCTCCTCCCTACAAAAGATCGATATGCCTCTGTTCATCGTCCGTATTTATCTTTGTCACATGCACATTGAACCACTCTATAAAACTTATCCCATACACCAAGAATGGTACGACCTCTTTCTCAATCCATTGCGTAGTTCGCCGCTGACGAAATTTAACCTATTGTGGTTTTTTTCCAAAAATCATATAGTTTCATCCATTTTAAGTCAAATTATAGCCTACTACAGATCTAAAGATCATATACAGAATAAGGTAAGGCGTCTACTCTTTTTCCCTCCATTTTGTTATGATTTATTAAAATGAACTGTATTCCCGTTGGTCGGTGCTTACCAGGTTTTGGTAAAGTGAACCAAATTATTTAATTTCATTGTTCAGCCACATTATTGCATCCCTAAAGATCATTAATTAATTTTTATTAATTGTTGAAACGTGGTTGGACACTACTTGGGATTTCCGATATCATCGATATACTTTCCATTAGTTGGATTTTCAATTTAATTAATTGAATGACTTGTGTAACCTATTTTTTGATGTTTAATTGAAATAATTAATTTAGATTAATTAAGAACATTGAAATTTTTGGATCTTTGGTAGTTTGTTGTGTTAATTTATTTTTTAAATTAAAGTTCATTTTTCTTCTTATGTTGTAGTTTTTCTTTGACTTGTTATGATTGTTATGCTGAAATAGATAATTCTGCACTTAATGATGATTAATTTAAATAATTAATTTTGATTAAATAAAAACTATGAAATTTTTGGATCTTTTGTATTCAGTTTTGGTAATATAAATATTTATTTAGATGTTCATTTTATCTGCTTATGATGATGTGGTACATTTCCTTGTTAAGATTTCGATGGTATAATGGTTACTTTTCACTATGTGATTCACGAGTGTGCACGTTTAGTTTCAAGATGAAAATTACATATGTTGATTTCATTTTTATTACTATGAAAACATTAATTAAATTATAGGTGGGGAAAGAGGTGGGTCTCATTTTAAGGGTCATCCTTAGACCCATCAATCCTGACCGGTTACCTGTATGTGTCGGGGGGTGTTATTGGCCTTGTCGGACAGATTCTTCCACAAGGATTGTAATAATTTTGAGTGATACCGATTATAAAAGGGACCATCAGGATAGTTCATTTGGAAATCAGGCTATGACATCCTCAGTTGGTGATCAACCCCATTTTACGTGACCATGATAGACACAAGATAAATCCATGCCTCGAGTGATACACGTTCTTTCGAAATATTGGCTTGGACGGGCTTGGTTGTATTGGATAATTTAATGGAGGTTCAGCAGTGATACCTTAAGGATGGTATTGGACTCCAACTCTCAACATGATCCTTCAAATTATGCACTAATGGTTTATATTAAATCCGCATGAGCCTCTTGTGATTTTTAATATTATTTGGGTATGTTGAAACACACCTGGGTGACACTTGACATTGACCAGAAGTTAAAGCACAAGCTAGGGGTATGACTCCCCCATTTTTTCCCTACATTTCAAGGTAATATATGTGTCTGTGTGTGTGTGTCATACATTATGCTTATAAGTTCTTCTTTCAGACATCCATCATAGGCTGAAGCAGGTGATTAGGCACCAGTGATGCTTGGAACCCATGCCGAGTTATTTATTCCATTCCACTTAATTATTTATCAAAAAATTTAATATAATGGAACCCTGATTTTTATCATTCCACCGAATGGAAAGCTTTAGACACAATGGGTATCAGCCTACTGGGAATTTTACTCACACCCTTCTCGGGCTTCGTTGACACCCGAGTAGATTATATGCCTATAGTTATTGAAAATGGAAGTGTGCTGCTTTTGATGCTCAACTGTTTCTTACTGTTACGGATGTAAAAACAGGGAAGAGGACAGAGCCTTGATCATGATGATGTTGTTACACTGCGTGTTTTTCCTTTTTTTAATAGTGTTATTGGGTATCTATTTTTTGTGTTTCAATTTATAATGACCTAATGGAAAGACATCGTTTTGTGAGCTTCCATACTTGATTCTTATTCAGTTGAATTATTCATATATCATCAACTATATTTTTTTTCAAATATATGATTTTTCTATTTATTATTATTTGTTTGTATCTTCTACAATGATAATGCCTATTACATATGAGGGAATATTCTCCTCCTTGGACACAAAGTCCCTCACTAATAGTATGCAACCTCTATCATTTGGGGAGATGATCTTGAGGACATGTAACTAGCCGATCCGGCCACCATCTTAGAGGTGAGTCGGGTCGAGACATTATAAAGTTATATAAAATGATGTATTTTCATTTGTCTTACAATTTTTTGATGGTAGACAGAAGACTAAGAATTTGTTTTCACATGGATAATAGTCGTGCCTTGGACTAATCACCCCTTTTTTGGGAAATCACAAAGTGTCTAGGGTTGGGATTTTTATTCATTATTTTTTATACTACTCATGATATGATTTCACCTCAACTGATAGGTGTAATTTCTGCTGCTAATGAATTACAGTAATTTATGATATTTTTACTTAGACTGATTCGAAAAGTATTAATCATTGCATGTATCATAATAGGAAGATAAGAATTCACATGTTATGCATTGTGTTATTCCATGTAGTTGATTTTTAGGCTGCCTGTTTATTCAATTTGGGTACCTTTAATGTATGATTTATCTTCTAAATATTTGGCATTTATTTTTAGATTCCATTTTTATGTGATATATTTACCTTGTTAGCATGTTATCATGTATCTTATTTAATACCTTGTTTTCCTTGAATCCTGATTATGTGCCTATTAGTATGCTTGTGAGATTAAAAATGTTATTCTTCTGTGATTACTACATACCTATTTCTGTTATCTTCTTGTAGTGAACTTTTTTATAGATTATTATATAATTGGTTTCTTTGCTAAAATTTATTGGTTTCCATTGAATGGTAGCCAAATTCAAAAAACAATTATATGTATAGTTCCTTATTAGATTGATATCCACTCATATATCTAAGCTGATACATGATTGGGAATGTTATAATTTCAAATTATTTGGTTAACTACAAAAAGGAACAACTAGAACCATGTAGGCTATTGGATTCAGGTACCATCATAGATAACCCAGTGTGGGTGTTGTGACTCTTAATAATTAAACAACTATTTTTGAATTGCATTCTAATGAACCCTGGTCAGCGTACTGGGACCCTTTTAGATTGTCATATATTCTTAAAAGGATTTTATGTGATATATTTCCTAATTATGTATGAGTAGATAATTGATAGTAATGTTTTAAAATGGAGTTTTATAAAGATTTCCTAATTTTTCCTTGAGGAATTGTTTAAGATCAAGTACATTGTGTTTCATTTTTGAAAAATTATACTAGATGATTTTAATAAATTTTTTGATGACTAATGATCAAATGTTATTAAATATAAAGGGCTTAGAGATGTAACTTATAGTGTTTTATAATGTTTATGACCCTGGTATAAGGGTGGTTTGACTTTCTCCTTGAGTTTCATTTAAATTGAACTTTTCACATGTAATTGTCCCTTGCCAGACCAACTTGCTTAAAATGACACCATTTTTTGGACGGGTGGTCATGTTTCCATGACTTTTTTTAGGATTCGTCATTGGGTAATGAAATTATCCAACATGTTTGGCATTCCATTAGAATGTTCACTTTCTTCATAGGTCATTCGAACCTATCTTATACATAGTGATGGATTATTCACTACGTCTTCCTCTGAGTTAAAATTATTCTTTTTTATGTATCACCTCATGGTAGTATGCATTCACATATGCAGTGTGGTCGAGTTCTTAATTTTGTAATGAACCAGTTGAGTTCAGTGAAGTCGACTTGTCTAGCACCACAAAATATGTTTTGAGCCATATCCATAGTATAATAAATTCATTGATTAAGGAATCAACTTTATCCAAATTTTAGGGATGACTTCTAGAGACTCGGGTGTTTTGAAACTCCATCCATTTTGGTTGTGCTTTCACTCCAACTGTTTAAATGTTTTCCTTTGTTTAATATACAAATACTTGTAGTGTACTCTTGCTTAAGTGATGAGCTTGTCCCCAATATTGCATTCATCCTTAATTCACCAATAGAGAATCGGTCTTACACCATAATGATTCTTTAAAAGTTATTGGGATTGTTTATGGTGGCTTTATCAATGTTGTATGTTGATGCATCATTCTTATTGAGGCTTTGGTATGTCTTGAGTGACCCGAGGATTTTTTTTGTAGGAATTCTATTCATGAACTCGTATACACCAGTCATTTCTTCTAAGATGACCACTAGGTAGATGTCACTATGGGCTCAGTCAGCGACCTATTTTGGGTGTATTTTTCTTGAACCAATATATCACTTGTAAACATGGTGTATGGTCTAGGTTAGTTCATTATACTCATGTCATATCGATCATAGTTTACCCTGTAATTGTTATCAGGATCAATTGTGCCTAAATCATGGGATGTCACCGAACATCAGGTTTGAATTTATGTAGATTTTTTTATGGTGAACACGAGATAACTTGGAAGAAGGCATCACGTTTCATTTCAAAAACTATTGGTTGCCAATGATGAGAGTCTTTTATAAATGGTCGGTCATAGTGGCTTGACATGTTCTCTTTCTTTTTCAATGAATCGGTCAGTGAACACACATTTTTTCCTACATTTCTTGGTGGGAGGAGTTGGGTTTGGGAAATTATGGTCTTTTATGGAAATCTCGCTTGACATAGGATTTTAGGTAAATGTGAATCAATTGTTTTATTTGTTTTGGATGTCACCCATGAAGTGCCGCTAGAACGCTTAAGATCATGTCTGGTATAAAATTTTGATGGTGGAAGGTCTCATGACTCAGAATTTACCTCTTACTAACATTAAAACCTAAGGTGGGAAGTAACTTTTACTAGATGTTTAATGATATGATGACATTGACGTGTCTCCAGCTAAACAATTGTGAATAAGTAATGTCTCATTGTATCTGTTGGAAAAAGGTCATTGGCTATGATCATAATGGATTATGTGCCCTTTGGTTAACCAATGCATGATCGTATGAAGATTGTTTAGGGATTCTAAAAAACCATTTGTTTGAGACCTCATGACCCTTATGGATCAGATGACAGTTATGTTATTCCCAAAGGTTTCTTGGGGTCGATATGTCCTAAGGTGGGAAGGTTATAACATTCTTTATTTTCAACCAGATTAAAAATAATTGGAAATAAACTTTTTCTGTTAAATGTGTATGTAAATTTTAAAAATCATCGTCAAAAAATTTAATTTCTGATAGTTACTCTGTAATGTGTCATTTAAATAAATTTTATTAAATTTAATAATGTAAAAAAATTGAAATAAAATAAATAGAGGGTAAATGTCTTTTAGAAAATATTAGAATATTTTATGTAATATTTTTATAATTTGACGGTGATTCATCATGGGATATAGAGACCTATAGACTCTCGGAATTGATATATTTATAATATTAAATTAATTTTGTTCATACACGTGTTCATTTATTTTCAAAAAAATTTCTATAACACTCAAATAGTCTATCGTATGAGAAATCTGAGACCACTGTTAGGTTTGAAATGTCGGGTTTATGCTGTGTAGGATATAACATTGATTCGAATCAGTTGTTTGGCACCCTCACAAATGATAATACCATCATTATTTTTAATTAATGAATTATTCCATTTTTATATAATAAAAGATTATTTTATCACAAATGGAGCATAAAATGTGAAATCTGAGACCACCAATAGTTACAGGATGTAGGGATTACCCTCAATAGGGTATAACCATTCTGAGCATTAGATGTTTTGTCATATCAAAACTGAAAAAAATTTATTTGGTTTATAAGTATTTTTTTGGCCTTTATAAATAATAATAATTTTATTATTAATATTATTAATTTTATTCATGACAACAAATGAAAATACACTTCCATAATTAATAAATTTTTTCTCTGTGTCAATAATAACCGGGTAATGTAATAAATATGATATTATTAATTATTCCAATTAAAAAAAATGTGCAATCAATATTTATTTAATGACTGTAATCAAATTTTAATGGTTGTCATTTTTAAAATATTAATGGTGACATGGATGAGTAATATTAAATAATAATAATTTTAATTATATTAATTTGTCGACTTAAATAAAGGTGTGTTCCATTTCTAGTTTTAATGTTTAAATTCATAAAACGACTGAGGGTGCACATTTAGGTACCCTGTTGATGGTCCCGAGCTGCTATTAAATTAATTAAATCATGTCATTTCAATGCATTCAAGATAAATATAATTTGAATACGTTGACAGTCAATCAAAATATTTTAAAATAAATTAATGTAATTTAATGTTGGATAAGAATAAATAATAAAATAGATACAATTTGAGAGAAATTAAAAAAAAAATACAGTGGGGTAAACCCATTTTAATTATTTATTTAATTTCTTCCACCATTTATTTTATTATTTTCATTATTTCTTTTTTAATTATTTTTTTATTTTTCATTCCATTCCTTTCCCTTTTATACATGTTTTTTCTATCCTCCTCCTCTCATGTGCGTGGTGCACCCCTCCTACCTAGGTGGTGTGAAACACCACCTTCTCATCCCTTCGGAATATCGTTGCACCTACATTCATCATCAATCTTCATCACTGTTGGGGGTGTTTTTAACCTCTTGGTAAGGCTTATTCCATGAACAAATAATCGTAGGATCTCTTTCTCTATCCATTGCGCAGTTCGCCGCGGAAGAAAGTTACCATATTTTTGTGTTTTTCCAAAATCAGATGTTTTCTTTTGTTTTAATTCAATTGAATTCTTACCACATATCAAACAATCATCTACGAAAATTTGCCGGTGCTTACCGGCTATGTGAAATTTCACCGTAATTCAATAATTAATTTGTTTCTCCTATTTTTTGAATCCCTATTGATAATGAATTAATTTTTTTTGACTTTTTTCAATGTGGTAAGACACACTATGGGCATACCGACTTGGTCAGTATACTTTCTTTTATATAGGTTTTCAATTTAATTAAGTTCATGTGATGCATATCCTATTTATGTGATGTTTAATATAAATAATTAATTACAATTAATTATAAACATTAAAATTTTTGTATCCTTTTAGTTGGTTGTGATAATTTATTTATGTATTTACATGTGGATTTATCTACTAATGTTGATGTGGTACACTGACATGTAAAGATTTTTATGCTGAAATAGTTATTTTTCACTATAAAATGTGTAATTTAAATAATCAATTTAGATTAATTATTAAATATGAATTTTTTTGATATTTGGTAGTTTGTTAAACTAATATATTTAATTATTAAAAGTTCATTTTATCTTTTTATGTTGATATCATACTTTTCCTTTTAATATTTCTATACTGAAATAGTTAATTTTAACTATATGATGCATGGGTGTGCCTGTGTGGTTTCATGTTGCAGTTACATATATTAACGTCATATTTTCTGCTGTGAAACCATTAATTAAATTCAGGGTGGGGAAATAAAGTGGGTACCATATTAAGGGCCACACTTAGTGCCTCCATTCATGACTGGTTACCCTTATGTGTCGGGGGGCGGTGTCAATGGCCCTGCCGGACCATGAATTCCCTGGGCATCATAATAATTATGACTGATACCAATTCTAAAAGGTCCAATCAGGACGGATGCATTTGCTATGTGGCTAATCCTCCCTTGGATGGTGCTTGAACCCTTTTTGTGAGATAGGGATAGACTCAGTGTAAAGCCATTCCTCGAGTGATATATGGTCTTTCGAAAGATTTCTTTGGACGGGCTCAGTGGCATTGGATAATTTGAAGGATATTCTGCAGTGATACCTTCGGGATGGGTTCTGAATCCAACCCTCAACATGAACCACAAAAATTATGTACTAATGTTTTATATTAATGTCTCTTGAGCCACTTGTGATTTGTAATTTTCTTATGCTTTGTTGAAGCACACCTGGTTGACATTTGACTTAGAGTCCATGTTAAAGAACAACCATGTGGTCTAGCTTTCAATTTTTTTACCTTGATTTTCTAGGTTGTGTATATATTTTTGTGTATGTACATTCTTCTTTAATATACTATTTCTAGACTTTAGTCTTATGCTGAAGCTCATGATTAGGATTGGTTGCCGCTTATAACCTGGGCGTAGTTATTTATTCCATTGCACTAAATTAATTATGTAAAATTATTATATTTTGGCACACTGTATTTATCATTTCATGAAATTGAAAGGTTTAAAAACAGTGGGTCTGGCCTATTGGTAATTAATATCACACTCTACTATAGAATCATTGACACCTGAGTAGATTATATGCTTGATGTTATTTACTAAGGGACGTGTGTGCTTTTGATGCTTGATTGTTTCTTGATGCTTAGGATGGATACTGGGGTTGAGGACTGAGCATTTCTCATGATGTAGTTTTTGGAATACGTGTTCTTTCCTTTTTGTTGATTGAATTTTTGGGTTTTTGTTTTCTGTGTTTCATTTTGTAAATACAACATGGAAATACATCATTTAGGGAGCTTCAACACTTGATTCTTATTCAATAAGATTATTCATAGTATTTCTAATACAATTTATTTTTTTATATTCTTCCGTAATATGTTATTAATTTTTGTTTGCATCCACTATGATGATACCTATTACCTATGAGGGAATAGTCCCCCCTTGTAAAAAAAGGGCCTTGCTGCTAGTTAGATGCCATAGGAATTTGTAGAGATACACTTGAGGTCATGTAACCCACGAGTCTGGCCACAATCATAGTGGTTAGCGGGGTCAGGATGTTACAACCATTATATATATCATAATTTCATTAATACGTTATATTCCCACCAATTTCATCCTATGTTATACTATTCTTATTTAAAAAAATTATGATATTTATGTTCTTTTGGGCATTTCATATATTCTATTGATGATTTAATTTAATTGTAAAAACTCAGGATGTTACATTTACAATACATATTAAGATAAGTATGTGACTTATTTTCAATGTGTAATTGGGAAATACTTGAGTGTTTATTGATATGGGATGTTAAATATTATTTTTATAATTATTTTTTTGATTATTGAATCAGTGATGAATGGGATACCCCCAAAATCCTATTATTACCATGTAACGCCCTGACCCCAGTTTCCCAGCGTCGGTTCATTATTACATAACATTGGCATGATCACAAAAGATCATGTCTCGATAATCTGATTGGTTTAGTAGCCTTGGAATCAGTAGATACATTCATAATGTTTACATTACATCATAAAATGAAAACTGTAACAACATAGTCTCCATAGTCCACAATCATATCCACTCATACTATCCCTGATGGTCATTCATAAATTACTTCTTCACATCCTGGGTAAAATAAAACATAGAAAGGGGTGAGATCAGATTCCTAGTAAGGATAACAATATAGCAGAAACATTTATAAATAAGTATAAACATTTAAGGAAATGTATAACTAAAACAAAATCCTTTTAATCATGAACATCAGAATAATATGGAAATGATAAAATGAAATAATGCCACTTACTTATTCACATGGATATTCTACTAATCGAATAATTAGTTGCAATATCAATAACCACTTTCATAATTACATAATACATAATGATAGACTATCATAACCACATAGTCAAGGCTTTATGCCAAGACTACAAATAATATTTTTTCAAGGCCTTATGCCAAGACAGTAGTTTGTCTCATGAGACCTATTGATGAATATATGAGCTATAGAAGGCTCCACCCATCACTTATTATGTCAAATGCATTCCTCATATGAACATATTTAAACATAACATAAACATCCGTATTAAAACTAGCATACGAAATGTCAATACATTATCCATAAAAAATGAATGATATAAAAATATCACATCCATAGTCAAACATATCACAAAACCTTCAATACAATATGGAAGTTTTGTATCATTATAAATCACATTAAAAAAATCTTAAAATAAATCAAAGGATGTTGACATAGATGAAATCAAAACTATTTGAGAGAAATGTCTATTTTTATTGAAATTCATTAAAAGTCAAATAATTATAAAATAATTCATTTACATTGAAAATATAATTATATTCATGTAATGGAATCTTTTACGATTTGATAATTTCAGAAAATATCCACACCCGCCGTATAAGTTAAAAAATGCATTCTTACCATAATTATGTCGAAAAGGTTAAAAAGGATGTTGTTTGGAAAATGAAAAAAGTATTCCTTTATAAACTTCTTATAAAAAGTAAAAAAGGGTATAAATGATTTTAACCCATAGTATGTAAAATAGTAATAATGATTTGAAATACATATTTAAGAAACATGGTTGTGGATGATAAAAAGGTCCCTGTAGATAATTACGTATAAACAACATCTAATAATGAAGAGATTGTGATATAAACCCTTACATTGTAATTTTCGTAATTCAATGGTATGTTAACCACCAGTATTATATTTAAAACATTGTTATTAAGTTATAAAATAACCATATACATAATTATGATATTATATATGATCTTCTATTAATGCTTTGTTAATAATATTTTAGCATTATCGTCGTTTCAGGTGTTAAATTACTCGTTTTCTTTTATATATTTAGTTACATAAGTCATGATTGTTAAGGATAGGTTGTATCTTATCCATATCCATAATTATATAAAGTTCTTAAAGATTAATTTTATTCATAAAATGAGAACTAGTATCTAATGGATACGATGGGGAATGAATCTCATCGCGTTCGTAGAGACGGTAGTCCGTACGTACGAACGAGAAAAAATATCATTTTTTTGATATTAAAATAATATATAATTGGATAATATATCATATATACAGAATCATTATCATGTTATATTTATTATCTACATGAATTACATATCATTATTATACCCATCCAAATAATATTATATTGAATAACAATTACACCACGACGTGGAGACGGTAAGTCATACTTACGCACGTATGGTGACATGTCATTCAAAGGATGGATAGAATAGTGAATATGGTTGTACCATATTTAAAATAACATCCCAATATATTTAATATACTGGTGTTCTTATTTTAGATAGTAAATAAAAAAGAAAGAATAAGTAGAAGAATAAAGGAACTTGAAAGATGGTGGTGAAAACATTACCTCTTCTTTGGGTTCTTCCTTTTGATTTGATCAAAATGGATACATAAGTTGGATTTATGATCAGAATAAGTCCTCTAGGTTGAATTTAGTGAAGTTGGGAGGTTATTTGTGTAGGGTTTTGCGGATCCAAAAGGCATTGAATGTGTGAATTATTGAGAAGGGTGAGTTCCAATTTATATGAAGGGTGAGAGGCACCTTTGGAAAAGCTAGAAATATTATTTTATAAAAATTTCATTTTCTGTTTCTAATGGCTCAAAAGTGGATTATTTAAACGTTAAGGTGGGGATGGGTCGAAATTCTTTCAACCAAAATATTTTAGATAGGTTTGGGTCACTATATTAACCTTATCATTTATATTTAATACTTAGTTAAATAGTTTGACATTTACCATGTCTCTTTGTATTTTTATATTATATAGTTAATAAACAAACTATATTCCTCCCAACGACCCCAAAGTGGTCCATTAATGATACACCTATCATTATATAAGTCTCTTGGCCGAACCATACATTTTTAGTAATTGAATATCATTTAATAATATAATATTTGTTTTAAAAACTCTTTTTGTCATTTTTGACAATATTTGGTATTTGATTTTTGTGAAAATTATAACAGCATGATTACATCGAAAAAAAAATTAAATCAATAATAAAATTTCATATGAACCTATAAATTTAGTTTAATTCATAAAAAGTCTCAAATTATATTTATTTGGATATTTATAATATCAATTATTTTAATATTTCATTAATTAGGTAATTACTGCATCAACATTGCGTCAAAAATAAATTAATTAATTTAATGTCTAAAAATTATAAATAAACTAAAATTATGTAGAAAATATTATTATATTTCTAAGTAATATTTACAATCAAATTTATCTTATGTATAACCGTATATTAAAAATATTTTAGTAATTAAAACATGATTTTAACTCGTTTAACTCTTGTTTGTATTAAATAATAATAAATGTCCCAATCTAATACAAGTGGACCTAAATGGTAATATTTTATTCCTAAAGTTGTTTTTGGTTGAGATACAGTTGTCCAACAGAATTAGGACATGTGTTAGGGGAATATTAATATCATTTCCTCTATTAACTACCCTATTTACTTTTAACTGTGGTAAGTAAAAGTAAAAAGTACCTATTAACCAAAAGTTATTAATATCTTATTGAACCACATATTACTCCTTGATATTAACCTTGTATCTCGGATTTTAAAAATTCCACTCACAGAAGTGGTAAAATTATGTTTTATGTGAATTTGCAAATTCTCCTTGGAGGTGGGTAAAAGACGGTGAAAATTTCAATAAATTTTTTTATATCTAAAATTATTCTAAACTAACTCCAATGAATTACATTGAACTAATATAGATATTATGTATCTATTTTGACCTTATTAAATTTAAATAAAATATATAATTAATTAAATAAAAATTTTGTTTTAAACTTTAACTCTTTTTTTCAATATCCACGAAAAATTGAATGTTTTCAGAAAAATACCAAAAATTCTCCCTAAGATAATTTTGATATTACGAATCCAAAAATGAAATCCATTTTGAAGGATAAAATTTATAAAATTTCAAAAAGTGGATATTACTATTCACAATGGATAGTTTTATTGGTTGTGGTGTGTGTTAGAACTCAAAGATGCGTACAACACACGATACTATATTATTCAAAGGGAAGTGTACCGTGGAAGCGTGAGGTGTTAAATTATCCCCTCCATCAAATAATTTCGTCCTCAAATTTTCTAGAATAATACAGCATGAAATGACTCTGGTGGTTCTTCATCATAAGTTCCTTAGGTTCCAACGTTGCCTCTTCTGTCTTATTGTTTATCCATAGAAGTTTTACCAGAAGAGTTGTCTGGCTTCTCAGCACTTGTTCTCTCATATCAAGAATATTTACATGATCGTCGCAATAAGACAGATTGGGTTCCAGTTCTAATTCCTCGTTAGTATGTACATGCGTTGGGTCAAACATGTATTTTCTCAACAGTGATACGTGGAACACATCATGAGCTATGGAGAGACTTGGTGACATTTCCAAACGGTTAGTTACAGCCACAATTCGTTCTATAATTTTGAAAGGTCATATGTACCTAAGACTCAATTTACCTTTCTTACTGAAACGTATTACTCCCTTCCATGGAGATACCTTCATGAAATCATGATCTTCTACCTGAAATTCCAAATCCTTCATTCGTTTTCCATCATAGTTCTTCTTCCAACTTTGAGCTGATTTGATGTGGTTTTGGATTACTTTCACCTTTTCCATCGTTTCCTCCACCAGTTCTGGGCCTACAAGTTTTCTTTCACCAATATCATCACAACAAGTCGGTGTGCGACATCTCTTTCCATATAACGCTTTATATGGTACCATCTGAATACTCGAATGGAAGCTATTGTTATAGTAAAATTCTACCATAGGATAATATTGATACCACATACAACAAAAGTCACGTTAGTAAGATCTCAAAATCTCTTCTAAAGTTTGAATAGTCTGTTCTGATTGTGCATCTGTTTGAGGGTGGTAGGCAGTGCTCAAACGAAGCTCAGTATCCAAGTCCTTCTAAAGACTCTTCTGAAATCTTGAAGTAAAATAGGGATCATGATCGGAAACAATCGATAGCGGTACTCCATGAAGTCTCACAACATCATTAATATATATCCCTGCTAGATGTTCAAGTAGTAAATCTTCCCTTATAGCAAGAAAATGTGATGACTTTGTTAGAAGATCAATAATGACCCATATAGCATCGTTCCTTCTAGAAGTATTTGTTAGCCCCATGACAATGTCCATAATAATATTGTCCCATTTCCACTCTGATATGGGAAGGGGTTGCAATACTCCACCATGGTATTGCCTTCCATCTTTCACATGTTGACAAAAAATACATCATGACACCAAATCGGTAATCTTCGTCTTCATGTTGTCCCACCAAAAATGTTCCTTCATATCTCTATACATTATTGTGCTCCTTGGGTGTATAGAGAAGTTGGAGATATGAGAATCATCTAACAATTCCCTTTTCAGATCAGGTATATCGGGAATAGAAAGCCTCTTCCCAAATTTCAAAATTCCTTCTTCATACAAAAGTCTCTCAATCTCCCATCATTCATAGCTTTAATCTTGTTTTTAAATTCTACATCATCGGTCTGAGAAATCTTTATAATTTTTAATAAATATTTTTTGGAATCCACTTGAAAAATCATTGATGTTTCCCCATCCATGGTTATTTCTATATCCAACATTACTAGATCCATGAAAATTGCATCCCTTTCAACTCTCATCATGTTCAAAACTCCAAGATATTTTCTTCTCAAATCATCTTCCACTTTATTTTCCTTCCCTGGGTGGTAGTGTATCATGCACTAATAATCCTTGAGTAGTTCTAGCCATCGCCTTTGACTCATGTTAAGTTATTTCTGTGAGAAAATTTACTTCAGACTATTATGATCACTATAAATATCACATTTTCACCAAAGAGATTATGTCTCCATATCATCAAAGAAACAATTACCACATCTAACTCAAGATCATGAGAAGGATAGTTATTCTCATGAATTTTTAGTTGTCGTGATGCATAGGAAATAACCCTATCATTTTTCATAAGGACACAAACAAGTCCTTTCTTTAATGAATCACTATAAATAAAAAACCCATCATTCCATGATGGTAGATTCAATCTAAGAGAATTGTCCAGTCTTCTCTTCAGCTATTTAAAACATTCTTCACACTCTTGTGTCCAAACAAACTTAACCCCTTTACATGTGAGATTCGTTAATGGGTTAGAAAATGGGGAAAAGTTCTGGACGAAACGTCAATAATAACCTGCTAATCTAATAAAACTACGTACCTTAGTTATACATGTCTGTGCAGGCCATTCCTGGATTTCCGTGGTCATAGAATGATCACAGTAGATTCCTTCTTTAGAGACAATATGATCAAGAAAAGAAATCTCCTAATGATAGAATTCACATTTGATAAACTCCCTATATAATTCATGTCTTCTCAAAGTCTTTAGAAAAACGAGCAAGTGATTTTCATGATCTTCATAGATTTTGGAGTAATCCAAGATATCATCAATAAATACCACCACAAAATCATCGAGATATTCCTTGAAAACTCTATTCATTAGATCCATGAACATAGAGGGTGCGTTAGTCATCCCAAAAGGCATTACTGTAAACTCGTAATTCCCGTACCTGGTTCAAAATGATGTCTTTAGAATATCTTCCTTCTTCACACACCACTGATGGTATCCAGATCAAAGGTCAATCATAGAAAAGTAATGAACTCCATGAAGTTGGTCAAATAAATCATCAGTGAGAGGTAGGGGATAGTTTTTCTTTATTGTTATATCATTGATCACCATGTAGTCAATACATAACCTCCTAAATCCATTATTATTTTTAACAAGAAGTACATGGGCTCTCCCTGGAGAATAACTAGGGTGAATAAATACCTATTTAATCAATACCTCATGTTTTTTCATTAGTTAAACTAATTCTACAGTGTCCATTCTATAAGGGGTCTTCGATATAGGACTTGAACTAGGAATTAATTCAATGTAAAACTCAACTTCTCGTTCTGGATGATGTATAGGTAAATCTTTTAGAAACACATCAACATATTATCTCAAAATTGGTACATCCTTTATTTAAAAATTCTTTCCTTACCCACAGTTATTTCATTCTCTTCCTCCCCAATAGTTGAATTTAGTTGAGCTACTGCGTGTGGATCTAGGTAGGAATCAGTTGGTGATGATTCTTCTCTAAAGATAAGGTGTTCTTTATCATCCCCATTAAAAATTGTAACATCCTTCATCTTATAATAAATATTTTCATCGTGGTCTGAAATCAAATCCATACCAAGGATTATATTAAACTCAATCATAGGTATGGCGATGAGATCATCAGATAAAGAACAATTATGTGCTCTAATGCAGACTGATTCACAAAAATTTGTTGCAATGATACTACCCTTAGGATTTTTAACTGACAACTACCTTGTTAAATCAAATTAGAAATATCTGATATTCATAGAAAACTGGGAAGATATGAATCAATGCGATGATCTGGAATTATATAATGCATTTTCTAAACTTGAGGAAACCATTAAATTACCCTCCACCACGTCTTTAAGAGATTCTACCTCAGCAGTAGTGATAGCATAAGCTTGGCCTTCATCCCTTGGCCTTTTCTGAGGTATGATCCCAGGACGCTTTGGACATTCATTTTCATAATGTTTCATCTCCCTACAACTGTAGCATTGAACATTGGTAGCTTCTATCATCCAATTGCAATCACGAGCTTGGTGACCTTTTTCACCACACTTGTAACAGACTGCCATTCCCTTAAAGCAAGATCCAGGTTGTTTCTTCCCACATTTACTAAAGGATGGATATTTAGATTTTCCCTTATTCCCATTATTCCTATTTCTAGTGTGATCAGCATATCTCTTATTCTCTTGTATTGCTTTAAAGTCATAAGAATTAGACAATTCATGTTCCATCTTCATAGAACAGGAGACAATATCTTCGTATAACGAGAAGGATTGTGAGACCAATGATCGACAGAGAAACTGTTTAAACCCATCAATGAAATGATCAATCATAATTCTTGGGTTACATATATAATCTCTAGCAGACAATGCTATCTTTGTAAAGTTAGCCTCATACATTGCGATATTCTCATCCTCAGTTTATCCCAAACTCAGAAATTTGCTTTCCATATCTACTCGATGGTCACGAGGAAAGTATTTTTCTAAGAAAATATCTTTGAACTATCACTATTCCATATTTTATACTTCATCATCTTCCTTTGTGTTTTGAATCAGTGACCACTATTTATTAGTATCTCTAGTGAGGCAGTAAACATCCATGATAACTTTTTCCCTTTCACTACTCCCCAACAATTGGAATATTTTCTCTATGGAATTTATCCATTCCTCAGCTACTAAGAGATTTGTAATCCCATTTAATGTTGGTAATTTTTGCCTCATGAAGTGGTCTAACAATGATCCTCCCCATTGTGGATTAGTGATCTCCATACGGGTAAGGTTATTATTCATAACCTGAGTGTGTTGTCCCAGTATGGTGATTAGATGATCAGCACCAGTTTCATCACCAGCTCCACTATAATTATCTTGAGTAGGAGGGATATCCCTACATGGAGTGTGTGCATTGATAATGTTTCCATTCCTTCCAGTAGGTGCCATTTCTAAACAATGGCATAATCTATATTGGTTTATGAATCAAAATAAATAATTCTATACTTGTAAAACACATAACATAAATTGAACTATTTATTGATATAATCAATAATCATAAAAAAGTGTATTCTTTGAGAATGTATATACTCATAAACCCTTCATAAATAATATTAAAGAAAATGAGAATTATCCTAAGCATATCAGCCAGGCGTGTCTTAACCAAAAGTGCACCATGACCCATTGTCGTGCACGAGTTCCCGTTACAACCTAGCTCAAAGCGGTGTTTTAGGGTTTTACCCCTAGGTAAATCTGTGCCAGAGCCACCATAACCTGCTCGTATCTAGACATGGATGTATTTCTTGGAAAACTTGCAAAATATCTATAATACAAAAATTCTAAGAAGTTATTCTATACTAATCCTCAATGTCCATCTAAGGTCTATGAGATCTAATCAGATATTATCTAAATCTAGCTTCCATAGTTTGTACTAAACATAATCTGATACCAAATGTAACTCCCTGACCCCAGTTACCCATAGTCAGTATATTATTACATAACATTGGAAATATCACAAAAGATAATGTCTCGAAAGACTGATTAGTTTAGTATCCCTGGAATCACTAGATATATTCATAGATTTTACATTACATCATAAAATGAAAACTACAACAACATAGTATCCATTTTCCACACTCATATCCCCTCATACATTCATGCAGGTCATTCATAAATTAATTTTTCACATCCTAGGAAAATAAAACTTAGAAAGGGGTGAGATGAGATGCCTAGTAAGGATTAAAATATAGCAGAAACATTCATAAATAAGCATAAAAATTTAAGTAAATGTATAAATAAAACAAAAGCCTTTTAAACATGAAATTCAGCATAATATGGAAAATATAAAATGAAATAATGACATTTACTTATTCTCATGGATATTCTTCTAATAAAATAATCAGATGCAATATCAATAACCACATTCATAATGATAGAATGCATAATGTCAGACTATCATAACCACATAGTCAAGGCCATGTGCCAAGACTACAAATAATATATTATCAAGGCCTTGTGTCAAGACACTAGTCTGTCTCATTAGACCTACCGATGCAACTAAGACCTATAGCGGGATCCACCCGTCACTTATTATGTTTAATGCATTCCACATACGAACAGGTTTAAGCATAACATAAACATTTGTATTAAAACTAGCATACAAAATGTCAATACTTTATCCATAAACCATGAATGGTATAAAAATTACACATCCACAGTCAAAAATATCACAAAACCTTCAATAGATTATGGAAGTTTTGTATCATAATAAATCACATTCAGATAAGCTAAAAATCCATCAAAGGATTATGACATAGATGAAATCAAAACAATTTGAGAAAAATGTATCTTTTTTATTGAAATCATTTAAAAGTCACATAATTATAAAATAAAACATTTACTTTGAAAATATTCTTATAATAATTTATGTGAAGCTTTGACAATTTTATAATGGTTGAAATAGCTTCACACACCATATCAGTTAAAAATGACATTTTTACCTTAATTCTGTCAAAAAGGTTAAAAAGGACCTTGTTTGGAAAACGACAGAAACATTCCATTATAATAATCGTATAAAAAGTTAACAAGGGTATAAATGGACTTAAACCATTGACTATAAAAGAGTAAGAATGATTTAAATACATCTTTAAGAAACATGGATGTGGATGATAAAAATGTCCTAGTAGATAGTTACATATAAACAACCTCAGATAATGAAGAGATTGTGAAATAAACCTGTATCGTGTACTTTTCCTTAGTATATGGTATGTTAAACTCCTGTATAATAGTTGAAACATTGTTATTATGTTATAGGTGAACCATAAACACAATTATTAAATCATATATGATCTTTTATTAATTTTTTGTTAATAATATTTTTTTATTATTGTCTTTTTGGATGTTAACTTACTCGTTTTCTTTTATATGTTTTGTTAAATAAGTCGTGTTTGTTACTGATAGGTTGTATCTTTTTAATATCAAGAATGATATAATGTTGTTAAACATTAATTTTAATCATCAAATGAGAATTATTCTTGAATGCATACGATGGGGAATGAATCTCATTGCGTTCGTGGAGACGGTAGTCTGTACGTACGCACGAGCGACAATATCATTCATTTGATATTAAAATAATATATAATTGGATGGTATATCATATATAAAAAATAATAATCACGTTGTATTTTTTATTTAAATTAATTACACATCATTATTATTCCGATCCAAATAATAATATATTGTATAACAATTACACTATGACGTGGAGACCATATGTCGTACGTACGCACGTATGGTGACATGTCATTAAAAGGATGGATAGAATAATGAATATGGTTTTTCAATATTTATAATAACATCAAAGTATATATAAGATACTATATTTATTATTTTATAATGTAAATAAGAATGAATGAAGAAGTTCAAGAAGAAAGGAACTTAAAAGAGGGTGGTGAAAACATTACATCTTCTTTGGGTTCTTCCATTTGATTTGATCAAAAGGGCTCCTTAACTAAGCTTTATGATCAAAATAAGTCCTCTTGGATTAAGGGGGGGGGGGGTAAGTTGAGAGAGTATTTGGGTAGGGGTTGTCTGAGACCAAAGGACATGAATGTGTGAATTAGTGAGAAGGTTGAGTGACCTTTTATAAGAGGGGTCAGGGGAACTTTTGGAAAAGTTAGAAATATTATTTTATAATAAATTCATATTCGGTTTATAATGGCTCCAAAGTAAATAATTTAAAGTATAAGGTGTGTATGGGTCTAAATAATTTCAACCAATAGATTTTAGACAAGTTTGGGTCACTATATTAACCTAATCATTTATATTTAACTCTTAGTTAAATAGTTTGACATTTACCATGTCTCTTTGTATTTTTATATTTTATAGTCAATAAACATACTATATAACACCAAGAGACCACCAAGTGGTCCATTAATGATACACCTATCATTATATATGTCTCTTTTCCGAAATATATATTTTTTGAAATTGAATATCAATTAATAATATAATATCTGTTTTAAAAATACTTTTTTGTCAATTTTGACACTATTTGGTATTTGATTTTTGTGAAAATTATAACATCATTATTACATAGAAAAAACATAATTACATCAATAATAACATGTAATATTAACCAATAGAATTAGTTTAATTCATAAAAAGTCTCAAATTACTTTTATTTGGATATTTATAATATCAATTATTTTAATATTTCATTAATTATGTAATTACTGCATCACCATTGTGTCATAAATAAATTTACTTATTTAATGTATAAGAATTATAAATAAATAATATTATGTAGGAAATCGTTTTATATTTTTAATGAATATTTACAATCTAATTTAACTTATGTATAACCCCATATTATAAATGTTTTATTAATTAATCCTTGATTTTTACTCTTTTAACTCATCTTTGAATTAAATGTTAATAAATATCCTAATTTAATACAAGTATACCTAAATGATAATATTTTATTCCTAAGGTTGTTTTTGGTCGAGATACACTTTTCTAATAGAATTAGGACATGTGTTAGGGTAATATTAAAATCATTTTTCCTTTAACTACCCTATTTATTTTTAACCGTGGTAAATAAAAGTTAAAAGTTACTATTCACCAATAAATATAATTATCTTATTCTGCCAAATTTTACTCCTTGATATTAACGGTGTCTCTTGGATTTTTTATATTCCACTCACAGAAGTGGTAATATTATGTTTTATGTGAATTTGCAAATTCTCCTAATATGTGGGTAAAAGACGTTGAAAATTTCAATAACATTTATATATATATATATATAATTATTCTAAACTAATTCTAATGAATTAAATTGAACTTATATGGATATAATGTATCTATTTTGACATTAATTAAATTTAAATAAAATAAATAATAATTTGAAAAAAAATTTGTTTTAAACTATAACTCATCATTTTTTCACTATTCATCAAAAATTGAATGTTTTCAAAGAAATACCAAACATTCACCCAAAGATAATTTCAATATTACGAATCAAAAAATGAAGTCCATTTTGAATAAAATGTTATAAAATTTTAAAAATTTGTTATTTCTATTGATAAATTCTATTTTGATTGGTTATTGTGTGTGTTAGAACTCGAAGACGCGTACAACACACGCTACTGTATTATTCAATGGGAAGCGTACCTTAGAAGATTGGGGTGTTACATACCATGAGTATGAGATGATATAATAATTTACATGACATGGATTATTTCATCGAATATTATGTCCATTATTCATAATATATATTTTGGTGAGGTATATACTTCCTACATTCTATATGGTTATCCAAATAATGTTTAAAATTATAACTTAATTAATGGTTCTCATTTAACTATATTGTATAATCACCTACATGATATATCACTTTTAAAGGGACTATATAACCACTAATACATATATATGTGGAAGGGGACATGAGTCAAACATTTGTATATGGTTAGAGCCATGGGATATTATGAACTCTTAGCATGAGTTTTGTAATTAACATCAAAATATACACTTAATTAAAAATTTGGATATATAAAATTATAGTTTTAAGTAACCAGATGCATCTTATTGTAATATTATTGAACATTTAACTACTATACTGTATTTTTTGTATCTAAGATACATTGTTCCAGTAATTATCATCATAAGATCTCATATTGTTGTACAAATTCACTAGTGATCTATGTAATGAAATGGTATATTTTTTACAATCCTAATTCTACATTGTGATTGGGTTGAATTTTTTTCTACATTTAAAGACATGATTTGTATGTTTAAACCTATAAGGACATGGGTGATGTCATATGTTATCACTCAAATGATATCTTGCTCAAACCCCATTGCAATGAAAAATATTATTGATTTTTTGTATATATTTCTCTATATAAAATTCCATGATTCATAAAATTATATATTATATATAATTTTAGGCCACAAACTTTGGTCTCCCACTGAGTATTAAACTTCATGGGAATCTTTTTTCACGTATTAATTTTAAATTTTTTATTATTTGTAATAGAAAGAAAACTATTATGGATGGATGAGAATGAATAATTCTTGTAGTGGGAGATAAGACTAGAATGAGACAAAAAACAAGTTTTATTGACATATCCATTATTTTAAGATTTCATTAATGTATTTTAATTGAATTTACTAGAAATAAATATTTTATATATACATTAAACTTTGAGACATTACAACAAAATCTCATTTTAATATAGCATGTAATGTGTTGTTTTATAGTTCTTTTATACATCAAAAGTCTATATTTTTTTAATGATTTCCATTTATTAATAATGGTTTGAGTGATATTTTTTCTAACAAAAATAGTTGGGTTTGGTATAACCATGTTACCTATAGACATTGACGTAAATAATAATCCATTAGAATATTAGGTAGTATGATTGATATAATGAGGAACAGAAATATTAACTATTGTGGGATAAGATCAGGTGGATACTATAATTTTTTTGTTTTTCAATCTTTTAAAAATATATATTTGATAATTTTACTATTTAATTGTTCAATTTTATTAATATTAAATTTTGACTAGTTTATTATTTGAGTGTATTTTTGTTTGTGTTAGTGGTGTTCTTGTAGTGTCTTATTATGTTTCAATGGTGTATGAAAATTTTTTATGGAATGGAAAACTCCATTCATCATTACATATAGTCAAAATAGTATTCTATTCTAGTGTTTAGGTGATAACTCAACTAGTCAATGTTTTTTTATCTTAAAAAATATTTTTAGAAATATTAAATTCATTCTTCGGGAATATGTGAATATTAATATAACATTAAATAATATATATCATTCAATAAGTTTTTATATGCAATATCTTTATAAAAATAAAATATTAACATATATGGAATGGAATAAAATAAATAAATTATAGAAATTACCTTAATAGACAATCATTGTTTTATATATTCATTGAAAAAAGTGTTTTGAATAATTAATATGAAAACAATAATTATAACTTTTACCATTGGAAAATAAAATTAAAAAAAAAGTGAATATAATATTAATATTCACAACATCATGGCGTCCTCAAAATATTACACCCATCAATAAAAGTATGCAATGAAAAAAAATATTATAAATATTAATAGTAATTTATAATTTTTAAAATAATATAAGAATACAAAACAAATTATAAATGATATTTTTTATAATAATAAAGATTTATAGGATGACAAAAAAATTATATGAATATTTAAAATAGAACCATTAAAACAATCCATTGAAATAGAAACAATACCATTAAATATAGTAAATTAAATTATAAGTAAAATATATTAAGAAAAATATTTTTAAAATAAACTATTAGAATTAAATGATTTTTCCCAATTTATGTAACATAATATATGTGTATGTTTAATTTTCAAAATGACATGTTTTAACCAATTTAATAAAGTACTATTTTATAAAAAATTATTAGCATTAAAAAATGAGTTTGGAAAAGAATTTTTTAACAATGTTTTATATTTTTAAATAAGTATATTAAATGTATGTTTTGATGGATTTTCATTAAATACAAGGAAATGTTTTGGTTAATAAAATAATATATGAAAAAAAATTCATTAAAAATAGTTTTTTGTTATTAAATACATCGTAGAATATTGGAGGTGCTCATCAATTCACATCACATTTATTTATTATTTTAAAAAATCATAATAATCATTATAATACCTGTTCCTGAGATGAAATAAAATATTAATTGATATTATATTACTCAAAACTATTTTCATCACATATAAATATGCTATTATTCAACAAATTTCATTTCACGTCCATATACCATAAAAAAAATTTATCTTGGGAACCCCCTCCCAAACCAATATATCCATACATCTAATACTCTATAAAATACAATTGAAAATTACCAAAATATATAAGGTTGAGTCCATATGAGATGTCTCGTGTTGTATAGAATATTTTCTCATTTAATCATTTTATACAATTTTTTTTATTTCCTATTCTTAATTATAATTTTAATATAAATCTTTCTTCATAAAATTTATTGAATAATTATTATTTAACTTGAATGATATCTTCACATAATTCACAAAATACAATTAAATTTTATTATCACAAATTTTCTATCATATGGGGTTTTTACTACCTTTATCTGTGATGTTATGAATCATCTATTAATGACTCGGATGAATAGTTATCATAATAAATTTCATGTTAAAATATAATGTATGTAACATTATAATTCATTGTGAAAAAACTCATTCTCATTTTAACCTTCTAAACAGAGAATAAGAAAATTCATTTAATTATTTGAATCCATTTTTTCTATATATATAACATGTAACATTTATACTAGTTTTTTTAAAATAATAATAATCACATGATAAATTTGGAGAATATATAACAATGTGGTAATGAAAATTAACCATTTTCATTAGACTATTCTGTATTTAGAGCTATTGACTATTCAAACAAAAATAGTCCACATGATCAGCATAAAATTAGATAATTTTGGAAATATGATAATTAATGAATAATATTAAGTGAAATTAATTTAATAATGTTTTTCAGTATTTAATTAAATAAATTAATTCAACTGTGTATCGGGTTATAAGGTCATCCATATGAATTGGGATATAGAGGATACGTTTTTACATTTTTAATTATTATTATTTAGTAATTGGATCATATATCCAAATAATATTAAATGTCATGTATAATTTTTTTTAATTATATTAAACAATTAATTTTAAACACTTATTTTTTAACTTATAATATTATTTCAAACCCAATAATTCTACCTTATATCACACCATAAAACATTATTAAAGAAATATTTTTCAACATTATCATTATTTTAATGTATCTAAATTTAATTATCTATCACATATTTTAGTCAACAAAAACATCTTCTCAAACATAATTGAAATTTTATTTGATTAATTTATTAATTAAAAAGATTATACGTACCACTTTTAATTATTTACCAATTATATCAAAGGATGTTTACATGGTTTTAATTTCAATATTCTTTTCTTTTTATTATAATAATTATTTTATTTCATAATTATTGAATACTGAATATATATATATATTAATCATATTATATAAGTAATTATATATTAATATTTAATGGGAAATCATGTTTTTTAATTTCAATTTCAATAAATATATATTATTTAACTGGTTTTTTATGTATATAATGTAAGATATTCCATCACTTATTATTTATAATTTATCCTTCCATTGAAGTTCTTGATTTTATTATATTATTTTCAAAAAATAAAAATATATTATAAAATATTATGGTTTTGTTATATGTTTTGGAAAAAATTTTGGATTTATTTTTATTTGAATTTTTTACCATATCCTATTTAATTTTTATAATTTGTTTTCTTATATATTTCCCATCTTTTTATAAACCATATATTTATAATATCTCTTTAAAAATATTTTTTTTATAAAATAATATTGAAATTATTCCTTCATGTGTTCAATTTATTGAGGCATTATATGGATACTTATATAAATTTTTCTTTTATATTTAATGTATTAAAATATATATAAGGGCTACTATAACTCTTTTTTGTTTCATTTGATTATGTTCTCTATCATTATATCAATCTCTCCTTATATTAATTGTTTTTCATTTTCATGTTAATTAAAAAATATATATTATGTAATGATTTCATTATTAATGTTTCTTTTGTAAACAAATTTCTATAATCAATATACTCCTTAATTAATATAGTATCAACCACATAAATTTCGTAATGTAAATATATTTTTGTCACCCTAATGAGTTATAAAAAAATTTTAAATATAATTATTAATTATAAGTACACCTATTCCAAAAATATAGAAAACAATTTATTAAATATCAAAATTCATGATAGAATTTTATTTTAGGTAAAATTATATATTTTGTTGATTATTGATTCAATTAATTTGATGAATTTATTCTAATTAATATTTGATGGGTATGTCCTATAATTATGTATCCTCGTGATAAATCAATATGTATCATAAGACAACATAGGTTGGGTTTCAGGTGAATTCTTATCCATTTATATAATATTTCATTAAAGCAAACCTCGATGATAAGAGACTAATGAATTATATAATATGTTCCACAAATAAGATATTCATGATTTTTATACATTTAATAAATTCTATTATTTATTTTCTATTATTATCTTTTAAGTGGATATTCCCTATGCATGTCATTATTTATAGGTCATCATTTTAAATTTTAATCTTGATATATTATTTATATCAAATTAGATTCACTTTTATTTTACCCCTTAATGGACATATGATACTACATTATTTATTATATCCTATTTCACTATGAAACCATGAATATTTACATATATAATTTATCGATATTACTTGGAGGAACAATAACCATTTATTAATTTTCAAAGTCTAATAATTAAAAAAACATAAATATTTTATTAAATAATATCTTCTATAGTGTTTTTCATATACTATTATAACCAATTTTGTTTCTAGTTGGATTTAATGTTGTCTTATACTACAGAATCATTCTAATAAATAATGGTGATTTGATGAAGTTAAATAAAGATTTAGTAAATAGGTTCAATGAGGTAAAATTTTGGGGGAAATTAAAGAGACGCATTGATTAATATCCCTCTAATAGTAATGAATGTATGAGAAATGGTTTTATGAATGTTGATAATGAAATTAAATGGATAATGTAGATGTTTATATTTAAAGGTTCATCTTAGAAAAACAAGTGTCCTTACATGATTGGGGAAGTGATTCATGAAAATGGAAATAACGGAGTTTTTAGGGATCTAACAGGTCATTGTTATAATAATACATGATGTTTATTAGGAACACAAAAATTTAAAAAAAATTATAGTTCCATTTTCTATGTATCTAGAAAAAGATGAATCTAAATTTTCAACATAAGAAAACCTACAATAATTATAAAATAATGGATATTTTTAGATCTATATTTAAAAAATATTAGTCATTCATGATGTTCATATGATCATAAAAATTTAAGATTCATTTATATTATGTTTTGAATATTTAAAACACTACTAAAATTAAAATTAATATAATTTATATTCCAAATAAGTTTGAATATAACAGGGCATGATATTAAGGGTTATTATGAGGATTTTTTTATTCTAAAACTTTATTGATTTCTCTATAGTGAAAATACCAAATTTATTTGGTTTTTTGAGAAATAATATATGCATCTACAGTTTAATTTGACCTCATACAATGTACACATCATGTCTTAAAGAAACCCTATAAGACTTTTAGTGATTTTTGTTATATATTTTACATTCCATTTATTTTTTATTTAACAATAGAATTTTCGATCAAGAAATATGCTTGATAAAATATTTTAATTACTATATACCCTGAACAAATATTTTGGTTTCAGATTTTAGATTCTTGATACATTCAATATTAAAATGTAACTATGATGAACATAGAATAAATTTAACATTTAAATAATAGTATTTTTTTGTAGTTTTGAAGGATCCATATCTATGGTATATTTAATTTTTTAGAACAATGTAACATTATCATTTATATGTATTAGATAAATTGATTAATTATTTCATGATTAATGAGAATTTGAAATAATTACTTTCAAGTAATATAATGGGCATTGTGTTGGGAATATTATTGATCTATTAATTGTTCAATTATTATATTATTTTATAAATAACCAATTTTAGAATTAATAATAGACGAAAAAACTAAGAAAATATATTTTCTATCATATAATGAATATTTTTTTACATTTTAAATTCATGATTACATTAAAATTTGATATAATAAAATAAAATCAGTATTTCAAGAATGTAATTTGATTTATCAGATCATAATAGAGAGAACAATTTTATGTATTTTACCTGGAATGGTCTCAGTGGAGTTGATAAAGAAGAGTATATATCTACGTTTGTATTAATGGTTGTATAATGGAGAAATTATAAAACTTATTGTAAAATTATTAAATAGTGAGGAATTGAAATCATATTTTTATTTTCTAATTATAGAAAAAGTGATGCAATAAATTTTTCAAATTGGTGTTTTGTGTTGAAGAATGAAAAATAATGTTATATATCAATATTAATAAAATAATGAATTGGTTATTTATTTTTCCAATTATTCACATTCGGAATGGGAAACTATTTTTTAATTTATTATAAATGATATAGAATAAACACTCATATTTAGATGTTGATCTCATCCTGAATTGTAAAATGATTTCATAATAAAGTTGAGAACAAAGGGGGATCAATTCCATTGTAATGATGAAATTATATTCTCTATATTGTAATTGAAAATTTATTATATCCATACACTATATATGAATATGTATAGGTATATAAACATACCATCCCCAATCTTAAGGTAGTCCACAAATATAAAATAAGATGGTATTCTCCTGGATCATTAGGGCACCTTTATGAAACACACTATCCATAGAATCCATGAGTTATAATGGATTTGAAGAAATCATAAACATGGAATTAAGTATGATAAATGAAATATCCCTTAGTATAGAAAAATGTTACATCCCTATGTTACAAGTTCCATAATTTATTAATATATCTTATTATTTATGGTGTGTGGTGTAAGTAAATGAGTGATTGAACATGTTCTTCTATAAGTAGAAATATATATATATATATAACAAAACCATAAAGTATAAATGTTTAAATATGTAAAACCATATGATTAAATCTCCTAAATAGGTTTTCCATTGTTCAATCAAGTTATATATGAGATGTAACATTCTGACTAGTAAGAGAATATATACATCAAAATCTGTAATTGTTATTCATATGTAAGCATTGATTGTGAATGAATTCTTTAGAGGAACAAATAGTGACATATAGAAACTAAAAATAGTTATGTTTTTTGGCCCATTGGATTTTGTTCATGTATTTTAATCATTAAAATTTTAACCTAACTAAACATTATGAGAGATTGGGTGAATCTTGGATAAAGATAAGACAATCACGTCTATACCCAATGTGGTTTACAAAAATACTTAATAAGAAACTGAATTAGATACTTGGAAGTATCTGAAGATTATTAATGTGATTTTGGAAAGGTAAATGAATATATATGAAAATGCATCATGAAAATATTGACCAATTTATAATAAATATATTGTCCACAAATCTCATTTAAACTAGTTTAAGATAAATTAAAAGATTAACAAATACATATATGATAAAGGATCCTATGGAGAATGATTCTCTAAATATGGTGAATAATTTAAAAAAAATAATATTATAAGGGATTTATAAAAATCATAAATTTAACATTACCACATATATTTAAGATAGGATGATGATCCATTAGATGATAAAGAATTTCTTTTTTCAAAAAAAATCCTATATATTTCCATATAATGTAAAAAATGATATACGTTCCTATATGTAATAGATGATCAAAAAGATATTATTAAATATTGAGATATATATATATATTATAAAAAAAATTCAAATAGGGAAAAATTAAATAATGGTATATTATGTTTCCATTATTTAAATTATAATTGAAATATGTGGAATTATAAGGCACTATAGTGGCTTTCCTAAATATTATTCTTAAAATAAATGTAAAAGTATTTCCTATAGATAGAGTTAAAATAAAGCATTTTTATTTTATAAAAAATCAAGAAACTTGTTGAAAACATTGATGTTAAGAAAAATCAATGTTGAATTATATAGATAAGAATTTAGAGATTAAATATTAGAAGATCAAGTATATTGAATCAAAGATCTTATCCATAAAGGGAAATAGATATGTAAGAGATCTAAACAAGGAACTATCAATATATGGCGTATGAAAATATATAAATAACAAATAAAGAAATAAATTAAATATTAATTTGAATATGTAATCATAATATTAATAGTAGTATCCTAAAAAATATAAAATAATATTCTCTATGTTGTGGTAAAATTAAAATGCTAATTTTTTAGAATGATGGGGAAAATAAGGCTATATTTATAATTCAAATGGACTAAATGGTAGATTTATTTATCCTATTATAATATACCAACAATATAAATATTAAAAGGTGTATAAATATTATAGTATATGAATTTCTACTTTTAATGGTAATATGATAAATAATTGATATTGTAAATATGATATTTGTTAGTCCAAAATTTATCAATTCTTAATTGGTAAAAAGAGAAGAATCAGACATAAAAAAATATTTTATACTTGAAACTGAATTATAGTATTGGTATAATAATTTAGTTCATAATAGAAGATCCATTAAGAACCAAACATGTTATATTCATTACATCCATCATGGAGAAAATAATAGCACAATATGGATGGAAACGAATATGGATTATAAATATATGAAAAATGTGAGTAATAAAAAAATATATTCATATTATGGACAAACAAATCTAAATCTAATCTATCAAATTTTACTGTGTATAGAAATAATTATTACCTTTTGGGATTCACCAAGAACCTCCCTGATAAATAGATGATATTTAGAATAATACCCATACTATGGTACAAGAAGCATGAAAAAATATGCATTCATGAATTATCAAAATAAAAAACATATAAAAGTGAAAATATTATCAATATGATTATGGATCACAGGACATGAAAGATGATTAATCTTAAATAAAGAATAATTATTTTAATTTTTATTAATGGTATCATCCAAATGAGAACCATGATAATGTCATTCTAAAGAGTTTGTATAAAATATATTATTTTAGATAATCAAAGGCAATACAATAATACCATATTTTAGAGTAACTAATATCCTAACGAACATAAATGCTTTTATTATATAATGGTACAAGTAATGGTTTAATCAGGTGTGATAATCCACATTGTGATTTCATTAAATGAATACTTTATTATGATTCAAGGGATTTATATGAATTCAATTATGATAAATTCAACTATTTTCATGGAAATTACAAATTTTTGTAGTTGGTATCATTACTAAAAAAGTATAAATATAATAAATTTCTTTATCAAACCTAATAAATGGTTATATAAAACTATTTTTTCAGACTCTTTTCTTGAGGTTTCATGTTACAAACAATAATAACAAATTATTAATTTATGATATAAATATAAATTGGTGCCAATGATTTATTTTATAGTTATATTGGTATCAAAAAAAATTGAAGATAAATAAGTTATATTTAATATGATTGTTTGGAAAAAAAATATGTAAATGGAAAATTATTGGATAAAGAATCAAATTTTTTATGAATTTTTTATTGGTTTTATACTAACTAATAATATAATTTAACTATTTATAAATTACATATAAATATAATTTATATACAAACTTTTCATTCCACATTATATATAACTTTTTTAAGAAATAATGTCAATCATTTATCACATTAAATGAGAGTAATTATTGAGAATGCATATTTTGTTTTGCATTTTCTAAAAGATGAGAAGCCAAGTAAATATGGTACATACATTATTATAATGTGGTAAAAATTTTAATCATAAAATCTAGTATCAATTGATTGTATTTGTGGTATGGAATGAAAACATGCTTTTTCTTGTTTACTAACTGATGTTTTTGGTATATTTGATTTAGATCAAAATTCTATTTCTCAATGTAAAAATAATATCAATATTAATGTGTTTCCTCAACTGGATGATTTATATAAATAATGTTTTTGTTATTAAAATGTATTCTTTTTCTTACAATGATATCTATATAAGTAGACTTATAATATTTTTCAATTTATTAATAGAAATTGGTTATTCCACTCACTAAAAATTCCTTGAGTAAACTATATTTTTGGAGTGGAATTTTGGGACTTTCCTAACATTTATTAATTCTAGAATAATTATATACAACATGTATCTAATAGTCTAAAATGGAAATATATAATTATATTTTTTTCATAAATATTGTTTCATCAATTGGAATCAATGTTATTGTAAAAAATATTTTATTTCTAACCAATGGAACAAACTTTTATTAAACAATATTAAATATTAATTGATATTTGGTTGTGCCCAAGACATGAAGTTAGTCATAATAGATAAAGGATATCTAGTTATGTCAATTTTGGTTGTTTATAATGATATATTTTAAATTAAAATTAAAATTTTTTAATGAACTGAAATGTTTTTAGGATGCCAAAATTTGGTGTTGAATGGGAAGAGGTGGTCCCTATATGAAATTCTGAAAAAAGTGGGGAGAAATATTTATCCAAAATTTAGAGGATCCAACATGTGTATAGTATGAAAATATTGATATGGATCTAAAGATACATTAAATTTTTTTCAATGAGGGAGTAAATATATTTGAAGTACTATTTTATTTAAATATAAAAGGTGGTGGAAATTATTTAATCATAAGTCAATAATAATAAATATTATGGACATATATGTATATATATATATGTGAAAATGATGTATTTATAATAGTATTGAAAAAATACAAGGGATTTAATCATATTTTAAGAGGTATTTCATAATTTGTTCCAATAATTAGAAGTAAAAGTGTATTTATTTGATCTAATATTTTCTATAACTAATCATTCATTAACTTAAATATCTTGCACATTAATGATGTTCATTAATGATATAGAGGGGACGTGTGGATGGATAAAGTAGTGGAGAAAAAAAACATACTCAGTTATTTATATATCTATCTAGTTAATGAAATTATGTGTATTGATTTAAGGATTGCCAAAGTTTAAATGAAATAGTTTCGGATGAATCTGAAAATATTTGTGTTCATCCATGACTACAAGAGTCACATGATGACTAATGATTATATTCCCAAATATAGAAATGGTAAACATTTTTTGATCCCTCTATATTTCATAATGATAAAACATGAGGTCTATATGATATTTTTAATTTTTTAATATTTTAATGTCTATTCAATTAGAATCATACACACCACAATAATAACTTAATGTTGTGATAAGTCTTCATAAAATTTAAATACATCAAGATAATCAGAGATACTCAGGGCATAAATAACATATTAACAATAAATTTAAATTTCATTTATAATATATTAGGATAAATCATATACAATCTTACGTAAATATATGAAATTTTATATTTCCATATTTGGATTTTGTAGTACATTTCATGAAATAGTATTTCATTATGTAAATATTAGAAAATAAATTTTATTGAATCATGGAATATGATACTAATTCTTAGAATAAGTGGATATAATGTAAAGGATGTTTAATTAAATATAATCATTAATTGAGTTTCTCATTATGTTACATAAAATATAACAACATATATGAAGAATAATTTTGAATATTTGATTGATTTTGGAGATCTCATGCTAATGTTGTGGAAATATGTTTTCATTATAAAAAGGTTATTAATGATATAATATATAAGAACTGCATGTTGTGATGATAAAATGTGAAAAAAAATATACACACATTTTTCTTACCTTTGAATGTTCTATAATTACATAATAGTATACGAAGGGATGCTGAACCACATGTCACAACATTATTAATTGATTGAGTGTTTGTAAAAATATTAATTGGTTCTACAAACCTACAAACGGTGCACAATAACATGACTAGTTCAAATGATATGATGAATTAAAGAATCATTCAATTTTTATAGGTAATTGAAATTGATAAATATTAAGATATTTTAATGGGGGTTATCTATTTGATTTATTTATATATTACATGAATAAATAATCACAAAATGATATATAAGTCAATGACATGAAATGATAGGAGATGCAAAAACCACACCATTAATTGACATTTTGCACTATGAATGGGTAGTTTCTATATTACCTAGAAGATTATATTCTAATGTTATATAGTTCATATTTCATAGGACTCTTATAGTTTATATGAATTTAATGACCACACAAAAATCCTGCATGTACATGTAATAATCTCAGTGGAGTATATGATGTAGAACTGCACTCAGACCTTGGATTTTTGGTCAGATAAAAGAGACCATATAAATATAATATGGGATATTATATAAGATAATTTAATTGAAATGGTAGATTATTTTTTATGAATACAATATTTGAATCAGTTCATATTTTAATATTTGAGCCTTAGTAAATAAAAAAAGAAAAAACATTATGATATTCGAATTTTATATAAAGGTGGAAAAATTTTATTTTATATTATAATAAGAATATTCAAGAAGAACATATTATTGGCTTTTCGATATTGTTATAGAAAATGATTCAACAATTACATTGATATGTTTTAATTTTCATGAATCACTATAAACAATAAAGATGTATTGAATAAAGGGGAATCCGTTTTCGAAAAATGATAAATGTATAATGACATACTAGAAAATGTCAAATAATATTATCCCTATATTTTTAGAGAACTTTAGAATCTAAATAAAATATTAATTGTTTATATTACTGTACTATGTATCTGGAAAATAAGAGGTAGTTCTTTTAGATTAGTGGTATTTTAAAAAAATTATTATCCACAATAGTATTGATTTACAATGGATATTGGGTTCATTGACACAACACCATGTGATTCCTCCTTAGATTACTCCTTAGTGTTGAACTGTGTTAAATACTCAAATTGTGCATGACTTACATTTTTCGTATATCTAGTCAATTGATGTGAATAATATAAGCGAATGACATATTTAATATGTTTCTCTGAAAAGGATAAAATATCCATACAACTAGGTGGCCATTAAAAATAATATTTTAAACCTAAAAACATTCTAATTCACAACCCACCCTAAACAGTGTCCAATGTTCCAATAGTAATGGGAATTTTTGTTTTAACTCTACTAATACTACTAAACTCAAAATTTTATATTTTATCAATGTATTAAATGACCTCATCATCTAACTAGAATAAATTAGGGTTGTAACAATCATATAAAATAAATTTATCTAAAATATTTAGAAATAGATTTAGTAAATATATATATTGTTTTTGTAAAATAGGGGAAATTTTAGAAATTTATATAGATTAGGTAATAATTTATATATAAATATAAAATAAATTCATATTAGTTTTATTCTATGCATCATATTTCATAGTTTATTTATTAAATTTTTTTCTGTATTTACATATTTATAATTAAATGTTAATAGAATGAAAAGAATTCATGACAAAACATATAGTTTTTGTAGGATTTTTTTATTTAAAAATTAAATCAACATTGAGATGGAGATAACAAAAATAATATTTTTTTTATTATTATTTTTCCTGGAGGCCTTCTTTTTTCATTTATAATGGATAATCCCCCTTTTAAGGGTTGAAGGGGAACACCAACATGACCCGTGTGACCAAGGCACAAGTCCAAACTAACCCACAATACATGACCATAGGCCCAGCCCACTTGAACTTACCCTCCCCAGAATCTGCGCCATTGACCACCTAGCTCCCCTCCTTACATTGCTAATCACCTAGAATTTCCCGGTACAAGGTTTCACGGTGCCTGGTCCTGATTCCAGCTATCATACCCTCCCATTCTTCCAATCAGTTTAGCTCTGATTCTGGTGGCTGATACACTTATTGCTATGATCCTCTTCTGGGGCCTGTTCTATGTGAAATAGGCTACTTCATGGTCTACATGGAATGAAGCCCTTAAAACCTGAAGGCCATGAGGCCCAAAGGAATTTGATGACCCGAAGGCCCTTGAGACCCATAGGCCCAAACCAGTGGCCCGAATGCCCAAATCAGCTGAATAGTTCTAACTGCTACTGTACTGAACAATAACTTCTATTGTAGTGCTACATTACTTCTACAGTAACCAAGAAATTAGCCTCTTCCCAGTTATGAACTTGTGTCTCTTGGATTCCAAGAAGTATCCCTTTCCACATGGGTAAGGGCTCATTCAATTATTTATATATTAAGGATGTCGACACAGATTTTGAAAAATAATATTCATTACAAAGTACAAAATGTTATCACTAAACAACTTATAGAAATATTACATTGATTCATGTATTTGTAGACTTAATCATTATAATATTATCGGGATTACATTCTAAAAATTATCATATATTGAAATTGAAAATATTATCAAAATTTTGTATCATTTAAAGTGAGAAGTGGTTTAATTATTTTCAATTATTTGATGTAAAATAAAGGAGGAAAACATATAAAGGATATAATTGAATTGTCTGAAGTCATTATTAGATGAGAAATATTTTCTAATAGAATAATGAAAATATAAAAAAATTATACTAAAATTTATTAATAATTTTAGAGTGCATAATTACAGAATACTTTGATAAACTCACCATAATAAGGATAAATTGTTTAGAATATATTTTCTTTCTAGAGGAAAACCCAAATCTCTTTTTTAATGGATTAAATCCAATAATTCTATGGAGTTAGGCTCATAAATAGGTCACTCAAATGAGTGGATATGTTCTTTAATATTATGTACTATTTTTCTAATCATTATATTATCAACGTGATTCATGAGAATATGTAATCAGTATAATGATATATTGAATGAGATATGAAGAAAGGTATGATATATTTTCTAAAAATAAATAATTATTAGATATAATACCCTAATAATTCATCAAAATTATTAGGATTTTGTTTCTATCATAGATGTAAATTATATTAATCTCGATATTAAAAGGGAATGATTGATGTTATGAGTCCATAACACATTATCTTCAAGGATATGAGATTCAATTCTATTTAATATGGAAAAAACAATGTTATCTTACTCAGATAATGTATATGGATTAAGACAATGATAATACAATTAATAAGAGATAATTTTATGTTCCAAATGATATAGTACTTGGTACACGGATTAAAATCATATTGTTGGAAAACATGTTTTTTTAATTCTAGATCTACCCATTCATTTATGAAATATAAATTTATTAAAAAAATTAGATAATTCCTAAATACACTCAATAAAGATTTATTGGGTAAAACACATAGTATAAACCTTACATTATTGAAAATGTACTTCATTGTTTCTATTAGAATACGTGGATGTTATTTAATTTAAATCCTCATTATTATAATACTGGTCATTATTGATATTTTTCATTGGATTGATGTTCATTGAACAAATGATTAATAAAATTATTCCTTTGTAATGATGTAATTATCTATGAGTCTAGTAGCAGATACATTTCTAATGGATAAAACATAATAAATCATTTTTTTTGACTTGTGGTGTGATATATTGAATTTATGGTGACTAAATAAAAAAGTAGTTATCATCCAATATGACATACAATGATTAATTTAAAATTTTTAGTGACTATTATTTCATTTTTATTATCATTAATCACACTAACTATATCATTTTTGATAAATTATTGGAAATATTGTCGTGAAAATGGTGTGGTAAATAGTTGACTTACTGAAATTCATTATTCTTACTAAAATATTATACCTTAAAAATAAAATAGATGATATTTTTGGAATAAAAACATTTTTTTATTAAAAGAAATTAAAAAAATATAGGGTCAAAATAAAATAAATCGCATATATATTCATTCCTACATTGATGATATGGACTCTATTTTCACCCAATAGTTATCAATTAAAATTATGTGGGTATAATTAAAAAAATTTTCAAAATCTTATATACCATATATTCAATGAATATTATTATAATTTTTCTCCCTTAAATTATATATATCAATGTAAAATGTATTTTCTATTAAAAAAATGAACCAAAATTTATAAATAAATTACCATTCAAGTAAATTCCTCTTATAAATTAATTTCAATCTATAAAATATAAAATCTTCTATAATGGAATAATTGAAATTTGGAATGAAATAATCCATCCCCATTTATGTATTTATCTTAATAATTATAAGTATAATCCATAAATTTCAAGATAGTGTAATTCAATTATTGAAAAATATAAAAAATATGTCTATAATATATAAACCTATCATGTGGTGGTATCTAATGAATATCAATAATAAAAAATTTATTGTTTAGAAAGAATAAAACATATAAAATAATATAAGAATATTATAAATGAATATTAGATAACTATGAGAGAAAATATAGTGAATTCAGAAATATGGAAACAATATGTATACATAGGATGATTGATCATTATATTTCTCTTAGATATATTTTTATTATAACACTAATATTACTATAATATAAAATTATTAGTTTAATTTTAATCTCCTCATATTAAATATTGCAATACATAAAAATTGATATATATTACTAATGAAAGTATTAGAAAAAAACTGGATTTTATATAATCAAATAAGATAGGTTTTAACTTATTTAATAAATATTTATTCTTATTTAAATATTTATGTTTTAATATAATCTAATTTTTCAATTTTTATTTGATAAAACATAATTATCAATAAAAAATGTTTTGATTACATTAGTTTAATGTCATTATAATTTTTAAAAATATTTAAATATGTATGTGATAGTTGAAACATATTTTTTTTATTTTTTAAATTCGTGATTTATTATATACTAAATGATATATGAAACCATTAACATAACTTTATATAAATAAATTTTTATATACAGTCTTAAAAATTACTAGTCACAGTGTTGAATGTTTTTATATATATTAAAAAAATTCATTAAAAACCCACAATCCGTTTCACTTATAAATAATCCTCTCATTATACAATTTATTTTCCGATTAAAAAAACCCTATGTGGAAAATAATATATATAAAAACCTCGCTAAAAAATATAATATACCTTTTTAAAAAACCTTAATATAAGGAAAAGTCAATTCTTAAGATCCTCTAAATTTATTTTTAAAGAGTCATCATAAAGAAGCAAACATGACATTAAATATGATCTCATTCAATTTTTTTTATACATCTCTCTTGTTTTAAATATTATAAAATATTATTCACTAATTACATGAATAATTAAATTTAGAATTTATGTAAATTAAATGATATAATATTAATAAAATCTATTTCTATGTTTCTTAAAATATCAATCCCATCATGGATAGGTTTAACCCTCAATATCGATGATGTTTTTAATCAACTATGATGAATAAAAATGGATGATTTTAGGAAATGATTCATAAATTAAAAAATTTCTTATGAAATTATTAATTTCTTAATTAATAAAATCATCATTATTTTGATGATATTTGAAATAATTATTTATATTGTTTATAAACAATATAAATTATTTTAAAAATATATCTCTAAAATATGAAATAATTTTGGAGTATCTATTAAAAATAGAAAAATTATAAAAACATAATTTTCATAAAAATAATAAAATTTTACACTGGTCGATATTTGAGAATAATGAAAAAAATAAATTTTCATTTTATGATATAAAAGAAGAAGTATTGGATATATAGATTAAATATCCCAAAATTATTTAAATAAGAGAAATAAAACTAATAATATACTACCATGTCATCATGAATAGTTTATAAAAGGTGAAATATATAGTTATCGTCTTCTTCATTATTCAATTAACATATTTAATTAAAATAATGTGGAAGTTAGAGTAGTGTCCCACTATGTCTATAATTACTATTGAGGTTAAATTTATATATCCAATTTTATTTTGATATTTTATCACATATCAAAGACAAATCAAAATAAATTATACTATTTTTTAATTCAATCAAATATATCATTTCATTAATTTTTTATTATATGGATTTTAAAACTTATTTTATTTTCAATAAAGAATTCATATGTAAAACATTATAATGTTAAAAAAATATCTTTCAGAATACTCATCCATATAATGTTTCTTTTCAATGAATACACTCTATTAAATGAATCATTTCAAAATTTGTTAATATTTATGTTTTTTAATTTTCCTCAGTCATTAAATTAAAAAAAATTCATTACCTCTCTTTTGAATATTCAATGCACACATTATAAATTTTATAATAAGGAATTTCCAAATTATAATAATTTTGGTTTATACTCTATAATTCAACATATGATTCTTCTATATTCTATCATGAGTAATTATTAATGATGTTGAAATAAATTTTAATTTATTGATTATTAAAATATGAATTTAATTTAATTTATGTTGAAAATAATATTTTATAGTGTAATCCTTTTAAATGTTTATAAGGGATACTTTAATGCACTTATTCTATTTAATTTATCCATAATATTAGGATTTTTTCCAAATTATGTGTTTTTATATACACATTTTGAAGAAATAATATTATGGATATAATATTTATTATTGGGAAAATATTATTCTTTTAAATAATTTAAAATATTATCCAATCACCCCTAGAAGTTTTTGCAAATATGTTTCATTCAAAACAATATAATTTAAATATATTATTTTTATATAGTATATCCTTATTCCCCAAAAATTTCCCAAAATTTTTTAAATAGAATACAACCTGTTTATTATTATTTTTTAAATATTTTATTTCATCTTACCCCTATTATTGATTATTTTTTACATATCTCATAATTAAAATGGGTATCTGTTATAGTTTTTCTGTAATTTTTATCTCGTTTTTTATCACTCTAAGTCTCACCCCCATAACATTATTTATTTATTTTATTAAAATTTAATTTTATAAATTTGGTAATCTATTAATATATTTTAATTTTGTGGAGTATTTTGAAATTTGTATATACACATTAGACATTATCATCATGATATAAAATATTTATCATTATATTTTCAAGGGTTTATTCTATGATTGTGTTTCAACAATTGTTGTATGTGAATGAATATGATGAAAATATGGGTATGAAGATTGGATTTACTAGTAGTGTGGATTTATAATTTAGTTCAATTTATTATATAATATTTAATAATGTATATAGAATTATTTATATATATGTTTGATTGATATTCTAATAATATATGTAAATATATTTTTTTATCAATATTTATAAAAGGAAGGGTTTATTTGGGTTTTAATGTGTTCGATAAACTTTTTCATTTTATTTGATGTTTTCATTATTTTTGATGTATTATTTGGATAATTCAATAAAAATGGTCCAAACTAGTTTTAATAATCTTTTAGAATATGATGGATACATAATGGTTTTATGTTCTCCAACCCATGTAATGGTTAGGTAAAAGGGCATGGAATTCATTGAAAAGAGAATATAAATGGATTACATGTAAAATAGCTATGTCCCCAAGTATTTATTCACCTAAAAAATGGATTCCATGATGTATCATGCATGGAATGTGTATATGTAATACTTAAGAGAGTTCTTGTAATGTGAATGAATATATCTATCAAGACATTTGACATATGGGAATTATGATGATGTAAATGAATCTATCTATAAGAGGTAATTTGCATAATTAATTTATTCACATGGAAACGTGCATCTATGAAAAGGTTCATGTACATATATTTTTCTACTTAATAGTTATTTAATTATGTAATGAAATGTGATGGATTTCACAGATATAAATGGTCACCCATGTAATTTTAGATATTTAATGGGGATCACATATATGAAATTTTTTTAATTATAATTTTTCTATGTATGCATATTTTAATGGGTTTTTCTATATTTATTTTTAGGTACATTCACCAAGGCCATTTTAAAGTAATTCAATGGGGTATTTTTATAATAATTCGATGAATATATTTTAATAGGATTTTATAGGTATAGGAAGACATACTAATAATGTGTAATAGAAGAATCCAAGATCACAAATACAGATTATTTCTAAAATATGTATTCGAGTAATAAAATATCATACATACTTAATTAGGTTTTTCTAATGAAATTCTAATTTTAGGATATTCTATGATTGAAATAGAAATACCCATAAGTGATATTATGATTTTATATTGGATAATTTAAAATAATATATCCTTGGATTATATGGATCAATGGTCTTTCTCCAATTCATGGTCGAAAATGATTGATCAAGCCGGTTATGATGAATAATAGGAAACTGGTCAATAATCATGTTTCCTTACTTGTTTGGTTTGTTGGAAAAGATTAATGGAGTTATTTTTGAAATATTATATGAATTTTTTAATGGTAAAAATCATATAATGATTATGGAGGTTTATTCGTATTATAATTATTTGAATATAAGAATATGGTATTTATGAGAGTATTCAATAAGAGTTTAGAAAAATTGATCACATTGAAATATATAGTTGGATAAAATAAGACTTTTGAAAACTCAAACAAGAATATCTAAAGACTGAGAAATATTAAGGGATTATGTATTTAATATACAAAAATAGGAGTTCACATAACTATTCTGGAATCTCCTTTGACTAGTTTTATTTATGATTACACATTGCAAGATAATGAAAAGTAGGGAGAACCTTGGTGTGTTCCACACAACATGCTACTATTTAAGTCTTTCCTGTGTGTAAAATAATACATTATGATGTTCTATAATGAAAGGAATTATGTGATTATATTAAAGATCTTCAAATAAAATATTATGTGTATAATTCCATATATATTTTTAAATGGAGAAAATGAAAAATAAATATTGAAATTAAATGATATATTTTGTTATATATTGAATATTTAATTCTCGAGAAAATAAGGGGATTATATTTCTATATTTGAAATTAAAGAAGATAAAAGAGAGAGGATAATTTCATTTTGAAATTACATTCATCGAGAGAAAAGTGGTTATTCTCAAAGAAGAAAATTATTTATCCTTTCAATATGGACACTCTAAACTATAATTGGATGTGCAATGCACGAGACTATACTCTCTACAATATGATAGACTCATCTGAATGTGATGAAAATGAATGTATCACATTATGGTTTAAAAATAGTATTCACTAAGTGATACAATTACATAAATAGAATCATATTTGAAGAAGATAAAACCCAAATTCATTAAACTAGTGAACATAACGTCAACTCATTATCCATTGGATATTCATCACTTGTGAAATGAATGAGAGTATTGAATTGGCCTTGTGTCTTGGTTCAGTAGTTACCCCTTATGAAAAAAATATTAATATCCCAATAAAGTGTGTTGAATCCCTAAGAAAATCAACATATTATTGGTGTCACCATTTGGTGTAGCCATTGGTGGTGAAACAAATAAAATATAGTAATATATATATGTCAATAATATTTTCCATATGCACATTTATTGTGGTAATGATTCATTATAACAAAATAAAAAATTGAATGATTGTTCCTGATAACTTGAGGATATGATTTTGATTATATAAAGGTAAAAATTTTGTGGTAACATGATTCCCCCCTCTCTTAGGGTGACTTTTCTTCTAATAATTTTTATTCTAGTGTTGTGGTATTAACGTTGTCTCTATCCTCTATATTTGATTTGATATTTGATTCACATATGGATCTAATGTCATGGCCTATATTTATTTATTGGATTGAATTTATTATTATGTAATAAGAATATGTTTTTATTTCAATAATCTTGTGGTAATGAAATTTGTAATATTTTATTTGGGAAAATAATTTCAAAAAACATAATGTGCATATTGGGAATTTATGGAAATAGAATAACATTATAACATCCTAATAAGATGTGGTGTACCATAAAATTACTCATTAGGTTTCTATATTTGGAAAATCAGAGAAATAATAAAATTTCATTTGAAAATATGTATAAGTAGAAAAAACTAGAGAACACACGTAACCCAAAAAAAGTGGACTTGAGGATACCCCAAAATCTATTTTTTGAATAATTACATATGTTAAAAGCATTGATGTATAATAAAATTAAAATATAGAATAAAATATGGAATCTCTTATGGAGGTGTAAAATTCTAATGCCTCATATAACTATATCAATTTGGGAGATATTTCTATTATATAAACATATTTAGATTCAACTATATAGAATATTATAAAAATTGATTCTAATGAAAATATGGAATCCACATCATATTTCCAAACTAGAAAAAGAACTAAAAGTACTCATGAAGTGACCAAAGACTTATAATAAATGATGTAACATATTTGAATTATATATCATGATTACTATACATTCATAAAATAATATTTTATTGATAATATATGTTTTATTGTTTTATCATTTTCTATAAATATTGGTATCTATTATATGGGAACAATAATGAAGGGTCAATGTAATCTACTTGAATAACAAGAAAAATAAATTTTCAAAATGGAAATAGAAAATGATACAAAAAAAGAATTCTTCACCTAAAAACATTGCTTCAGAGAAGTAGAATATAAATAGTATATGATAGTTCCATGATTGATGATTTATTTATTTAAATTAAAACAAAACTTTGTTAGAATAAATTATATGAGTCTAATATTTATTCATCTAAAGGGAATGATATAATTATGATCCCTCTTAAGGTAGCACCTATACGTATAAAAGATAATAGAAAAAAGATTAGATATTATGAAATAATTTATTCAGAAATATTGTCTCTAGGAACAATAAAAAAATAAATTACAAATATCATAGATATGGGTTATTATAAAGTGTAAATTTATATTTCTCCTCTAGTGGAAGTGTCACGAACTAGGCCGGGTCAAGATCCAACCCAGGGCCCGACCCGGTCCACTACATGGCCTGAAGGGAATTCCCGTTCCTCACGGGCTAGCACCAGTTCCAGGGAATCAAAATTGAAACATGGGAACAGTTTACCCGAATAGATAAATATAAAACAAATAGCAATATGAATAAATTAAAACTAAAATCAGAGAACCAAACAGAGCCTTATACCAATATCAATGTTAAAGATTACAACTAGAACTAAAATTCCAAAAGAGGCTACAATAATGGAAAACCAAAACCCAAATTCAATCCTCGGTGCAACATGAGGAGCAACATCCCAAAGATATCTCCTCCAAACTAACACAAGGATGCCACTGAAAACCCAAACCACTGATGTTATGCTTTATGTATCAACATGGAATTCAAAAGAAATAAGATCTACATACTCTCAAAGGTGTATGTAGGGTGTGAGCCAAAACCCCAGTAGGACGCCATCGAGAAAAGGTTCAACACAATATTATTAAATGACAAATACATTTGAAATTTTAATTAAAGAAAAGAACTAAATGGGTGAATAATTTTAGAGAAAACAGGTATAAAGAAAATAGATCAAAAGGAACAACTAAAATTAAAACACACAAACAAAATTAATTATAAAAAAATATCTCATGTGTCACACTGATTACTGTAATGTAACCGATAAGAAATAATATGGGAGGCGACTCATGGGTGTTAGATAGAATGGGCACCATGATCTTTGTGCCGCAGTGAAACGTGGATTAGAAGGCCACGACACGCAGAAAATGTGGCATAGAAGGCCACGACACTCGTGAAATGTGGACTAGAAGGCCACAACCTTCAAAAAAGCATATTTTTAGTTAGTGTTGAAATCATCAATCATGCTAGTGAAACTGGGTCGATTCACCTCCAGATCACTAACAGACAAGACCGAGTCCACCCACCTAGTACCCAGGATTCCCATTTGTGCTCACGTAGTTCAGAGTTCATGACTTATGTGAAACATAAACAAAAAAAATCAAATGAGATCTTATCTCTACCCAACACTACACTGACACTCACAAAATAGTATTGATAATTGAAAATAACTCACACACTAAAAATATATCAAAAATAAATCTGCATCACTTATGTAACCAGTTAAACCAAATGCATAGTCAAAGAAATCACCTCTATTGTAAAAAGTTCCACTAACAGAATTCATTAAATAAATTCCACACATGTCACATGAATTTAAACACAGAAAACATTTACACAATTTAACCAAAAAAAATTCAACCTAAATAAATATTTTTAAAAAAGAACCCAAATTTTCTTAAATAAAATTTAAGGAGGAAAACAAGGCTATACCTAACCATTTAAAAATACATCACATAAAAAAAACACCCAAAATCCCCTCAAAGTCTCATTTAAGATAGAATTCATACCGATACAAAACCAAAACACCAATTTCACCACTTATACATCGTAAAAAAATATTTCGCACAATTTATAAAACACTGGTGAATTGTCCTACATGGTTTTTCACAGAAACAACACACTCATATCATCTAAACACACTAATAAACACATTATTACATACTAAACCTTAATTAAAAAGTAAATCACAACAAAAAAACTAATTATTAAGATAAACTCACAATTAAGATAAACACTAACAATTAACAAGAGATGAGAACTCAGAAGCAAGTAAACATATTATAAACATGCTCAAAAATAATTTCAACTGCTTATAAAACCGCATAGTTGATCAACATTTCACTACAAAAAATAATTAAATAATATCCTAAATTAATTATAATTCCAAATTAATTAATCAAATAACAATTAAACATGGAACCACCTACCTAGAATGTCATAAACCCCCAAATCTTGAGTGAAACATCCAACGCACAACAACGACAAAATTATATCTTAAAAAAACATTGGACCAATTGAGCCATACATAAACCAAACACCATGCAAAAACCCTAACCACAACTTAATCAAAGTAAAAGAACTATAAACCAAGGAATAACACACTTACAGAAAGGGGTCCATGAAGCTTTCTGAGTGAGTTTTTGGGTGCCGAAAGAGTGGTTCCAGCTGGAGCATCACCAAGAAGGCAAAACCAAGGGAGTCACGACTGGATGTGTGCTGCGTAGGTTGAAGGCTTGCCAGAAGGGGGTGTGAACAAAGGAGATAGGTGTGTCAGGTCTATCTGTTCTTTGGTTGAGCCATGGAGGGGGTGCGGTTAAGGGCGATGTGGTGTGAAGCAGAGGGTAGAGATGAGGGCATCAGACCAGGTGTGTGTCAACAGAGGGCTTGAGAGGGGTGGTCCTGTGAGGGAGGAGGTAGTGTGTTGCTGAGTGCTGGGCGCCAGGGTGAGGCAGTCTGCCAGGTAGAAGTGGATCGTGAGGGCTATACGACACATGGTAAGCCGGAAGGTGGTAGGAGCCTTTCTGGACGAGCGGGCATGAGGGGACGGTGTCATCCGAAGGGAGCAGGAGAACCAGTGGCATACTAGGGTTGAAGGGTGGGGGAGGTCCTTTGTGTGAAAAAAGCCCAGGGGAAGGGGGTCTGCGCAGGGAGAGAGTGGGAGGGGTATCATGTGGGGATAAATAAAAATAAAAAAGAAATCAAATAGTGAAAATAAAAGAGAATAATAGAGATAGAAAAAGATAGAATAATAAATATAAATACCTAATAAAAAATAACAAATTTCGTAATAATAATAATAAAACCCAAAATAAATTAACCAACCACATTAAAATCATAATGAAATTAATAATAATAGTAATCATGTTAATATTAACGTGATGATAATTTTTTAAGCATTATAATAAATTACCTTTATATATCAAATTAAAATATTAAATGAAAAAATGATTAGTAGGATAATAATTTAATAGAAATATCAACATAAATACTAATAATAATAATAAAAACTAAAACAATAAATCCATTCGCAAAAATAAATGCATTTATTATTGAGTCGGGACCCTGCGTACAGACGTGTGCATGGTCTCCGGCATAGTTTCACACCCATGTAATAATTAATTTAATAATAAAACATTTTGTTATTTAATTTGGGCACTACTCATGGTCATGCATATGGTCATGAACTATATAGGAATCCAAATATCAAAGAAAACCCAGGCTAAGCCTGCATCTCAAAAATGATATCCAAATTAATTAAATTAAAAGGATCTGTCGGTCGGGGTCTGAATATTTTCTCCACCATGAAACTTTCTTCCCCTAGAATATCCCGAAAAATTTGACCAACCCAAGATTCCAAACAGGTCCACGAAGATACATAAAATAAAAACTCAACCACCCGAATGCTGAGCATTCAAAATTCCTATGACCTGAAACTTAAAAGATAGCAAACCAGAATCACCATGTAGAATAACCAACAACAAGTGATTCACCTAAAACAGAACAACAACATAGAACACCATAACCCCTAAATTATGGATCATCGAGGACGCTTGAGATCTCTATGAATACTCATTCAGTGATCCACTATTTGAGCTAATCAATTGGAATAGTCATGTTCAGGCAGAGATGAATTAAGGGGTTTCCCCATAAATGACACTTTAAAGACAATGGTTATCCACAAGTTCTTCATATGGTGGTCTCCCTACCATATTCAGATTGTTGTAAAACATTAGTTATCCTATGAAAAATTACTCACAAACCCATAAAACCTCTAACACTAGCTTGACCCTCAAATATCCCCATGTTTATCCAAAACAAGAGGGGACGTCAGCGAGACCCACACTGGGTCTCCCCACCATTTTAAAATTTCCTAACACTATGGAACCCACCGGGGAAATCCTAGTTTACTTTGAGAAGTACAGACATGACTCTTCATTACAATCCCAACAACATAGTTTGAATTGCATGGAAAATTCCCATAATGGACCACACTGAACCACATAAGATGTTTTTGATAGAAAAAACCCATAATCTTAGTGGAAAACTAGACTGGCACGTGTCAATTCTAGAAGACAAGAGCATCCCCAAAACGAATACAATTTCGACTCTTAGGAGGCCCCCATGAAGGTTTAAATAGCCCACCTACTGGATTTAAAAGAATATGGATTCTCCGAACCAATTTAATGCCTATGAGTAACTCCCATAAATTAAGACCATTTATAGGAGACATAGCTCCATGACCCTCTCAAAAAAATGAAGTCTTCAAAAAAAATACTGCAGTAGGGAAAATTATGTTGCCCCCATCTAAACTATGTGGACTAAAGTTGGATCATACTCAATCCACATCTGATGAGTTTTGACTGCACTCAAGATTCACCCCTAGACCTATAGTTGTGGCCCTGATGTCTAAAGCATCTACCGCCTCAAAGTCATAAGCTAACCACCTATGACTAGAAATTCCTCCACTGGAAAAGCCACATGCATACTTCTCCTCTTGTCTTGAGCGGCCACTCTGTCAACTTACCAACTAATAATTTCCGCGAATGACATAGGGTGTCCGAATGACCAAACTGGAGGTAGGATGTTGAGAGGTCTGTCAAACGAGCGACACCAATTAACGAGAGGGGTACTCCAAGAACATGTCCCTTTGTTTCTCACTCTTCATTGGATGAGGAACCTTTACATAACACAATATGGATGAGACCAACATCTATTAGGATCATTAAGCTAATTGTTCCACAAAAATTCTGGAGAACATGAAACCAACTCATTAGAAAGGTCAACACACCCCTTCGCTGCCTGTTGACTAGTCATGCACCTATGAGATCAACCACTTTCCTTCAACTTAACTTCATTAGGTGCAACATCAAGATGAAGGTAGTCTTGAGTATCGCTATAGAAATCCTCATTCAATGAAAAACAAGATGAATGTCATTTACTGATATAGTACCGCTCCTCCAAACACACTCGATACAACTTACACCCACACAACATTCATAGTGCCTTATAAAATGTAGACATACTACGAACTTTGCAAGGCATTCAATAGTACTCATTTGACCTCAAAATCTACAAAAATATTAAAAAATAGAGAAGAACCCAACTCTGCCACTCCACTAAGAGTCTAGGCTAGGATAAGAACTGATAGACTTGTTGGAAACCAATGGGACATTCCTAGGGGGCATATCCCAAACAAGAAACACAAAAACTGCCTTCCAAAAATCCAAAATCATCACTATTCAAACATCCATATATCGGACATAAATCAATGAATTTCAATTTAAAACATCAATTCATCCTTATATAAAAGAACCCACCTGAAAAAAAAATAACAATACAATAAAACCCAACAACTATTTTGAACCCATCGTTTTCACTCCAGACTCAATGCCATTTTCCAATTCCAAAACAATTTAAGCACAAAAAACCATTTTAATAAAAACCCCACTTTTCTAAAAGTATGATGCAGCTTTTAAAATCAACCACTCAACCCTGATATTCTTGGACGCCTCGCGGATTTTCATTTTCATGCCACCTAGGCATCCATACACCAAATCCACCAACTATCCATTAACGACGTCCATGTGCCCACGTGAGCATCCATAGGAATAACACTAGACAATGCAAGGTTCTTACACATTCAAAAATAAATCATTCTCAATATTCCAAAAATAGTATCCTTTTTTTCCAAAATCATTTCAATGATTCAAGAAAAAAAATCCAAAATTCATTCCATTTCGAAAACAACCCACTTTAATTTGAGATAACCAAAGAAATTATTTTAGGGATTCAATTTTCAATAAATCAGACTCCAAATTTCTAAGAACATTTTCCAAGATAAATTCACACAAAATATCAAGACAACAACACACTAAAATAAAATAAGAGCATCACCAATGTCTGCTTCCCTTTTTAATGGAAAATTTTTCCCCCAATCCCAAAACGAATGAAAGACAACACAAACATTAAAGCACCTGGGTAGAGTACTAGTGGTCGTGTGTAACCCATCTACATGGTTTAGCAGACTGTGCCCTAGGCAAGCACCAACCTCTAAGAGTGTTGATCCATACTCTCGGTCCTCACAAGGGTTGCTACTCCATGTGAGACCATCCACATTACCGGTTTACTCTTACATTCATCCCCCATCCACATTTACCAAACTCAAAAACATAAATCCCAAACTACCCCTAGTTACACAAGGGTTGGATCGAGTAAGAGTTTGCGACGCTCTCCCCGCACCTACCACTCGAATATAGACAGTCTTATCTCTGATTTACCTGACACTCAAAATAACTAGAACAAACCTCCTCTAATACCATTTTGTCAAGAAGCATTCTGGGTCGCCATCTGAACTGGTGCCTGACCCGGTCTGCGACATGGACCTAAGGGATTTCCTGATCTCTACAGTCTGGCACAAGTTACCAAGTATCAAAAATAAAACATGGGAATGTTTTACCCGAACAGATAATATATAAAACAAATAGAAATATGAATAAATTAAAACGAAAATCATATAACCAAATAAACCCTTATACCATGATTAAAGTTAATGATTACAATTGGAACTAAAATTCCAAAAGAGGCTACAACAGAAGAAAACCAAAACAAACATTCAATCCTCTTTGTGACATGAGGAGTCACATCCCAAATCCACCCCCACCGAATCAACACAAGGATGACACTAAAAACACAAACCCCCAATGTTATGCACAATTTATCAACCTAGAATACATATGAAATTGTATCTACATACACCCAATGGTGTATGCAGGGTGTGAGCCAAAATCCCAAAAGGATTCAACTGATAAAAGGTTCCAAACATAATTATTAAATGGGAACTACATTTTAAATATAAATTAATGAAAATAACTAATTGATTGAACATTTTAAGAGAAAAAAATATTGAAGAAAATAGTTCAAAAGGAAAAACATAAATTAAAACACACAAACACACTTACTTATAAAAAAATATCCCATGTATAACACTGATGAGCGTAAAGTAATCAATGATAACTAATATAGGAGATGCCTTGTGGGTGTTTGCTAGATAGGTCCCCTAGATATTCGTGTATTTGTGAAACGTGTCTTAGAAGGCCAAAACCCTCAGAAAAGGTTGATTAGAAGGCCACAACCCTCAGAAAAGCATATGTTTATTTAGTGTTGAAATTGTTAGTCCTGCAAGTGGAACCATGTCGATTCACCTTGGAAACATTAACACAGTAGACTGAGACCTCCCACCTAGTACCCAAGCTTCCAATTTGTGCTCATGTATTTCAGAGTTCATGTCATATGTAAAACATAAATAAACAAAACAAATCAGATGTTATCTCTACCCAACACTACACTCACACTCACAAAAGCCATTTGAAAATAATTCGCACACTAAAAATATCTCAAAACTAAATCTGCATCACTTATGTAACGAGTTAAAATAAATTCACAGTCAATGAAATCACCTCCATTGTCAAACAATCCACTAATAGAATTCATTAATCATATTCCGCACACATTTCACGACTTTATACACTGAAAAAATTTACACAATTTAACCAAAACAAATTTTCACACTTAATTATTATTAGACAAAACAACCCAAATTTTGTTAAAAAAAATTTTACGAGGAATATAATGATAGACCAACTTATTTAACAATATGTTTCATGAATAAAACACCCAAAATCCACTCAAATGCTCATTTAAGATAGAACACATATCAACGCAGCACCAAAACACAAATTGCAACCCTTATACATCCTAAAAAATAATCAACACAATTTATAAGACACCGGTGAATAGCCGGACATGGTTTTCCACAACAACAACAGACTCATATCATCTAAACACACTAATAAACACATTAATACATAATAAACCTTAATTAAAAATTCAATAACACTAGAAAAATAATTAGTGGGATAAACTAACAATTAATAAAAACAATAATAATTAACCAGATATGAGATTCCAACAAAAAGTATGCATGTTATAAACATTATAAAAAATAAATTCAACTGCAAATAAAACCTCATAGAAGATCGACATTTCACTATAGAAATTAAATAAATAATAATCTAAATTAATTAAACATTAAAATTAATTAATCAAATAACAATTAAACATAGAACAGCCTATATAGAATGTCAAGAACCCCCAAATATTGAGGTGAACCCTCTACTGCACCACAAAGGAAAAATTATAACCTAAAAACAAAACATCGGACCAATGACACCATAAATAATCCTAACACAAACCAAAACCCTAACAGTAACATAATAAAATTAAAATAAATATCAACCAAGGTATATCTCACTTACGGAAAAGGGTCTGAGAAGCTGTCCAAGTGAGTTTGAGGGTTCCGGAAGCTGTCGCGCCAACTGGAGCCTTGCTGGAAGAAGGTGTATCCAAGAGAGTCATGACCGGAGTAGTGACGCACATGATGGAGGCCTGCTGGAAGGTGGTGTGACCAAAGGAGGGAGGTTGAAGTGCACTATGTTGCATTTGTTGTCAATGAGGCATGAAGTTGTCTTGGAATGAATGGAAGTCAAGGAATGTCATGATGTGAATGACAAAGGTTGTGATGGTGTTGGTAAAGAATGGAGAATGGCCATGGAACTTAGAGGAATGTCACTTAGGAGATTCACTAAGTGGCATTGGAGAATATGGTTGAAACATTCTCCATGGACATCTGACGATTGTTGAGCTGATCTTTAAGTTCATAGAACTTGTATCAACTGGATACAAAGTCACAACATTGTTTGAAGACCATGCATTGTATTGACAATGCATGAGGAGCTGAAGAAGATCCATTCACTACTTCTAAGTGGATGAAGTGGTTTAATGAAGTCCATGCACTATCACTTAGTGCATGTGAATCAGAAGATGTTCCAATTGATCTCTGATTAGATCAATGAAGATTATTGAAGAAATATTTGATTCAGGAGCTCGGTTGAAGATGAAGAAACCTTCGGGAATTCCATTCTTAAATGTTGATTATATGTTGAAGAAGAATGGAGGAATTCTAATGAAGAAGATTAATGCATGAATTCTCAAGAAGAAAATGAAGGAGAAGAAAGGCTTGAAGTGGTTCTCTTGATATGGCTTGATTTCATGGAGGACTTTGTTTTTGACAAAGTCTTATTCAAGACTTAGCCAAAAAAATATGTTCAGCCAAGGCACCTTGAGGGTTCAACCCCAAGGCATGGGCGCTAGGGCACCACGCCCATGGGGGAACCCGTGGGGCGAGCCAGGGCGGCAGGGCAAACACCCAAGACACCGCATGGGCGCCTAGGGCACACCCGGAGGAGCGCGGCAGGGACGCATGAGCGCACCCGCGAGTGTCAGGCGATGCATAGTGGGCGCTAGGAGCGCGCCCGCAGAGGCGAGAGTGGGCGCAGAGCGCGCCCGTAGGGAGAACTTGGTGCGGGGCGGCACCGAGAGGGGAGAATTTCAACTAAACGGTTGAGGCAGCGCTTGGGTAATAAGCCGCGGATAAACCGGGCGCCGTTTCGATGTGGGACGCGGAATTTTTCCGCGGGAGCGATCCTGGCCGCACGATCGATCGCGTGCCAGATCTCGGCCGCACATCTGATCCGCGGCGAGGCGATCTGATCCAGGCCGTCCGATGTATTTCGATCGCCCGATCCAACGGCTCCCGGCTCATCTCCTTCGTCGAGCCACCCCGAAGCCACCGGACGTCTCTCGCTGAACCAGAGGCCACCCGACGACGGCATTCGGGATTCCGGCCACCTCCGATCAATGTAAGACCTCCATTGTGATCTTCTGGCCCTACTGAACATATACATGCAATAAAATATGCATGCAAACGTTGGATGGGGAATTTGAAGTTCGGCCGAAGCAACCGAAGGTGCCGAGGACACGTGGAGAGCATTCTTTGCATGCGTAAGCCTAAACGAAGGCCGTGCATGCGTTCTAAGTCGCATGCACGTGGAAGAAACCGAATAAAAAGGGAGCCTGCGTGAACCGAGGATAGAAACCAGATTTGAAAGATTTTTAAAGATCCGAAATCTTTGGGATTTTGAAGTTAAACCACGCGGATGTTTTGAGGCATTTCTCTGCCTATATAAGGAGTGCTTGAGGCTCTCATTGTGCTTGCTGATGAACTTGAAAAGAAGTCCCGTGATAGCTCTGCCTCGCGAAGAAAGAAGCCACCGCGCAAAACTTTGCGCGGCTATTGTTCTCGGTGCCACCCGAGGCCCGAAGGAGTTCCTTTCGTGCACCCCTTGCGCGAAAGACGTGAAGGGAAGAGTCCCCTTGCGCGCTATTCTTTGCGCGACAGGAACGAGGAAGGGCAGCGCCAACTTGCGCACCCCCTCTGTGCACCGTGCCCCCTGTGCGGTAGCACTTGCGCGCCCACGGTGCCTTGCACCCAAGGCTTGTGCGGCCTAGAGGCCTTGTGCGCTTGTGCGGCAGTAGCACCTGCGCGCCCACGGCCAGTGCACTCTTTGCGGCTATGAAGAGAGGAAGGCTGCACCCCTTGCGTGCCTATTTTGAAGGCGGAGTTCGGACAGTGTGTGCACAGGAAGTGGAAGGCCGAGGCAGTGCCTTGTGTGTGAACTTTGAGAAGGCCGAACCTTTGTGCTTGTGTGCCAGGAAGACAAGAACACCTACGGGCAGTGGCTTGTGCAAAACGAAGAACAAGTTGTGTGTGCACCAAGTGAAGACCACACATTTTGTGTGTGTGGAAAGTGAAGAAGAAAGGCTACGGGTTGTATGTGCAAGAAGAAGTGAAGGGAAAAGCCTTGTGTGCAAAGAAGACTAAAAGAATAAATTGTGTGTGCAAAACAAGAACAAGGCCGAACCTAGGTGTGTGCACTAAAAGTAAACACACTTAGAAGAAGAAAGAAGTGGAAGACTCACACTAATGTATAATACACTTTTAAGTGTGTAAACAAATTGGATAAAGTGTGTGAAGTTCAGTGAAGGTGTGTGCTTAAAGTGACTACACCCTTTGTGGGTCTACTGCACCAAGGAGAGGAAAGGAGGAGTGCATGCATGCATGCATGCACGTGCACACGTGAAGAAAGTTAAATCAGTGGTGTGCATTTGAGTTGTCCAAGACAAGGAGGTTCTTGAAGAATTGAGAAGGCCATGCTATCAATGCATGAGGATGAAGAGCTGCCATGCACTCAGTGCATGAAGTTGAAGTGATGTGAGACTGAGCCAGACTGAGTTGAAAGATATTGTTTGTCTGAGTTTTCAGTATTTGAGAAGACCTGATCATCACAAGTGATCAGAGGTACAGAGCAAGGCCAGCAGTCATTATCCCAGACTGCTGAAGATACTTGAAGAGTTAAAGTGAAGAAGAGCTACTAGTGTGACTCGAGGAGCCAGGAGAAGACCCTGTGGGACTCAGGGAGAAGAAGTCTTCAGTGGGATTATGGAGCAGGCCAGTGGGACTCTGGTAACACTGTGGGACGCAGTATAAAGATCCTCCTGCGGGACTCAGGAGAGATACAGTGGGACTCTGTATCGACCATTGTAATTCTAACAAGTTATAATGGGAGAATCCATGCTGGGAGAGAATTGCAAGGATGTAGGCCTTTGGTGCCGAACCTTGTAAATCCTTGTGTCATGTGCCTTTTCATTACTGCATCATTCAGGAATGGTTGAGAGATACAAGAAGAGTGGATCGAGGCTTTAACCAGCCAGAGAGTTTTAATTGATAAGAATCAATTAGTAAAAAGTTTTAAGGGATCACTGATTCACCCCCTCCCCCACTCAGTGATTCACACTGATCTGGGCACTTCAATTTGTATCAGAGGGAGGTTACCTCTAAAAGATCCAAGAGAGTCTATATGGAGTGCAGATTTGAGGAAATGAAAGAACAGCCTCAAATGGAGATATCTGCCAAGACTCTGAAAAATAGAAAGAATAAACAGGCCAAGAAGATGAAGAAGGCATGTCCTAGCTGTGATGAAGTTGAAACAATGAATGATCTTCAGAGTGCAATCAAATATCTTCAGAAGACAGTTCCCATGGAAGTGGAAAAGTGTATAGCTACAGGAATCCATGATCTTCATGAAGAAAAATCACAGTTAGAAGAAGAAGCCAATGCAATGGAAGATCAATTGGTTAAAAGGGTTGGCATAACCAACACTCTCAGAAAGCTGGTGAAGGCTAAGGAAGAAACAGTTTCTCTTTGCAATGAAAGATATGAAGATACTGCTGAAGAATTGCAGAGAAGCCTTTCTGAGAAAGAATTCTTTAACATAATGGTCAAAGTTGTTTTCCATGCACTGGAAAAGAGGCACAAAGTTTCAATGAATGTCAGAGATGCTCAACTTGAAGAAAAAGTAAAATTGGTGAAGGAGATGAACAATTCATTGCAAGAATTGAAGAAGGTGCATGAAGACCAGATGAAACAACTGGTAGAGAATTGGGAAGGAAAGCTATGAACTGTTGAGGATTAGAAGAACTCCCTCAACATGAAATACTTAGAACTGGAGGTGATATTGAAAAATCAGCAATCACCCAAAGCCAAAGCCTCCCAGTAAGCTGAAAGGAGAAATGTTGCTACTCATGTATGCTTTGATAAGGATGATTCTAAAAGAAAGACATCCTCTAATGAAAGAGCAACATCTTCTAAAAAGAAGGTACCATCCATACCATCTTGTACTGATGCTTCTAATTGTGTTTCCACAAAAGGTGCAGGATGGAAGAATAATTCCAAAAAAATATGGATGAAGACAGTAAAGAAGCAGAGCTCTCCTGAAATAGCACAACAGGTCAAGAAAAGTACCCTACAATCAGAAGGACTGAAGAGGTCAAGATTCGTGGGACAATGCTGGTGTTGTAACAAGTATAAGCATTTTGCAAAGGATTGTTGGTACAATCCACTGAATGGCAAAGCACAGAGGAAGCCCATGCCAAGGGGGAGCAAGCCAGAAGGAAGTAAGCAACATCCACAGGTCCAGAGACATCTGTTTACTGCAAATAGATTTGGATTACTTGACAACATCTGGGATGGTTGCAAAAGTGGTCAACAATTTGATACATGTCAATCTCCGAATGTATCCAAAGCTGTAAAGAAGAGAAGATCACAGAACCTGGCTAAGAGAGATTCCTTGGGAAGCAAGCAGAAGAAAGTGGAAAATGCTCCCAAGAAGAGTTTGAAGAATGAAGAGAAGTCCTTGGAATTGAAATCCAAGAAGGGTGATGCATCCAGAAGGACCACCAAGAAAACATGCTTCTACTGTGGAAAGAAAGGACACATCATGGACCTTTGTAAAGAAGCCATGAAATATAATAGAAGCCAACTGCCCTCAAACAGACAATCAATCCAAAAGAAGCAGAAGGGATTGATTAAAAAGAAGTTGCCTAAGAGAGGTAGCTTGACAGCATCAAAGGAACCATGTGGAACTTCCAGAACTGAGGCCATACTTCCAAATGACTCGTTAGTCATATGGCCAAATCAGTTTCAACTTGCCAAAGATCTGCAAAAAGCTGAAGATAAAGTTCTGGCAATTGCTAAGGCAAAAGGGAAGAAGAAGATTTCACATGAAGATGTTTTGAGAACCACACCAGCACAATAATCAATGAAGATCAAATATGCAAGTGTGAAGACTGGTGAAAATGGGACATCTCAGTTGAGAGAATCTTCTCAACCTTGTTGTTCACATTGATGAACCAAGGAGGTTCCATCTTATTCCCTTATACTCTTGGTATATAAATGTGCTAACATTGCAGGGAATTGAAGATGATGATCATTCTCATCTGGAGGATGGTTTGGACAGAACGGAGTGCACCCCTTGAGGGGGAGAAAATATGAAGAAGATGATGTTCTGAGATTAATATCATCTTAAGAAAATGGATGAATGGGGGGGCTTTATCTTTGCACCTGAACATTCTAATGTGTTTTGTGAAGTATGTGCAGGATTCAGCAATTCATTGAATATCTGAAAAAAAATTCAACCCCTAAGCATGATCTCACATGTGTAGAGAATTGTGGACAACATTGAGTATCTTGGTTACATCACTCTTGTTTTCTACACCGGGTTAGCCCAAGTAGACTTAGAGTTGATTTACTAAAGGTTCTTTGCTAAAGAAGAACATGTGGCATCATCCCTCTGTTAGTTTTTTTCAAGAAGATGCTATTCGAAGGGAGGAAGAGATATTGTGGAAGAGAACCACACCACACCTTTGCATTTGATTGCCAATAAGGGGGAGAAAATATTGGCACACATATTGACCCATTCATATGTGCTGAAGGAGTGTATTGAAAACAAATACAAAGGGGGAGATTGAAGTGCACTGTGTTGCATTTGTTGTCAATGAGGCATGAAGTTGTCTTGGAATGAATGGCAGTCAAGGAATGTCAAGATGTGAATGACAAAGGTTGTGATGGTGTTGGTAAAGAATGGAGAATGTCCATGGAACTTAGAGGAATGTCACTTAGGAGATTCACTAAGTGGCATTGGAGAATATGGTTGAAACATTCTCCATGGACATCTGACGATTGTTGAGCTGATCTTTAAGTTCATAGAACTTGTATCAACTGGATACAAAGTCACAACATTGTTTGAAGACCATGCATTTTATTGACAATGCATGAGGAGCTGAAGAAGATCCATTCACTACTTCTAAGTGGATGAAGTGGTTTAATGAAGTCCATGCACTATCACTTAGTGCATGTGAATCAGAAGATGTTCCAATTGATCTTTGATTAGATCAATGAAGATTATTGAAGAAATATTTGATTCAGGAGCTCGGTTGAAGATGAAGAAACCTTCGGGAATTCCATTCTTAAATGTTGATTATATGTTGAAGAAGAATGGAGGAATTCTAATGAAGAAGATTAAAGATTGAATTCTCAAGAAGAAAATGAAGGAGAAGAAAGGCTTGAAGTGGTTCTCTTGATATGGCTTGATTTCATGGAGGACTTTGTTTTTGACAAAGTCTTATTCAAGACTTAGCCAAAAAATATGGCCAGCCAAGGCACCTTGAGGGTTCAACCCCATGGCATGGGCGCTAGGGCACCACGCCCATGGGGGAACCCGTGGGGCGAGCCAGGGCGGCAGGGCGCACACCCAAGACACCGCATGGGCGCCTGGGGCACACCCGGAGGAGCGCGGCAGGTACGCATGAGCGCACCCGCGAGTGTCAGGCGATGCATAGTGGGCGCTAGGAGCGCGCCCGCAGAGGCGAGAGTGGGCGCAGAGCACGCCCGCAGGGAGAACTCGGTGCGGGGCGGCACCGAGAGGGGAGAAGCTCAACTGAACGGTTGAGGCAGCGCTTGGGTAATAAGCCGCGGATAAACCGGACGCCGTTTTGATGTGGGACGCGGAATTTTTCCGCGGGAGCGATCCTGGCCGCACGATCGATCGCGCGCCAGATCTCGGCCGCACATCTGATCCGCGGCGAGGTGATCTGATCCAGGCCGTCCGATGTATTTCGATCGCCCGATCCAACGGCTCCCGGCTCATCTCCTTCGTCGAGCCACCCCGAAGCCACCCGACGTCTCCCGCTGAACCAGAGGCCACCCGACGACGACATTCGGGATTCCGGCCACCTCCGATCAAAGTAAGACCTCCATTGTGATCGTCTGGCCCTACTGAACATATACATGCAATAAAATATGCATGCAAACGTTGGATGGTGAATTTGAATTTCGGCCGAAGAAACCGAAGGTGCCGAGGCCACGTGGAGAGCATTCTTTGCATGCATAAGCCTAAACGAAGGCCGTGCATGCGTTCTAAGTCGCATGCACGTGGAAGAAACTGAAGAAAAAGGGAGCCCGCGTGAACTGAGGATAGAAACCAGATTTGAAAGATTTTTAAAGATCCGAAATCTTCGGGATTTTGAAGTTAAACCACACGGATGTTTTGAGGCGTTTCTCTGACTATATAAGGAGAGCTCGAGGCTCTCATTGTGCTTGCTGATGAACATGAAAATAAGTCCCGTGAGAGCTCTGCCTCGCGAAGAAAGAAGCCACCGCGCAAAACTTTGCGCGGCTATTGTTCTCGGTGCCACCCGACGCCCGAAGGAGTTCCTTTCGTGCACCCCTTGCGCGAAAGTCGTGAAGGGAAGAGTCCCATGCGCGCTATTCTTTGCGTGACAGGAAGGAGGAAGGGCAGCGACAACTTGCGCACCCCCTCTGTGCACCGTGCCCCCTGTGCGGTAGCACTTGCGCGCCCACGGTGCCTTGCACCCAAGGCTTGTGCGGCCTAGAGGCCTTGTGCGCTTGCGCGGCAGTAGCACCTGCGCGCCCGCGGCCAGTGCACTTTGTGCGGCTGTGAAGAGAGGAAGGCCGCACCCCTTGCGCGCCTATTTTGAAAGCGGAGTTCGGACAGTGTGTGCACAAGAAGTGGAAGGCCGAGGCAGTGCCTTGTGTGTGAACTTTGAGAAGGCCGAATCTTTGTGCTTGTGTGCCAGGAAGACAAGAACACCTACGGGCAGTGGCTTGTGCAAAACGAAGAACAAGTTGTGTGTGCACCATGTGATGACCACACATTTTGTGTGTGTGGAAAGTGAAGAAGAAAGGCTACGGGTTGTATGTGCAAGAAGAAGTGAAGGGAAAAGCCTTGTGTGCAAAGAAGACTAAAAGAATAAATTGTGTGTGCTAAACAAAAACAAGGCCGAACCTAGGTGTGTGCACTAAAAGTAAACACACTTAGAAGAAGAAAGAAGTGGAAGACTCACACTAATGTATAATACACTTTTAAGTGTGTAAACAAATTGGATAAAGTGTGTGAAGTTCAGTGAAGGTGTGTGCTTAAAGTGACTACACCCTTTGTGGGTCTACTGCACCAAGAAGAGGAAAGGAGGAGTGCATGCATGCATGCATGCACGTGCACACGTGAAGAAAGTTAAATAAGTGGTGTGCATTTGAGTTGTCCAAGACAAGGAGGTTCTTGAAGAATTGAGAAGGCCATGCTATCAATGCATGAGGATGAAGAGCTGCCATGAACTCAGTGCATGAAGTTGAAGTGATGTGAGACTGAGCCAGACTGAGTTGAAAGATATTGTTTGTCTGAGTTTTCAGTATTTGAGAAGACCTGATCATCACAAGTGATCAGAGGTACAGAGCAAGGCCATCAGTCTTTATCCCAGACTGCTGAAGATACTTGAAGAGTTAAAGTGAAGAAGAGCTACTCGTGTGACTCGAGGAGCTAGGAGAAGACCCTGTGGGACTCAGGGAGAAGAAGTCTTCAGTGGGATTCTGGAGCAAGCCAGTGGGACTCTGGTAACACTGTGGGACATAGTATAAAGACCCTCCCGTGGGACTCAGGAGAGATACAGTGGGACTCTGTATCGACCATTGTAATTCTAACAAGTTATAATGGGAGAATCCATGCTGGGAGAGCATGGCAAGGATGTAGGCCTTTGGTGCCGAACCTTGTAAATCCTTGTGTCCTGTGCCTTTTCATTACTGCATCATTCGGGAAAGGTTGAGAGATACAAGAAGAGTGGATCGAGGCTATAACCAGCCATAGAGGTTTAATTGATAAGAATCAATTAGTAAAAAGTTTTAAGGGATCACTGATTCACCCCCTCCCCCTCTCAGTGATTCACACTGATCTGGGCACTTCAGAGTTTTTTTGGGTTTGTACGGTCTTCAGCCAAGCCAAAGAGGGGGGTACGACCAAGGGCTATGTGGCGCGAAGTAGCGGGTAGAGAGTAGGGCGCCAGTTTGGGTGTGTGTCGATGGAGGGCTTGGGAGGAGAGGTCTTGAGAGGGAGGAGGTAGCGCGCTACTGATGGTTTGGTGTCGGGGTGATGCAGTCTGCCGTGAGGATGTGGAGCGTGGGGGTTGTGCGGCATTTGGTGAGTCGGATGGTTTTAGGAACCTTACTAGTTGATCCGGCTGGAGAAGAGGGTATCATTTGAAGGGAGTATGGGAACTGATGGTGCGCAAGGGTTGAAGGTGGAGGGGAGGTCCGCTGCGCGAAAAAAACTAGGGGGAATGGGGTCTCTGTGGGGAGAGAGTGGGAGGGGTATCAGGTGGGGAAAAATAATAATAAAAATAAATCAAATAGTGAAAATAAAAAAGAATAAAAGAGAGAAAAAAATATAGATGAATAAAAAAACTAATAAAAAATAAAATATTTCATACTAGTAATAAAAAAAGCCAAATTAAATAAACCAACCACATTGAAATATTAATCAAATTGATAATAAGATTAATTGTGTAAGTATTAATGTAATGACAATTTTATATGCATTATAATAATGTAACATTATCTAAGTAATTAAAGTATTCATTGAAATAATGATAAGAAGGATCATAATTTAATAGAAATATAAACTTAAATACTAATAAAAAAACTAAAATAATAAAACCAGTTGTGAAATCAAATTTATTTATTATTAAGTCAGGACCCCACATAAAGATGAGTCCATGGTCACTGGAATAGTTGTGCACCCATGTAGTAATTAATTTAATAATAAAATGTTCTGTTATTTAATTTGGGCACTACTCATGGTCATGCATATGGCCGCACAATGTATATGAACCCAAATCACAATAAAAAACCTGTCTAAACCTACGACACAAAAATGAGATCCAAAATAATTAAACTAAAAGGATTTATCGGTCGGGGTGTGACAGGACGAATGGGGTACAACATCAGTGTTTGTTTCAAATATGAAGTGAATAATGGTGGATGAAGAAAAAAGTTATCAACATACTAGTTGAGAGATAATATGAAGTGTTTTAATTTATATGGTGGATGTAATATGTTTACTAAAACTATACATATGAACATAATTTTCATCCATAGATGAATAAAGGAATTCATAAATAACACCTATATATATATGATATACTATGGGGGAACATTAAATATATACAAATACATTGATCATGAAAATATATTAAATGATTTGATGGATAAAGGTGATGATCAAAGGGAGTTTCCATAAACTACCATATTGTTTCAATATATCATAAATATTAGAGACAATGGAAAAAATATAGAAACTAAATAATAATGATATGGTTGTTCTAGTAGCATGAAAATCAAGAATGAAATATAGGAATGATTCCACAAAGATGTATAAGACTGAAAAAAATTTCATAAATATTTAGGAGAATGAATATAAATAAGTATTTCTTACTGGTGTTTCATATCATGCCTCTAAAAAAGTTCTCAATTACCATTGATGAACCCTCATTGACCAATGGAATAATGATAAATAATTATATAAGAATGATTCAATAGAAGAGATATATATTTTCCGGATTACTCAAAATATGGAGAAGAAACCCATGAAAAGTGTGTGAGATTTTGAATAGAGGATATCATTAATGAAATCTTCAGAAGTGGTCTTCCAAATAAACAACAACTATTCTTGGGAAAAATATGAAATTTAATGGGTTAGTTCACCATTTCAAGAAAAAAATCACAAACTAATGATATATGGAGGTACCCCTCTCCCCTTGAACATAAGTTTTATAAGTAATGATGTGATTGAAGCAAAATGAAGGGGGATTTAACCCATTATCTTGTTATGGAAATATTGTCATATTTGATTCAGTTAATTCTAATATAATATGTATACATTATCAAATGAATTCTTATGACATGTCTTGGATTTTACTAGTAGAGAATCCCATTATAGGGGGTTGTGCTGAAAAAGGAGGATACAAAGGTAGGGATTAAAATTTTCTGTCTTCAAGAGTTTGAAGAAATATTTTTTAATGTTATCATGAATTTATATATTTTTTAGTTATAAAAAATATGGATCAAGGTTCGTCAATGTGTCAATGTGAAGAATTTGATCTATTACCAACACAGTCATGAAAAATCATTCTATGCATACTGGTGTTAATGATATGTTCCATCCTCCCAAGTGTTTTGGAATCATTTTTTAATGAATTTCATGTAATATCAACACTAATCAAAATGGGGAGACCATGAGTAATTAATGGAGATGTGGTACATTTGATATTTCCTGCTTATTTTTCTATTTACTAACATTAATATAATATCTGAGTGATTTTTTTGGATATATCAATGATTCATGAATTAAATAACATAATGAAATTTTTTTTTTTTTAAAGTTGGAGGCTGAATCCTTGTTGATTAATAAAGTAAAGAAAATAAAACTTTAACTGAGTAGAGGGAGACCCATTACATAGCCCGAAGGCCTAGTGGATATTTATCCCATTACATGGCCCATATGCCAATTTTTTTGTCCCAGTTCCCATTCTATGAATAATACTGCTACAGTACCCATGCTGCTACAGTACTGCACACTACCCGGTGTAGCTACAGTACTCTACTGCCACTATAGTGACTTGCTACCGCTACGGTGCCTGTCGTTGTTACAGTGCTTCCTTTTCTATAGTACACTATACTACATCTACAGTACTGCACCCAGTGGGTTTTGAACACCCATTTTTCATGTAGAATTTTGGGGTTATTACCACTAATCCAAACCTGAACTACAACATAATCTAATAATATACTTAAAATTTTCCTCAAAAAATAAATATACTTAAAAGGAGGTTTTATAATCCTAAAACAATCATGCTAAGATTAATATTTTCTTTTAAATACTATTTATTGTTATTTAAATTATATTGATTCATTTTGAATAGATTTAATATATAAGTTATATTTATTGATATTTTTAATGTCGTATTACTCACCAATGTGGATTAGTGATTGTGAAGTAATTATATTTTTGTGAAGATACATGATGTATAAGGTGGTGAAATAGAGCACAATGTATATGATTTGAAACATTTAGTGATGTGAATATGGAATAAATTGGCATTTTTTATTTTAATATTTTTTCCTACACTATTCTAATGATTAATGTGATTAGTATATTGGTTCAAAAGTCTTTTCTGATAATTAATCCACTCATTAAATTTTATAATAAGGACATAATATATAATATTGAATAGAATATGATGGTGAATGATGTATTGATGATATTATTAGGCTAGAATATATTAGGATGGATCTTATCTTCTTTAAATATTGATTCCATTAATGAGAATCAATGTGATGAGGGTCCATGGATTTCATGTTGATAAAAAAAATTAAATAGAAGGAGTGAGAATAAAAAATTTAAATATTGTGAAAATATTTTATAATGATGGAGAAAATCTGACCATTTAGGTAGTTAACAATTGTGGAGAGATATGTGATATATTAATGGATAATATTTAAAAACATCAGAGACATATTTTGGAAACAATGGTTCAATTTTTTTTAATACTTTTTACAATATGTGTTTAGTATTTTGATTCATTAATAGTATAGATATATAATTTTGATAAAAATTTTGTTTTAATATTTTTTATATATATTTTTTGGATTATCAAAATAACTTTTTGATACTCGGAATTTTTTGGGTGCTATCTACAAACATTTGATAAAATAATGGTTTCATGTTGTTCATTAGTGTTTGGAAGCTGTTGTAAAATTTGTAATATGTTTTAATATTATTGAATGATCTTTTTGTAGAATTCATGTAATGATTGGTTAAATCTGGTTTTCATAAGACTTGATAATATGAAGGCTAACTATATGATAGAACCTGTCCAATTTATCCAAAGATAAGATTAAAAGATATAAGTCCCATTAATAAAGGTAAGAATAATATATTTTTAGAAAAGTGGCAATGTTCCAAACTATGTGGATTCCCATGTGAAGGAATTCTACATGAATCTAAAGTATACAACATAGTTGTTCTATATATTATAATTACAGATATATAATATAATTTATATATAAATAGGTTATACATAATTAAATTCTATCATCATATGTCAATTTATCTATATGAAGGAATTTTTTATGCATAGTTCAAATGTATGGAAATTCAGGTTTACAAGGACTAACTCGTGAAAATTCACCTACAATAGGATCCTATAAGAAAAATTGGTAATGTGATTTATTTTACTAATCTGAAGGATTTAATATTTTATTGTAGCTATGTAAGGGATATCACATACACAAATTAGTATCTTATGTGAATTCATCTACATGATACACCATATATGGGTATTCACAAATACATTTTAGGGGAATATTATTGGTTATGTTCAACATAATTTGAAGTGGTAATTTCAAAAGGATTTATTTAATTATTCTTCTAAAAAAATAATAACTATAAGAAGGTATCATTTGTAGTATTGGAGGAACCTTGGAGTAAAATAATTAAATAATTCATGCTCGAATATTCTAAATAGAAAATATATTCTAAATTTTAATAATTGATTTTATATGAAGTGTTCATGTCCTGAAATTTTCTAATTTTAAAGGAAATATCGTTTAATTATATTAGGAAATTTTATTTGGATGAATTTAAATCAGATATCCATGGGTTATGTGGATTGATGTGTTGACTGAAATTAATGATTCATTATAATTGATCATCACAATCATGAATTAGAATAAAAAATCAGTTGAATTTCATTGAGTATAATTGGAATTGTTTATTAGGAACAATACATTGATTTGTTATTATAGTTTATAAAGAAGGTACGTTATGGAAACAAAATATGATGATTTTTGGGGTATATTTGGGTTTTCGTTATTTATAACTATAAACAAAGAAAATGGTAGGGATTAAGATGTGTCTAGATAGATTATTCATATAGAAACATATAGATATCTAAATTATGTTTTATTGAAACTGTAATAAATAAAATTGAGGCAAAGTATTATATTATTTATCAATTTAAAATATGAAAAGAATAGTTTTCATCCATATTCATTAATTTTCATTTATAGAGTCATTTTTTTCATAGGTTTCATAATCATTAAAAGAGTTAGAAAATTTGAGTTATGTATACAATGGGTTGTGGGGAATTGGGTTTGAATGTAGGGGGGTAATAAATATTTTATTCATTTCATTAATATAGAGTGGGTAGACACAAAATCTAATTATTTGGATAAGGATAATTTTTTATACCACCATATCTAGTTCCTAAAAAGATTAATAAAGAGATCTATTATAGAACATTGTATATATATTGTTTTATATTGATAATTTATGGATTGAGAGGATAATTAATTACATTTCTACATCTACTATGGAGAAGTAGAATAATGTTATCAGATAATTAAAAAATTGATTTTATCTAATATGGATAGTATAATTGTTACTCGTAGGAGGAAAATGTGTAATCTTAACAATTAGGATACACTTATATAGATTTTGAAGTGGAAGGCACAAGAATAGACTCCATGTAAGGAGTAAGTCTCAAGAAGTCTTCAAGAAACTAAATGAAGCAATATGAGTCCAATAATAGATAATCTACTTTGTGATACAAATTTAATCTGAGCCACACACTAGAATGAGACATATCAAAAAGTCCTTATACTGGTGAGGTGGCCAGCATGAATGAAAAATGATGGCATCCCCCACATGAGAAAAGTGTGAAATTAGAGAATATGAATTTTTCCTAGGATGGGTGTTGGGCCTTTCATAATTTTATTTTATTTTCAAATCAATGTGTACTACAACACCTATAATATAAATACATTATCGATGTGTATTCCCTAGTGTATCCCATATTAGTTAACGATTTAAAATATGTATTTCCATGTGTTATTTAAATTATTTATATTTGTATGACATGTATTTTAAATACATTATAATGAAATAATGGGTTCAATGAATGTTATGGAAATCTCATGGAAGAGATAATAAATATCAATATAAAAAATATATCACTCAGATTCACCCCTCCTCTATCTGGCTGTATTTTCTTCCAATATATTTTTGTTCAGTTTTGTTTCAAATGTTAATTATTAAATATTTTCATTGTAGATATATCAATATTAGTAACTATTTATTACATATCCAGGATGGTTTTATATTTTCATATATGTACTTCTGTTTCAATTTATGTCTATTTATATTTTGTATAATATCATTTTTTTCATTAATAAAACATATATCCTGGTTCATAGAGAATATGATACTAATTTTATAAAAAATATATCATTTAATTGTTTTTCCTACATTATTTATTGATAATATATCTTCTAGTAGAATGTTCTAATATAAAACTATTAACCACTATTGAGTTCTGAAAACATGTTTTTAAATAGTTGAGTCATAAATTCCATACACATTACGTTTTACAATGACTGTAATTCATTATAGAATATATAAATCATATTACATAAAAAATTGTTTTAATTACATAAATAATATTATATCCTTAGATAATCCCTCTATAATAACATATTTATAAAATCTATTGGATTAACTATATAACCCTGATATTTGAGAGGGACCTCCTGATGTGCATTTTTATAGATTGATAAAATATAATTCGTGGATCCAATGATGATTACATCAGGATATAAGAGAAAATTTGATATTGGATCGTTCTTCCCAAAATAATCAACTATTGAGGTAGGGGAAAAACTATTTAATTAGTTTCTAATTATTTCTCTTGATTATATTCATATGTTATATGGATTTCATCAATATCTGCATCTTATTAATGAAAAAAAAATTAGGGCTATTTGTTCAATAATATTCCTTGTTATGCATTTTTTATATATCATTATAACACCATGTTTTTATCCTGGGATTGTAATGGTTTGCAAAATTATTTATTTATTTTGTTCCAATGATTTACCACTTATTTTATTTTCTATTCATCACCAATGATGATTTTTCAGGTCATTCATCATTTCATTTTCTTATTCCAATCATTATTAAATATTAGGATATAGTGTATGAGTTATAATAACTTATGAGACTCTTTATCATAAGATCATTAATGGGAGGTTGAATAATTGTGAGGGGATCATTTTGGTAGTTATATTTACAAGGGATATTCATGGGGTATACTATATTTGATGAGTAATAGAATTTTTATGATAGAGCATAGAAAATTAAAATATAGTTGTCGACTGTTTTGAAGATACATAATTTCTGAATATTTATGATGTTTTTTTTTCAAAATATTAAGGTGCGATTAAAATCTCAAATGTATTGATGATTTAAATTTGAGGAACACCGATGTATCGAGAGATGTATAAAAGATCACACATCATGTATTTGAGCACTACAGTAATTGGGGAATCATTTTGAGTTAAATATATCATTCCATGTGACTAAATCATAAATTGGGTGACAATTTCGGGTTCCTCAATGTTTATATGGAGTAGTCATATATGGGACCATCCGGCCATCCCTCCATGTGTCATAAGACCACATTCCATGTATCTAATCTATTTCATGACATTGGATACTATGTAACATGACTAGCATAATATCTTTCCCTATATTCAATGTATGATAATATACATTCCATGTCTATACACCCATACACACCAAGGGAGAATCAGTGCATATCCACATTACTATTTTGGGATATGTATCGTAAAGCCTATGACAGAAGGCATCCCCTCTTTAAAAATCAACCTACATAATATTATTTCCCATTCAAACACATATTTTGAAATATTTATAGTGAAACAATATTGATTTTTATTAAAAAATATCTCGATATTGGGTTTATATTTAATATATATGAAGATTTGTTTCAGGTAATTTTTGGGTTTGTTCATCAATGCTACTATGTTAGAGACAAGATTTTAATGTGATCCTCTAAGTGATATTAAATTTGGTACTACACTATACTATAATATCATTTCAGGGAGTAGGTACCACACTTTATTTTTATATACAAGTTTTTTAATCCCCACACACACCTATTGTATTGTTGGGTATTATTTGGAGTCAGTATTCCCTATTATTGAGCTTTAATGAGTGTGGGTGCCCCATGTGGTTTGGTACTCCCCCAATCATAAAATGTATTACATAAAGTAATGGTCCCCCAATATATATATCTAGATATGTTATATATATTATTTTTTTGGTGATTTCATATTTACCTTGTGGAATACATATTAAACTTATAGATGGATATTATTTCTGATAATCTTCTGTCATCTTGTAATCTCATTTATGAGTATTTAGGTTCATCATATTCATTGTCCCTTATTTATGTTACTAATTTGAATTATCTTTGGTGATTATTTATGGTATTGAATTCATCCTATTAGTTATATATATGCACACATCCCTGTATGGGGATCATTCTTATAGGTGGAATGTATTATGTATATAGAAGGCATACTATAGTGACATTGGAAAATATAGCTTCAGTGGATCATAAAATTTCTTTATTTTGATGCTAAATTAGGATTAACTTGATCAAAAAAGAGTGCATTGTAACATCCCACTTATTAGGCTCTATGATTATGTTATCCTATTTATTGTTGTGTATTTTTATCTTTCGGATTTTGGGTTAGTTTTATTATTCCCATATGGATCATAGAGGTTATTGGATGCAATTGTTTAATTTAAATGTTGTCTTTTTATATATTGAGTTGTAGTAAAATATACATGTGTGTATATTGATTATGGTTACTTTTTTAAAAGACAATCATTAAGATTTTATTTATGTTCTATGTTATATACCCTCCACTATCCTATTTCATGTAGGATTGTGTATGGATACTCAATCTATCACTTCCTACTATGGGTATTGTGAGTTGGACCATGTGATAATTATATCAAAATATATTTTCATATATATATATATATGGAAAAGATGTGTTTTGAGGATTTTTTTTAAATCGATGGTGTACATTGTTAAGGAGGCTTGGGGTCTGCTGTTAGGACGTAAAACAATATGATGGTGTGGTGGTAAACATATATATTCATCGTGACTCTGATAACTTTTATAATGACTAATTTCATAGATAGAATTTTTATGGGGGAATTAATTATATATGAATCATGTTGGAATGTGTCCATATTAATTTTTTTCCTTCTTGAGTCAACATCAATGAATGTGGTTCATCTTATTAAATTGAAGGATTATACAGTATATCGTTCATTAAGGAATCGTAAATATTGTTGATAGGATCAATATTTTTGTGATGTGATATCAATAAGGGGGAATATTCATATGGTATATCCTCCTAGAGGATATGGGATTTTTATAACTCCCTCTAAGTGATGTGAATATACAAAACTTGTGAATTAGGTTTATGTAGAATATTATGTTGATCAGTGGATTCCTTTAGAAAATCAAGATTGTGTATGTAGGTTTTGAATTCTTCTCATGTTTTAGATATATAAGATACCCTTATATTGAGATGATATCTATACATAGGAAACATAATATAGATTATTTTCAATGTTGTGGGAATTTTTTATCATTTGAACCCTCCCTAATAGAATGTGGTGTTATCAGCTAGTCTTCATCATGGTAAATTTAGACACTGGTGGAGTTTAGTCAATAATACCCATAAAGAGTTGATTTTTTTATTATCTGAATTTTTTATCATCTTTAAAGAGTGTTATTATCTATAAAAACAATTTTGTGTTTTTAATCATGGGATTTTTTTCGTTTTTTCCGGGATATACAATCGTTAATGACAACCTCTTCAGATTTAAAAATATTTTCTGATACTCACATTATATAATGTGACACAGTTTCTTATCTTATGAAAATTTTTATTGAGGATTTCAAAGAGATAATTAATTATGACTAATTTCATTATTAATTCCTCAAGAAGTATTGGACCTATTAAATAATGATACTATTTAAATAGAAGTGTAAGAAGACTTAAGATTCCACCATATATCCTGGTAAGGTGATTTTAGCTACAGTGGGTAGGAATTATGACTTGAATTCTTATTTCATTATTCATAATAATGAAAAGAACCATACATATGAGTTAATATCTCATGGATTATGGATGTGAACCAATCATTTGAAAGATAATAATTTCATCATTTATGTAGTAGATTTCGTATTACTTATGACTACAAGACCCATATAGAAGTAGGTGATGGGAATGTAGTTGAAGGACCATTATAATAGATATAAATACATGAAATAGTTTAACCAATAGATAATTAGGTGGCCATTAGATATATTTTTATTTAGACAGGATGTGTGATCCGCAATATGTTGGGAGGGAGGTTTCTGATGTAATGTTCACAACTTCCAACTATAAACCTTACATGGGGCGTACTGAACATAAAGATATTTTTCTCATGAATGTGATTAATTAAAGGAAGTTAAGGTCTATAACCAATTTATCCCGAATATTTTCTAATATTATATATAAAAATTTATAAATTTATTATTAGTACTTATAGAAATAGACACATTCAATTTTATGATTTCAATATCCCTTTTTTGGAAACATTATATTTTGTTAGAGCCTCAGTAAATCCCAACTTTGTATGAGACTAACACTAAGAGTCAATGTAGGACATTACTCATATATCTATAATGTAAAATCACTCATTCAAGATAGATGCACATGGGGTCTTCTTATGGATGGTATGAATGAATATTCTATCATTCTTTTTATTGACTTTTAAATATATAATTCATAATATAATACATTGTTTCATAAAAGTGTGAGGTTCCATCACGAACATGGGTCACGTTTTTCCTTAACGTGTGATATTGACTAATAATTTAGATGTGAAAATATCATTTGTATGATGATATAACATATCAGTCACTAGCTATAATGTTTAATTGTGGGTGTCAATGATTTTAAAGAAAATCAACTCCATGAAATAATGGAGGAACAACTATTTTTTAGACCATTGGATCAAAGAGAATATAACCTAATTAAGAGGTTAAATTGACTATCAATATTCACCCTTTGAAGAAAAATATTACTTTTCTAGAAAATAAGATAGCTCCCTCCATGATCTGGGAGTTGAGAAGATAGTTGAAGGTCCTTTAAGAGAAATAATTCATTATGACCAGTGTGTCCCCTATGAAACCCCAACATTTTTACATCGACGGAAGATGAACATTTTAGGGCTTATATTGACTATAATATTCTATATATGTTAAAATTAAAAAAACCGCAATTGATGATTTATTAACTCTATGACTAATTAAAGAGAAAACGTTTGTTCTAAAATATCAATATCAATTATGGATATCATTATATATTGGTTTGATAAGAGTTAATCTTGAAAAAATTGTATTGGTGGGGTGCATAAAATTATCAGTTCTTTATGATGCAATATGGAATTAAAAGTTCTCTGAAATTTTTCATATGAATTATGAAAAATATATTTTATAAATTATTTTTCTTGTTAAAGGTTATATTAATCCTTTCCATCATCATTTATTCTTCATTATAGGTTGAGCATACAATTTAACTGATGAAGGTATTAGACAAAAATTATGAGAATATTATATATATAAATCCCTTAATCTGTCATTTTGGATTATATAGTTCAACATCATGGATCACGATATGACATTGGATAGGGTTGCTGTGAAGATAAAAGTGATAGAGGGTTTCTTAACTTTTTATCCACCCCATAGATTTACAAATGATGGAAGTCTTGAGTGTTGGAGAGGTAACATCAATGATTCATGAAATATTTTTTCATTGCATAAGGAACCAAAGTGTACCCTGGTTTGGAAATTATAATTATTTTTTCTTCTCAAAGAATGGAAGATATATGTTTATCCACATAGGTATATGTAGTCAATTTCTATTTTTGTGAGACTATCATAGGAGTGAGTTATGTAAATTGTATATTGTAATTTCTATAGATATGGGAATAGATATCTATTAATACAATTGTAGTTTGTGATTTCTTATAGTTCTATTAATATACGAAATTATGAGAAAAATTATGCAACACATGAATTTGAATCCGTGGTAGTAGTGTTTACCTCTAATTAGTAGAGGCACTACGTTCGTAGTGATGAATTTTTATTCATACTAAACCTCCAAGGTGAATGTTGTGTCTACCAATTCTGAAATATAATCCTGAGATAGACATGATGGATTGTGCTCCTACTAGATTATGACTTATATGTAATCAAATATCATAAAAAGTGGAATGTAGTGGATGATTCCCATTTTATTAAGTGTCATCTAAAGTTCCTTATTAAGGCATCTCAGTAGTTGGAATCATTGAAGATGTTTTTGGTGGATGCAGGAGGATAATCCTACAATATAATTATGGAAGTAGCTACTCTAATTATTCATTATATTATTAAGGAACAATATAGTGGAAATTATTATCATATGATAAATGATTGAATTTTATTTGGTGATTATCCGAATGGATTTAAAAATTCTAGGAATGATTTAATTATTAATTGATGTTGAACAATGGGTTTTGTTAGGATATGAGATTTTGTTTTTAGTGTGTTCCACCCCTCACCTTTAAGAGTGTTTCCTATTGTGTATTAAAAGAACCGAGATCTTCAATGATAGTTTTGATGGTCATGAATAAAGGGAACTATTCCCAAATTCATTTTGTAATTCCTTACCTATCATCATGTATGGGTAGAATATTTTTCTCATATGACATTATATGCTGCATGAATATCCATGGTATAAGTGTGGTGGAATATTGATATATTTCATGAAAATTATTTTGGGATCAACAAGTGTACTTGATTAATTATGTTTTGTTCACCAGCTTACCCTACCAGACCAATTCCATTACAATTAATATTTGATTTATATAAATTTATTTAAATGATTTTACTTGTAGGAGATTATTAGATTGTATTGGGTACTAATTATCATTCTATCAGTCTGTGATGTTGGATTCAAATACTATTTTTCAACAAGATTATAGGAGTCCTCCAGTACCATTAATATAAAAGAACAATAATCCACCATAATACTAATTCAAATATATATATAACTATTGTAGTTATTTTGGGTATTCAATGATCTTTCATGTGAATATTTTACTATATCTATGATGGTCATTTTCCTTTGGAAATGTTTTCACACATTAATAGTTTTTATATGACCATTTGGGTGGGGATATTCATGGAATATTATGAAAGAATATATCATTTAACCATGTATAGTGTGGAGATAGGAGAGTCATAAATCATTTAGTTGGAGACCTTAATGGTTACAACAAATATGTTCCCAAAGATTAAAATGATAAATAAGACCACTTGAATCCAAAAATAGTTATATCTTTACTATTTATGAAGTATTTTGTTAATTTTTATTATGGTTATTTGAAAATGTATATTCTTTGTTCAGCAAATGTTAACGTTGTTTCCTATACAATGGTTAGTGGATATGTCTGTGAGGGACATTCGACTTATTTATTTATGTTATTTCATTAATTTTCCATCAAAATATTCTATATTAATTATCATCCATGATTTGGTAATATAATTGACTAGTAGATATTTGATTCAGATCATGATCAGATCTTGGATATGGGTATGTATATTATGATAATTGATGATACCCTTTGGGAATAGTGGAGTACCATATAGAGTTGATATACATTCTAGCAGATAGTGGCAGGTGTTATTTTTCTAATGGATATGAAAATGGGAGATATTATAAATGTAATACAACATCTTGTGATAGATGTATAAAGATAAATGAGTGCAGTTATATTCTCAATAAAAAATTCCTTAAACGTAGATCTAGAAAAATTTAAGGGAAATTTATTTTGTTTCAGTGAAGTTCTCGAATAAAAATATTAATCAAGTTAAAAAAACATGAATACCTCATATACAATTTTAAATATCTCAGTTAAATTATTTCTTAGTTGTGATGGTCTATCTTTTACTGTGAGTTTAATTGCAGCCATAATTTTTTCTGAATCAAATGTCATGTGAACCTAGTTTGGTGCTCATTATGTACACAATATAGATACCTAAGTATATGTGGGCTTACACATTTTTTTCCTTAATAACTCATGTTATGTATCTCATCACATACAATAAAAATGATAGAGCATTACACCATGGGTACGTTCTTGGTCCTGAAATTCCATATATGTTTACATATACTCCATAAATTTATACCCATACATGCATACCTATAACTTGTTCATGGACCAATTATTATTTAGGTATAGAAATCATTTTCCCAAATTCATATGACACTAAATACTTATTAATATAGCTGAAAGTTATTCATTCTCATTCATACTATATTTTGGAAACAATATTAGTTCAACATGAGATTTCATACACATAAAACATGATAGTGTATTTTTTATAAATAACTTAGTTGTTATGAAATGTGGAGTGAGTTTTTTTTTCCTGTTAACACTAGATAGTTTTATACCACATTTTTGTATGATCCTCTAATTGACATTTGAGTTTATACTCTCTAGAAGTGAATGATCTGGTACTAGATTGCGTCCTAGACTTAATTTTTTAGGTATGGATGGTTCTCCCCCAAACACAACTAGTATACTTTTACTTAATCATTTGAGCTGGTACTCCACCATCACAGGGATCTAGTTGTTTGATATACCTCCATTAAGTATACTACTCCATCAACCATTGAATTACCAATGGTGAGGCATGGGTACCCCACTATTGATATAGAGAGGTTATTTAGATTATTGATATTGGGTGGTTCAATTATAAAAACTATATTTCCAATATACATCTATCTATATAGAAATATTGTTACCTCTTAAATAGTCATGGATTCATCATTGTGTAAATCCTAGTATCACTCATTATTTCAACCTGATTATTGTTCATGAGATGATTGATCTTCAATACAAAAAGTGTTATATATAAACAAATAAATGTATGGTTGAGATCTATGTGTACTTGTAACAAAAGGATATTAGAAAATACTTTTGGTGATGTGTAAATAGTGGGTACTGCTATTTGGGACTATGTGTAGGGAAATTCCTCCATTTATGAACAAGTCTTGGTTTCCATTTGTACTTTTCATGTTTATCATCTTTCAAAATTGGATAATGTTCAAATATTCAATTAAATGTCACAGAGGTTGTTTTATAAATTTATTAAAATATTTATTAGTTCTCTATTGTGTTTGGAATTTGGTTTGAATATATAAAGGTATTCATAGATTGATTGTAAATTATGATAAGAAATCCCAGTTTATTGTGATGTAAACTATGATTTAGTCTTTAGGCCTTAGACTATAATTGGTGATCTTGGTGTGGAATAATCAATACAACCTGATCCAAGATGTTCCCAGTGTTGAAATAAATCCCAACTATTTATGGAATATTATATTGGATTGTTGTAGAATGATCCTAATTGGATAATGTTAGGATTAATCATAGTTGGACAGACTACACACTATATCACAAATAATATATTTTGACCTCTTTGGTGTGGTCGATGAGGGTTTCTAGTGGAATCACAACCCGGTTCCAATGGATGGGCACTGATGCCCATTGGAAACCATTTTTTGGATTTTTAATACTGAAATATCATTGTCTAATAGCTTTTTAGAAACACTAAAAGTACACTCTTAAAGGGAATACACAATATTGAATCATGTGAT